>JANCMC010043217.1:19943989-20020943 GCA_024363005.1 Charaxes varanes | reverse complement strand
AAAATTTTTAGATATAAAAACAAGTAGTAACACATCAAACTAAATTTAAGAAAGTTGCTGATTTTAATAGTAAAATTTTTAGATATAAAAACAAGTAGTAACACATCAAACTAAATTTAAGAAAGTTGCTGATTTTAATAGTAAAATTCTTACAAATAAAAACAAGTAGTAACACATCAAACTAAATTTAAGAAAGTTGCTGATTTTAATAGTAAAATTCTTACAAATAAAAACAAGTAGTAACACATCAAACTAAATTTAAGAAAGTTGCTGATTTTAATAGTAAAATTCTTAGAAATAAAAACAAGTAGTAACACATGAAACTAAATTTAAGAAAGTTGCTGATTGTAATAGTCAAATTCTTAGGAATAAGAACAAGTAGTAACACATTTTACTAGTCTTCGTAAAATTAACTCCACGTTTATTTATTTATTTTGACGTAGCAACAGCACTTTGCAGATAATAATAACTGTAAATTACAGAATGTTTTTATGCATATTTTGATTATGCAGCATGTGTGTGTACGTGTGACTCGCTAATGGGAATTTCACCCATTATAAGTTGATATATTGTTGTAGATAATTAAAATTACGATATCGAGTAATTATGCAGTTTGAGGGCATTTCCCAAAAACGATTTGCTAATTTATTTTTTTTAATTTTTTTGCTAAGTTATTGTTTTAAGTCTAATGAGTGATATTCCGTCCGGGGAGGTTAATATATTTTTTTTAAGTTCTTTTTATGTATGCTACAATAGAACATTTCGACGTTAATGTGAGAGGGCATTTGAAACAAAAAAAAACGCGAAGTAGCCAGGGTGATCGCTGTGCGATCGCACGTCTGCTTCTAACCTATCCGCGACAGAGTAACGTTTCGCCCAGAATGGCAGCCTCCTCCGACGGAATATCATTAATTCCACGCAAAACTTAACTTTGTTGCGGATAGGTTAGAAGCGGACGAGCGATCGCACTGGCCGCTTATTTTTTTTTTGTTTTAACACAGCGATCGCGAAGCCATCGCTTTGGTCGCCTTGAGCCAAAATGCCCTATTTTAACATTCATAACACTAAAACTTTACAAAAACTTCACAATTTTGTGCAGAAATAATAACAAAAAAATGCATTTTTGGGAAAAGCCCTCAATCTGCATAATTAACCGATATCGTGTCATATACGTGTCGTCTTATTGTGTAGTATCCGTGTCGTCATATCGTGTCGTATTCATGTCGTCTTCCCGAAGCAAAACAATAACAACACATCAGCGACAGGCCCCTAACACGGCCTCCGAATTAAAATAAACACCCTCGTCTGTCTGGTCGTACAGTTTTAATTTCAAATTCCGCTCAAATTGCCGCCGGCAAAATCTTTTACTTTGTTTTCGCTATTTGGTTTTTCCGCCCAAAAGTTAATTTAGGATCCTAACATTTTGTGTTTGCTCAATTCCATTTAGTATCATGTTTTTCGCTTTATTTATTTGTATTTAATTAAGCCGTCTCTGAATATTAATTTTCGTTGCGCTCATAATTGGGTGTTGCCAGCTCACAAATATCCCGCTAAAACGGTAAATACGCCGCGTGTATAACAGCACAAAGTTTATTTAGAAAATTAGGTGTTTCCACCTTTTATTATACAGTCGAACCTTCTGTGTTATAAATTATGTGATTTAATTTTGACTATTTACCATTCTCCTATATTTGTACCGAATTGTGCCCTCTCAGTGTTTCAATAGAAAACTTATAGACTCAGAGCCCATTAATTTTAATCACGGTTTTTGTTACAAAGTCAACCTCATCGTATGGGGATTATTAAATTGTGAAGAATTTTCTTTTTTTTTTAATGTTACAAGGGGGCAGACTAGCAGGCAGCAGGCACCGAAATGCCTACCGGCGCCCATGGACATCTGCACGACCAGAAGGCCAGCAGATGCGCTGCCCAGTAGTTCCTGAGATTAATGTGTTCAAGCCAATAAACAAACAAGCTCTTCAGCTTTATATATTAGTATAGATGAATCATAAACATATTGTTGTTTTAAAATGAATTAAAAAAGAAACTCCGATGTTTATTATATTAAATGACGAGTTAAGGAAAACATTGGAAAAGTATCCTTAAAGATATATAAGCTTAGTGCGACGTGAGATATAGACACAGGAGATTGTAAAGCAGAATGAGATGAGAACTGCAGAGTCACGCGTGGCGACGTGTGATTTCACTGACACGACGTAGCGTGGCGACGACCAATAGACTGAGCAAATGCCGGAGCCAGACATAGCTCAAAGTGTTTGTACATTTTTGTACTTGAAGAGTACAAAGTACTATAAAACTTTGCGCTGTTAAACATTGTTCCCGACCACACTACATGGTCAATGAAATGGTCATTCAAATGAAGCTATGTCTGGCCCCGGCATTAGATCAATCATACCATCGAAACAAGTTCTAGACCGTAAAAGAGGTTAATGAGTGGATAATTTTGGCTAGATACGTAATAACAATGTACGTTAGTTCAGCAGTAGAGTCGTAGCATTTTACGATACTTACTTGAGTGTCCATAAATTTGATTATATATAAGAGTAAGAATATCCTTGTGTTATGTCTATGAATGCATAGATATAATATAGAGTAAATATGCGAGAATAATTTGGAAAACTTTGTTTTATTGTATCGATTAACCAGAATTCTCCTTCATAATATGGAATTGCCTTTATTTGAAATCAAAAACGGACGTTTTGTCCTAAAGTCCGTGAAGCAAACAGCTAGGATATAGTATTCAAAAAAAAATAGTTGTAGTTAATTAAATATATTTTTTCTATCATCTCTTATATATATAATTCTACTGTACTTGTGTATATCACTGAACTCCTAAACGGCTGGACTGATTTGCATGATTCTTTTTGTATTCGTTTGGGCGGCGCCCTTGATGATTTAGATTCACAAATCAGCCCGGCAAATGGCGCTGCAGTCGGTATCTAGGTTATTTATCTATACTGAAACTAAACGGCTGGATCGATTTGAATGAATTTTCTATTATCATACAGGACAACGTCTGTTATATAATACATAATATACCTATATAATAACGAAAAGTCACCTATCTTGAAATCACGGAAGTCACGTCACGTACAAAGATGAAATTTGGCAAGGAGGTTGTTTATAGTTAGTAGACCTTTGCTAAGAACAGATTTTTGCACAGGGCCGGATTAAGGAGGTGTAAGGGCTCATGTCAGTTTCATTTTACGCGGATGAAGTCACGAGAAACAGCTAGTGCTCGTATATAACTAACACCAATAAACAATGTAGGTTTGTGGTCAGCTAACAAGGTGCACTCCATAAGTAAAAACCGCATACATGTTCCACATGTTGCATGCGGGCAATTTAAACCATGGAACAGATTTTATAATTTCGCTGACCACAAAAATCGATATGATTATATTAATCTATACAAAATTTGTCATTCAATAGAAGTGCTTAGATATCTATTATTATAATAATGCGTACCGTTTTACGAAAATTATGTGCCAAATTTCATTCTCCTCCGTCGGCGCAATGTTCGTAAAATGGTACCTTAAGTTTTCGCTTCACGTATTAATATATAAAAACATAGCTGTGGAGTAAACAGAGCAGTAAATATGAATATGCATGCCGTTCTTTATTGGCTTCATATTAAAATGCTTAGCATTTTGCATAAGTCGGTTATAAAGATAACAGTCAAAATTATTCTATAACCCGGCCGAGTTACGTTGTGGGTGAATCGTTAAATTTTATTATATTCAGCCCAAATGAAATACATAATACGATATAAACGTATATGATGTTGAGATGATAAATATTAATGCTGGGTTCATACACTATTTATAACACATATTGAACATTCGAGATTTGAATATACTCTTTAAGAATTAAAGTTATTGGAAAATCTTCAGAACCAAATTCTGACTAGTTTCGTCATTTGAACTGGCTTTTTTATTTATTCTGGTTTTAATTACCATTCATTGCTCCCTAATATATAATTTTTCCACGATATGGGCTTCTCATTAATGCCCGAAATCCTTATAATAAAATAACAAAGTTTAATATTCGCGCCAAAATGAGAAAGGAAGCTGTAGCTATTAATAACATTTCTCTAAGGCCAGCAGTTCAACTAAGTTTTGGGCCTCCCCCTCTCCCCGACAGAACATTACTCAGCAGAGTGCAAACAACAACTGCATTTTTGGGAACAGGAACCAAACTGTGTAATTACCTTTATTTTCTACAAAGAATCGCTACATAGAATTTATTTTCTCTATTAGTTGCTAATAAATTATTCAGAAAAATCCTCATGATTCAATTTTCATAATATTATTACCTTAAACTTGAAACTTCTGTTGTCGATTGGACTGTGAAAATATAGTATTAAAAAAAATAAGAATAATAACATAAAGATATTCACTTATACTTACAGTCACCATTAAAACTTTTAATGAAATAAAATAAAGTGAAAAGTAATTAATACAATGTAATTATGATAATTAAATTATGAACAATATGTGCTATGTTAGGTCAATAATTATGTTGAGCGATAACAAAATTTTCACCTCAATTATAGCTAATATTGCAACTGGGTACTATCTTTAATGCTATATTTAACAAAAGTACAATGATATTATCATGACGCTCAATTTCCATTTGCTCTGTTGTATCACTAAACAGGGCGAAATTAAAACAGCAAACACTTATCATATCTATTAATGTACTAATTGTATGATGCTGATTTAAGGAAAGTTACCTAGTTTTCCTACTATGTGTTATAAGGCAATTTTATACAATCTTCTAATAAAAATAACATTGTTTATAATTTGCAAAAATGATATCCCTTTTCTTATTACTAGCTTGTTGTACCCTTTATTGGTATGTAAAAAATTATTTAAAACTAAAAATATACATCAATAATACAATAAAATAAAAACTAAACCAAATTTACTATAAAAGGAGGTATCACAATGTTGAACTAAATCATACTTTATTTTTATCTGATGAAATCTGATTAGTTTTGAAATTGCATTGTCTAGTGCTCTTATTTATCATAACTTAATAGAAGTAATAATGCATTGCTTAGAAAAAGCTTTTGTAATAAAATAACCATAAAATAATGATAACAGTGGAATTCAGACATGTTTATGATTTTTGACACAATAAAACAATATTTCACTTCTAATATTTTTATTAAGAGTTTGTTTATATGAATTCTAGAGATCCAATTAAACAATTACTAGATCAGATTTAAATGTATTAATTGTAAAACAAGATTTAAATTTTGTCCCTAAAAATACTTTTCTGTCTCTTTGTGTATTTATTTTTTTAAATAAGATGTTTCTATTCTAATTATGAAACTTTAGATTAATTTACAGGTTTGTTACTACTAGTTGCTGATCAGAAAATACATAGGTGTGACAATTAAAAGTTGAAGGTTCGAATCTTACAGGGTACAATGAAATAAAATGTATTTATTTGCATAAAATAGTCAAATAATAAAACATAATACAGAACCAAAAACTATGAAATGGTTATAGAATAGGCGAATTGGCACAGGTTGCGTGATGCGATACAAGGCAACGAAATTTGTGAACGGGTTGGCAATCCCTCTCCATTGATATAAATTCCGTCGAAGGTTCTATGCCTCCGCGAAACATCACAAACAACAATATGTGATACAAATTGGATACCTGAATTAAAGATATACATTTACTGCTATTTCAACTTACCAAAAACAAAATTTCACACGAAATTACAATCATAAATGACGCTCTCTAACACACTAGGACGCAAGATATTTCACAGTCAACTTCACTAATACCATTTCACTTTAACTGACACATAATTCATAAGTCAGCAATATGAAAACGTTTTATGGAAAAATAACGGGCACAGCCGCAATACACTTCCCGAGACCGACTCAGCACCTAATTAATCGGCCATTGCAAGTTGCACGACAGACGACACCACGGGCCACAGACATGAAAAGTGACAGTGTCAGTAACACAGACTATACAGTTAAAGATAAACGTCACTAAGACAATATTATTTAATCATCAAGTTATAATACCGGAGCCACACATAGCTCAAAGTGTTTGTACAGTTATTGTCCTTGAAGACTTTGAACACTTATTTGCGCAACCATCCACACTTACAGTGCTGCCCACGTTACCATATTTTCATGTACTTAAATGACGTTTTATTTGACCCTAAAAATGGTTTACATATTTTTTGGCATAAAAATGAGCCAAATCTGGTATGATCCTACTAGTGCGGCTTTAGATGTCCTTTCTAGTAATGAACTTATGATAGTTCTTGACAATAATTGGAATTAGAATATGTGATCCGAAAGAGAAAAGATATAACTCATAGCTTGTTTATATTTTTTATTAACAACTTCATGTAAATTTATAAGAAAACATTATGCTATAATTCATGTGACATTATTATAAGTTGTTTTCGTTACTTAATAATATGTTAACTTTTAATTAATAAATATTAATGAATGTGCTTATTAGAAACAATTTACAACATGGCAATCATTGACTCCAGTTACAAGATAAATAAATCATGTATTTACACTAGCATTATGATTGAAATAATGAAAATAAATAGATTTCTTTAGTTCTGCTTCTTCATGTCTGCTATCAAATAATCCCTAATTGGCGCAACTGAAATAACGAAAAACATATTGTAACTTTACAGGAAATTTGACTACCACAGTGCATCACCTTATGAATAAGGGGTCATCTATAAATCATGTCACACGTTAAAGTAGGGGTAAGGTGACATTGTGTGAAAATGGACAGGATTAAAAGTTTTGTAATGTTACATGTAAATAAAATGAAACTGCAGATTTATTTTAATCTTTAAGTCAATATCTGATAATCGCAGTATCTGATATCATATACACGCAAAATCTGATGTGTGCTTTACATGTTAATAATAATGATTAAGAGGAAAGAAAAATAAAATATGTTTATTTGTAGGGAGAAAAAAAAAGGGAGAGCAAATGTCCACTTAAATTGCAGAGGATGTGGCTGTGGGACAGATTAAGATGACCGATTGCCGTCTGACGCCATCTCCGTAACGCCCACAGTCCTCCTAGATTCAAATGCTGACTATTGAGTAAGCTACTACCTCTATTAAGAGTAGAAAGTGTACCTAAATAATAAAAATCAAAACCTTTACTTACAATGCCTTGTCGTTCTTTTTCCTTTAGAAGCACCAATTCTGTTTGTTTGTCATCAAATTTCACTACAGCCGCCAATACTTTAGCAAGCGTAACGGAATGTGTGCCTGACCCAGTGAGGTACTCGTACAAAATATTTTTCAAATATTCCAACTCAGTATTTTCTTGAAGTGAATGCAAATGCCTTAAGCTTACAAGAGCTTCATCTAATCTGCGTTCTAACTTTTCGTTGGAAAGTCTTAATTTTTCATTATTTGCTTGCATTTGTACAATGTTTCCATTTGCTGATTCATTCATTAGCTCTAAATCACTTAATCTTTCCTCCAATTTATTCTTTGTTTCCAATAAAATATTATATTTCTCTGAAGTAGTATCAATTTGATTGCTTTCATTACTAACAATGGTTGGTTTGGAGTATGATTGTGATTTTATTTGATCTTTAAGCTCTAAATTTTCTTCTACTAATATAGAATTTTCTCTTATTAAACTATCTATTTTGTCTTGACTAATCTGTATTTCGTTCTTTAAAGATTCTAAATTACTTGAGTTATCTGTTTTCTCAGGTATGTTATCAGTTGAAGCGAATAACTCTCGCAACTTATCACTTAATTGACTATTTTCCTTTGATACTTTAGTTATATGTGTTTGAAGCCCCTCAATATCAGATTGTAAACGTCTATTTTCTTCTTTGAGGGTATCAATAGTAGCATTGTGTGTTTTTATCATATCATCAGATTTATCAATATCACTTTTACTGTTTTCATATTGTAAAGATAAGTTTGTATTCATATCTTTCAACAACTTAATTTCGTTTTCTAATGCGTTTTGATTTACTTTACTATCATGGAGCTCCTTTTCAATATCTTTATACATTAAATCTGTCTGAATCCCCTTACCTTCTATTTGTTTAGATTCAGTTAATTTCTTTTCAAGATTGTCTATAACTGTTATTAAATGATCCTTTTCGGATTCAATTTGAGAATGTGATTTCTGAACTTCTTTTAATTCTAACTCAATGTCAATAACACTCTTAGATATAGTATCTGATAAATTCTTTAAAGAAATATTCTCTTCCTTAAGATCATTTAGACGTTTTTCTAAATCGAGAATGTATTTAGATTTTTCGCTATTTTCTTCTTTTAATTTTGACAACTCAGTGTTTTTTATATTTAAATCATTAGCGTTATTTTCCATCTCTTTATATAAGTGAGATACTTTACTTGTTTCATCTTGTAATATTTCTTTTTCTTTAGTGGCAGTTTTCAAACTTATCAGCAATTCCTCATTTTCTTTTCTTAAAAGACTAATTTGTTCATTCAACAACAATTTATGTTCTCCTGATTCGTGCAACTTTTTCGTCATTTCTTCCGATTCTATCATTAAACCATTAATTTCGGTTAAAGTGTTTTTATGTATATTGTTCAATCTTTGTATTTCTTCTGAATATAAAACACAATCTGTTTCTGCTTGTTTTAGTTTTAATTTCAATGCTTCCTTTTCGTCT
The DNA here is from genome assembly GCA_024363005.1 of Charaxes varanes. Lineage (NCBI taxonomy): Eukaryota > Metazoa > Arthropoda > Insecta > Lepidoptera > Nymphalidae > Charaxes > Charaxes varanes. The sequence goes on along the minus strand of JANCMC010043217.1, from coordinate 20,012,244 downwards.
TTTACTAAGGCTAATTCTTTGTTAACAACATCACATTGTACAATTGTCTTTTGGGCTTCGTTTTCTAATGACTTATTATGTACTTTCAACTCTTCAATTTTTGCAATATCTTTTTTTGCCATATCACCTAAGGATATTATATTTTCTTTAAAGATATTTAGGGATGAACTTATTAATAGTTTAAATGATTTTAAGTCATTTAGACTAGTATTAACAATTTCTCTCAATGTGGTAATTTTATATTTTAAATTTTCGCAGTTTATTTTAAATTGTTCCATTTGTTCTAACTGCCTTTTGATTAGGGTATTTTCGGATTTTAATTCATTGAGGTTAATATTTAGCTTTTCATTTTGTTTTTGCACTAATTCATGATTTGTTAAAAGTTTTTCGATTTCTGATTGTAATTTTTCTAATTCTATTCTTTCGTCTTGTATTTCTGATTCCAAACCACTACATTTCAATTTCCACATCTTAGTTTCTTCAATAAATTCATTGATTTTCGAATCTTGAGGTTCTTTGTTGTTTAAGGTATCAACATCAACTTTAATAGATTGTAATTCACTTTCTAAATGAGTTATTTGTAAATTCTTCTTGGAGTTTTCTTCCTGTAATTGTGCATTTCTATTTTCCAAGTAAACATTTCTATCAATCATAGCTAATTTTTCTGCATTTTCCTGTCTCATCTGTAGCTCTAAACATTTATATTCTTCCTTAGATTTGTTTTTTAAAGTTTCAAGATTTTGATATTTATTTGTTAGAGTTTCTAATTGTTTCTGTAAATCTTTTATTTTCGTTTTATCGATATTTAATTCACTGATATCATTCTTGAACTTAGAGATTTCGTGTTTTAAATGATCTATGGTGTTATTATGATCATTTAAAATAATGTTCAGAGAGTGAATTTCATTTTGACTATTGGCCAAACTTTCCTTCAATGATTTGATTTCATTTTCCTTTCCTTCTAGTTCCTTATGAATGCTTAGTTTGTTTTCAGCCAGTGAAATTGCATATTCCTCTTCTCTTTTACTTAATACTTCAATTTTTTTATTTAACTGTGAAATAGTTTCTTGTGCTTCCTGGAAATTCGATTCCAATATTGACAATTCCTTACTTTTTGAAAATTCATACGAATTATTTTTATTTTGCATTTCTTCCACACTCTCATTTAACTCTTGAATTTTTTTCCTAGCTTCAGTTAAAGAAACAGTTGCTGCTTTCAACTGATCATTCTCTTTTATTTTAGCATCTAAGTCTGTTGTTATCAGTTGTAATTCTGTAGTTAATTGGGCATTTTTCTCCTTAGTTGTCTTTAGGGAATCTTTGTACTTGGTTAACAATTGCTCCATTTTTTCTAACTTATTATTTAAAACTGTGATTTCAGCTGAGAGTGATTCTTCTTTTACTTTTTTTTCGTTGTCTGAATTATCAATCGTCAAAGTTATTAATGGCGTGTCATTTTCTTGGTTATCTGTCGAGTTTTGTACTTTTCTATCAATATCACTCGAATCATTATTTTGTAAAAATTTCAATTTTGTATTCAGGGTATCTATTTTTAAATTCCTTTCCTCTATTTCAATGCGAAGAGCTTTTTCAAGATGTGCCTAAAAACAATGTCATGGTGAAATTCATATCATTAAAAAAATATTCAAAATATTTAACTCAAAATACCTTTGCACTTTGTTCTAATGAGCACTGTTCTCGCAACTCGGATATTCGTCTCAAAGCCTTGTCCTGCGTCTCTACAAGGACATTCTGAAAATATTTGAAATGATATAGTTACACTTGAACTATTAAAAATCAGGTGTATGCAGGCCTTTTTTGATGGTATGCTGTTTATCAAAAGTTGTTAGTCTATAATATCTGTCATAAAGCAGTTATTTCTTTTCGGGGGCACTCAGTTCACCGCGTGGCCTCGCAAAAATGCCTTGGGTATTTATATTGAAGGTACAACACAGATTCTATGCCAAATTTTGGCATGTTAATTTTACTGCAATTTCTTAGAAAATAATTTTACTATTGCTGTCCCTACTCTTTGAACTTTATAGTTGTTACATAACGAGACAAATTTCTAATTATTCCATTGATTTACCGCACGTTTACCGGGTCCATAGCGTTGCAGAGGAAGGAACCGATTCCGATTGCAAAAGTTCGGAAGTTCCAATTGATTTTACACATTTGGTTCTGATAAGCTTTAATCGGAAGTTATATCAGAGGTCAATGGTACTAGATGGTGTGATGCGGATACTGGCTGGTCAAAGTTGGACTTTAAGAAATGGGTTGGATGAAGAAAACCCTGAATTTCTGCTGAAATCTTTTGGAGTTACTCCATTTAGTAAGACTCTTTAAGATTTTATATTTGATTAGTTTTATTACACAGGTAAACACCTATTTTTTTATTGATATTTAGCATGCACTGATGAAAAATATATAAGACGTCGTTTTTCGGTTTCAATAACCCAAATATGAAACCTTCGGTTCCAAATTCAATTCTGATATACCACTTCCGAAACATGACTAGTCTGAAACTTGTGACTCAAGTGTAGGTTTAAGAGTTATTCTTTAAAGTGGCCATTAACATTCACTTTCACTGCCAGTATTCCCTCCCCTGCCTAGCCAAATAGTATAAACCTACTAGTGCAGCTTAAGATGTGCTTTCTAATAAAGAACTTATACTAGTTCTTGACAAGTCTTTTAATAGATTTTACAGGGTTTTTACTGGTATACCCCTTGCTTCAACTGTGCATAAGCTGGTATACTAAAGGTATACTACCGGTACAACCTTATAATAACATAATTGTTATACAATAATTACCCTTGCTTTTGCATTCTCTCTTTCTAGAAGTTTGTAATGACGGGCGAGATCTGAATATTGTGTCTTGTATTTAGTACAACGATCTTGTGTGCGGCGATAAGCTGAATATAATTGTTCTTTCGTAACACGATCTAGGTTTACCGTACCACCAGAAAATCCTCTGTCCTCAGCCTCACTAGCCGATACTTCCATATCTGACTGAAAGCAAAACAAACATATTAATTCATGGTAAATAATACCATCACAAACTTCTAGTATACTTTATTTGGACAGTTACTGATTCATAGGGTAATATTCTATACTAGAGATTGCTGTGCCGGCTGGTCAAAATATGCCTATCGTTAGATTTGTGCACTATATGCATATTCAAAGCTATATATAAAATTTTAATTCTTTGTACAAAATTGTTATATTTGACAATTAATATATAAATGGTTATATATTAATTGTCAAATAGTAATCTTATAGTAAAATGTACATTAATGTGTAAATTTCTTGGCATTGGTGTGCGTAAGGTTTTAATTAAATAATTTAATATATGTTTTAATAATGCACACTTTATTTAAAATATTAGCATACATATACCCACCTCTAAACAAAGGATAATTGTGCCAAATTCCATAATCCTGCATTACCACAATTTTTGTAAAATGGTACCGTAAGTTTTTTCCCACATATTGATATATATGTGTATATTAGCATGATATCAAAGTGATTTGGCTATTAAGTGACTGGCCCATTGGTGCAGTGGGCAGTGAATCTGCCTTCCGCTACAGGGGTTGTGGGTTCGATTCCCGCCACGAGGCTGGGTGTATTATCTATATGTATTTATATATTTTTCGAAAAAAAATTTGTGTAACAAGCGTCTGTTACCTATAACACAGGCATTAAGTTGTCTACCTTAGGCACAGAAGTCCATGTGTTATATAGTCCTGTATATATTTATTTATTTACCTGTAAGTGGTACATAGATGGACTTTCATAACTTGGGAGACGGAAGGATACATCGCTGGCAAAAGAGCTGTTTGACAACCTTCTTTGTCTCTGATTCTCATGGTTCATCTGTAAAGAAAAAGAACTTTTGGTTGCAATTTTATATGTCTCAGTTAATTTCTTGTTTATGTACACAATTTTCAAAGACTAATTAATTCCCTCATGATTTTTCCTATATGTTTTTACCTCTGGATAGTCTGACTCGGGCTGCATGTTGCCTTGCTGATTAAGTGTTACTTCTTGGAATGTGCTCTGATTACTTGTGGTGCGACTTTTATTGGATGCATCTAAAAGTATTTTAAATGTAATTAATCGAGAGATTCACTTTGTCGCGTTTCGTTCGGTTTGTGAGACTTCCCGGTGGCCTAAACTCGTCATTAAGGGCCGGCAGCGCATCTGGTGGTCTTCTGGTCGTGCAGATGTTCATGGGCGCCGGTAGGTCCTTCGGTGCCTGCTGCCTGCTCGTCTGCGCCAATGTATCATAAAAAAAATACAAACGCGTTTTATGAGAATTTTTCTATAAAGTTTTTCCTATAACACGGAATAAATCCACCGTGTTTTATGGGAGGGATGACAGTAATCCTTATCTCATGTAATAAATGGGTATGTTTCTGATGATAATTTACCTACAGCTGATGACAATACAAGAGAACTGTACGTACTTGCTTTTTTATTTGATTTTTAGAACAAATCCAAAGTGTCGACATTTGAAGTTACTCTACGGACATCTGCTAACTAACTAACTGTTCTGCATACTTTTTGTAGCATTTAAATAGAAAATATGATTATTTAGTATATCCGTAAGTTTCATGCAAATACTTTACACGGCGCAATGTTACAACCTTAGGAATAGACTCACTCATCTTTCAGCGGAAATACTACAAACAAAAAATAATTAAAACTAAATTTGTTATTATGTCAGCAGTTTAATGTCCGCGTAAAGCATTCTACTTTTTTTTAACAAAACACTAAAAAATTGTGCCTATTTCAGTGTATTATTCACACTATTTCAATTTCAAATGACACATCGACCTTGGCTTTAAACCCTGGACCTTACTAAGGCACCACAAGCCAGACCAGTTCGCATACGACTGCACAATAATTGTTATTTTACAAACTCTTCAGCTGGTCATAAACTTTCGCAAAATAGTGCTTATTTTTATTAATTATTTACACAATTTGACTTCTAAATGACACATCCTCCTTGGCTTTAATCCCTGGACCTTCCTAAGGCACCACAAGCCAGACCAGTTCGCATACGACTGCACAATACTTATTATTTTACAAACTCTTCAGCTGGTCATAAACTTTCTCATAATAGTGGGCATTTCTATCAATTATTTACATTATTTGACTTCCAAATGACACATCGACCTTGGCTTTAAACCCTGGACCTTCCTAAGGCACCACAAGCCTGACCTGTTCGCTTACAAGTACATATTAATCGTTATGTTCCAAATTCTTCAGCTGGTCATAGAATTTCTCATAATAGTGGGCATTTCTATCAATTATTTACATTATTTGACTTCCAAATGACACATCGACCTTGGCTTTAAACCCTGGACCTTCCTAAGGCACCACAAGCCTGACCTGTTCGCATACGACTGCACAATAATCGTTATGTTCCAATATGGTAACAACATCTTTTTATACCGACTCGTATTCTGCCACACATTCGAACCCAGCCCGTTACTAACCGACAAAGATATATTTACAGCTGATGTGTGCAATTTACAACCCTATCGTGCTATTAAAAGGAGCTAAAACAGGTGATAAACGCGATGGCAGGGACAGAACAGTTCGTTTTAGGTTGCAAGTTTAGATATGCTGAAGCCTAATTCCCGTCGATTAATTGATAATAAAATGGGATAAACGTCCGTATAATAGGGTATGTATTTAAGCATGTTCCACTCTTGATCTTCTTCTTCTTCCTAGCGTTATCCCGGTCTAGTATCAGGATACGCTTAAATTGTAGAGTATGTGGCTGTGGGGCAACTTAAGATGACCGATTGCCATCTGACGTCACCCTTGGAACCCCCATGATATCTACAACCTTACGACTATGGTTTATATTATGGTGATTATACTCACAAAATGACATTAACCGGGTCCGGCTGTTTTACGTGCCTTCCGAAACACGGAGGAGGTCGGATATCAAATATAAATTAATGCTAGAATGGGTCACCCATCTATCACACGGCCGCGGCAAGAATTACTTAACATAGCAATCGACTCAAATGCCGATCACTGATTAGGGCATGACCCTCTCGTTGATGTTCCACAGTTGATACTGACGTGATTATTTGCTCCAGTTTTTGCGGAAGACCTATAGTTAGATAACATTATTAATAACATTATGAGACTGATTTCAATAATTACTATTATGATGGTATGAAATATGAATAGAATTTCTAGATTTCAATTACTTGTGTTATTTGAAACTCTCTCTCAATGACTATATAAAACTCACTGATATTGAGTGTTTGTATCATTATATTACTTATGTGTCATTTTGTTTACTGTTCATAATGATTGAATAAAAGTTGTTTCTTTCTTTCTTTCTATCGCAGTCTTGGTCTTCCCACAACTGGGTAATAAGTGAAATAGTACGCTAACTATCGACTAACAATATTGTTCGCAATTCATTGCAGCGGACACTAGTGATAAACACCGACAGATACAAATCGAAGCCACAAATATCGTTCCGGATGAGGGCGATAAATTCTCTGCAAGAAGAATAAAACCTCGTCGTTCCGTTCCCTGGTTGAAGCAGAAACCATTATCAGGAATCAAACGATTTTATTGTGTAACGATATTTTCGATTATAATGGTAACATTAAATTTTTATTTTACCTTTAATGTTCTATTTCCTTTTGATAGTTCATTTCATCACTGAAGTAATAGATGTGGGGAAAAAAGTCAGCAAAGCTCATGTGGGAATAGGCTGGGCATGTGGCACAAACGGACCCGCAAAGGTGGGCCAATGTTGCGTCTATATGGACTCCCACCAATGGCCACCGTAGACCAGGTAGGCGAGGAAGAGGTGGCGCGACGACTTGGATGCCTTTGCGGGAATGTACTGGATTGGTTTAGTTTTGGATAGAGGAGAGTGGTCTAACAATGGGGAGGCCTTTGCCTAGCAGATATTACAGGCTAATTAAAAAAAATCCTTTTTAATATCTTCAAGTGTGGGTCCACAAATGAAGTTAATTGTGCCCTTATTATAAAGACATACGAGATAGGTTAAGAGATAAATATGCGTATAAATCCCTGTGACGCTTGGTGATAGATCCTCGATCGTACTAGGTTCTCATCACAACCTGATCCTAATGCTTCACTGGAGCGAAAATTAGAATATTAGGCATAAGTATTTTTGACTATTGTCAAAATTTCGTAGCGACTACTTTGTACTTTGTAGTGTCTAATATGAAAGTACAACCTTTGCTGTTATGAAATTTTCTACTCAGATTTGTTAATGCTTACAAACGATTTGGGGACTCTTCCGGAATATCACCCAATCTTAACGAATGGGGCTAGCTGGTCACGGTCAAGCAATCCCCATACAATAAATTTTCCATTCGAGTTGCACGCGATCGGCACATTACTTACGAGTTATGCGACAGTCGTGTCAAGTACCATGTGATTTATATTGGGGTCCAAAATTTGGGGGAATCAAGGGCAATTCTTCACCGAAATGATTTAATTCATAATAACAATGTCTATAAATGTGTAATCGACTTCCGTTATAACCGCAAACGACCTTCTAACAAACGATCTTGTAAGTACTAGGAATTGTTGACATAGGTTTTATGTTTTCCATCTGATGTCTAGCTTCAGTTGAGGAGGTGAATGAAATGATTTTTAAATCCTTTTGAAATCGTTTCTATATCCGCAGCTATTATAAATGGAAGACACTTATACTTATAGTACACATTAATATCGAGAACTAGCTCTTTGCCGCGAGTTCGCCCACGTTAACTTGCCATAGCCCTTAGACTTCCCTAATATAGCCCTATTGAAAAATCGGTTTCTGCGGATATTTACTAACTATAAATTACCTCTTTGTCAAATTTTATCATTGTACGTCCCTCGGTTTTCGAGATTTCGTATTAGGTGACTTTTCGCTTTATATATATATATATATAACAGGACCTAACTCTTGGCGAAAATTGCAGAAGAAACCCACTATATCAGTCATACAATATAAGCTAAGGGCTTCACAGCCAATTTTTTATCGGCTAGTTTAAAAGATTTCAAAAACATAATCATTAAAACCTCTTAAAGAGGAGATCGTGGCCTAATCAGTGGCTAGCATTTGAGTTGATCGCTAGGTTAAGCCGCTCTTGCTGCGACCGGGTGATAGATGGGTGACCCATTCTAGCACTGGCTTATATTTGATATCCCACCCTCTCCGTGTTTCGAAAGGCCGCTAAACAGTGAGACCCGAGTAATGTAACTTTGTGATATTAGTCGTAAGGTTGTAGAAATCGTGGTGGTTCCGAGGATGTCGTCAGATGGCAATCAGTCATCTTAACTTTCCCCACAGTCATATCTTCTACAATCTAAGCGAACCCTAGTATTTAACCGGGATAACGCTAGAAGAAGAAAAACAAGAGTTATTAAGGCCTTTACTCTATATACCATATATATACAGGACTATATAACACACGGACGTCTGTTCCTGCGGTAGACAACTTAATGCCTGTGTTATAGGTAGCAGCCGCCTGTTATACGCAAATATTTTTTTTAGAAATATATAAATACATACATATGGATAGTACACCCAGACTCGAGGTGGGAATCGAACCTACGATCCCCGGAACAGAAGGCAGGGTCGCTGCCAACTGCGCCAACGGGCCAGCCCAAGTGTCTTTATATATAAAGTAGACATATAAAAGCTAGTAATAAATATTTACTGAATCGTCTGAAAACACGTAATACTTAACCCAAAAAAACAACAAATGCCCCTATAAATTACCGCTCCCCATACACGAAATGTCTCCAACAGGAAGTGAACACAATACAGGTCGTAAATAACCAACGGACCGGAGGGTACTCAATGACTTCCTTAGGAAAGCATTAGAGTTATCGTGAACTAATATTGAAGCGCGCTTACTGTCATGTATGTATCAGCTTCCCTAATGGTATCGACATAAAACCATATCATCCTTCATTCTTTATATAAATACTAGCGATCCGTACCGGTTTCGCACGGTATAGCTATTATAATACATAAGTAGCCATCTCTGTTTATTAAAGAAAACCAGCATTAAAATCCGTTGCATAAATTCTTCTCTTCTACTTCTTGTAGCTATTTGATCTGGTCCAATACGTCTAGCCGCCAGTTAATTCAACGCCAGTTTTCAAATCGACGATCATAGTCTTAAAGTGGTATCAAATGACACATTGGTACATTCAGGTCATGCTTTAGGTCAAAGCCATATTATTTCAATCCAAGAAAATATATGTACGTTTCAATTTTAATTCATGTTTCAATAGTAACAACAATTATCTATACGTGAAGAGAAAACTATATAGGTATTTTATGAAAATTGCGCGAACGGTGGAGTATGAAATTTGGCACAATTAAAGTTTACTCGTGGTCCCGGCAGACGCTGTCCAGTCCGAACGTAGGGTTATTTGCTATTTACTACATTATATTATCCTATAACATTGTCCACATTCCCGTTCCATAATAGTTCACTATTTGGGCGTTAACGGCTTAAACATGAAAGATAGATATATACTATCGCGGGCCTTAATATACAACTATTTAACATAAACATTTCCGTCATACACTGTATACGTATAATTTTAACGGTTTTTGTAGCGCAGACCAGAATAGCTCGCAGATGGCAGAATTTACACCTACTTACTTGACGTTAATCGTTAATTTTAGACAATAGACACAATATCTTTATAATTTTTAGCCTTTGAGTTATTCTGATGTATGAACTATATTATTGTAAAATTAAATTTCAATCCATTCAGTAGTTTTTCTGTGAAAGAGCGTCAAATATACATCCATGTGTAAAAACTTTCGCATTCATAATATTAGTAAGATATAGAGGAAGATGTGCGAATGCTAATACTTTTTATATAACATGCAATATTAATATACTTAATTATTAATAAAAAGACACACGCACACCAATGCCAAATAATTTACAACACTTCATACACACATGTATATGATGTCAATAACATAAAAACAAGATATCTTCGGGTCTATCGATTATATTTTATGTAACCAAGGCAACATTTAAATCTTTATGAGGTTAAATTAACACTACGACCTGTTCTGGAAGCCGTACGACTTTTGTGGTAGCGCCCGTTATTAATTAAACATTGAATCCTAATAAATTGACCGTTCAACTTTAAGAGCTTTTTGCCAGTAGTCATTTGTCAAGGAGGCCGTCTCAGTCCTTTTCTTTTTAGGTACTTAAAATTGAAGACGAATCTGGGAATGGTACTATTAGTAATTAGGGTAGTCCAATAACTAAATAAAAATGCAGTTAGTGGATCTAATATTGACATTCTTCTTCTTTTTCCTAGTGTTATCCCGATCTAGAACCGGGACTCGCTTAGATTGCAGAGATCTGGCTGTGGGGCGATTTAAGATGACGGATTGCCGTCTGAAGTCATCCCCAAAACCCCCACAACCTCTCGACTAAAATCAATCAGTGATATTAATCAGAAGTTACTGTTTTGGTGCCTTCCGTAAGACGGCAGAACGATACTTACATTTTATTGATTTTTATTATAATTATCTAATAATAAACATAAAAATTGAAGTCGCTCGAAATTGTAGATAGAACTTAGAAGTACGTAACAGGGGTAGGGCACCGCGGGTCGTTGACTTGTTTTGCGCGTCAACATTTTGTTGACGATTGCTTCCCAATGTTTAGGATACATTGCGCGCTCAGGAATGGGATGAGGATGGCAATATCTGAAAGCTCTAATTTGCAAGATGAAAGATTTTTGTGATTTTTTTTGCAGCCTTATCACAAAATTGGCGGTACGATATCTTTTACACGCTGTATAAAGCTGAAGAGTTTGTTCGTTCGCTTGAACGCGCTAATCTCAGGAACTACTAGTCCCATTTAAAAATTCTTTCATGCTTAGATAGCCCCATTTATCGAGGAGGGCTATAGGCTAAATATCATCTATTTTTTATCTTATTTTACTCGGACCAAGTCGCGGGCACAGCTAGTACCTATATTACTCCTTGCAACATTAGCTACCTGCCTCTCAAAGTCCCGTCGAAATTGGTCTGCCGTTTTGGAGATTACCCGGAACAAACAGTCAGACAAATCGACAATTTTTTAAAAATTGTTCCATATATATAATTGTTCCATATATATGTTCCATATATATGTTCCATATATATATATAAAGAGAGAGAGAGAGATAGTCATATATAGCATAAGCTGTGGTAATAAATAGGCCTTAACTGTTAAGAAATATAAACGTTTAACCACATTAGGCGTGCAACACTTTCTGAGATAGCTAATTAATTAATTATTAGTCAACTATTGATGTCACAATACATAAACAAAGTCTTTTTATTTAATTTTTTATTTTATTACAACAATCAACAGAATTACATGTTTGGTACAATTACAAAAAATATATAAAAATGGTCATTGGTTGTATACAAGCACTGATCTACATTTTCCAAAGTAAATAATTACTTATATACGATTAGTGTTAAGTTTACGAAATGTCATAACAGATGGCGGACTGTTGAAGAAATTCAAGGCAGCGTTGTTTTCTAGTTTTCCTACATATATGCGAAAAACAAAATATTGGTTTTGTGTTAGTGCAGCAATAAAAATATATGTGATTTTAATAATTAGTATAAAAAATATTTCGACATTACAAAGACGGACACTTGAGTTTTGTTTATATATAATATGTATAGATAATTAAACCACTTCCAAATCCGATCAGCTGCTCTGATTATAATAATGGCTTAATGTAAACATTAAGGAATCAGGATAATTAAGCGGGCTCGCTAACAATTACAAAGATGCCGGTTCGAGCCTATTTCGGGAACATCAAAATCTACATATTCAACAGATCTTCTTAACATTTAAGTGGCTACATTGAAACCCGCCATCTTAGATAATCTTAATTAGGTCGCGCATCCAACCATTGCGATAAATTTTCTGTTAATATTTTTAAAGTAAGTTAACCAATACGACACAGAAGTTATACATGGAGTTAGGGTGAGTCCATAAAGGACGTCACTGGCGGAGATGTGGTAGATTGCAAGACCGTTCCCATATCTCCGCTCCGTAGTGGTAAGGAGGAACTACCGTGGGGTTTTACTTGGAGTCCGACATAGCCCACCGTCGGCCCTTGTGACGGATGGTTACCCGTGCCGGGTTTAAAAACCGTAAAAAAAAAGGAAAAAAAAACAGTAATTATACATGTATCGCAGGGTTTTTTTTTTTCTAATTAATCATTTATCAACACAAGGTAAATGTCCGTGTCATTTATAAGGTATTATTTTATGGACGGCTAACATAAATCCAGTAACTGTATTTAATTTCATTAAATGTTAGCGAAAAGTAAAAACTTTTTACTATTAATAATAGTAGCTATGGTATTCTGTTTATTTCATTGATTTGGCAACTTCTTTTAGTAAAGACGACATAATTCTGAATTTCATAGGAAGCATTACTTCTGTGGTATTTATGGTGCTTTTAATTTTTACCTCATGCTCTTCAGAACTGTCATTCGCAATAACAAATATAATATTTTCTATTCTAACGTAAGTTTTTCCATTTATTAAAAATTCGAATTATGTCTGATCACAAACTGTCTAAAAATATTTTAAAGCTATATTAATATATAGCTATAGAGTCTCAGGAAATGTGTGACAAGCTTTAAGGAATAATGTGGCACGTTTCTGCGAAACGCTATTTTAATTCCAACTGAATATCAAAGCTGCGGATATTCCTTTGATTTTAATTAGATATTTAGCTTATTTTTCTCTTTCTGGAACATTCCAAGTGGCTAAAGTGTAGAGTTTAGGGTTCAACTATTTAGTATTTAGATATAAATAAGATGAGGTGCAACTTTCTCATCCATTGATTTAACATAGATTCTGCTGTTATGGTGAATCGTAAAACTTGGCAGACGCGACTTACGTAGTAGAGGATTGAAGCATAGCGCCATCTATAGAAATTTTACAAAACTACATGGTTATACTCCTGACCCCAGGATTGATTTATTTTGCTTTTAACATCCTTGGAAAAGGGAAGGCTGCGGCACTGCTATCTTAGCTGAGACATTACCTACATTGACGTTAGAAAAATCAACTTAGCTTTACAATAAACACCATTGGATGTCTTGGCAACGGATTTGGAAAGACATCTGCAATTTGCCTATTATAACGTTCCAAATACCTAAACACTTTCCATCAAGCGCGATTGTAATTAAACCTTTAGGAAATAGGAATAACGTAGATCACTACATTATTCCTATTTCATAAACTACACTTTATGACATGTGCAAGGCCATGGTAGTAAGAACAATAGAGCTAGTGTACTGTTGTGCCCTTGAAACTTTACTTAATGCTAGATAATACCTAGCAAGCGCTGAAAAACCACATTTCATTCAGAATGTAATATTATACTATACGTATTGCAAAATATATATTTGAGACCTATAAAATGCAAAATTTCATATAATACACATACGAATTATTATATGCCAAATTTTAGTTAAAAAGCATGAGTAAAGGAATCCTAACCTGAGTCGAAAGTCCCAGCGAGGTAAATCCATGAAATGGTAATATAATCGTCTCTGTCCCATTGCTAAATGCTCAAAAAACTCTTCGTCTTGTAAAATCTAAAATTTTTGTTATTGGAATTGACGTAAATGCAACCTAAATAATCTTACTCAAATTAGTTCCATTCTGCTAAACGCGAATATCTTTTTCAAGAGGGTTAAGATTTTTAGAAACTGGGTACAATATTACGGAACTTAACTCACCATAGAATACCGATAATTTTTCAAAGACTGAAGTTGACACAGAAAATGATTGGTTGAATTGTCAAACATTAAAACCTAGTGATGGAACGAATCTGCAGGAATCCAAAGCAATATTTGTAGCAATTGACGAATATTAGGAAATGTGTTGAAAATTTTATCAAGTATTTCGAATATATTAATTCAATTTAATTAAAGTATACATTTTGGTTTATGTCATTACCGATGCCGATTTTTAAAACAGCTCTGCGATGCGATGCCGATGTCGGTAACAACCCTAGTCGAATGCAACGGCGACGGCGATCGGTCGTCGGCAGCAGAGCGGCGCGGCCGATCAATCGGCGGCTCGCTCGTGGCAACCGCACGCGTGTCCACGGACGAACGCTGCGCCTGGCGCGCACGCGCGACCTCCTCCCCTGGACGACGAGCCGAGAACCGCCGCGCTGCAGTGTGTCGCGGCGTTACGTCACGCGCGCATCGCCACGCGCTTTACTCCGACATCGACCAACTCGCTCGCCGACTGGCTTCGTCTCGCTCACCGACCCGATGTCGCCCCCAACCCCGCGCGCCCCAACCCTGCCGCCGTCGGTTCGGCTGTAAGCGGCCCGAGAGATCAGTTCGACGGTAGCGATCGCCATGAGACCTAAGTTTTTACGTGCCGATTCGCTCGCCGACTTTCGAAGGACTCGCGTACAGAAGGACGTCGTTAAATGAAATTGTGAATTTTTTTCGCTCCGGTGTCTATAGCGCGGGATAGGAAAAAATGTATGTAGGTTCAGCGAAAGAGACATGCACGTCGAAAATATCGGAGTAGCCAGTTTTAGGCACCGGCTACCGGCGATCGCTATGGTGAACGCGTTGCGGTGGTGCCTGTTTGCGCTGGTCGTGGTGGCGGTCGTGCGGATCCAACGAGTGGCTGGAGGCTGTGGCGTGGCGGAATTCGCTTGCCGGAGTGGTACTTGCGTTCGACTTGACGCGTACTGTGATGGAGAGTCGCAGTGTCCGGACGGCAGTGACGAGCCTCCACACTGCTCCGTGTGCAATCGTAGATTTTCTGTACATTGGAGGATCGTTCTCCAGTCGAGCAGCTCTACATTACAAAAGGCCTCGTTATGGCGTACGCCAAAGAAATAACGATAATCACAATTAACACCTTCAATATATGAGCCGACAAAAATATTTTACAATTTTTAATACTTGTGTTTTTAAGTTTGTGGCTTAATCAGTGGCAGGTATTAGAGTCAATCGCTCTGTTACCCAGAACTTTTTGACCGCAGGTGGTAGATGGGAGACCTATACTAACACTAGTATTTCAAATATCTGACCTTATTCGTGTTTCGAAAGGGGCCAATCTCACGTTTAATATCACTCAGTAACATTAATCACTATTAAATTTACGTCTCTTCCGAAATACGGAGGAAGTTGGTTGAAAAACAGTATTAGAATGGGTCACCCATCTATCACCAGGCCGCGGTTGTAATCGCTTAACCTAGCGATCGATTCATATTGTCGGCCATTGATTAAGCCACAACTTCCTCATACAATGGTGCTAACGTAAATATGGAAATAAGATTTTATTGCATATGGTAATGTCTGCGTCTAGGTAGATTAGCGTAAAGCGTAATCTGCGATCTTCCCAGGTGCAAGCGATAAGCGGCGAGCGGAGCGGAACCGAGCGACACCTGCGCGCGTGCCACTGATCGTAGAGATGGGGTAAGGCATTGAAACATCGATACATATCGATAAAAATCCGTATAATTTTCGATAAATGTCATTTTTACTTACATTATGCCTTTTATATATCTAAAATTATACTCGATTGTTTTAATTTTATATGTATTATTACCTTAAGTTCATTTTAATTAAATTTGTTTTACTTTAACACAATTTATATTACACAAATTATTAATATTTATTATCATTATATGGCAAAAAGTAAAGAAAGTGAAAAAATTTAATATTTTATATACTGCCTACAATTTTTTCAATAAATATAGGTTTAAAAGTCGATGAACTTATTAATTATAATTTTTCCTTCGGGAAAAGAGCAGTCATTTCTGGTTTCTCCCTATTTTATAAAAAAATATATGTATGTATTCATTAAAATGGAGAAAATCTTTACGTATGTTTATATTATTGCAAATGTTAATTAACAACGAACGTTGAGCTTAAATTGTAGATTAGAGTCTAATTTGTAGAAAGGTACAGATAAACTGAAATACCGCTTCACCACCGAAAACCGCTAGGTAACCGGTTCAATTCCCGACATTGCTGAGCGCTTGTTGCATCCACGAGCACAAGTTCATAAGCTTAGTTGGAAATAATACGGTAATACTAGACATACCTAAAAACTAAACACAGTATCCCTTTGAAAGAGAAAAGAATATAGCGTCGTTATTTTTTAAGAATCTATGAAAGGGAAAGTGCGAATGCGCCATCGCATCGAACTTCAATAAGGAGGACACTCTTTAGACATATGTTTCATCGCACGTTCGTATGAACTAAGTTCGCTAAAATCGCGCATTCGCATTCTATTAGAACGAAGCCTTAGTCGATATCGATATTTATATAAAGGGGGACATCACTAAGTAACCCCACGATCGCAAGGGAAGATACCCCATACTTGCGCGTACGACAGAGCGCGTGCCACCTTTTTTCTTCCATTACACGTACATCACTTTTACAACCGACCGACATATTTATAACTCAAAGAAATTTTAACTCTATTTCGAAACTATAAGGTTGAATATAGCTTGGTTATTTGTATTAATTTCAAACAAAAATAGGGTGTCTTTTTTAGTCACGAATTAAATAATTGTTTCGGAATACGCCGAGTACTGCTTCGTTAATTTGAATAGAGGGTGTGTGTGGTTTTTTTTGTTATATTTTCGAGGGGTCGTTTTGACTTGCGCACGCGCCGAGAGGTTAATTATTTAGAACTAATTCACGGTTGTTTGGGACCGTTGCTTTTGAATTGATGAAATTTAGTTCCACTGTTAAATTTATTAGTCTTTTGTTTTGATATTGACAGCTGATTAAATATAATTAACTTGTATATATGAATTTCAATTAAATCGGTCGTAAATCTTGTTTAAAAGAAACATGCGTCTTCGAGGAGCAAAATTTTTGAAGTCAAATCTTTTTTAGGCACTTTAGGCACATTTATGTAGAAAAAACCACTGAATTCGTCACCGGAGTTTTTCATGGACTTCTCTTTTCCCTGAGCCTCCTTCAGCGACATGATACTCACTGAAAGAGGCAACCGCTTGCCGTCCAGCGTCGCTCAGATGTTCATGGGCGCCGGTAGGCACTTCGGTGCTTGCTGCCTGCTCGTCTGTCCCCTTGTAACATAAAAAAAATATATATCTGTAACTATGTGTATAGATATTCATTTTACATAAGAAAATGAAGCCTCTTTGAATTGTCGCGTTCAACTTCTGCAAGTCACATTTCGCAAAAGGTGTTTTCGCTGGAGACCAGCCATGTTTTTTTTCTTCCGGACTCCGGAGTAGTCGTAGATATGCCTATTTCCTGTCACTTCTTCCCCACGAAACGATTCAGACTTCTCTTACCAATTATATCAACTTACCTTTTGTTTCTTTATAACGACATATAGTTTATAGGTAGGAGATTTTATTTTATTTCTGGTAAAAACAAAATTCTATACAAGTGGGGTCTAAGAGATTCACCACAGAGTGATTGCGGGGCGCCAGACCCGACCTTTTCTCACATGGTGAACAAATGTCCACTTCGTTTCTTTCCCGGCAGTAGAAAAGAGCTGCACTCCTTCACATGTGCAGCGGAGGTGTGGCTGAAAACTCTGAATATGATGATCTAATCGAGATGCCATAAGAAATGATAATGCTGACAAAAAGTTATCAATTCTCAAGTACTAGGAGATAAGAAGTTAGCCTAGTTAATTATGTACAAACTGCCACCATCAGGTTTACTTTTTTATGCATATCAAACCACATTCCTAACAAGTCGTATAATTCGTTACAAATGCTTAGATCATTTTTTGCATAAAAGCCTGATTGAAAACATGACATTAGCTTGCCATATGCAAATTCTTTTTAGTCTGTTATTACAGTAGGCCCCATCAGGTGAATTAAGTCATGCGTTTGAACGAATTTAATCACAAATGCCTTTTTTTATTGGAAATAAATTAAAGCGACCCTAAAGCATCAAAAGGTAGCGATAAATTATCTGTAAAATATACGAGAATAATCATCTATATTAATATTATAAAGAGGAAAGATTTGATTGTTTTTTTTGCATTGAGTAGGCTCTGAAACTACTGGACCAATTTGAAAAATTCTTTCACTATTAGAATTCTATATTATCTCTGATGAACATATGGCGATAAAATATTTTCAAAAAAGTTAGAGATCTGTATGAAAAGTTTGATAATGTAAATACCCGTACGAAACCACGACGGGCTGTTAGTCCGTAATATTATAGATGCGAATGTGACTTATTTTGTTTTTCACGCTTTATAATATTCAACCAATTATTATTTTGTATTAACGCTGTCGATTGGAATCGTCGGAAGTTATTTTCGTATACCAAACATCCGACGCTGCATTATATATATTAGGGTTTCGTAGTCCTATAAGGAACCCCTTATGGTTTCGCTGTTCGTCCGCCTGTCCGCCCGTAAGATGCCCCCCCCCCCTTCTGGCGGATTTGGAATTTCAAAATAAAGCATGTCCTATCAACAAGGAAACCATGGACAACTCATAAGTTATTTAACAAACGTGCCGAGATACGCTTGTGGTTACTTTTTATTTTCCTAAATCACTTCTTGTCTTGCAAGAGTCTCATAGAGAACCTATCTATATGCATTGTTTTCAGGAGGTTCCCTGCTCACCTTCCTGCGTACGCGGGCATCGAACCTCAGCTCCCGGTCACTGCTCGCCATGTGCCGTGACGCGGCTGCCGGTATGCGGTACCTGGAGTCCAAGAACTGCATCCACCGCGACCTCGCGGCGCGGAACTGCCTCATCGGGGACGACAATATCGTCAAGATATCAGACTTTGGAATGTCGAGAGAAGAAGAGGAATACATCGTGTCTGGTGGGATGAAGCAGATACCTATCAAGTGGACCGCACCGGAGGCACTCAATTTCGGTGAGTTACTATTTATTTTTGACACACAAACAGAATATGACATCACTTAAAACTAACAAAAAATAACAAACTTTATTTAAAAAAAAAAAAACATTAATAAATCTTAGTTAAGAGTCTATTAAGTTTTATTAACTGGATTTATTTCCAAAGTAAAGTATTTTACTCTGAAATCAATGCAGTTAATAGAACCTCATCAAGTTTATTTAGAAAGGGTGAAAATGTGAAAATGCCAAAATGTATACAATAGGGTCCCTTGTAAAAAACAATATCCATTAAAAATGCATTTAACCGCTTTCATTAAAATGTAATTGAAAATTTTCAATGAATATAAACACACTTTAGGAATATATTTTTTATTAAAATAATGGCAACGATTGTTTATATTGGAAAGTAACAAAGGTTTCCCCTCTGGAATTGAGAAAATGGAACTTTCTTTTTCACGCTATTGCACAAGCAGCTTGAGGCATATAATAAAGCCTGTAGCGGCCAACATCTGAGATGTTGTCATTATTTCTTTGGCTTCACAGCGAAGTCTAAATTTACCTCAAAAGTGAACTAAGAGGCCTGAAAAGTGTCGAATTTCATCTTTGTACATAAGTCCCACGGTGTTCTATATTTCGTGTGAGTTGACCTTTCGCTTTTATATAGTGTTAGTTATAATTGTAATTAAAATACAGACGTAATTTTGTAATTGTAATAGTGATGAACTTTATTCCAATAAATCAAATAAAAGTGAATGATTGTTCTAATCTGTGTTAAATGGCTATTCAAACGATTTTTTTGAAAACCTTAAGACCACCTTAATCCGGCTCTGTCGCAAAATCCGTTCCTAGCGGAGGCCACAAATAACTAAAACCTGCCAAATTTTATGCTCGTACGTCAAGCAGTTTTCGAGATTTCGTGTTAGGTGACCTTTCACTTTTATATACATAGATATTACTAAACTATCATTTATTTTTGTTTCAGATCCATACAAGGCGTCGAAAGTGCAGTGCAACGAGTCGATAGTATTGTCTCACTCGCACCCGCACGCCACCATCTCCAGCCCCGGCTTTCCTCGCCCCTATCCTGATGACGTCACCTGCTTCACGGAGATACGGGCACCACCAGCTCATACGATACGACTCCACTTTGAAGAGTTGCTTACGGAGCATGAGCCACAGTAAGTATTTTATCTCTCTCTCTCTCTCTCTCTCTCTCTCTCTCTCTCTCTTTCTCTCTCTCTCGCTCTCTTTCTCTCTCTCTCTCTCTTTCTCTCTTTCTCTCTCTCTCTCTCTCTCTCTCTCTCACGGGAACAAAAGACAGGGCAATCTATATGGAATAGAACATAGGCTGGTAATCTAGTACCAGGGTCCGCTTAGATTGCAGAGCATTTGGCTGTGGGGCGAGTTAAGATGACCGACTGCCGTCTATCCTCATAACCTGAACTCCTACAATCTCACAATCTCAAGAGTAATATCACTCAGTGACTTTAATCCGGACCCACTGTTTTACCTGCCTTCCGAAACACGGAGGAGGACGGATGATAGAATGGGTCACCTATCTATCACCCGGCCGAGTAAGAAATGCTTGATCCAGCGATCACCTCAAATGTTGACCACTGATTGGGTTACGACTTCTTCAACATGGTCTGGTAATATATACCCTTGTATTTTTCATCGAAACGCTATAAAAGGGAACAGAGTCCATCCAAAAAGTTAAGGAAAACATTACTCACGAGAGCCAACTTTTTAATGCATACGATTAAAACAAAACACCACCTAATGAAGGATTCTTTCCATTAAACAATCTCGCGGAGTATTCAATAACGAATTCAATTTCAGTTGAAAGTTACAGAACACGCGATCGCGTATTCAATACTAAAATGAAATAAGTGCATGTCAAAGTTCTGGAAAACAATACGCCGCACTAGGCACGTGTAACTGAATGACCTAGAGAGCGCTATCAATTAGGGCTGTCGCACGTGCAATTAACGATAATATAATAATCAGTTGCCAGCTGCGGTATTTCCGAACGGATACGACTTAGGGACCTTCAAGAGAAGTGCATACTCATTTCTCAAAGCCCGGCAACGCATCTGCGAGCCCTCTGGTGTTGCAGTTGTCCATGGGCGTCGGTAGTCGCTTAGGTGAACCGCCTGCTCGTTTGCCCCTTGTTATGTAAAAAAAAAACTATGTACATGAGAAGGTCGTAGGTTTTTTACCGTCATTCGACGATCGCGTGTTAAGTGGCCCTTACCGCGGCCTCATGAGAGATGGTTAACCAATTCTAACACGGGTTTTGCAAATACCCGACGTCCTCCGTACTTCGGAAGGCACGTTAAATATTCGATCAATGTCACTAATTGATATTATTCGTGAAATTGTAGAGATTGTGACGATTTCGGGGATGACGAGGAGGTCGTGGCCTAATGAGTGGTCGGCATTTAAGTCGATCGCTAAGTTAAGTTGCTGTGGCTGCGACCGGGTGATAGACACACGGACGTCTGTTCCTAAGGTAGACAACTTAATGCCTGTGTTATAGGTAACAGCCGCCTGTTATACACAAATACTTTTTTTTAGATATATAATAAATACATGCATATGGATAATACACCCAGATTCGAGGTGGGAATCGAACCCACGACCCCCGGAGAAGATGGCAGGGTCGCTGCCCACTGCGCCAACGGGCCAGTCTAATAATCTATGCCTAGGCTAGTCTAATAGTCTAATAAAATCTTGATTATATAAAAGTTTCTAAATATGATAATTGTGTCAAGAAGCTTCGTAAGGTGGTCTAAAAAAATTTTAGGAACTTCAAGATCCAGCAAAGGATGGATAGTCGCTAAATTCTTTAGTGAATTTAGCTTTTACTGTAAACTAGCTAGGCCCGCCACTTCATCTACGAAAAGTTAGGTAAAAAATAAAATTAATTTTAGCGTGATGATATATAGCCTTCCTCGATGAATGGGCTATATAACACTGAAATAGTTTTTCCTATAGTACCAGTATTCCTGACATTAGCGCGTCCAAACAATCAAACTCTTCAGCTTTATATATTAAAATAGATACAGATTGTGAAAAAAAAACAATAGGAAAAAAAAATTTTATAGGAAAATCAATTTGCTTAACTATAAAAGTTTACTTAATTCCCCAGATTTGTATAACAATTTATTAGGTCAATAATTAGCTTGAATGACTTGAATTTCCTTTTTTTTCTCTCTGGGAAATGCCTTTACGCACGACTCCATCCGCAGATGAACCGGTATTCCGGACAGAAGTGTGGAACTCGCTGGCAATGCCATAAAACCCACTAAAACTCAGCAGCGCTCTCTTCATCCTTGGTAGGACACCGGAGGTTCGCTTACACACTCCGAACAGGTGTCCAGGATGACTCTACCTTAGAATCTCAAGGTGGGGGGAAGAGAAGCTCGAAGACTTGGATTTACTTAATAAAATACTATTTATTTCGAAAATATATGAAATGACCCGCATACTATTTCTTTCGTGTCATCCCTAATTCAAACTTATCTTTTTTTAGTGATAACGAACAGGTATATAACTTTCACAATGCTCTTATAGTTACTATTGCTTATAGCAACAAATATATCACATTTTATAGAATAGAAGTCAAGTTAATTTGACTATTTTTCAATAAATTCCTAGTAGCAGGGAATAGATGAATTTCTTGACCCTTTTGAAAACGAATAAAAGTGGCCAAGAGCGTGTCGGGACACGCTTACACGATAACTTTAAAAGTTGTCCTATTTCGCTGAAAATAATTTTCCTAGTGAGTTTTTAGGATTTTCTATTGAAATGGAAAATTTCAATCTAATATGTAGTTAGAAAATCCCAAATTACCTTGAGGGCGGGCAGATGGACAGAGCGAAATTGGAAAGGCTCCTTGAAGGTCTACGCAACCCTGAAAAAGTGAAAAACGGTCGAAAAATATTCTTCTTTTGTATGAAAATGTGGTCTCTAAATTACGAATGAAAATTTAAGTGAAAATTATTTTTCAAAAATTGCTTCTGCGTCAAAGATTATTAAATATATATGATCATAATATAATGCAATATTTTTAAGAGATGAATTGAAATTGACTTTCAGAAGACCATCAGAGACGATTTTTACTTTTAATCTGAATTTGCGGTACAAACCGTATTCCAAAACCACGTGAATATTCAAAATCAACAGCAACAATGTCGGTTCATCAGAACGAAAAGCAAAGATCCCTGACATGTTTGTTGTATGGAGTGTCGGCGACATTGTTTGCCCTGTCGTGTCGCACGTATTTGCGTGCAAACAATGTCCATACATACCAGGATTAAGCACTAGTGAACGGCGACTGATGGAAAGCACACACAACAAATAAGGATCGAGAATGTGCGAAACGTTTATTTGACTCCTAATAATAATTTCAGCACTAATTTTATTTTAGGCAACCTCAACAGATTGCAATATTGTTACATTTAACAAAAACTATTATATAAACATTTAGTACTTATTGTACTTATTGTAACCCCATGCCATATGTAAGGGAAATTTAGTTGTTTTAGTGGACTGTATAAGTGGTGAAAGATCGCTGGTGAGGCGCGAACGAAATAGTCCAATTTGTAGCTAGAAAACTCAGCCACGAATATCGACGAAAGAATGCAAGACCGAAACTTCGTTTCACCTCTTTCTTTCGGAGTGACACAATTCTCATCTCTAGGGCCTGTCCATTAGTATATGTTATGATAGTCAATGCCATGAAAAACCCCTCCCGAGGTCGTAGCATATTATGCTTTAAATAGACCACAGACAGCAACAGTAGTTTGTAAACCTATTGTCAGTGTCTATGGGTCGTCGTTTTTATACGAATTCGAAATCTGTTACAAATACAATGTATCAATGTATTTTAGGCGTGGTTTTTATCAGTGTAGGTGTGTAGTTTGAAATAATAGGATTTTGATTTTTATTATTTCTTCAAGTTACATGTTTTATAATTAACACCGTCATTGTCCACCATCTTGCAATTGACATAAAAGTGGCACACCTTGTTATGTACCACCCTAATGAACTAGGTTCTACGTTTAGTAATCTATCACACAGTGGGTAAAGGACTTACTATTGTTAATGTAATAGTGATGTATGTAATAATAACGCAGTTAAAAATTAAAATTAAAAATTGTTTGTTTCATCAACTAAACACTTATAAACTATGAACAGAAAGTGAAACCAACCTTACTGGTATCGCTACCAGTACTTGTGGCAGGTGTCCCCGCTCTTTTATAACTCTTTACATTATATTTTGCGAAATAAACAATTATCAACATCATTGGCCATTTCATCTGTTACAGATGATTGATGCAGTGTGTAGTTTAGCGACACTTCCGTTTGTGGCTATACAACCCAATCCTAGATTGACACGAACGGCCACACCCACAGTATACAAAATCACAATTTTATTATTGTTTTAATGGGCGTTGTGTCTGTGTTGCGTGTTTGTGTGTGTATTCGTGTGCATGTCGAGTATTGTAATAATGAGCATGTGTGATTAAATTATTGTAGGGAGAATAGGGGATTGACACCTCAACCATGTTTTTATGCCGGAGCCAGAGATAGCTTCATTTGAATGATCATTTAAATGAAGCTTTGTAGACTACAAGGACAAAAATGTACAAACACTGAGCTAGATCTGGCTCCG
Source organism: Charaxes varanes (assembly GCA_024363005.1). NCBI lineage: Eukaryota > Metazoa > Arthropoda > Insecta > Lepidoptera > Nymphalidae > Charaxes > Charaxes varanes. The sequence goes on along the minus strand of JANCMC010043217.1, from coordinate 19,987,643 downwards.
GTATTAGGAGAACGCGAAAAAGTTCCACCTTAAAAGCACGTGTTGACTAGAGTTTTTATAATAGAAACAGGTAATTTAAACTCAACTATCATACTGCTGATATTCTTGTCAAAGAAGTGAATAAAGACTACGCTTAAACCTACATCTGGGACACAAGTCTCAGGCACTGCTATGGTCCTTCTTCTGCAAGGCGCACCCGAACACTGAATCCATGGAATGTTAAGAAATCCGTCTCTCTCTTAAAAGTACTTCTAATATTTATTTTAAAAAAAGGTGCAATTAAACTAACACTTCACTAAGGGTACAGATTTCACCATTTCCGTGTAATCACAAACACGTGAGGGCCAATTTTTAAGAAGTCTAGGGTTGGAATTTAGTTTATTACAAGAATGTTACAGATTGCAGCACCGCTCATGCCGTATGTGACTGCAAATTTTTATTCCCCGTCTCTTATACAAGTTCAGACATGTCTCAACGCTTTGTCCTGCTTACTTCCGCTTACAGGATTTGCCGTACTGCTATCAAGAAACTTCATTTCAGCCAGTTATGTGATTGTGTGCGTGCGTGGCAATGTAAAAACCTTTCCATGTATTCTTTGAAATTTACTCTTTTACACAAGAAAAGTATAGAATATATGCAAACAAAAATGAATAAAATAATCTTTCTTTCTTTAAAAAAAAAATAAACCTTCAAATTTTTCAGAGCTGGACCAAATTGAAAAGGGTCAACGCGGGAAGCGTTAGCCTCAAAAATAAAAAAAAAAATCATAGAATATGTTCACCCACTCAACGTTCTAAAATAACAAATACAAAAGAGCAGTGGAATTGAGAACCTATCCAGAGTTTTAGCAATTTAGTTACCTATATGTACACGCGTAAAGAAGAATTATTTCATGCTTTTGAATTTATTATATCTAATTCAAAATAAGAACTTCGTGTTAAATATATGCAACACACGTCGATTAAAAACGCAGTACATGCTAAACATACCAGTTTACACCAAGGTCTCGATAGGTAAACATATAAATTATAAAGAATAAATCAACCTTAATAGCCATTACAAGTGTCGACTTAGTAAACAGTTTTAGGTATATACTGTGTGTGTGCAATGTGCATTTAGTTTCGCTGAATTGACAATACTGCGCGCCGCGACACGCCTTAACATTCATCAATAGAAAATTAGAATCAGTCGCCAATAATGCTTTATAGTTGATACAAGTCGTTTAATCGAGAACTCAGTTCACCATTTTTCTTTAAAAAAAAAGAAAAAATATAGCGCGGTTTTTGTATCTTAATCTTCGAAAATTAGCTTTAAGCGTTTATCATTCTATATCGGTCGCGCTATTTCGTTACACTCACTCGTCATGGATAATTACGGTTTTACTTGCGATGAAATTATTATTAGTGATGGTAAAATAAAGAATATTCGCGAAATTGCCGAACATTATCAGCGCTTCAAGTACACCCTCGACACTTCTTCGATACTGATGTATCCAGGGATATCTCTTAAAAGGTGAGTTGCCTACTTTATCTTGTTTCAAAATATATTTTAATTCTAGAAAAACACTACAATTGAGAAACAACTTTGCGCCACATATGATAATATATGATTTAGGTTTTATTATATTAGATTAATTAGGTTAGAGATCCTATTTTCTGATGATTTTTACCAAAAGCAGCTGAGATGTAATAACGATAGGACAAAATTGCATTCAAACAGTTAATAGTATATTATTGCACCGAGCCCAAATTGAGTTATTAATGCCCTCGTGTTAATTTAGAGCCCGAGCTAACCTTGCAATAATGATCTACTTTAAGCTCGGTGCAATAATATACCATAAATTACCTTCAAGAAATGATTTCTACGTTTTAATGCTTTATTAACTCCCAAACAGTGATTCTTCCAAAGTCGGTTCTACCACTAAAAGTGACAAGAACAGCGTTAGATCATTCATCACAATATGATATTATGTATTGTACTATTTCGTTAAGTTAATTTAAAGTTTTATATGGCCTAACACGGCTTAACATGTAGAGACGTATTAATGGGTAACACTGTGTTTTATTATTGTTATAAAATTTGTTGCTCCGATTGTTTCCGTAATAAAATAAAATAAATATTGTTTCATACTAGTTGTACCCCGCGACGCGTCAGCGTAATTTCAGTGATTAGGTTAAATTATGATAGATTTTAGTATTTGAACCTTCGTTACTTTTATAAACCTTAAGTAGCCTATGTTACTCCTTGCAATGTCAGCACATACGCCAGTGAAATGATCGTAGAAATCGGTAGAGCCGTTTGGGAAGTGATCCGGAACAGAAAGATAAATATATTTAATTGCGATTTTGTTATTGGTGTCGTATGCATAGTCAAGTAATAAAGTAAAAGAAATATTTATATGTATAGATGTATAGATCAAAATAATTCCTATAATATTATTAATTATAGGCCGCGCGCTGGGCCATCTTTAACATTAAGTATGATGCAAGGTTTCTTCTAACTTGATCGTTCCTATATTCCAGAGAAGTTTATCCGAAAAAATAATGAATTCAATGAAAATATCATCGTTAAAACATTATTTTTCTACATTGTTTATTAACAATTTTTTTAAAATATTGTACTAGTTTATATTTTACTCTTCTTACGCCATCTTTGCTCAAGTATCAAAACTAATACGTAACTATCTCAGAACTCGGAACATATAGCAGAACCAATTGGTGCCTTGTTAATTCTTAAGATTTGAATGGAGCTAAAATTGTTAGTATTCTCGACAGATGGCGTTACATGTATACTATTTAAGAGATGTGTTTATTATATGACTTCTATATCTTCGTCTTAATACCAAAATATTTAATGTTTAGTTTTTTGAAAATTGATTTGATAATTTTCAAGAACTAAGTGTGTATTCTTAAATAACCTACGATGATTTTGATTATGTTTAACAACGCCACTAAGTTAACTGCTTACTCTGACCCGGATTTTTGATTTCTCGATTTCTACATCATGAGTCAGTTCTAAGGATGGACGGTGTGCCTAGGTTTTCCCATATTTCGCAGCCTGGGTTGAAATTTAGTACACGCTTAGAAGGTACTGAGGTCACTGAGAACTGAGGAGGTCATAATTGTAACTGCTGACTTTTTGAGCAAGTGTTAATATGATTTCATGAAGAGGCCAATTGTAACATTATGAGATGTCATTCGGTTGGTGCATGATAGGATTAGTATTAGAAGAAGAAAAACAAACAATTTAATTTATAGCTGTGTTATGAAAAGTAATAGTAATAACATTGCGATGCGATTTCCAGACGATTAAAGCTATTATGAAAAGTAAAACCAAATATCCTATCATTAGTGTAAACATCAACAAGATGATGATTATGTATGATTGAGAGTGTAGCCTCATTTAGCAGCAACCCAGTACGATGTACTATTGATGAAAGTACGATTATAAAATGTAAATGTTTTTATATAAAATAATGTAGGCACTTTTGCAGTATGTCTTTTACTTAATATAACTTTCCTAAAAGTTGTCGAGCTATTGTTTTATGGAAGCCAAAATTGGTCATGTACGGATAATTTTTCATAGAAAAATCTATTCTAATTTAAGGAGTTGGCAACACTAATATCGTACTTCTAAAATTTCAAACAATAATATTATTATTAATGTGCAATTGGCATCTATGAAACAATGTGTCAATTGTAATTGGTAGTAACTGCTATCTTTTGTCTACTGTCTACAATATTTAAAAATTATTTTGTACGTGTTTGACACATCCTTCGAGTTTCCCGGCTTGGTAATTTGTCATATTAAAGACGCATGCGCCTAATATACAGTGAGAAGTGAGTTACAGCTGGAATGTTGAAGCTCTACTAAGTTAAGAGTCCCTTTGGCACTTTTCATTAGAACACTGAAGCTGGTGTCTTGTATTTAGTTTATTAGTGGAACAAATAAATTTGCCTGCTGTCGCCAGGACATCCAATTTAAGAGTAAAATCTGCTGAAACTAGGTGGACTCATTAGGTAAGTGTTTGGCATTTTTAAATATATTAGTTTCGTTTTAACTGCATTTTAACCTCCATTGCAAGCAAGTTTTTCACGTAACTTTTAATTGTGGCGGGATTTTCAAAATTTTTATTCAGTTTCTAAGTTGATGCATGATTGTAATTTTTTGTTTTCTTTTTTCTTTACGTTATTAAGTTAGCATGAATCAGGCTTCGCCGGAAATCGGTTTTTACAAATACATCAAACAAGGGTTCCAAAGTTTGATTATTTCAAAAATTAAAACTTTAAAGACAAGATCCAATTTTAGAGGTAAAGGAAACAGATGCTTGGAACCATTGTTCAGTGGATGTGTATGCAAATCAGCCAGATGTTGCATTCAGTGAGTAAATAATAAATGCACTAATGCTTATGTTTTAATGTTTTAATGCAGATGTTCCCTGTTTTTGCTCGATTAAGTTTTTAATGTTCTGAGTGTACAATTTCATTTCTTTTAATTCATTTGCTAATAGTGTATAATAATATCATTAAAATTACAATATAAACTATTGTTTTTTTTTTAATTATTAAAAATATAGATTATTCATTTTTTTTGGCACTATTTCAGACAAACTTGCTCTGACAAGGATAAAAAAAATACAGTAAAGATGCCAACCACCAACTCAGAGGAAACAGCCTTATTGGGGTAAGTTTTAATTTCTTATTTTATTATTCAAGTAGCCGGACTGCAAGACTTTATGTGTGTGAATTTGGTGATTTTTTAAAAGTTTGAGGGTTTTTATTTTTTTGGGCAGAACTCTAATTATTTTTGTAAAAGTGTAGGGACCTATGTTATTTCTTATAACATTAGCTATCTGCCAGTGAGAGTATTTTCTAAATCGGCCTCTCTGTTTTGGAGATTACCTGGAGTAAACGGACAGACAGACCAAAATATTATAACTTGTATCTTTAGTTTAGGTATCATATATATAGTCACATGCATTAGTAAAAAAAAAATCTTTCAATCTTATAAGCAGACACTTTTGTATGTTCCTTTTATCTTGACTTTAAGTGGGTATTCTTAATCAAAAAAAAAAAATTAACTTTGCTTTGCAGTCAATTTCATAAGGAAAAATCTGGATAAATTTTAAGTAAACAGATTTTTTTTTAAAAAGCTTTCATTTAACGTACTAAAATAAACTTTCCCATTAAAACTTTTACTATCAGCTTATACACATCATTACTCAGTTTATATGATATTAAAGCTGGTCACGAGATATAAGTACTCATCTTTACTAGGCTTACAAAATACACAATAGTATTCAAGTCGCAACCAACAGACCCAAGTGGCACAATATTGTGAAAAAGTTACTTCTGCAAGGTTCAACTGCAAGGGTTCATGACCCTGGTAAAGGGAATTTCGAAGCTGAAAGCGAGATTTATTTAGTTTATATTTTTTGCCAAATGTCAAAAGTCATGGAATGTAGCATAATAGGTGGTATAATCTGTGCATGGAATCAAAAAGATACTGGTTGAAAATAAAAATCGACCGAATAAATTTCGAAAAAAAAGCAAATATATCGTTGATGAGCTTCATGTAGCTGTATACATCACATAAGATGATCACATAATATGTGATTGCCTTTCAAAAAGCCATGGCCACGTGCATGAGTGCATACGTGGGTGTACAGCTTTGTATGGATGTATCTGTGTGTGGGAGTGAGACAAAAACACTGTTTACCTCTTGCATATATATTTGACGTAGTATACCTGTGTACTCTACACACACACACTAAAAATATATAGTTGTCTGTTCGGAGCTGGTTAGATGAATGCACATCTTATCCTACTAACATTATAAACGCGAAAGTTTGAACACATGGATGTATGAATGTATACATCCTGGATATATGTTTGACGCTCTTTCACGGAAGAACTCTTGAATGGGTTTTTCATAAAACTTCTCAATGACATAGTTTATACATCAAAATAACACATAGGCTATAAATTATAAAGACAGTGTGTGAATTGTCCAAAATATAACGATAACTGTCAAGTAAGTAGGAGAAAATTCTGCCATCTGCCAGGTATTCTGGCGTGCGCTGCAAAAACCCTTAGAGTTACACATATATAGTGTAGGAAGGAAATGTTTACCTTAAATAGTTCTACAAAAAAAACCGTGACGGCTTATATCTTTCATGTTTAAGCCATTAACGCCAATATATTGAACCAGTGTGGAACGAGAATTGAAAAGGATCCGTTTCCTTCCAAGTAGTAACAATATTATAGTGTAATAGAATGTAGTAAGTAGTAAGTAATCCAACGTTCGGGCAGAACAGTGACTGCCGGGTCCACTAGTATGTTTATATCTCTATGGATCAAGGTGTGTTTGGAAGCGGAAAAAATCCAATGTTTAAGGATTTTCTACTTCCTCTAAGGAACGCTATGTGTACTCTCATGAAAGTCCTAGGAAAAATGGGCCGAAATTAAACGAATTAAATAGCCAGAATGGAGGAGACATTTGTATGCACACACAGTATTCCTACATGAGACTCGTGGCAACGCTTTATGCTTTTTAAGTATAAACAATACAAAGGTACAAATGTAATAGCATCTTGTAATATTTGTTTGTAAATTCAAAAAAATATCTATCACCTCATATATGAACGTTAAATTAGACGATGGAGAAGAGATTTGTATGCACACACAGTATTCCTACATGAGACTCGTGGCAACGCTTTGAGCTATTTGAGAATAAACCATACAGAGGTACAAATGCAATAGCATCTTGTAATATTTGTTTCTAAATTCAAAACAATATCTATCACCTCATATATGAACGTTAAAATAGACGATGGAGAAGAGATTTGTATGCGCGCACAGTATTCCTCCAAGAAACTCGTGGCAACGCTTTGAGCTATTTGAGAATAAACCATATAAAGGTACAAATGCAATAGCACTTTGTAATATTTGTTTGTAAATTCAAAACAATATCTATCACCTCATATATGAACGTTAAAATAGACGATGGAGAAGAGATTTGTATGCACGGGATTCCTACATGAGACTCGTGACAACGCTTTGAGCTATGAACATACGTACAAATGCAATCTTGTAATATCTATGTTACCACGTACCACCAGTGATAAGTTGTCGACGCGCTTCCGGTAACAAAATTCCGTTTTGTCGCATCGCAGCAATCTTAACATCTTCAAACAGCTTTATTTTATTTGTACATTTATCTTCTTTTATAATTCTGGTTTTAAAAATTACACACATTACAAATATATGATATTTACAAAATTATAATAAAATCAACGTAATATATCTGAAAAATGTAATATTCGATAACATTTGATAATATTACTGTATGAAATTCTTTTTAAATCCGTCAAAAAAGAAAGCTTAATTTCTTCGTAAATACCTAATAATATAGAATTTAAACCCACACAGCTTTAAATTCAATCTTTTAGAACACACTTTTTTAATAACATAACGATCAATAAACGAAAAAAAAAAATATCGTTTCGTTGTCTTAATCGTTACAATGATGATTTAGAAACGTTTACGTTTTTGTGCCAAATATTTTAAATTTCCCGTTACTGCACTATTATAAACTCATGAATGGTGCCAAAATGACACTGTTAACAATGCAAATTAAAAAATGCATACAGTATATGTGTCAAACGAAATAATTTAATGAAATACGATAGCAGTACTAATAAACAACATAAATAAATACTATTAATAAAAATATAAAACATCGAATATTAAAATCGTGATAGACGATAGTTCTGTACAAATATGATAAAAACGCAACTACAAAGAAGATAAACCACATTATAGGTTGTTTATGATAATCAAAACAACAAGGTAAATAAATTAGTATCAAGGAATTCAAATTAGTTTACCTTATTAGTTTGTCTTATGATTAATCCAGATTTTGAAATTAGCAGATTCTTAAAAAGTTATGTTGCATACAGGATCCAAATAAGTTGTAATTACATATACAGAATCAGGGTTCGTTTTTGTTTATAGTGAGTAGCTTTTATATTTGAAATAGTCATTTAGTAAATGCCTACATTTACTACTCGGTGAATATAATATGAACTATTTCTTTTATGCCCGAGCCAGACAGCTTCATTTCATAATGTGGCAGAGTACTACAAACTGCGCAGCTACACAGAGTTCCCGGCCACTCAAATGAAGCTATGCCTGGCTCCGACATAAGTATAGCGTTATATTACACTACAACTTAAATATAGCGTCTAGCAAATGTATGACTAGAAGCATGATTTGATATTATAAAATTAAAGACTGAATTATTGTGACGGATAGGATAAAGGAGCGAGTAAGACGATCGTCCGGCAAGTGACAACTTGCCCTTAGACCTTGGTTATTTTTTCTAGTGTTAGCAATGTCCCCTAGCGTTTTAAAAAAAAAAGCAATTTGTTCAAATTAGACAAGGTGAAAATATAATTAGGTAGCATTGCGCGCTAGTAAAGTCCATTTCTACATATAATTTTCCTCTATGTAGCCAGTGTAGAACTTGAAATTTTTTTTAAATACAAAATAAAATTCATTCCCCATAAATTCCATCATCATCCGTCTATGGCTACGATCATCGATCTAAAAGATCTTTTAAAGAAGCATCACCCACAGGCCATAGAGTGACAGTAATTTATCCACAGAGTATTAATATAACTACGTACGCGGTACGTCATAACGTCAATATTCTGTGATTATTGTGTGTGCGCCATTTTCTAAACGATTATAGCCGAGGGGTAATTTGGTTATATTGTGAGTGGCAGACACTAAGTTATTGTACATTTTGCATATATATTTTAGCTAACTAAAATTAACTGTGTAATACGTCCCGAGACAGCTCCTTGATAATAATTTGTGTCTTAATTGTGGTTCCTCCCAAGAAGTGAAAAAATGAGCTCTCGACATAGAGATCGGAGTCGATCACGATCTCGCGACCGCGATCGCGACAGGCATAAGGAAAGGGATAAGGGTCGTGATCGGGATAGAGATCGTGACCGTGATAGGGAGAAAGACAGGGATCGTGATAGGGACCGTGATAGGGACCGTGATCGTGACAGAGATCGAGATAGGGATCGTGATAGGAATCGTGATAGAGACAGGGAGCGCGACAGAGACCGACATCGTTCTAAAAGGTATGTGTTAATACATAGCTTAAATTAAATATATCTTAAAAAATAATATACACATTTGATACGTTTAAAAAACAATATACTTTAATCTCCTAACATTTCTTTAGGGATAAGGAAAGAGATCGCAGTCGTAGTCGTGATAGACACAAGGAGAAAAGACGTAGTCGCTCACGTAGCCGCAGCAGAAGTCGTGGGAGGAAATCCAAAGATAGGTATGAACAGGCCTTTTTTGTGGCGTTTTTGGTTGAACTTGTGTTTTTGCATATTGTATATATATTAATATGCAATTAGTAATAAAAATAATTTCGACATTACAAACTCTACCCTAACTGAATGCACTCAAATAAAACTATACCCCCCTTACTGAATGCACTATATTCAGTATAAAAATAAACTCCAAAGTATTCACTTTACATGCTAAATAGTGTGTATTCATAATACATGCAAGCTGGTCAATATCATGGGTGTTTTAGTCATCCCTTTGAAATCACTAAATGTACAGACACACATTGTAAAATAATGGTATTTATATTTAGTCGATGGGTGTACATTTTAAGACTGTACGCACTGTACTATACTACTTTAACATTTATTCATTGTAGAAGTGTGGTTAAGTAATATATCTTATTATTAATTGTAATTACATACATGTGAATTAACATTCAAATGTTTTACACAGAGATGGCACAATTGCTCTACTCGACCAGATGGTTGGCACCAATGAACACGGTCCGAGTTTCTCAATTAGTTATCTGCGAGATACAGACAACAGCTCGCTGTCCGTACTAATGAAGCTAACCCTCTGTTCCTCCCTCCCCACTACCGATGACGCTGTCGCAGCCATTAGGACCAACAGCAGAAATCACACAAAAAAAGACTGGACGACACGGTCCCATAACGTTGTGATTTTGGTAGTAAATACAGCCTACGAGAAGTTTATGTCAAGTTGGTGTATTATTAATGCCCAAATTAATAAAACCCAGAAACGTCACCAATAATGCATCGTTTAATTCCGAGCTGCAGTTTTTTTACCGTAGTCTTCAGCTGTCACAGGAGGTTTTAACCTCTTCGACAATGTGACAGCTGAAGTGTTACTTCATTCGCGCGTAAAAAAAGTGCGTGTAACCCATTATTTCTTTTTTATTATTTTACGTTTAATATGAAAATGTTTGTTTCGCAGTTATAACAGACTTCCACTTGCTCAACTCCTGCTGCAAAGAGGAGCCGATGTTCACGCTAAAGACAAGGGGTGAGTATCGCTAGAATCTTTGTTTATGTTACGGGGCGCAAACGAGCAGGCGGTATGTGACTTCGGATTCGGTGGTGCAGCCTTCGGCTTGCAGCATTAAACCGATTTTCCCTCGTATTCATTCGCGGATTAAAGCAAAGTAGTTTAGTTTCTCATGAATATACTTATTGTAATTCGAATGCTATAGTTTTAAAATTTTAGTTTTAAAAATACGTTTGTAGGTACTAGAATTCGAAACGAATGCATGCTTTTTTGTGCTTCAATTCAAAACGATGCACATACATTTTAGGTTGCAATTAAAACGTGTTTTTGAAATATAATTTATTCTAATGATGCTCACGTGAAATAGCATTTATTTATATACTATATTTAAAATGTTGCCATTTAGGTTAGACTACCTGTTACACGTGTCTTCGTCCGCATTTATTTTACGGATATGTAACGTAGATTTTTTTTTTTTAATTTTTTTTTTGTGCGGACATAGTTTTACATTGACTACGTTACACGCTATTAACTCAAATACGTGTTTTTTTTAAGTATTTAATTATATATTTCTCTAGGTGATTTATTATTTTTAGATAGATAAATTCTACGGCAGGATTTTTTTACTTTCATCGTGAAGGAAGCCTAAATCCAAGTTTCCAGGGCATCAGCCACCTTAATATAGAGATTGTACAGTTTTTAACACAATTTATGTGTTAGCTAAACTTATATTTGACAAACTAATGTATGCTGGCGACTCGTCGCTGATCTGTCCCATAGCATGAGACAAACCTCGGTGGTTTCATGGTGCTATTTGATCAGAATTGATTGTAATATTTCTCTTTGAAATGTTAAAAAAATAAATTAAAAAGTGGGTAGAAATCTCTCTGGTGTTATCGCTTTATCGCTCTAGAAAACACATACATAGACTTTTGTAAGAAATTGCTTCGCATTTTGCAGTTTACGGACATATAACTTGTACTGTTCTGTTCGTGTTTCGCAACGTTTTTGTTTTTGTTATATGACAAAAAGTTACAGAACCAAAAATTGGGGAGAATTAAATTTTCTACAATTATTGTCCTTGTATATTTTTTGCGAGTTGTTTCTTTTGGCGCGAGTGGAAAAATACTTCCGTCCCCTTTTTCGACGTTGGATCTAAGCTCCCCTAGGCGCCCCCTCCATGATGTAACACATATATTTGTACTATATAATTTATCACGGTTTGACTCAAAAATATAACATTTGGCCTATAAAAAACTTACGAGAAATAAATTATTGAACCCTAACGCTTTGCGGCGGAAAAAATTGGTTTTGAGGAGGAAGCGTTATTTTTCTTTTTTTAAGAATATTAGGAATACTTTTTAGGTATGTTTAATATTCCCTTTTCCCGTCCTACTAAGCTCAAATTAGAAGCTTGTATTAGAAGTGGGTGCGACAATACCCCAACGGAGGTGGGGTTTTGAACCTGGTACCTTGCGGATTTCAGTCAGTACCTTATACCGTTGAGCTATTTGGGCTGTAAAAATTTATATATCACAAGGAACGAACGGGCTGTTCACTCAAATGACTATACAATACTAATGCCGGAGCCAGACATAGCCTCATTTGAATGATCATTTCAATGATCATGTAGTGTGTCCGGGGACTTCTTACAGAGATAAATCTACCTTTGTGTACATAATTAATAAGGTCCATTTTCATTTGTAACTTTATGAATTACATAAATATTAATAAATAAATAAAGGTCACAAATAAGTCACATTCCAACGACAAGAGCGCAGAAATAGTTCCAATCTACGTCACGAATTACATAACATCGACTATATTATGACGTAATAATATCACCGGTACCTTAGGGCCTAAACACACATATAGGAACAACGTCACAAGCTATTACAGAACAGGACTAGAACAGTAATATATATAAGAATAGAAACGACAATAGCCCACCGTGATCAGGACTCGAACCGAGAAAGCTAAAATGTGGTATACATTTTAGCTTTCTCGGTTTGTTCATGTTCAATACTATCTAAACAGAATCAATTATTGTAGTATCTTAATTTTATTATGTAAACTAACGTGAATAAAATACTGTGACGATTGTGTCATATCTTTTCTACATAACATATATGATACAGATAACATCTACATTGATTATATATAAAAATAAATCCGAATTCTCTTTGGCCACGGCATCACGCTTGCACGGCTGAACCGATTTCGCTAATTCTTTTCTTGTTATGTTCGTTATTGTCAGGAGATGGTTTATGTTAAAAACAGATGTACGCGTGTTTCATCATCATATTTATTTATTTAATACAATAGTAGCAGTCGTCCCCGCTTTGCATGGTCATTTACGTTCACGAAGTTTTCATACGATCCCCAACCATTTTGAAAAATTCTATAGCCTACATAGGATTCTAATGAGGAAAGAATTTTTCAAATCGGCCCAGTACTTTCAAAGTCATCAAACAAACAAACCAATTCTTCATTCCTCTTTACAATCGTAGTACAAATATTGCTTGACATATGAACTGGTGATCTCCTGGATGTAAATGCTACTGTTCAACCCGGATCTACCAACCAACTCACAAACGTTTACATATACTTGTATTAAAAAAAAACAATCCATCATCATACCTTATAATAATTATATGAATCATTGTAATTTTTTTTTTTAACATGCGCGCAAGGATTACAAGATTATGATATCAATGATTAAATCATTGTGTAAGGATTATAGCATTTATCAGTATTAGGCATCTAAAAAGTCATTTTCATTACATCATTTTAAATAAATAGGTATTGAAATGGGGCTTTTTTAAATAATTTCTTGTAACTTTTTAAATTTACATTCCCTTTCATAGATTTTTTACTTTCGGTATACAATTTCTTTATTTTCGATTATTTTTACCTTTTTTTCAATATTTGACAATGCTAAGTAAATAAATAACCAAATTAATTAAACAAACTTAAATATAAAATACTTTATCAGAGTACTAGCGGTCCCGACAGACCTTGTCCTGTCCAAACGTTGGATTACTTACTATTTACTACATTTCTATTATTGTATAATATTATCCCCGTTCCCTTCCCGATCTGTTCCGTTTCATTCCGTACTTGTTCTTGTTCGTTTTAAATTGTTAACAGCGCTTAGGTTATACTAGAAGTAATTTAATATGGTGGTTAAGTAGTCTTAAATTTCCTAATTTTCTGAGCAACTTTATTATTTTATCTTTCATAAGAACCTTCTCCTGACGATAACAAACGCAACAATAAAATAATTGGCGAAATTGGTTCAACCGTTCACGCGTGATGACGTCACCAAGGGAAATACGAATACATTTATATATAGATACTTAATTATAAAGGATTTTTTGTTCAAATTGATAACGGTGATAGTGTTGGCTGGTATGTTGAACTTAACCGGGGCTACTAGGTGGAGTGAAGCACCTCGTCGGTGGAGTGCTAGAGGAGCGTCCAGAAGACCTTTACGCCGAGGACCAGTTTCACTGAGAAGGCGTACAACGGGCAGGTATTACTCTGGTGTCAAATACCTACAAGAGATTGAAAACCTAACCCAAGGAGTCCCAAAATAAGCCATATCCCCAGCAAAGTTTCTAATCCAATTTTCAACTTGGAGAAACAATGATCTGCAACCGTGAAAAAAAATTAATGAAACGATAAGTGTGAAGAGACTAAACATTAAAAGATTAATATTACAACTTACACACTAGAACAACACTATAACAAGTGGCATGGGCCACACGCCCGTGGGGTTTAACTTTAATTAAATATATATACTTACTCAGATTATCAGTGTTAGAATGGGTCACCCATATATCACTCAGCCGCAGTAAAAACTGCTAGCCCTGCGATCGGCTCAAATGCCGACCACTGATTGGGCTACGTCCTCTGGTCAACCTTTTCTAATACTGAACTTAAGGGGCACATCTTAGAGTCACACATGCGTGTCCTCCGGGAGGGCGACTGGCAAAAGACAGCGCAACATCGAGACAAGTGGCCCGAAATCTTGTCAGGAGGCCAAAACTCATTTTGGGTCTCCAGTACGTAAGTAAGGAGGACATAATTAACCTTCAAATTTTTCAATTTCTTTTCATATAACCGCCTATGCGATTGACGTCAATAAAGTCATTGACCCAGTTATTAATCTCAAACTGCGGTTCTAATTTCAAATGATGGATTAACGTGAAAGATTACATGTAGATTATCACGAAAGGTATCAGCTATCTTTTCCTCATTAATAGCAATTATTTATCATCACTAATTTGAATTTGAATTTAGAACGTAAATATAATGGCGCCAATATATTTACGTTCTAATTTCAAATATAATGATTTATCTAAAGTTTGGAAAATCTAAAAGTGCTCGAATCACATGGCTTTTTTTTGTGTGGTTCTTGCTGTTGGCCCTATTGGCGGGAAGACAGAGGGTCATTACCCGGCTAGGGATCTACACGAGAGGAACTTGACGAACGCGGGTCACATGACCTCTACACACCTATCGATAAATCGTTGCCATTTAACTGTGCAGTTAGATAGAATGTTAAAGAAAGCTCTGTGAAGAAATGCCAAAATGTGCGTTCGCCATCCAAAAGCAAGGATAAAACTGTGCTGTTTAATCGACAATTATTTTTCATACAAATAAATACATGATCGACAAAACTGCCCAGTTCTAGCGGGACAGTTAAATCGCATCGATAAATCTTTGCATTAAGTGGTACCAGGGTCTCATAAAGTTACACTACCGTATATTTTCTTAGTAACGGATCTTGTCTAAATTCATTTTCAGTAGTTGATCAGTTTCTAGTGACCAAATGATTGTTTAAAAAAGACAACTCAATCCATGGATTTCTTCTCGGCACGTAAAACAATAGTTATTGTAGAAATTGTGAGGATTCCGGGGATGGGGATGTTGCCGCCGCTACATAACGAGATTGCGATGATGTCGAGTGGAAAGGTTATAATATAGGGATATATTTCTTTGCGGAGTGGAAACGTGGACAATTCGAGCAAGAGAAGAGGAGATAAAGGATAAATAAATGCATTCGAAATGTGGTGCTGGAGGCGAATGGTGAGAATTTAATAGACGGCCAAGATTACAAATGTATCTATCCTTTTTCAACTCAACTATCCACGTTTATCCAGTACCTACATTAATGAACAATATTCCGCAAAATATTAAAAGAAAACAATTAAACGAAACGAATATAAAACATAAATTTGAAAAAATATTTTTTAACAAAATTAGTTTCAAATAAATAAATATTATAATATAAATAATAATTGTTTAGATATCTGCCCGTATGTGTTACTATCTTTTTTTGCAATATGCACTAAGGCGTCTTCGAGCAAGCGGTGACGAATGCCGGTGTGTGGAAAAATCTGAATAGGTTTATGATACACTGGTAATGTAATAACTTTTAAAATATTTTGTATGTGTGAATAATAAAATAAATAAATAAATAATCCACAGCGCTGCAGTGCATTGTAATGTACTTCGACCATATATTTTTTTTATTTATTATTTTTATTAATAAAAAGGTCAATATCCAATATAAGAAAAACAAATAAGTCAAAACTGCAATATAGACTAAATAAAACATAAGACAATTACATTATGCAAATACATTATGCAAAGAGGAGGTGACAATTTTGAAAATCTGGTCATAATTGGTAACACCAAGGTGAATTGGCCTCGTGGTCATTCGCCAATCCGTTGGTCCAACCAAATCAAGGATGCTATCTCCTCTAATAGATTCTAGCAGACAGTGAGGTCAAGTTTGGACCGGGTCCAGTGGAAGGCGTGCTTTGTGTTCCGGCACGCCACCGTACTAAGTTGGGGAGAAGCCCTAGGAGGTGAGCCCGTAGAGGACATCACTGGCGGAGATCTGGTAGTTTGCAAGACCGTTCCCATGTCTCCCCCGCGTAGCTATCAAGTGAAACATAGACAGGCACTTCACCAAAGTGACTGTAGTATCCCCTGATACTACGTAAATATTATTAAATATTTACTGTAATTATAACTCAGCAAATGCCCGCGTCGTAATCACACTGATCGCAATCTACTTAGATAGTTGTTACCCAGTCAACGATCGTAATACAACTGCCCCACATAACCGATTGTCTCTGTATTTATACTCTTATGAAAAACTACCCTCCTCCATGTATACACTACATCCACGACTATAAAACATTAGTTTGTGTATGTATGATCATAATCGCTTGCTAAATTGGAAAACTATTATTTCTAATTGATACAAAAGTTACATTTATAAGGAACCCTGTCGACTCTAACAGCTAAAATTCACTTGGCCGCACTTTTAAAGTTTATAATCTCAAATGCCAAACTCGTAAAATAGTTGAAAGAGGTAGTATATTATTATTGCTTAGTGAAATTTAATCAAATAATTAATTTGTATACATCATTATACACTCCGCACGCATAATCATAAACTGACCTAACTCAAAAAAGCTGACTTTTTGGAAAGCGCAAAAAAACGTTTTGTCGTTTACGACTTCTTTCACTTCGTTAATTCGTTAAACGCCATTATAGTAACAAATTATGTATTGTAATAACAGTTAACGATGCGATTAATAATGTTGAAATGTTATTTTATTATTTGTTTGTCTTTGTAACTTGTTATAATTAATATGACAAAAATAGCTGTATCTCAGTGTTGGGAGGATATGGAAATAATTCTTAGGTCGGCTGATAGAGGACATTGAAACGAAGCTGACTGTCTCATTAACTCACTTTAGACCTAAAAGGTAATAGGTCAGTTTATGATTAAGTATGCGACATGTTATCGTTTCTAATGAAAATGGCCCCATTTATATAATACATATAATGTAGTGTCATATTAATGGGTACCTTGAAAAAGTTTGTTTATAACATACAGTCGTATATAGGCTTTAATAAAACAGTTCTAAAAAACTACCATAATAAATATTTGGCGACACAGGGGGCAAAGATTTAGTTCAATAAAACCTACACTTCAAGGTACATAGGGTAAGGACGTTATAGTCTTAGTATTACTGTAAAAGTAATTAAGGAATTTCTGTGCAGTCTGCTCCCTCGCATTAAGATTTGTGATGTCATGACAATGTTGGCGGGAAGGCGAATTTTTCCTTCGTTATCATTTTGCTCTATCTAATATATTAGGAACGCTCAAATACATTACAGGATCGCGCTTAAATGAAATATTTTGTAATGCTATAAGCCGAAAACTACACAGCATCGGGATGTAACTGATCCACCATACACAGCCGTTACAGTACGACTTGGAAGGACATTTCTGCCTCGCATAGAAACTTCGTGGAATCAAGTGCCAAATCATAGATTCCGAACAGGCGCGAATTAAGAAAGTTTAAGGATAATTTTTCAAAATCCTACATTATATTACACTATTAGCTTCCGGAATAGTAATACAAAATTTTACGATTGAAATCGCGATAAATAAATTGGCCCTGTTTGAGGGCCAAATATTGCAATATAAAGTTTAAATTCGTTTTTGCATCATTTATAAAATTTCATTTAAAAAATTGTTTAAGTGTTATGAGACTAACACATTCGGTCGTTTATATTGGACTTTGGGGTGGATATTTCTACAACAAGAAATAGGTTCTTGGTATATATAAAAAAGGTTATTCATTTGAAGCCCCATTACTTTGTGACTACTTCATTGATTAATTCCCAGTTATTATTTAGTCATTATTTATATAGATATATATATATATATATATATATATATATATCGGGAAGTCATATTAGTGAAATTGTTTCCATTAGATATACGCTGATTGATCCAGGATAGTCAAGAACAGATATTACGTTCATTTGAGACACATTATCAAGGATAAACATTTTAATTCGAATTTGATTATCGAAACTAAGTTGAAGATCTCTCTAGTCAAGGCTTTCAACGATCAATAACCGTGATCAAACTGAAGAACATTATTTCAGATGCATCACCGAATCCAGCGTTAGATTTCCATTTAGTTAAATCAGATAGACCAAACTAGAGATTGTCTTTTAAGATGGTTCTGCTAATCCGAACTAGAGATCTCCATTTGAGATCAGTAACCTAGCTTGGATCATAAAAATGGCCGGATTCTCATACAACAACAAAAACAATGCCTCTATATGGAATATATGGACTCCCATCAATGGCCGGCGTAGACCAGGTAGGCCTAGGAAGAGGTGGCGCGACAACTTGAACGTCTTTGCGGAAAAGGAGTGGATTGATTTAGCTCTGGATAGAGGAGAGCGGTCTAAGAGTGAGGAGGTTTTTGCCCAGCAGTGGGACATTACAACTAATGAAAAAAAAAATCAACCCCCTTACCTTTACGTGCCTACCAAAACACGGATTAGGTCGCATATTTGAAAACCAGTTTCGGGCTGGGTCACCCATCTATCGCCCGGTCGCGATAAGAACTGCTTAACCTAGCAATCCACACAAATGCCGATTACTGATTAAGCTACAACCGCCTCTCAATTGAAAGTTATTGAATTATTGATGGCAAAATCCGCAGGCACAACTCACACGTCTAATGAGTAAGTGAAACAGTAGATAATTGCATTTCTTATCTCGTTTCTTCGCTCTCGGTCTCATAGAAAATGAAGCATGGCTCGCCACTATTCAACTCAGTATAGCAGTATACTTATCCGTGCAAAGAAATAAAATTTACGTATCTTCTCTGGCTCCAGAATAAATCTATTTTTAATAAAGCGTTACAAATAAGTAAATTATAATATAACAATCCCTTTTTAATATATTATTGTTTACAATAATGAAATTGTCATTATTGAATATATAATTGTATACACAAATGTGTTATATAATGACGATTTTATTTCAATTTACATGTTTGTAACGCTCTACTGTGAAGTTGAGAATCTGGGGTTACAACAATTTACGTAGAAGGTATCGTAATATTATATACATGAAATCAAATAATTCATACAAAAAAATCAACATCGTCCAAGCCATTAAGATGAATGTCGAAGCGTAACACAATCGAACACGCCACCAGGCGTGAAATAGAAATTTGCACGCATTAATCACGAGTAACACATACCTGCAAACCGATATAAAAACAAGAATAATCGCACGATGCAAAATAACTTAAAGTTACCGACAATCTTGAAGGTAAACCAGTAAAATGCGGTCAGATGCAGCTTATACGGAAAGATTGGGTGATTTATAAAGGCATAAACGATTTGCCATTTCGTTTAACTACTAGCAGAAATAGTTTTACTCAAGAAAAATGGGACCTTGAAGAAAATAATACTGATGTCTCAAAGGTCAGAAGCGTATTTGAGAGCCTTCTGTTAGTTCAGTGACCAAAGGTCCGACGATCGATTGATCGGTCGGTCGATCGGTGGGACGGTTGATAGAAGGTTCGGTCAGTCATCAGTAGTCACTTAGATGGATCACCTATCTCATGTTACATAAGCCAATGTGAAATTCAACTTGTGTTAAATTTATCTAACTTAGAATTACTCGATTAAAAATAATTTATTGAGGCGTCATATTATTTTTGAAATAAAAATCGAGTCTTATTTAATATTTGTATTAATTTGTAATCCTTTTTTCTATAAAATACAAAACCGAGTAATAATGTATTGTAACTAAATTTCTTTTACATAAATACTATTTTCTTTAGGTTTTTTAAAAGTAATTGCCCATTCAGACTAAGTTAACGCGGAACATTCTATTAAAACCAATGCTTCAATAGAAGTTTAAGGAAAGTATTTGACCGCAGAGACCAATAGATTGCTTCATACTAACCACAAGTATTGTCGACTGAAGAATTCGCACTTGTGAATGTAAAATTATGACATAGTAACATGGACTATATAGTATCACCAGTGAAATAACAGACATAATAAGACGGTACTTTACGGAAATTAAGAAAAAGAAATCCAATTACGTTGTATAATATAAGTGGTAATTCGTATTACTTCTATAGGTAAAGTAACATAGTAATATTACATATTTGGTATTACTTTTCGGGAACGACAAAGACAGGCCATTAAATAATAAAAAAGAAATAACTTTTGCGAAAACGCGGCAAAGGCAAGAAATTAAGTGACTGCATAAATCCGCTCATAAGAATGTTACAGAAAAATACACCGACTTACAGATATACCAAACATATCGGAACCTATAGTTATTCATATAAAATAATAATACTCGTATGTATATCATACAAATTTATATGTGTACATATATTTCTATATTTAACCACCTAGAAAGTTTTGACCCTCGAAACTGTGCCAGAATATCAACCTTCTAAATATACGTAATCAAAAGATATGGCTGTATAAGTCGCATTTCTCATACCAGTAAAATGGATGAAACTGGACTCAAAACCTGTATGGTACTTTCCATTGCCTTGGGACCATGAAATTTGACAAAAAACAATATCTTATAGCATAATAAAGGGCATACGAGCCTAGTTAAAGGAAAAAATACAAAGTCCAGAAATTTGTAGTAACATCATAAAAAAAAAATTACGAAGACTGACATATTCAAGGAAATCCCATGAGAAGTACAAATCTTATCGTAA
Organism: Charaxes varanes; assembly: GCA_024363005.1. Lineage (NCBI taxonomy): Eukaryota > Metazoa > Arthropoda > Insecta > Lepidoptera > Nymphalidae > Charaxes > Charaxes varanes. The sequence continues at coordinate 19,966,663 of JANCMC010043217.1, read as the reverse complement.
ATTAACCTTGTAAAAGTATTATGTGACAGTACGGAACCCTCAGTGCGCGAGTCTGACTCGCACTTGCCCCGTTTTTTTTTAATTATAAAAAGGTCTTCTATGTCAGTACTTTCTCTCTAGTATATACCATATCGTAGCGTACCATATAGTAGGCGTAAGCACAATATGTAGTGTGGTTACAATTACAATATATAATATAAATTACATATTATACAAATTATAATAAGAGCATAACTACTTTCGTTGCGGCACCATCCTTACAGTTGGTACCGCACTATAACTTTGATGATTAATTTTTTGTGTCAATCTGCGTCTTGAAATATTTAATGGTTTTCGCAAGAAGTTCCGTTACGGGCATATACCTAGTACAAAAAGTAAAAATAAAAAAAACTAGCGGACGGAGCGGGCTGGCCGCTGGGATGATTTCGTAGATATACAAGGTTTTTAATTACTTCGAAGTCTTAAGTATGTCAGATAATGAGCGCAGTATTATTTGAGTTTACATTGAAATATATATTAAGTCTCATAGAGTTTTTAAACTCATAAATGAGAAGTAGGTATTTAGTGTTGTTTAAATTTTTAGTCGAGACTGAAATAGCTTCCGACTAAAACAGATGAGAAACACAATGAGCGCAGACCCGACGTCTGCGGACGAAGTACCGTTCGGGGACCTCTGCTCCATGCTGGAACAAATGCTGAAGAAGAAGAAAGTTAGAGCGGAGCAAGACAAAGTCCTGACGCACTTCATATGCGACTGGAGGATGCGCGCAGCGAGCGGCGTCGGCCACCAGGTGGGCGTGGGCGGGTGCGGGTCGGCACACTAATTACAATAAATGCTTAAATATACAGTCGTGGTCATATAATAAAAACGATTGTCTGCAAGCAAGATTTTTTCCACCGTGCACAAAAATACGTATTGAGAGTTTTTTCTATCACTCTGTATTGCATAACTTTGCATTTTTAAATATATACACATGATTTAATGAAAAATATTTAGATAAACTTTGCACGTTAAACTTAACATATTACTGCAACTTAATATGGCTGGCCAAATAATTAAGAACGCTGAATACTTTATTTTTTTACTGAAATTTTAATACAGATCACTCTGTAAGTGTGTCACTACATAATGCGTATTAAAGCATGTAGAGACATCGTTTCGTTCGCACCTATATTTTAGAACGCAACGTTTTACCCAATACTGCGCCTCCTGCTCCCCGACTGCGAAAGAGAGCGGAGCGCCTACAACCTGAAGGAGACGAAGCTCGGCGCCCTGCTGGTGAAGGTGCTGGCGCTCAACAAGCAGTCGGCGCCCGCGCAGACGCTGCTGCGCTACCGCGCGGCGGGCGGGGGCGGGGGCGCGGGCGCGGGAGGGGCGGTAAATATAGCCGAATATCTGAAGTCTAGGTCAGGATTCGAGCTCAGCGACACCTGACTCGACCGCGCTCCTCCCGTACTCCCTCCACTCTTCTCGTTGTTGCAGATAGCGTTGGTAGAATTCGTGTTTACTCCGGCGGTACTATCTTGCTGAAAAAAATTAGCTCTGACCAACTTGACATCGTTAACGTGGACTAATATATTATTAATCACCGACTCCGTATCCTGAACATGACGTTTATGTTAATAGTCTTTAATGACAAAGGAAAGGAGACTGTATTAAAGTAAAAGAAGCAAGGCAAAATATTTAAATATTTATTAAGTGCATGCCAAAACGTTTTAGCAAAATAATGTTACTTTTTTTTAGAAAATTATGTCATAATTAGTTAAAATAAACTTAAGTTATTAATTATTTATTATTCTTACATACATAATATATAAGGAAACATATCATAAAACAATATCACATTTTAAGGAAATGGGGGCCGACACTAGTACGCACCCTACACAAGTAACATTTGGTGTCTACGCGAGCGAGATAGCACTATCGCCGCTCTTTATAACAAGACGTGCCTATCTCGCTCGCTATGTTACGTACTAGTGCCAGCCAGAATCAGTCCGTCCGAAGCGTCCACGATGGAAGAAGCCACTATACCGTTCCTTTATCATCTGTCCGTTACACACACCTTCCTCAATATGAACTACAATTTCGCCAAATTTCATACTGTTTTGTCTGCGCAATTTTCGTTAAATGGTACCATAACTTCTTACTTTACGTATAAATAATGAATACTTAAGATTAGAATAAGTATTGATAAAAAGGCGTGTATTTCTCTCCAACTAGAAGCTGTCAGGTGTAAAGTGTTGTCTATTAAGTCCGGATCAAAGGATCGATCTAGATAGTCGTCGAGTCGGGGAGAGAGAAATGGGGGTCGTTATTCGACCCTGATCTTCGATATTCGGGGGAATGATTTGTCTTCACCTTTAGCTGAGTTTTATAACGAAGCGTGGGTGATAAAAGTGCATATAAAAATAAAAATACAAGGAATAGTTCTCTTGGTTAATATTCTCCATTCAAAAAGACTCCATTTTCATCTTAAAGGCTCTCTTCAAATAGAAAGCCGCGAAATCTGTCGAATTATTTATATCACTAGTTAATTGATACCACCAGCCATTCCGCTGATAAAAATATTTTTATACTTAATATTATTTATTTGTTTCTTACATTTAATTTTTTAAAGGAAACAATACATTCATGTGCCATTAAACCGTGTGAACGGTATGTCTCGGCACTTAACAATATTCTTCGCAATACTTTCTTAGCCCTCATTTGCACGAAAGTTAAAAAAGCGTTGCGTTAAATCTCGGCGTTTTTTAGCGTCGCCCATACCAAAGCATATCGTATATGCATATACATATATGTATAGCGTTGAAAATAGAATAGTGCTCGATAAAAAACGTCGCGTTATTAAAGCGCTGTCACGTGGACAAAAACATGTTCATATGTTCTATTTGAACGCTTTTTTAACGCGCGGTAAAAAAGCTCTCGTACAAATGAGGGCTTATAATAATAAAACATAATACAGTAGATATACGCTTAGATGACTGGTCAAGTCAGTAAGCAGTGAGACGGCATACTACGCTTCTGTTGACAATTTATAAAAATAACAGTGTAAGATAGTTTAGTGCATTCACCTTACTATTTACATAATATTTACATTTATATTACTCCACATTTATAGAGTCTATCCTCTGATAATGCTTTGGTTTCGAAGCGAATAGTCGTTGAGGCACAATAGAAAGTCAGTGTAGTGCTCTGCTTTTGTGGCGGGTTCGGTAGTGTAGCTTTCGGGTTGCAGCATTGCACAGATTTTTCCCTCATATTCATTAGCGGATTTAAGGGAAGTAGTTTAATTTTTCATGCTCGTCATGGATTTCCGCAAAGTAACTAACTCTATTTATTCCAAGTCTAAATCATTTACTCATGTAAAGTTTTTATAAGCCCTTATAAACGTTATATGTATAATATTAATATTGTTTACTAATCATTTAATAATTTGGTGATAAAATTTACGCCTTAAAAGCCTAGTTTACAAGGGTTCCACGCGGTCTGCACTGAGAAGAGCATGCAACAAACTCAGTTGGGTATTTTTTTGTTATCACCATTTTCACAATAATTCAAATTTAGTTACAGCAATACATTCCCAAGCATTAACATCATTCAAATAATCCTTTACATTATAATAGGATTTCTGAATGCGTTTACGTTTTATCTTCTTCTTTAAGTGCCCTCTCATCTGCGAAGGTTGTTCATTAAAGCTAGTTTGATTTTTGATGCTGCTCTTCGGAACAATGATCTAGTACTCACAGTTACGTTTTATAAAAGGTTTAAATTTATTTAAAGACGTCTCCCGAATGTCATAGGGGTTTCCGAATGTCATAATTATTTATAAGCTACCGGACCCGGCAAAAGTATTCTTGCCCAAAATTTTGCTCGTCTGCTGATAACCAGATAACCAAACTCCTTCATGTATTCTCCATAAAATGTGAGACTGGCCGAATGTGTTTGTAGCATTTGGGTAACGGCATTGCGCCGATTTATTCGCAGATTTGAGTAATTTACTTTTTTTATGCAAATCCCTTCTTATTCATTCCACTTACATAAAATCAATAGTCATTTAATTTACGTGCAATATTTATTTGCTATAAATGTACATGCATTATAGCATTACTGTTAATGCTAGCTATTAATTCGTATATCAGTTACGGAACATTACCGCGAAGCGTACGACGGAGGACGGAAACAAATTAATAACTGTCTGACCTCCCCCCCCCCTCCCTTCCCACTCATATAATATAACTAGCTGTAACCCGCGACTTTGTCCGCGTGGGCCACTCTTGTTATTTGGGAGTTTAAAAAATAGTGCTTTAATAAGGATTAATATCATGTTTATAAAAACACCTTCACATACAATGCATTATTTTAGAGGAAATTTGGTTAGCGTAAAAAAAGTTATAGTGAGCAAACCTTAGAAGATATATGTACATACTTTTTTTATCTAGAACTTTTAAAGCATACATGATTTTTGCGAAACTTTAACCGTTTAGGCAGCGCATGCAGCGGAAGCTCTCAAAAGGGAAACAACATTCCGAGTTTGATACATTCTATTGGTCTTAGCGTGATATATAGTCTATCTAGCGTTATATATATTGATGTATAGCCTAGAGCCTTCCTCGATAAATGGGCTATTAGAAACTGAAAGAATTTTTCAACTTAACCTGTGGTTCTTGAGATTAACACGTTCAAGAAATCAAACAAACAAACACTTCAGCTTTATATATTAAATAATAGATATAAATATGTGATATAAGGATACAATCAACACATATGTAAATAAATACGTACTAGTTATTAACTCAGAGTCGTATGAATCGACATACGTGATGTTTGGAAAGAAAAATAGATGAAAACGACTTTGTGTAAGTGATATCAAAAGAAAACTTTAGATAGCAAAATGTTCTTTGATATCTAAGCCAGAAACCATTTAGACTTTTCTATGATTAACTTATAGTGCTTTTAGATAAAAAATCTATAATATGTTTAAAATGTGAAAGTAGCTCTGTCTGTAACGTCTTTATGCTTTATCTGTTGAACCAATTTTGATGAATTTTGGTGCAGAAATAAATTGGACTTTGGACGTAGAGTGACATAGGGTACGTTATGTTGTTAAAATAAAACTGAATTCAACGAAGTGGCGGGCTACAGCTAGTATTGTATAAAGGTAGAAGAATCATAAAAAAACATCGAAAGATAGTAATTCATTTTTTGTCCAGACTTGAAAATTCTGGAATTGCAAGATGAGACTCAAAAATGATAACAATGAATGAGACTCAAATATTCGCAGCGAGTTATTTCTCATAAAGCTTTGATATTTGGTTTTCATTGGCTGTCATATTGCAGTGAATAACGGGAGATTTTTGCTCCAGAAATGGAATGTAGATTTAAAGGATTGGTCTTGTAAACTTTTTTTACAATATAAAGGTTTTTTCATATTGAAGGGAAGATTAAATATTGGTGGGTGAATATTTCAGGACAGTAACAGACCTGGGACAGAAATAAGCATTACTCGCCCGGGAGTTAAAAAAGCGATGCGTTAAATCTCGACGTTGGCGCTTTTTCAGCTTCGTCCATACAAAAGTATACCGTATACGTAAATATATAAAGCGCTGAAAATACAACATTTGTCGATAAAAAAGCGCTGCGTTATAAAAGCGCTGCCGTGTGAACATAAACTTGGGAATCCATAAGGGCTAAGTCCTCATTCGCACGGGAGTTAAAAAAGCGTTGCGTTAAATCTCGGCGATGGCGCTTTTTTAGCGTCAGCCATACAAAAATATAGCGTATATGTATATAGCCTAGAAAATAGAACATTGCTCGATCAAAAAGCGTCGCGTTATAAAAGCGCTGCCTTGTGAACACAAACTCGGGAATTCATATACTCTATTTCGACGCTTTTTTAGCCCACGTTAAAGAAGTCGTGCGATCGAGGGCTAAGGATCATGAATTCATCAACATAACAAAATTAAGCCATCATTTGTGCGAGAGCTTTTTTAACGTGCGTTTAAAAAGCGTTCAAATAGAACATATGGATTCCTATGTTTACGTTCACACGCCAACGCTTTTATAACACGATGCTCTTTTATCAAACAATATTCTATTTTCAACGCTATACATATACATATACGGTATATTTCCGTATCGACGACGCGGAAAAAACGCCAATGCCAAGATTTAACGCAACGTTTTTTTAAACTCTCGCGCGAATGAGGGTTAAGGCTCAGACTGAACAGACGAAAGAATTAAAGATACGAATAAAAAAATAACTACGAAATCCTGCGTTCCTCTTACTACGCGTTCCTTAACAACTTACAAACGCTAAATCAATTTCTTATCTTGTAATAATTTACGTTTTTTACCTTATTTTCATTCCTGGATAGGGTATGTAGTTTGTTATTAACGTCGCCCCATATGTCTGCGGTTTTTTGGCTGTAACTTGATTGTCTGGGTTGTGAAGTACATTTTTGGGGTAATATTTTTGCCGGTACTATGGAGCCTATAAATCGCGCGTTGCGAGTTTAATTGTGCGAAGATCTCACTAATGTTGCATACCTACGCTGCGGCTTTTATTTTTACATATGGGAGTGAGAATTATCAATTTATTTTCGTTTCAATAAATAAATACTAATTTAAATAAATTTATATAATTTAAATAAATAAATAAATTTTTCTTTTAGAAAATATATGCCTTTCCGTTTGAAAACCCCACAATCAAAGTTTTTAAAATACTCGTCTCTCTCCTTTCTTTGCTATATATCCCACATGGTAGTGTGGTATAGTCCCACACTTTCTACTTCTTGCTCTTCACTTTGCTCTATCTTGAAAATCATTTTCTGATAGTTGGCTTATCCGCATATAACGTAGCGTTGTGCGGCCTACGGTATTGGACACACAATTGTAATATTAGCTTCAAGAATGATCTCTTGTTCCGTCGCAGTCTACGTCAGCGGTGAAAGGCAAGTGCAGCACGCTGCGTCGTGATGCTTATCGCAGTGTTGTGCGATACGATCAAGAGACCAAAGCTATAGACATCTTATACTACATACATATATAAATACGATTGAAAGATTGCTTGTAAATTTGATTCTCTTTTTTAATGATTACATATGACTATATTATACACGATTCCCGTTCCAATAATGCAAGTTATTTTTTTTGTTTCTCTGTCTGTTTGTTCTGAGATATCTGCAAAACGGCTGAATCGATTTCAACCGGACTCTCACTGGCAGATAGATGATATTTCAAAGAATAACATAGGCTGCTTCAGTTTCAGAAAAATACAAAAAATACTTAAAATCCTCAAAATTTAGCAAAATTAATGGAATCACGCGGACGAGGGCTACATCTAGTTTATTATAAGGATGGAACTCGAAACATCTTAATACAAATTTATATATCCATTTGACAACATCAGAGAACCATCAATTCCAACTAATTGGATCAATTAAATCCCCAAAATGAAATATGAATTTCCGTTCATTTATACGATTACAGTTCCATCATTGGATGCCAAATAGCAATTATTTAAGCGCTATAATAATAATTTCCGTTTTGCAATTTGGAAAATAATTCCTCGCGAGTCATTATCTTTATAATACCTGGAATCGCAATTTGCATACAATTTATTTGGTGATGAATTGCAAATACAAATCTTCCGAGTGAAGATTTTTGTTGACATAAATTAAAATGTTCACATATTTTAATAATAATATAAATAAATAAATATATACAGGACTATATGAAACACGGGCGCCTGTCCCTAAGGTAGACAACTAAGGCCTGTGTTATAGGTAACAGATGCCTGTTATACACAAATATATTTTTTAGAAATATGTAAATACATACACAATAACACACCCACACTCGAGGCGGGCATCGAACCTACGTCCCCCGGAGCAGAAGGCAGGGTCACTGCGCCAGGCCACTGCGCCAATGGGCCAGATAATAATCTATACTAATATATAAATCTGAAGAGTTTGTTTGTTTGTTTTCTTGTACGCATTAATCTCAGGAACTACTGGTCCCATCTGAAAAATTCTTTCAGCCCATTTATCGAGGAAGGCTGTAGGCTGAATGTCATCACGCTAAAATTGATATACCTAAGAAAAAACTTAATCGTAAATTTTATCACCTAAAGATATAATAATGATTAAATATTATTTATCACTTCGGATATTTCCTTGTCGTAAAGGTTGTGTGGACGAAATCGCTCTTCGGCTATAACACCGTCTTTTGTACTTCTTTTCTTGCTGTATGTTGTTATGTGTTAATTTCTTTTGTGGTGTACAATAAAGCGTATAAATAAATAAATAATAATTACAACCACCTTTTTTATATTATAAGGGGCAAACGGGCAGGCAGCAGGCACCTAAGTGCCTACCGACGACCAGAAGGCTAGCAGATGCGTTGCCGGCCTTTAATGACGAGTTTAGGCCACCGGGTTTATGCACTACTGACCGCACAACGTTAATAGTAACCGACTCTATATATAGAGCTATTTATTTTAATTATGTTTTATTTTTATGTCGCCAAAATTTCTTTCACTGGTTCCTTAGAGGTATAATTTTCTTCTTCTTATCGTTTCCACGACAAACTAAACGCCATAAATTATTTGTTGGAGCGGTCCAAAGTAGCATTCGTAACATTATAACATATTGTATAATGAAAAATTAATACCTTGACAGGTGGGGAAATTGATTCAGCAAGCCGCTGGTGCCAATAATTTGAAGCGCGTAACTCTTGAGCTGGGAGGGAAAAGCCCGCTCGTTATTATGAATGACGCAGACTGTGAGTTTTGTCCACTTGTATTATTATTATATATGACATATGACCAGCCAGAAACTCAAGGAGGTCGTAGCTTAATCAGTGGTCGTAAGTCTTACCGCGGCCTTGCTGGGTGACCAATTCTATCACTGGTTTTCAAATATCACCTCCTGCATCCAAAAAACAGGATCCCCATTAATGTCTCTGAGTTATATTAGTCGTGAGATTGTAGATATTCTGAAGGTTCTGGGGATGACATCAGACGCCACATTCTCCACAATTTAAGCGGACTCTGGTACTAGACAGGAATAATGCTAGGAAAGGGAGGGCATGTGGTAGGTATTACAGAGATGTAGTGCTAGGCGAGAAACTTGATTATGGATTTTCATTCACCAAAACAGTTTGTTGAGTACGTAACATTCAGACATAACGTTTAATTCAGCAGTTGGTGATAATCTAGTCTAGTCCGTTCGGAAATGCCCGTCGATGAGCCAATTTGTATTAATTGTGACAATCGAATGGTGATCGTTTTGGTTTTTCTTTCATGACGTCCTTTTTTATATCAAAAAGGGTAAATGTTTGATAAGTTATATTGCATTACATTTGAATATTTGCATTTAAAATTTTGCCTAACATTAGTAAATCTGTCACTCATTCGAAAAGAAAGAATCGTACTATTAGGTTTTATATCGTAGATAATGAAATGTCCCTCAGTTGATACGTTACTCAATATATATTAAATTTTAGTGGATACGGCAGTGCCGTTCGCTGCAGTTGGAGTATTTGCTCACCAGGGACAAATCTGTATCGCCGCTTCACGTCTCTATGTGCAGTCTGGAATATATGATGAATTTGTAAAAAGGGCAGTAGCAATGGCACAAACATTGGTAGCCGGGGACCCTTCCAACGATAGCACTACGCATGGACCTCAGGTAAGAATTTCGAAAATATCTAATCTAAATTTTAATCTGTTTGCAAAAAACGAAAGAAAACGAAGCTTATGATAACCATCAAGCAGCGTAAAGTATCATAGCTGGCATATATTGTGGCACTGCAGTATTGGCTGCTTCAAACGAACATTTTGGGGAAAATTTAAGGTAAAAGAGGGCTGCACTGAAATTAAAGTGCTCCAAGAACTTTTCCGGCTAGCCAGGGACAAGGAAGGATTTAAGAAAGTAACTGCCGAACTTCAACAAATAGATGGTTTAAAAAAATATTTTAAATATTGTCGTATCCAAGAATGCTACAAGTGGTATTGTATTAAATGTATAATTATAATTTCACAGATAGATGAATCCATGATGACTAAGGTTCTTGGGTATATCGAAAAGGGTAAATCCGAAGGGGCAAAACTACTAACGGGTGGCAAGCGAATTGGAAACAGCGGTTTTTACATCGAACCCACAGTTTTTGCTGATGTTAAGGACAATATGATTATAGCTAAAGATGAGGTAAAGAAACTATTCTATGCTGTTTTTATTACAACACATCCTTTTTTGTAAAATCTATACTTATGTAATAAACTAGAAAAGTTTTTTTGTTTGTTCAAACGCACTGATCTCCAGATGAACACGTCCAATTTGAAAATGTGTTTTTTTATAAAAAGTACCTTAATTAATTAAGAGATTATTTAATATCACGCTACCTTTATAATTCGCAAAAGCACACTAAAAATATATAAAGCATTTTATAACTCGAATAAGTCTTATGTACTACTAGATATTCGGGCCCGTACAAAGCATCCTGAAGTTTGAAACTTTAGAAGAAGTAATTGATCGCGCCAATGCTACAAACTATGGACTCGCAGCAGGAATCTTCACTTCTTCTATTCAAAACGCATATATTTTTTAATTAAACCTAAACTTATTCCAGAATTCTATTATAATGGAAATAATTATTAGACGGATAAAAAGGTTGGGAACAAATAGCTCTAACTCTATCTAAATTATTGCGAAATGTTTATAAGAAAACTTTACTCCTGGGTTTGATGTGAGTTTTTGGTAGGTTCATATTAATTACTAGCGGACACGGCAGAGGATATTCTGCTCGAACGTTGGGTTACTTACTATTTACTGCACTCTATTGTCCTATAATATTGTCCTCGTTCCCATTTCCTTTCCTTTTCACGTTCCCGTTTCATAATAGTTCACTATTTTGGCGTTAATGGCTTAAACATGAAATATATCTATAGACTTTTTTGTAGAACTATTTAATATAAACATTTCCTCCATACACTGTGTAACTGTAAGGGTTTTTGTCACTCATGGCAGAATTTTCTCCTCATGGCACATTTATCGTTATATTTTGAACAATTCACACAATTCATATATAATTTAGAGTCTTTTATAATGTATAAACTATATTATTGTTTTATTAAAGTTTTATTAAAATCAATTCAGCAGTCGTTCCGTGAAAGAGCGTCAAACATACATCCATACATCCATCTGTACAAACTTACGCATTTATAAAGTAGGATATCTATTTTGTAAAATAAATACCTCACCTTAGTATTTTATAAGCAATAAATCATTTTTAATTAAAAAGAAAACCATCTTCAAAAAACATCAAGGAACAAAAATAAAATATAATTGCTACTGTCAAACGATTCAGTAGGCACCTACTGATGTGTTGAAGTTGGTACCAATCCAAATAGGTACCCCGCTACATCCATGGCACCGACTTGAACACATCAGTAGGTGTCTACTAACCTCCTCCCTTTTTGAAGACAGTTTAATAATGATAACAAATAAAAGGCGATGCAAAAGCTGTATTATACAAATTAAACATTGGCCAACAAAATTGGCCAATTCCCTGTGGCAAAACAAACATTTTCCCAACAAAGCAGCCGTCAAAAATGCTCACGTGAGAATTGAAAATATAACCGGCTATCCACTTTCGACGCTTAAACGTCGGCAGAAGGTATTTGTTAAGTGACACATTCTATCTAAACAGCTTTTCTAAGCTCAGCTGCTCTTTTAAAAGCTACATTTCTGGAAGCATTTTCTTGTACGAAACGAGTACTTTTTTTCACTGCGTCAACAAGTGCCATAGACACATTATACCCACATTTTTTTGTAGAAATATATGAATACATACATATAGATAAAACACCCAGACTCGAGGCGGGAATTGAACTCACGACCCGGAGCGGAAGGCAGGGTCACTGCCCACTGCGCCAACGGAGCAATCAAATAATTGCCTACACTTTTAGGCCATGCAGAGGGATATTTATCAAATTTATTACAAATAATTCTGAAGAGTAATTAAATTGAATTGAGGCTTTCAAATAAATTAAATCACCGGACATCGTTAACAATTCCACCCACGCCAACTTGCTAAAAGAATCAGCATCAATTAAAACGTTGCAAAGACCGGAAACGCATGTTGAATCTTATGTTGAGGAAATGCCCATCAGCATCTGTAGTTGCTTATAATCATGTGAATCGCCCTTAAATTGAACATAAATCTAGTCTATATTAACTGTTCGTTACCCTTTTTTTTTCGCTGAAAAAATGCATTTACGCACGAATCCATCCCTTTTTGTTGCCCTCTTTATATAAATATCTAATCTATTAATGTTAATACGAGGGTATGTTGGAAGTGCTTGCAATATGCAGAATAATATGTGGAAATATACTCTTAGTTACGTGAAACCAGCACCGAAATATGAAGTGGTATGAACACGGCATGTATGCAACAAAGGGTAGACATGCGTGGTATGCAATTATGTTTTCGTCAGCCATACTCTACCTCGAGGCCATCGGACGCAGCTATATGTGACTCCTTTATATCCTCCGCTATGTTACATATCAATGCTTGTATGTGCCCTATTCAGGACACGTTTCAATTTGGGAGCGTTATATCCCCTTATTAGTACCGGATGATACGACGATACGCCCTAATCAAATGCCTAACACAGTGTTAATTGACTACCCTACATAAGTAATGAAGTCATATTTAACCTTTATAGTATATAACTCTAGCGAGCCCGGGAGACAGTTCTTACTTTTATGAAATAAGGTGGGAAAAAAACGACGAGGCAACTAAGCAAGTTTGATGGCAAGTAGATACCAAAATGCGCATATGAGGTGTGCAATAGTCTAGTACTAGAGACTCTTTCACACAGTCATCAAAGTGCTTTTCTAACTTTACTTACCAGAACAATCTACTCGCCAGATCAAACTACGGAGAATACAATTGGACTTTGGTTTTTAACATGAGGGAACTCCCTTTTGTTGCCTAAATAGAGGTGTCCCTACTTATGAAGTTGGGCGGCAATAACTTACGTTACGAGAAATCTTGTTAAGCTCCATCTCTGATAAAGATCTTATTCTACTTAGCGTTATCCCAGCCTAGTACAAAAGTCCCCTTAAATTGCAGAGGACGTCGTCCACGGAACCCCACCATCTCTCGAATACTCTCACTCAGTGAAGTTAATCTGGACCTACTGTTATACATCCTTATTTCAAGGAATACTTATTAAAAGGAAGGTTTAAAAGAAGAGAAATAAAGATAAACTTCAAATAACATTTAAAAAATGTCCAAGAGCATGTCAAGACACGCTTATATAGAAGGGTTCCATATCTGATACGCTTTAAGCGTATTTCTTAAATAACTTCAAAAGTTGTTGTCCGATTTCGTTCAAAATAATTTTCCTAATGAGTCTTTAGCCTGTTCTATCAACATGGAAAATTTAAAGTCTCTGCGTCTAATAGTTTGGAAATGCTAGGGGGGCCTTACGGATAGATAGAGGGGCAGAGCGAAATTATAAGGGTTCCTTGTAGTTCCACGAAATCCTAATAACATATATTTTTTCAGGGGTGCTTGTTTGTGAAGCGGGATGCGTATTAGAGAACCTAGACAACTTGGCCCGTGACAACAATCTGATCATGCCCTTGGATCTCGGAGCGAAGGGCTCGTGCCACATCGGCGGTAACGTCAGTACTAACGCAGGCGGCCTCAGGCTACTGCGCTATGGCAACTTACATGGATCTGTTCTCGGGATTGAAGCTGTACGTATTACTAAATGAGTAAATCTATGTTTATATCCTACAGACGAATCTAGGGCCACGGTAGTGACCGCCACGACGAGGCTTAGCGAACTGCGAGGACACTTTTGGTATTACAAGAACTATTTTATTACTCAGAAATAATGAACAGTGAATAACTTTTTAGCTTACGCCAATATGACCGTAACGAAATGGCCAAGCCTTTTTTTTTTGTTTTTTGTATTTATTTTACATGAAAATGCTTTTCGTGGGGTTCCTATGTCCCTTAGTTACAATATAAATTTCAATCGCAGGTTATAGCTAGTAAAATACATAATTTACGTAAATAAGTGTCGAATAACTAAAATGTACGTTAAACCTGGATTTAAGCGTTTACATACATCTTTTCGCGTTTGCAACTTCAAGCGTTTCTTTAAGAAAAATACCCTAAATTTCCTAAGAAACCTTTCTTACATTACTAATAGAAGCTATATTTCAGGTTAAAGCAGACGGAACAATTATAGATTGTCTTCGAACTCTAAAAAAAGACAACACCGGGTATCATTTGAAGCACTTGTTTATTGGTTCAGAAGGAACATTGGGCGTCGTTACCAAGGTTGCTATACACTGCCCTGCATTGCCTAAAGCAGTTTCTCTGGGATTCTTTGGTAAGTGACTAGTATATGTTTTTGAAAAAATATTATGGCATAATAAGCAAAGGGCTCAATTATACAGCCAAATCTATTATATCTACTCAGTATGTTTATGGTAAAAAAAGATTTATGCTCGGCGTATTAGTAGAAATTAATTGTACTGTTTTAGCATATATTTGAAACGTGCAATATTTACATTTCGCAAATAAGATCTATCGATAATAATGACAGGTATAGTTCTGTCGGAGTTTGATTTCTTTTTTAAATACTTTCTAGAAAAAAAAGACAATCAGAAGCAAAACTTTGTGAGATCCATGTCAAGATACATGCCAAGTCGGTTAATTTATTCAGTCCCTACTTAAGAGACTTTTTGTCTTAACCCACTCAACGCCGGTGACCCTCTACGAGGGTTTCCGGGATGGTACAATGATGAAATTTGACATGGAGGTAGTTTATGATTAAAAGAAAAAGATTTTTCGGTAGGGCTAGATCAAGGTTCTAAACGGTCAGTCACGCTAGTTGTTTGCGAACTGCGCCCGCACATATCTTAAGGCCTTAATGAGGTCAGGCAATTGTCAGCTCGGAAACAAAGACTTTTTTTTTCTCTTATGCCGGAGCCAGACATAGCTTCATTTGGATGATCATTTCAATGATCATATAGTGCGGCCGGAGACTTTGTGGAACTGCTTAAAGTTTTGTAGTACTTTGTAGTCTTCAAGGACAAAAATGTACTAACACTTTAAGCTATGTCTGGCTCCGACAATATTTGAATAGAATAATGTATGTGGAATGAACGTAAGAATAAATTCTGAAACATAAGTCTTTTTATTTCATTCTTCTGTTAAGAATTTCTTCACACCTTCTTGGATTCATATTTTCTTTAAGAAAACTCCTTGGATTTCATCCTCAGAATTGTTAATCGAAAAAATTAATTAATTTTGTAGTCTTATTTTTGTGTTTATAAGTTTCATTGTGTTTTATATGTAGCCTCATCTAAAGTAAAATAATTTTATTATTATTTTCTTATACTCTTATAATGCAAATTTCTGAAACAAAGAAAAATTTTCTTTTTTTTTTTAAATTGATGTTGTCTGCGTGTCATATACGGCTAAAATAAGCGGCATTCATCATTGCGGAATTAGGACCGTAATGTAAAATTTACTTATTAGTCTGTCAATGGTTTCTTTTGTAAAGATATAAAATGTTTAAGATTGCATAATACCCTCGTTTTTTCCCAAAATAAGTTCAAAGTTAGTGCCGCGAATGGTTTGGTTGGCAAAGTACGGACAGTGGCTTTAAAATTACTTTAAAAAAAATCGTAGTGAGATTTTATTCACACACTTTACTTTCGAAAGCTAAGCCGAAACAGTGGCCCCTGGGAAAAATACACCATAAAGTCGGTCGTATGAGCTATTGTCAGTAAGATTACATAACGGAACATCGCAAGCTCTTTATTCCCGATTCCGTAGATCGACCAGGGTAATGCCATGACCCACTTCCGGGGTTCGTCGACCGTGTGACGTCACGGCCTTCATCCCCTCCCCCCTCCCGCTATTCACGTCAGCGGGGGTGTGCCACCCTTCCGAGGTCACATGTCCACCGCCTCCCGATCTCAGCAGACGTGTTCTCCGCGGCGTGCCATCACTTGACAAAAGTTTTGTTCAGTGCGATTTGTGCCACGAAAATGACCATTATAGGTATGAACTATGACGTAACTCCTAATGTAGAGAATTGAGTATTCTAACTAAATTGCATGCGGTCATCTTTCACACGTTTTGACATTTTTTTGTGAATCGTTTTTATGCGAGCGTAGATTACAACAGCATACATAATAAAAGACAAACGACTTGCATAATAAAAGAAATGCGAAAATATTTTACTATTCGTAACGGCTCCGATGCCTTCAAAATATATTTAATTGGATTCTTATATTTTCCGTGTTTTTGTTATGTCATAGCATAAGTTAAAACAGTACTATTATCGACATGATGTATTCCAGTACATACCTTAAAATATAAAACAAAGATATAAGTTTTCTTCATCATTATTTACAGCTTTTGCTATCCCAGTGCTGGGTTTTCCCATTGGCCTCTCCTCATTTATCTCTTTTTACGGTCTTGAGATTTTTTCCTAGTGCTATTTTTTTTTTAATTTCTAACAGGCACTTTGGTTTGGTTTCTCGATGCAATTAACAAAATTAAAACTTTTTAAATTTACATTACGAAACTAACTGATTGATGTTCCCCAAAACTCAGTATCTGTTCAACCATAATCAGCAAATTTAAGCAGTAAAGTGCGTTTAATGTTTTAATTTTTTTTGTTTTTCCTACGCTTAGTTTTTTGGATTTCAACTTGGAATCGAACGATATTTTGGCGGAACAAAACTCGTACTAGAGTTTTTACCCAGCTACATGTACTAAGCAAAACTTGTATTAGGCAACTCATAAATATTTTAAGTCTCAAGTGCAGTCTCAATGGCTTCTGCATCTCATTCTCTCACTGCGTAAATGAAGAGGACGGCAATATCGCAAAACTTCGTCACTGACCTGTCCCAGTTCGAATCGGACGATATCGGATTATACGTGCATATTTTTATTTTTTTTTTTTATTTTTATTTATTTAGACGAACCAACAGCATTTTACAATAAATAACAAGTGTACAATTATGGAGTTCTTACTGCTCCGGGGGTCGTTGGTTCGATTCCCACCTCGAGTCTGGGTGTATTATCCATATGTATGTATTTATATATTTCTAAAAAAATATATTTTTGTATAACAGGCGGTTGTTACCTCTAACACAGGCATTAAGTTGTCTACCTTAGGAACTGACATCCGTGTGTTATATAGTCATATATATTTATTTATTCTTAAGTAAAAAAAAAAACAATTTTATATATGTATTTCTTAAAACGCCTGCACAGATTTTGATGAGACTTTTACTATCCAATTTCTTGAGTAGTCACCAATTTCATAGACTGCTTAAATTTAAACAAAAATTTGGTTCGTCTACAAACAAATTAAAATCCTCGATAGTGAATAAAATCATAGAAAATGCGGGTAACCATTTTCTGTACTACTGTAATATATGTAGATAATTTAAATGTGTAATACCTGAAATGTACCAAGAATGTTGCCTTCATTTCCAAGTTAAACTGGTAAGCCGATTTTCTGAGCTAAAAGAAGTCAGTGCCTTGCAATTTTGCGAGACCTTTAAGCGAGGTGTGATATTGCTTTAAAAATTATTTGCATTTGCATTCCAAGAACTTCGGGTCTCAAATATGAATGCTACAAATATTAGTTTGAGCTTTGCTGTACTTATAATTTTCGACGAATAGAAGTTTCTAGGTGTTTCTCGTTACTTCGCCCCCGTCAAATTGTGTTAGCCGACAAATTGAAATTCAAATTCAAATGTAATAGACTTTTACTATCTCTTTTGAATCGTCAAATATTTTAAAAGCTACCACTGATTCGGAATTGTCGAGCCACGAGAGACAGACCTCCTTAATCCGGCCCTATCGAATCCTTTCGTAGTGGAAGACTACTAATTATAAACTAGCTTCTAGCCAAAATTCATATTTGTACGTCCCGCGGTTTTCAAGATTTCGTGTTAGGTAACTTTTCGCTTTTATATATGTAGATTTATTTAATAGCAATCTTTAATAACTAACAGACCCGGCAAACATCCAATGCTCGTGTTTTCTGACATAAATGTTCCTCTTGAATCACTCTGTTTATTGCTGAAAGCAGCATTAAATTCCGTTGCTTACTTTAAAAGTTCCAAGAGCGTACTAGAGCGGGATGCGACTTTATTGTGATACTACGAAAAGAAATATAATTAAAGGTGCACTTTTTAATATTCACTGGTTGCCATTTACAAGGAATGGTTCACTTCCTAATCAATGTGTGTGGTTGATATAAGACGTTCCCTAAACAAACAATTATTTTGCGCAATAATCCGTATTGATATTGCGCAAATATATCGCCAAGTGTATTTGTTTGATAAATTGTTGAAAATTAGCACCTCTTCGGAGTTAATAGTGAAGATAATGCAATTAGTTAAAGAAAAGTTTATCATTATTGTATAGTATTTTTAAGAATGTGAATATCTTGACAAGGATTAAACGTACGCGTGCAAAATTGGCGGAAAATAAGAATCTAAAAGTTAATTTACTATATATAAACATTGCGCTGTGTGTGTTATTGAGTATATAATTGATCGTTTGGATTCAAAGCGTCATTCAATCTCATTGTACAATTTTATTGTATGTCTCGGGAACACTTAAGGTAATATTTTTTACATTTAGTTTTCCTGCATGTAATTATATCTTTATTGAATTTTGAAAATGTAACATTTTCCTATTTTCTATCAAGCCTTGAACACTGATTCAAGTTTTTTGTTTCAATCATAATATTATACCTTAAGTTAGTTTAATGGTACTTTCCCATTTCCTATTGAAGCATTATTATCGATGAGAGGTGAAAGCGTCGATGATTGAGCATCATTGATGGATAGACTTCATTTGAATAGATTAATAAATGACTTATAGTGATTGAATGTTAGGTGCCATTTGTGAAGATGTTTTGATAAGCATGAAGGATAGTTATTTAGGTATGTTTATGTATATGGTACTACAAGAAACTATGGACTTTTTAGTTACGTAATCCATTATAACCTATAGGTTATAGGTTATAATGGATTACGTAATTTGACGATATTACGAATACGAATAGGTTATTCGTAAAGTCAGCCTTTGTAGAGTCCTTTGTAAAGTCTATCTCCTGATGATGCTTCGGTGTCGAAGCGAAACGTGCGTTGAGGCACATCGGAAAGTCAGTGAAGCTTTCCTTATAAAAGTTTTTTGCGATCGAAATGAATTAATCTTAGATAGCTAGATTTGTTTCAGTACTTTAAAAGAAGGTCTCCTGATGATTGGTGATGCACATGTCTATGAGCGTAGGTAGTCACTTAGGTGAACCGCGTACCCGTGTAATATATTTAAAAAAATCCCAGTTATTACATAAGCGTTCTTAATACTGGAACGAGCACACACAAACTGGTCGGTATCAAGGCCAGCGAGGTCCAGGTGTCAAGGGCCCGCTACATCGGCATAGAAATTAAGCAGCACCGTTAGATTCCACGTTGCAAAAAATCGCTAACTAACTATTAGGTCCCGTTGTGGACTGTGGTCATGTTATAAGGATGATAAAAATTATCCAAGAGAAAAATCGCCACAGTACTGCACGACATTCCGGAAGAAAAAAACAAATAATGGCTGTTACTTATTAGTTCCAAGAACATACAAATTATTTAATAAGAAATTGGTAATAAGAAGGGAAGTGGGCTTCCCTCCATTATGAAAGCTAGAGAAACGATAATTTGTCTTTATTTATTGTAACTTTATCCTTACATAGTAACAGTAAGATTGTTATAGGCAACACTTTATAATGCTACTAGAAGTCATTTATTTCGATCACTGAATGAAATTAATTGTGAGATTGTAGAGATTGTGGGGGCTGTCGGGATGACGAAATAGGGCAGTCGCTCATCTTAAGTCACCCAGAACCACATCCTCTGCAATTTAAGCGGACCAGGATAACGCCAGGAAGAAGAAGATCACAAATTTCATAAAAAAACCATTCAACTTCTCCGTGAATGAAATGAACGGTAACAAGAGAAGCCTATTTAAACAAAGAGGTTTTCTATGTCGATTTTTTTAATCTGTGTTTAATTCATGTTGAGTATACATCTTGAAGGCTTTATATTAGCAGCCAGGTTCAGGTAGCATTTAAAAAAAAGGAATTCCACTGTTCTAAACCGGATACAAAACGTGATTATCACTTGTATAACAGTGATCGAAGAAGTAGTATGTAATGCGAATGTCTTATAGCGAACATGTAATTTCTCTTTCGGTCAAAGTGATTTTACTATTTTTATAAGACTTTCTATTTAATACTGTACGTGACGCCTCTATTACGTGTGTCGATAACAATAGTATGATCGCAATGTATGATAGATTCAAACGTTACTGTATTAAAATACATGTCAAGCAGAGTATCATGTAATTTTGAATGTAATATCAAGATTATCCAAAAACTTGAGTTCGAACTGTATACAACGGTGTATAAGAAATCTATATTTTGTATAAAATATAAATATGATATATTGTATACATACTATACATTTTGTATTGAATATATAGTATAATTATATTTTCCAAAAAGTTCCCATGTCTGCTACTTTATAGTATATGTATCTGCCATAAGACTTACTAATTAATAAATGTAATGGAAAGTTATTTTACGTTATACACATATTTATAAATGGTAATACATACATATTATGTAATTTACGTAACTATATACATTTTTGATCCTTTATTAAAATTCTCGTGAAAGTTAACCGATCAAGTTAATTATGTTGAAAAATAAATACGGATACGAATAAATAATTCATATATAAGCTTGTGTACTTTCGAAAAAGTTTCACAATGTATTCTTTGAATGCGTCGTATCGCTATTTCTTAAGATTTACGTGGAAATCCTATCTCACTTTTTGAGTTGAACAATTTAGTTTCAAAATTCTGTTAGTTTTCCGTAACAAATGTATGAACGATGCTTGACAAAGACCTTCACTTAGGTAAAGGGAAACTAGATATTTTTCATCATTTTCGGCACACGCTTATTCAGCACAAGTTTTTGCTAGAAGTTTTTTCTTTTTTACAAGCATGATAACACATATAAAATGAAGAAAGTTGATATTTTTTTTATTTTTATTTATTTATGTACCTAAAACTATATACACAATGTAGAGAGGAAGTAAACAAAGGAAAAACTTATCTCTAAAAGAGATCTCTTCCAGCTTTCCTGGAGTGTAGGATAAATCGTACTAAATATAAAGCGGTGCAGGTACCAAAGGGGGCAAAAAGAATGACAATAAGAACTTACTTATAAAGTTAATATAAACAATATAATACATATATAGAAAGAAAGTATAAACAGCTTATGTCGGGGGTCGTTTGATGTTACCCACTCTCCGCCAGTGCGATTAACTTACCGAACTCTCCGCGCCATATTTTGCATCTCGCGTAAAAATCTATACGTTCACAATTTTGAACGTGCTTCCATTAAAAATTGATTAAGGTGGTAATATACTAAAAATTGTAGTATTTTCATAAATTTAGGCTGCGCCGTCCAAATGGGTTTGGATGGAGTTAACAAAATTAGTTTGTAAGTCAATTTTGTGTAGCTTATGTCGGGGGTCGTTTGATGTTACCCACTCTCCGCCAGTGCGATTAACTTACCGAACTCTCCACGCCATATTTTGCATTCGGTATAAAAATCTATGTGACCAGAAATTCGAAGCGATTTTCATGCTAAATTGACTGAGATTATAGTAAAATGAAATAAATAATATTTAAAGTTACTCCATTACTACGGTCCACGCTAACATCGAAGGAGTTCACGAGATTAGTTTGTAAATCAATTTTGTGCATCTTATGTAGGGAGTCGTTTGACGTTACCAACTCTCCGCCAACTTGCCGAATTCTCCGCAAACTTGCCGAACTCTCCGCACCATATTTTCCGCATCTCCTGTAAAAATCTATGCGACCAATTATTAACGGTCTCCATCTAAAATTGAGGGCGTAGCGAAATATAAAATTATGTTACTTTATTTCACTATAATTTCGTCCAATTGAAATAAAACCTCAAGCTAATAAAAGCTTGTAAAATTAGTTTTACTAGCACTTGAGCTATAAAAATTACTTAAACGGTACGCGCTAGTAAACAACGCTGAGACAAATTACCCATTAATGGAATACATGCAGTAATGCGCAGATTAATCAACAGGAACAAATTACCTCACTTAGCACTATTATTTATGTCATCCATTAGTATTCGAAGTGTAACTCACTCTAACTCACCTTCTGACATTTACGCTATATGGATATTAGATTAGACTTAAGTTGGGTTTGAACTATAAAAATTACCGTAGTGGCGCTTGTTAATAAACAGCGTTCAGATAAATTACCCTTTAATGGAATACATGCAGTAATGGGCAAATTAATCAAGAGGAACAAATCACTTAACACTATTAGTTATATCATCCATTTGTATTCAAAGTGTAGCTCACTTTAACTCACTTTCTGACGTTTACGCTATATGGATATTAGATTAGACTTTAGTAGGGTTTGAGCTATAAAATTACCGTAGTGGCGCTTGTTAATAAACAGCGTTCAGATAAATTACCCTTTAATGGAATACATGCAGTAATGGG
>JANCMC010043217.1:19825908-19943889 GCA_024363005.1 Charaxes varanes | reverse complement strand
CAAATTAATCAAGAGGAACAAATCACTTAACACTATTAGTTATGTCATCCATTTGTATTTAAAGTGTAACTTACTCTAACTCACCTTCTGACATTTACGCTATATGGATATTAGATTAGACTTTAGTAGGGTTTGAGCTATAAAAATTACCGCAGTGAAGTTTGCTAATAAATAGCGTTCAGACAAATTAGCCATTAATGGAATGCATGCAGTAATGCGAGGATAATTCAAGAGGAACTAATGCGAACAAATCACTGTACTCAACACAGTTATTTATTCAACAACCTCGTCAATATATGAGTAGTGCCCTAGATTACGCATGCATTCTATTAAAGGGTAATTTGCCTGAACGTTGCTTATAAACACGTGTCGCTTGGGTAATATTGTACTCAAATCATGCATATCAGTATAAAAAAAATATTTTAATGGAATTATAGAAAATCTTCGTCAATCATTATCTCAATTTTCCATTGGGTCAGCTCTACCTAATCTCTACATATCTCTCTCAAAAAGTGCTAATATCCCGCAAGCAAAACAGTCAGCTTTCCGTGTATTAAAATTAATTAAAGTAATGAATTTCCCGGCTTTAAGAGGATAACCTTTAATTATTTACCTTTCGCTAGCACTATTTATTATTACTCGGAAGAAATTGCTTATTAGATCTTGTGTGAGACGTCTAAAAGTGCCGGCTTGAAATTTAATACCTCCGTAATATGAGCATTCTGAGGATTCTTTGATAGAGCAGCGCCGTGTCCTCACATTTTCCTTACCAAAATTCAAAGAATAATAATTAATTCTTACTGATTTTCTTATATTTTATTTTTAATTTTTTTAGGTGGACTACCCCCCTTGTAACATAAAAAAAAAGTGTTCGGAGGAATTATTCGGACTTATACCGGCAGCTGAATTTCACCACATGAAATTCAGCTGCCGGTATACGTATATATTCTTCATCTCGATGTCATAAAGTCACAGATGATGTCACAGTTTATCTGTGGCATCAGTTGCCAGCTTCGGTATTTCCAAAGGGATACGACTTCAAGAAAAGGGAATACTCATATCTCAAAGGCCGGCAACGCATCTGCGAGCCCTCTGGTGTTGCAGTTGTCCATGGGCGTTGGTATTTACTCAGGTAAATCGCCTGACCCGTTCCCTTTTGTTTTATAAAAAAAATAGCCGAAGTTTAATTCTTTGGTTGTCAGAATATGATATAGCAAGTTGCTGCTTCACTTGCTCGCTTTATGATCGATCATAGAAGCCCTACGTAGAGGTTAATGTAGCAAGATTCTTCACCTTTCATTAAAATTTTAATTACTTACTCGTTAATAAAAACTTTTTATTTTGTGCATAACGATGTTTGAGATGTCTTCCTCGGGATATCGTACGACACAAGATTTATTACAATCTTTTTCGTAATAAAGGCAAAGTGGATACTGGTGTGCTAGTCAACTTTACCACTATGTAAGGAAAGTTGTAGCTCTATAAATAGTCTAGCCATTTAGTGGCCTGTTTTTCTACAGAACTCGCAGTTCGTCGTTTATATCCTTAAAAGAAATTTTCCTTGTTCATTAAAAGTAAATTGTATGCTTATAATCATTTTATTAGCTTACATGATTATTATTGTAAAGACATATATTAATATGTATCGACATATAAGGTTTTATTGTATAAACTCAATAGAGCTATATTAATGGCTTAACTATATTTAGCTGTTGCTTGTAAAGGTATTGTGTAATTATTACAATATAACTTACAAAAAAAAGGAGGAGTAGGTATAAGTATAAAGAAGTTATTAATAAGTTCCACAAATTTGTACCAGAGCTTCAAAAAGGAAAGCAGTTGGATTAGGTTTTTAAATTCTGAAATTTTTATGAATTTGTAATTTCTTTTCAATTTTAATCATCAAGTTTCATCCCATAAGAAATAAGTCATTGTGATTTATATTCTCTAGCTTTTCAAAGCTTTTCTTTATAAGTTAAACCATTCCTAATAAATTTCTATAAAAATGTGTCCAGTTTCAGATTATGTAAGTTTTACAGAAGAAAATATAATTATTATCGTAATGTACTAAACAAATGCAAGCGTACGTCATACGCGAGCATATACAGTGTTAAAAGCGAGTATCAAAATATAACTTTGGTAAAAATTTGAGGCGGTCGCGTGCCACGTGTTTGTTCCGTACGCGCCTCAATAACAATCTACTTTCACCATAAGGGCATCGTCACATCATGTAATTCGTTAGACCTACTAGTGGAAATTTCCGATAAAATTCGCCATCAAAATCGCCAATCTTACTCACGTCGCATCTGGGTCACGACCAACACATTGTTAAAACGCACCTCTCTCACTTTTTCTCCGTCGTTTCCTTATTGCTGAGGATCATGGCTCCTAATTAATACTATACGCGCGATGATCTTCCTCACCATACTAAGAGCGTTTCTAGTTCTTTATTAAACAACAGAGAGAGATGAGACGAGTTATCCAACTTGACTAAACTCTGTAACACTTTATTACTCGATAATTTCTTGTCCCAAAGATAGTGCGGAAGAAATCGCTTTCTAGCGATAATACCACCTTTGTACTCTTCTTCTCTCGTCTGTATGTTTTCTTTTCTTATGTGTTTTCTATGGTGTACAATAAAGAGCATAAAGAACCTGAAGAGGCCCAGGAACGAAATTGGCGGAGAGATCGAATCGCCTTAGACCGGACTAGGATTGTGGAATAAGTGACGCTAAAACGAGTAAGAAAAAGTACTTAGCGTTAGTTCCTACTAATATTAACGTTTATTTTGATCAAACTAACAAGCAAAAATTGAGAAGTCGATTAAAGAAGGTGTTGTTTTGATTGTCGCGTAATCCGTTCTAACACTTGCGTGTCTTGGTCCGTGTAACGGTGGTGACATATTTAACCGGCTGCCGGCTCCGAGCACTCGCCGAGACCCGAATAATCAAAAAACAAAAATCTCACGCACACCAATGACAAACGATTTACACACACATGCATACATTTTATTATAGGGTGGTGTCAAAGCGTAGACATGACCACCATCATAAAATAACAATGTATTTTGTTAAAAATTTTATACATAGCTAGCATAAGCATAGAGTACTCATGTCTGAAGACTTTGACCGAACTTCGACCACTCGGCTACCTGTAGTACAATAAAAAATGGAAATAATTCATTTACAACACCTTAAGCAGTATATTGTATGCTCGTTGCCTATGTACAAAAAAGGAAGGTCAGAAAAGGTGATTGGAGCGAAGTTAAGAAAAAATAATTGGAAAAACGGTGCTGTTAGCTATAGATCACAAATATGTCATTAGTATTTTAATTAAATCAAGATATTTAAATTAAAGGTCGCATAAGTTTAAAGATACTTATATTAAAACTTAAAAAAAATGTTATGTATTATTTTTAGTTTCGCCCATATACGAATAAGACATATCAATTGTTTCATTTAAAGTCTATTTATATATACATTCATTGCGTGTATTTTTGTCATAATTCCATATTATATTTCAGATTTGATTAAGAAACACAATTGCTCCCTCGAGTGATTCATTACAAATAAAAGTAATTCGACAGCGAGATTTTCGCGAACTAAAAATAACAGCAATTTATCTATGAAATTAATTTTCTCCGAAACGTCTTTCGTGAGATTCGTGTCTTAATCTGTAATAATAAATCTTGGAGACGCAGAAAATTTTTCTCATTACACGAATAAGGTCGTGTGAGGGAATCTGGATACAAATATAAATTTATCTGAGATGGTATTTGTTAAAGCATATACCAGAATTATTTATAAAGGAATTTCAATATTAATTTCATACCGAGGAATGAGAATATATGATTTGTTTTTATCTGTGTACCTTTTTTATTTTGACTTATGTGTTGAGCTTGTGTATTGTAGTCTCCACTGATACTACGTAAATATTATTAAATATGTATATACTCATCAATACAGTGTATGCACGCGTGGTACTCACACTGGTCTTAGATAGTTGTTACCATGTCAACGGTCGTAACACAACTCCCCTGTTTACCTGCGCGTATCTGTATTTATACTCTTATGAACAACTACCCTCATTTATATACACTACGTATATTATAAAAAAATGTATGCGTGCTATAATAGATGACAAACGAATAATTATCAATATTTATATTATAAAGGGGAAAGATTTGATTGTATGTGGGTATTCAATAGGTTTTGAGGCTAATTGACCGATATTTGATGACTTAAAATATTTTTTCAACATTAGAGTCCTACATTATTTCAGATGAACATGGGTGATAGAATATTTTCAAAAAAGTTAGGGATTTATATGAAACTTCGTAATGTAAATAAATATACATATGAAGCCGGGATGGGCCGCTAGTTATTATTAAAACTTTCATTTCAAGAATACAAGATAAGAGATTTAGATCGAATCGAATCTTGAATGAATTTGTTTAAATATGCAATCAATAACGGAGTCCCATTATTCATTTCCGAAATTGGAACCTTTAATATTTTGTCCCCGTAAGCAAGTTTCGAGTTTCTTTCATTTCGCCACCAAATTTCGTACAGGAAAGTTGAGAACCGAGTAGGAAAATTGGGGTGGGAACACGCGGAGTGGGAAATAAATCTGAAAAAAATAACGGAATGGGCTCCAAGCCTTGTGGGGGAAATGGATAGTCATTTATAATTTAGGGTATGAAGCAAGGGCGCTGTTAAAAAGCAATTTCCATCCAAACTTAATCCCTAAGAGGAAGGGCATACGGTTGATGAAAGAATATAAAACAACTCCGGACAACAATATGAATTGCCAACAATAGTGTCGATGGGACGACAAGCACTAGTACTGTGCACATATTGAACTAGTGATGGACGTTGTGATATATCGATATACTGCAGCGCTATAAAAATACATAAAAGTTGCAAGCGTTATTCTTCTGTAGTGTTACCGGATTGATGTTACTGGCTGATTGAAAATTTGTTGATGTACATACATGTGTATATAAAATACGTTCATGGTTATGTTACGGATGAAAAAGCAAAGACAGTCTCAACAAGGAAATGGCTGTCAAATTAGACAACATTCGGGCGACGTCACTGATGCCATTCACTCATTCTGTCAAGGAGAGGGAAGAATCTGTATGTACTTGACTAAGTAAACCGAATCAAAATTGAGTAGTTAAGCAGATTTGTAGGGCGGGATTAAATTCGGGAAGGTGGAATTTCTCAGGCTTTAATGAGGCAGCTCAGTTTTTATAAATATATTACCTAAATTATATTTAACTAACTATACCCGCGACTTTGTCCGAGTAAAATTAGGTAAAAAATAAGATTCAGTTGTAGCGTTATGATATATAGCCTTCCTTGATAAATGGGCTATCTAATACTGAAAGAATTTTTCAAATCAGTAGTTCCTGAGACTAGATCGTTCAAGTAAACAAACAAAGCTTTATATATTAATATAGATTATAACATATTATAAGGCTTTCTGCTAAAGGCCGAAATTTGTTTGAGAATTTAAGTGACCCTACTTATATCTACAGTAGAGGGACACGGTGTAATCTGTATGATAAAGGTTTAATCACAACTCCTTTGTATCAGAATGACACTTTTGTTTGATAGGAAAATAGAACATCACATAATCATATAAGTAAAGAAAATTTTAGTATAAATATCCTCTAATCAACTTTCAGGTTACCTTGAAAAAAATTGAAAAATTGAAGTTCCGCAAATTGGTAATAGATGGCGCTGGTAGTACGTAAAACGTATTCATACAATTTACTGTAAAATAAAGTATTAAAAAACAACACATGCAACATTGCATTGATTTTCTCTCGTTATTATTTTTGCATTTATGCAAAATGTATTTCTTTTTCCAGCCTTTCATTGATTGCCGTAAAGTAACGCTTGATTATATCAATTACTCGTATATGTGAAGTCACTGGCTGAAAGCTAAAATTCTCTAGAGATATTAATTAACTACAAATGTGTTTGCAGAGTTGTTCAAGTGTTTAGTTTTAAACAACCATTAGTGGTAAATGTCAACGATCATGTCTAACTCCTTTGCGAATAATGCTGACTTTTTATTTTAAGTATTTGTGAAATATAAGTAATAATGTTGAAGAAAAAGGATTCTTAAGTATTAAATCTTATACTAATGTTTAAAGCTGAAGGGTTTGATTGTTTACTTGAGCGCGCTAATCTCAGGAACTATTGGTCTGACTTGAAAAATTCTTGCAGTGTTAGATAGCCTATTTATCGAGGATGGCTATAGGCTTTACATCATCACGCTAAAATTTTAGCGTGATGATGTAAAGCTATATTTTTTACCGAATTTTACGCGGACGTAGTTGCGAGTACAGGTAATACGTAATATAACCAGTGTCTCTCTTAATTTAATCTACCTTTACATAGTTGTTAGGCAGAATGATTTTGCTGTTTTAGCGTTGCCGGCATTTGAGAAATTAGTTGGCTGTTTTCTTGAAGGACTCTAAGTATGGTGAAGGTTACGTAAAATGACGTATATTTTGGACTAAATACCTAATTTGCCAGTGTTTGTCAAAGTTCAAGCTTCTTTACATAGTTGTTTGGCAGCGTGAGTTTGCCTTTTTGCCCCGTCATTAGATAGATTACAAAAGAATATTAAAACATCCTCGTGACGTTGCTGATTTCCGTACGTAGGCCGTCTAAGGTCGAGGGCTCGCAGATGCGATGCTGTCCTTTGAGAAATAAGTATGTTTTTTAACAGTCCCCATGTTTGTGTGCATTACAAGCAAAAGATAATGTTATAAAAGAGGAAATAATAATCTATATCTATACAAACATATAATGCTTAAGAGTTTGTTTGTTTGGTTGAACGCGCTAATCTCAGGAACTATTGGCGCAATTAGAAATGTTCTTTCAGTGTTAGAAAGCCCATTTATTGAGGAAGGTTCTAGGCTGTATATCACGCGAAAATGAAATCTATATTTTCAACTAATTTCACGAGGATAAAGTCGCGGGCACAGCTAGTGGAATAATAAAAAATATTCATGGTATAATCTGTTACTATAATTTGTCTTATATAGTATTCACCGATAGTATTCTTTAAGGAAACCAAAGTAATGGCCATTGGCGTTGACGTTATAAAATTAAAAGTACAGAAAAAAAAAAACATTTTTTGCACTGAATTTTAAAATTATACTCAGCTTTTTTTTATGTTACAAGGGGGCAGACGAGCAGGCAGCAGGCACCGAAGTGCCTACCGGCGCCCATGGACATCTGGTTTGTCCATACTAATATCCAGGGCTTTATTTTTGTAGGGAAAGCGAAGGGACACGCAGTGTTCCCAAGGAAATTTCCAAAATATCGAAAAATGGTCATAAAAAGTGAAAAAAAATGAAATGACCACGAAGAACCCTGTTCACTTGGTAGAAGTTATCTTTTTTAAAATTTTATTTACAAGATTATAACTACTAATATCATAGAATAACGTTTAAAGTTTGTTTCATTACTTATAGAAATTAATGTTTTGTATTCGCAGATTGCGTCTATGCTCAAAACACAAAAACAATGGGTGGGGAATAGGTACAAAAATTGTCAGCTTATAGCTTTCGAGGATTAGAGCCCGATATTATAGATCGTTAGTTAACGTGCCCCCAACAAAAGAAATGACAAAAAAGGCCTGCTAATACTATCTAGTTTTTATGTTTTCCCAGAAATTTCTAATAATTCTCCGTTTTATCGGCACTTGAATAGTAATATCGCAAGTTTTGCTTGTAATCAGAGTTGTGTAAAAATTTTTCAATTATAATTTTTTTTTATCATTGTATTTATTCGGAAACAACTCTAATTACATCAGATTATTATAATTGAAAAACGTACAATTTAGTATCAACTGCCTTACGAAAAAGAAGAGGCTCTGATCGCATTTTTAACTTGAAGACTTCGTGCTAATGCATGGTTCAAAGCAGTTCAAGACATTCTTTCAAATTTGGATTTTTTTCTGTTGAAAGATAAAAAATAAATAAGACTTACATTTAAGACTCCGCATTGCCCAGTTCCGCCATTGTACTTCTGTAGAACTACTCTGTTTACAGATTCTCCAAATTCATTTTCAACTTGGCCCACACCTTGGCGAATTGATTGCCCGAATCCTTGCGATGTTATCACTCCTTGTCCTTGACTCACGTATTGTCCTACTCCTTGGGACACTAGCGAGCCTTGTCCACGGCGAATTTCTTGTCCAAAACCCTGAGTTACTAGCGCTCCTTGTCCTTGGTTAACGTATTGGCCTTGACCTTCTCGAATTCCAGTACCAAATCCTTGAGAAATTATCTCTCCTTGGCCTTGAACAACACCTTGTCCAAAACCTGATGTCACAAGTGTGCCTTGACCTTGACGTATACCTTGTCCAACTCCCTGAGAAACGTACTCTCCTGTGCCTTGACTAACTAGAGCTCCCTCTCCAGAGGAAACCCCACCGCCAACTCCTTGAGATACAAAAGCTCCTTGACCTTGTGAAACAAGACTACCTTGTCCTTGACGAACTCCTTGTCCAACTCCCTGTGAAATATATTGCCCTTGTCCTACCCTAACTCCTTGTCCAACACCTTGTGAAACTAATAGGCCTTGCCCCCGCCTTACTCCTTGGCCAACTTCTTGTGTTACCAGTGTACCTTGACCCTGACCGACAAGAGCGCCTTGTCCTTGAGATACTACAGCTCCTTGACCCGAACTTACTAAGCTTCCTTGTCCTTGTGTGACAAGGCTTCCTTGTCCTTGTCGAACTCCTTGTCCGACCCCTTGGGAAATTAATAGACCTTGTCCTCGTTTCACTCCTTGGCCAATTTCTTGTGTAACCAGTGTTCCTTGACCCTGACCGACCAAAGCGCCTTGTCCTTGAGATACTAGGGTCCCTACACCTTGAGACACTAGACTTCCTTGTCCTTGTCGAATTCCTTGCCCTACTCCTTGTCTAATTCCTTGACCAAATCCTTGGCTAATACCTTGACCAATTCCTTGACTAATTCCTTGACCAATTCCTTGACTAACTCCTTGACCAATTCCTTGGTTAACTCCTTGACCGATGCCTTTCCTAACTCCTTGACCAACTCCTTGGCTAACTCCTTGACCAATTCCTTGACTTACTCCTTGTCCGATTCCTTGTGATACGAGAGTTCCCTGTCCTTGGGTTACAAACTGTCCTTGTCCTTGAGAAACTAGGTTTCCTTCCCCTTGCGAAACTAATAAACCTTGTCCTGTAATTACATCTACGCCTTTCTGTCCCGCTACTTGACCAAATTGGGTCTGAGTACCCTGTCAACAAAATATAAACTTTTTAAATTGTTCGATTCAAAAGCGTATTTGAATACTGACGATGATTGAATTACAGTATTGAATATGACGAAATATCTCTATATATAAAAATTAACTATACAAGCCTATGTCACTCTACTCCTCACTCTAAACAGCATATCGATATGGATAAAATTTTGTGCGTATATTTTGAGGAGTTCGTCGATAGTTTACAAAGAAATTAGATCAGGTATATGGCCTAAATTATGTATGGTTAACGCTATAACTCAAAAACGGCGGGACTCATACTACTTCTGTCTGTTTTGTTTTATTCGAATTAGTCTGGGAAGGTTTAAGAAAAAAAGAAAGACAGAAAAGCTCAAAGGAGTATTTAAAAAAACACTTATAATTATAGAGTTGGACGCATCTTCGGAATACTTCCAGTAGATGGCGTGCGTACCGGACCTTTGTTTCACCGTAAATCGGCCAAAACAACGACTGCTGGGTCCGCTAGTAGCATATATTATTATATGATTAGTTAAAAAAACTTACCTGTCCTTGAACATCGTATTGACCTTGATTAACAACACCAATTTTTCCCACGCCTACTTGACCTTTTTGGACCAGCACACCCTGGCCCCTGTTCACTTGAGAACCAGTCCCAATTTGACCTAGGAAATTACGGTGTTTAAAGCAACTGTTTTGCGGTTTAATTTGTCAGATATCTCAAATTTTGCCACTTCTGTAGTTTGCAGAAATTATTGGAGTGTAAAAATAACATGAGAGGTACATAAATATTTTTAAACATTACGCCAGAAATATCAAAAAAAAAGGACAAAAAATTAACGAGCTCACGAGGTATGCTTATGTCGTTTTCTGAGAAATTTAAAAAATATAATCTGTACCTTGTCCACCTATTTCGTATTGTCCCCGGCCTCCTTTGCTGTATTGTCCTTGACTACCAATGCCGATTTGACCCTTGATTCCAAATTGACCTTTTCCAGGGAATGGAGAAGCTGTAGTCGCTTGATAGCTTGGAGTCGGTTGATTGAATCCAAATGGTCTTGTTGGTTTTGGAGTCCTATGTAGAATTCATATGGTTACTAGGTATACGAGCTTGGGTAGTGACTATATAACATAGAATATTTATATAAAGTGTATATAGCTATACACATTCTATTTCATACAATAAATCATATTAATTTTCTATACTTTTTTGGAAACTACTGATAACTTTACTTACAATGTGAGGTCACGTATCAAACTTGCTGTAGTATCTGGTCTTGTGGTTACAGCAGGTCTGAAGATGTTGGGACTGGTCTTACTGTCTGGTACGTATTTACCATCGTCGCCTCCAAAAACGCCGGGCACCCATTTACCGAGCTGGTTGGTTGGCCAAGGGTCAGTGTAGTAGGGGTCACGACAACACTTGCCGATGCGGCCAGTTTCAAGATCTCTGCAGTCCTGATAGAATGTGGAAATTTCAAATAACTTATTGATATATGTATCTATTTCCATACAGCCACTACTCCACTAGCCGTTTGATCGTTTGGATACATTAAAAGTTTAAAAAAATTAAACGAAAGCTTCCAACTTTTACAATTTAGAATACTTTCTACTTTTGTATATTCATTTAATGTATACTTTAGGGTAAAGGTGTATTTAGAAATATATTGAAGACATTTCAGCGGTATAAAGAAAAAAATAAATAAATTGGCACTAAATCGCAGTACTATTTTCTTTTTGCCAAATATAGACTACGCATCGTTTACAGTAAAAAAAAAACTTACAGTAAGAGGTACTCTGAATGCGTCTTGATCCCTGGTCAAAATAACGGAAACATTGGAAATGATTCCTTCAGCGGTACAGAATTCGATGGGTGTGCATTTTAGGGCAGCAGCACAACCGGCTGGGATGTTACCTAGTTGGAAAATAAAGTAAAATTTTAAAGAAATTGAAATGAGGATCTTTAATGATAAATTATTATTAAAATCGTTATATTCTTCCTAGCCTTATCCCGGTCTAGTACCAGGGTCCGTCTGATTTCATCCCCGGAAACCCTACAATTTCTACAACCTCACGACAAATTTCACTCAGGCACTTTGTTCGGGTTCCACTGTTTTACGTGCCTTCCAAAACACGGAGGAGGTCGTATATGAAATATAAACCATTGTAAGACTGGGTCACTCATCTGTCACCCAGTTGCAGCAAGATCTTCTTAATCTAGTGATCGACTTCAATGCTGACCACTGATTAGGTCACGACCTCCTCAAATTAATATAGACATCTACGAGTATGTATATAAAAGCAAAAGGTCATCTATCACGTAACCTTTTCGTAAACCACCGGACGTACAAAGTTGAAATTTGGGAAGGAGTTAGTTTATAGATTTTTCAAGAGGGCCAGATTAAAGAGGATTTAGGGATGCAAGTTTAATTTTATGCGCAGAAAGTTGCGGGAAACAGATAGTATTATGTAGAAAATAATATTGTGTTATTCAAGGTCATATAAAATTAAAAAGATTATAGTGTAAGTTATAAAACATCTTCAGTCTAATAATAAAAGTAGTCGTGATGACATTGGATGCTGGTTTTTTATATTATTTTCTATTTAAATGACTGCACTGTTTCTTGTAAAACAGGTTCTTGTCCTGCTAACTTTTTAATCTTATTATGATTAAAAACTTGAATTTCTTGTTGTCAAATTACCTAATACTAGTATAGAAATATTAGAATATTATAAAGTTAAGCACCTGCCGTCTGGTCACATGCATGTCCTTGAAGAAATATTTAACATAAATAACTATTAATTTCTCCATTTATTAGTCAATTTATGACACCGCGTCCTCGCAGATTTAGCGAATATTTTCATATTTGAAAATTTTAAACTGAACATCTAAAACTATAATCATTTTCCAACAAATAAAATGCAGTCTAAGCTGTTAACTACATATTAAGAAAGATTTTTTGGAAATTAATGAATCAGGAAGGGGTGTGATTGAATTATCTAGCCGTTATTTATTCCAATATATAGTACTCTTTTATCTTCTATGTAAAACTTCTTTTACGTTTTATGTTAAAGTTAACTTAATAGTGTGTAAACATTTTTTTGAAAATAAAGATTTTATATTTATAATATATTTAATCTTAATTGATTTGAATTACTAAGAAATTTATAAATACTCACTTGGAATAGGTATAGGGGTCGGCTTTACAATCGGGAACCTGTTTTCATCCAAAATGAGAGATCCTTCCGAGTATGGTGGGACTATTGTCTCTCTATTGATAGTTTGTTCTCCAATTGGTGGAAGGTAACCAGGAGCTGAGGTGGAGGTAACTGGTAGCGGGGTTGACAGGGGTGGTAGGTAGGCAGGTTTCGCAGTGGTGAAAGGTCTAGGAGTAGTCACAAAGGTTGGATTGGGGAAGGCTGTGGAACTAACGATATTGGTGGCACTGTTTGTATTGTCTACTGGAGGTAGGTAAGGAATACCAGGCTTCAGACCAGAACCGACAGCACCTGGTCGGTATACTCCAGCTGCCTCACTTCCAGCCGCGAAAGAGTCTATATCGACGAAATTAGACTGGCCTTTGTAGCCAGTGCCGAATTTCTGTGTACTTGGCGTTAATGTTGAACCGATTCCTTTACTTGTAGACCCAAAGGAGGGTATCGTACCAGCTTGGGAACCATAAGTGCCTTTAGCGGTGGAACTGTAAAGTCCAGTGCTTCCAAGACCTGCAATGGTGGAATAGTCGATTCTACAGCAGATTTCGGTAAGCACGCTGCAGTACTGTTTCTGTAACAAAAATTTGGTTTAAATTTTCTGCGTGAGTTGGAATAGGAAACGCGTTTATTGAAACTTGCACGAACACTGGTATTACCATTGTACTACATATAATGTATTGACAGTGAGGAGAATACGGCTATAAGTTCTTTGCTACGCGACTATATTGCTGTTACCTAGGCAAATGGTCTTTAACTAACACGAATTTACCATTATCATTGTCCACAGCGTTTTAGGTTTCCATACCTCCAAAGGAATAAAAGGAACTCTTATAGGATCACTTCCTTGAATTTATTATTATCAAATACTAGGTAGGAGGTCTGTGATCCCTTGAAGCTGTGTGAAAATCTATTAACTAAGTATACGGAACCAATACATATAGTAATTTATGTCGGGTTTCCCATACCTACTAGTACATTCAAAAAGGGAATCAAAACCTATAGGGTACTTCTTGTTGACCTAGAAACATGAAATTTGGCAAAAAGATATATCTTGAAGAGCAAATATAGGAAAAGTTCTGAAAACCGTAAATTATTAGTTACATCAAAAAATTTCGATGACTTTGATAAATAAAAAGAAACCTTTTAGAAAAGTATAAATCTCATAGTAAACTAGTAAAATATTACGTGATGGTACGGAACCCTTAATACACGAGTCTAAGTCGCTCGTGCCCGGTTTTTTTACACAGCTGGGAATAGGCGATATCCCCGTTCTTTTTTTTTTACAACTTTTGCGGATTTGTACTACTCTTTACGGGTTTAAGCTAATCTTGACCACATTCGACCCACAAACCTATAACACAGGCATTAAGTTGTCTACATTAGGAACAGACGTCCGTGTGTCATATAGTCCTGTATATATTTATATTTATTTAGTTACATTTGTTGCTGTAAACAGTTTTTCTAATAAATTTTCATTTTCATTTTCATAGGTATCCCCAACTTTCACATCTTTGCCGTTATAAAAACCATCGAAAGCATTCCTTAACATAATTTTCAGTTATGGTACCCCTGCTCTTATGTTATTTCATTGGTGGCAATAGACCTTTAACAAGATTACAATGAGCCATTTACTGAAGATATGTCCATACAACTTCTTTTATAATTTAAATTATAATTATAACTAACAGCTTTTTATGGACGTACGTGAAACTTAACATATCCAACGGTCATAATACAACGATTTTTTTTAATACGGCACAAACATTATACATAAATCTTACAAAACTAGAATATGAAATTATGAAATGCGCTACATAAAAACGCTTAATACTGTATAAATAATAAAAATAAGGACAACAAGGCGAAAAAGTTGTCTGTTTTACTTAATATCAAATAAAGGAAAGATCAGGTTCTACTAAAATTGTATAATCTTTTACGAAATATCAAAAAAATAGATAATTTTATTAAACAGCATAGTAGTCATGTTTAGTTATTTTTTTTACTCCAAAAAGCTTATAATATTATCTTCATCTTGAGAGGATAAAAAAATTTAAAGACTGTTTTAAGAATTTGAACTTTAATAAGGTTAAAAAATAATAATGATTATTCTTTATTAATAATATTTTTAATATGCCAACGTTACTTATAAAACTAAGGGCGGTTACAAGAAAAACTTACATCATTATCGAGAGGCAGTGTGTCCGCGTCTTAATCGGCGGGAAAACATTTTTGTACAAGGCTAACTATTGAACCCCTACTACTTGAACTCGAAAGATATTCGCAAAACATTAATAAAATATTCTCAAAGATTGCCGTTATATTAAACTTGCAACTGCAATGTTTTTCTGTAGTTAGTATTAATATAATACATAAATTACCATCCACATGTATTATGCAATTTTTCCTCTAGTTATTTTATACGATATTCAGTGGAGATATCGTGGGACCCAAAAGTTGCATACATTATTATAACGTACCAGGGGGGGGGGGGGTAATAGGGTCTACCCTATCTATAAATACTATCTATAGATCTCCCGATCGACGGACGTTAAATGTAATATACTGGACTATGAGAAGGCTTCGCAGTGTACTTAATACTTACATAGGTGGCCACGAGCCTTGACAGGCTTATGTAGAAGGATTCCGTGTCTGATGAAGGTATTTTTGTTAAATATGTTCAAAAATTTATTATCCGATGATATGCTGCAAATAATATTCCCAGTGAGTTTGAAGCATATTCTATCAACATTCAATATAAATTTCAAATCTTTACACGTTATAGTTTCGACATCCTAGGGCGACCAACTCGCTGGCGGAAAGACGGACGGACGGAGGGACTAACGAATAGAACGAAACAATAAAGGTACCTGGCAGGATTGCGGAACCCTAAAAATAAGAGAGTAGTGAAACACATAGTAGTGGTCACCCATACAAGCTCAGTGCATTATTTATAGAGTCAACTTTGCTATTGTTTTTCGTTTGCGGAATAACATTTTATTAAATACGACTTTAGTCGTTCGAAGAGAAGTTCCTCTTTCAATAGATCCGAGATTTATTTGTTATTTATCTTGAAGATGGTTTTGGGTTGAGTATTGGGAGTTTTCTACTTATAAATAAACAAGTTGCAACCTGCGACTCCGTGCGCGAAAAATTAAGTGAAAAATTTCAGCGTGACGATATACAGCCCTACCTCGTTAAATGGACTAACACTGACAGAATTTGCAACTCGGACCAATGGTTCCTGAGATTAGCGCGTTCAAACAAACAAACAATTTCTTCAGCTTTATTATTATTAGAAACTAAAAAACCTTTTAATGTTATTTCAACGTTCCCTCTGTAATATTTAGTCATTGCACTTTGGTTGTGGTATCAATTATATTTAAAAATTAGCTTATGTATGTTTCCCTTTATATTGTATTTTTAGTATCTATATAATTAAAATATATATTATGCGCCTTGTATATATTTATTATTATTACTTTATTTCCCTTCTTAAAAATACTCAGTCAACTTCAACTAATCTACTAATCAAGCGAGCTACACCATATAGCGTCGTCCCAATAGAAAATGAACGCCCGACGCGAGGCCCTTGGTGTGCCTTTATACAAAATAATTTGATTTGCTATTATTAGTTACAAAGCAAACTCTTCTTAGTTTCTCTGTTCAGTTCCCTTATCTCCTTCTAAAAAGTGTTTATATGACGAGCGTTTCGAAATTAAGAAAAGAGTACTTACAAAGTTCTGATACGTGATTCCCAAGCCATAAAATTGTAAAAAAAAAAATAAATGCCATAATAGTAAAGGAGCTGAAAAATACTAACCATTTTAAGATACTAAAAAATCTGATAGTGTTATCAACAGCTTTGAGATTATAGCACTAGATCTCCTTGCCCGTCGCGGCCAGTAAAGTGATGAGATAAAAGTTCGTGCAACTTTACCACAAAGTGAGACTTGCTACCGAGAAATATTTTTATTGATATGAGTTTGTAATATTAATGCACAATTAATAAGGTATTCTCTCAGTTGTCTGATGAATAAGAATAAGAGAATAATAAGAAAATATTTATTTGCAACATCATCACACCGCATACAGACAAGTAAATAATAAAGAGTATACACTAAACAATATACAGTAAACATTGAAAACAATCACAAAAACAAGCAAACAGTAAAATAAAATCTATAACAAGTTTTTACAAAAAGAGAAAAAACAAAGAACCAAAAAAAAAAAAGGAATCAGATGATGATAACAAAAAATATTTATGTCAAGGGATTAAAACATTAAGTTAAAATTATTTTCTCGCATTCGCTAGGTTATAAACTTTCTTCACTGATTATGTGTGTGGTTGGGGTCTTTGTGTAGCTGCATAAAGTTTTATAGTACTTTGTAGTCTTCAAGACTAAAATGTACAAACACTTTGAGCTATGTCTGGCTCCGGCATTATAAAAAACAACGCACAATCATCAAAATCGGTTCACCCAGTCGAGAGATAAAGGTAGCAAACACATTACTTTTTTTAATTCAGTCGAATTGACAATCTTCTCCTTTTTGAAGTGTATCGAAAATGGTTTATAATCAGCAAAATTATTCCATTTCTTCAAAAATACAAGTGCATATTTTTATTCATTCATTTATTCATCGATTTACAATTTAACATATTCGCGCCCTTAAGCCTATACTTTCCTAGGCTTGTCTGGGCACTGCACATTCTTCACAAATACCATCTATCTTAAATAAGTAAATATGTAAGTAAAAAATATTTTATATACCTGTTTATTTCATTTGTGCTCTAAGTGCCTATGCTAAGTCCAGTCCATTCTTTCTGACTTTAATGTCTTGAGACTTTGAAATATTAAAATTTCGATACGTAAATTGTTGTAACCCCAAATTCCTCACTTCACAATAGAGCGTTACAAATATGTAAATTGAAATAAAATCCTCATTATATAACATATTTGTGTACACAACTATAGATTCAATAATGACGATTACATTATTGTATACAATAATATATTTAAAAGTGATTGTTATATTACAATTTAATTGTTTGTAATGCTCTACTGTAAAGCTGGGAATTTGGGGTTACTGCAACTTATTTATTTATTAGTCTGCTAGCGATTTTACACAAAAGTTTACAATACACACACAACAATTTACAAATGTTTTCTTAATATCTATGTAAAAATCATTTGAAAGAAAACACGACACGCATTATATTACTCTAAACAAAGACAAAATTGAATATTAAAAAATATAACACAGTTACAATGCATTTAAATTTCATCACTATTAAAAAAATAAAATGTTACAATAATTTAAAAATAAGCTAAAATTAGTAAACAACTGGGAAAAAAAAATGTAATTGTGTATATAAATAATTCATGTTTATATAATTGAATGTATAATTTTATTGAACTGAGCTAATAATTGTTGTTAAGGTTCATTGGCCAGGTCGCGAATCACCTCTTTCCGGAAAATAGTGTGCGAGTCAAATTAGGAATCAAGTCAAGTCAAAACTTACGTCGTTGGTATCGATTTTATCCATATTTTTCTTTATATTATACAAATACTAAACGCTTCTATCGATAGTGGGTATTTGTAGATTATCGCCCCAGATCCCTTTGCCGTTCGCGGGCAAGTGCACGGGTGATATAAACTAGTCCACACGAGGGAGGACACCTATAGCCAACAGTGGATCAACATAGGTTAAGAAAGATGTTAAAATAAAATGAGATGGTGGCTTTAGGCCATCTATCGCTTAGCGCACCGACCACCGCCCGGCTGATCTTATACATTTTAGAGATCTCATATCTTCTAAGATATTAACTTTAATGATAAGCTGTAAAAGGTAAATTTGATCTACATAAAAAGGACAACGCATCTAGTGTATTTAATCGGATAAGGATTTATAAGTTATTTTGTAATATAGCTTCTTAAATAGTTCATTATTTTTAGTCACATGTAAAAGATAAAGAAGGTTATTGTATTATATAAAGAAGGTTATTGGTTATACTTAGGAGATAGACTTATACTATCGCTGATTTTCTTATACATCTTTTCAAAACATACAATTTCGTCCTACATTAGTTTGATCTATCTCTTAAGGTATCCCAGCGTTCGCAATGTGACCGCCCAAAAATACGTTTTTACGACATCCCTTTATAAATTACGGAACTTCTATGCTTTTATGTATTATAACATGCAGATATTTTACGTACAAAACCTTCTCGTTCCGTCCGCTTAAATTGCGGAGGATGTGGCTGCGGAAGAATTTAAGATGACCGACTGCCGTCTAACGCCATCCCAGGAACCCGCACAGTCTCTAGAATCTCACCACAAATATACCTCAGGGACATTAATGAGGACGCACTGTTTTACGTGCCTTCCGAAACACGGAGGAGGTTGGATATTTAAGAAACCAGTGATAGGATGGGTCACCCATCTATCGTCTGGCCGCGGTAAGAACAGCCTGGCGATCGTCTGAAATGCTGACCACTGATTAAGCTAAGATATCCTCGATAAAGATGATGAATGGTGGTGATAAATGGTATCAGTTAAATTATGAGAAATCTGTTCTAAGTTACAACCCTAATAGTAAATAATTCACTTTTTTTTTGTTTATTTTTGTATCGCACGTTTGTTATGTTTCTTGCTGATCCCTTCTGACATAGATCTCATTTGATTGAAAATAAAAAGGTGTTCTATTACGTTAATTTAAATACGAGAGAGGCCTGTAATTATTTATTAAAGTATCGATACACAGAAAATAAACGATAAGTTCCTCTCATCAAAAATAGGTAAGTATTTTCGAATCAAATTTTCTTCTACTTAATTTTGATGTCAAGTTGGGTAAATTCTTTCGTTCAAAGGAAAATGTACCTATATTCGATTTTAATGGTGCTGTGCCAACATAAAATTTACACTGGGGCTGATCGTAAATAAATAAATATATAGGACTACTTGACACACGGACGTCTGTTCCTAAGATGCTTACTTAATGCGGAACTTAATGCCTGTGTTATAAGTAACAGCCAACTGGTACACATTTTTTTAAATATACAAGTACATACATATATATAAGTACATAAATATATACATATATACAAAGGCTCAAGACGAGAATCGAACCGTCAACCCTACAGTTTCAATTAGAGGTAGCGCCGGCGCGGTCGGGTACCAGTACCCCTTTCTTACATAAAATCACCGTGAAGTGCCGGCAATGCTTACTTGGCATCGATGATGATTGACAAAGTGATGGTATTGTTGTCGCATTTCGTTCGGTTTGTGAGAATTCCCGGTGGCCA
This sequence comes from Charaxes varanes, assembly GCA_024363005.1. Classification (NCBI taxonomy): domain Eukaryota; kingdom Metazoa; phylum Arthropoda; class Insecta; order Lepidoptera; family Nymphalidae; genus Charaxes; species Charaxes varanes. The sequence continues at coordinate 19,924,088 of JANCMC010043217.1, read as the reverse complement.
AAACTCGTCATTAAAGGAGGCAACGCATCTGCTTGCCTCCTGGTCGTGTAGATGTCCATGGGCGTCACTGCTGCCTGCTCGTTTGCCCCTTGTAACATAAAAAAAGAGTGGAAGGCTGTGTCACAAACTGCACCAACTGTCACCAACTGGGCCAACGGGCCAGCTTGAGCCTGATGATGTAGAATCAGACTCACCTGCGAGAAGATGACGAAAGTTCCAGTCATGCCGCGGATGCTGTCTTCGCTGATCTCCTTGACGTAGAGGGGGCACACCACGAATGCCCCGCCGGAGCCGAACCCAATGAGACCACGTGCCCCAATCAGGGCTATGGGATGGGCACATAGTAGTTTGACCACCCAGCCAAGCTGAAACAAAATAGTCTTTTAAACAATTGTTTATTTAATACCTTTTTCATTATTGCATTGGCGATTTAAATGAGGTCCTGATTCATGTCACTGAGTGTGGGGTTTCGGGGATGTTGTTAGACGGCAGTTGGCCATCTTATCTCGCCCTACAGCCACAACGCATACTAATTTTATTTTATAATTTAAAAATATTTTTAAACCAATAAAAAATAATAAGGAGTGGGTGCGACAATACCCTAACGGCGATGGGGCTTGAACCGGGTACCTTGCGGATTTCAGTCTCTACCTTATACTGTTGAGCTTTTGAGGCTGTATTGCAGAAGATGTGACTGTGGGGCGCGTTAAGATCACTGATAACCATCTGCCATCATCCTTGGAACCCCCACAATCTGTACAACCACACAATATCACCCAGTGCCATCAATGGGGCCCACAGTTTTACTTTGTAGGAGGTCTAATATTTGAATACTAGTGTTAGAATGGTCACCTATCTATCACGCTACTGCAGTTTAACCTAGCTAGGTTTAACTGCAGTAGCGGTTATTCAATAGCTATTTGATTCAATAGCTATTTGATTCAATAGCTATTTGATTCAATAGCTATTGAATCAAATGCTGGGCTTTGATTATGCTACGACCTCATTTGAGGTATGCATAGGCACACCTCAAATGAGGTTGTACTGTGTATATAGCATAATACCTCAAATGAAGTTGTAACAATCTATAATTAATTTGAGAGATAACCACTCCAATTAGTTAAAGATTGTTATAGGAGTGGCCACAAAGATACAACAGCACGGTTGGGGTTTCTTGTTCTTCAAGTGCCATCTCCTATCAGAGGTTTGCAACCATCATGGCTAGCTGTAATTTGTTGACAGCTGCTCTAAACATTGATCTCGAACTTAAATTAAACCACTGGTGCAGATTTTTAAGCCAGGAGATCTGTCTACGGCCAGGTCTTCAGCTGCCTTTTATTTTTTCCCTGTATTATGAGTTGGAGTAGTTCATATTTTTTATTTTGCATTATGTGACCCAGATATTAGAGTTTCCTTCTTTGTACAGTTCTAAGTATTTCTGTGACCTTTCCCATTCTCTGCAGTACGATAGTGGTTGGGGTTTGAAGAGAGCATATTAAAGCTCTTCTTCGGTTGACATTTTAATGTTTTAATATTGCATAGTCAACCAAGAAATTGGTTTGCCACGCTAAGGTTGAATGTCATCTGCATGTCTATTAGTTGAAAGGTTCATTTTTGCTTGTTATGTTATTATATTCAAAAAATTCAATTGCACAAATGCACAATTCCCTTGTGGAATCAGTTGCCAGCTTCGGTATTTCCGAACGGATACGACTTAGGGACCTCCAAGGAAAGAGCATACTCATTTTTCAAAGGCTAGCAACTCATCTGCAGTCCCTCTGGTGTTGTAGTTGTCCGTGGGCGACGGTAGTCATTTGGGTGAAAACTGGCTGCTCGTTTGCTCCTTATTATATAAAAAATTCATTAATTCCTAACAATAACTCTTAGCAAAATTTTCCTTAAATAGAAACTGTCATCCAAAATGGTAAAGCACTTTGTTGATTGACTGTACTTTGATTTTTTTTTTCTCAGATACACTCTAATACAGCACGAAATGGACCATATTAAAATTAAAAAGGGCAGACCTCTGCTATGTACTTATTGTGACAAATACATAGCTGGCAACCATGTTCAGCTACACAGGCACATAGAAATAAATCACCCGACGGCCATCATCACAAAGAAACACGAAACCCACATTTGTAAACGGTGTGGCTTGAAGTTTAGAAAGTATATATGGCATGTGAGGAACTATCACCCGTTGGACTGCTCAAGATGTGGTCAAGAGTTTGAACTTCACGAGGAACTGGAGTCCGATGAGCATAAGGAATCTTGCACCTTACAAGAGTGCCAGTGGTCTAAAATAATCAACGTCTGCGACTTGTGTTTTTCATTCCTGAAGCAAACTATGAATTACAAGTATGTTGTGCAAGGGACCCTTAGTCAACTGGGCTCAAGGTATCCGTGCTCAAAGTGTGGGAAGGAATATTTCGAATTGAAATCGGTGAAGATGGTGAATTTGAATTTGATTAAGAGAGATCACTCCATGCACACGAGGGAAAGGAAGCCTATATCCAACGTGGAGAGGTTAAAGAAGCTGCAGCACAGATTAAAAAAAATGAAACTTTTGAAAAAATGATATTTTGTCCTTTTATTTACCAAACTATTATTTTAATTATTTTCCGAATTGGGCCGGCGCGTCCGGGTACCAGTACCTCTTTCTCACATGAGATCGGCGTGAAGACTTTTATTATCACGACGACACCATATGGCTCGCACTGTCAAATAGTTGTCATATCTATTTTAGAGCCTTGCCTCTAACTCTACACGTCATTACTTTAAGCACCTAGTCAAAATATGTGGCTTCGACAAATTTATACAGTAAGGGGGAGGACACCTATAGCCAACAGTGGATCAACATAGGTTAAGAAAGATGTTAAAATAAAATGAGATGGTGGCTTTAGCATTGACATAAGCAAATTCTACAGTTAATAACGAAACGTACAGGACAGGAATAGAAAATTATAATAACAAGAGAAACATATAGCACCTATCCACATGGAAAAGTATACCTACAGTTTGTCGTTGAAACGCCAAGAAGAAGAACAGAAAAATAACGAAAGATATAGTGCAGAGCAATGCTTTGGAGGCGATGTAACATTCGGGTTACGGCATTGCAAAAATTTATTATCCCGGTCTACTACCAGGGTCCACTTAGACTGTAGAGGATGTAACTGCGGGGCAATTTAGGATAACCAACTGCCGTCATCCCCGGAACCCCACGATCATACAATCTCACAACTATAATATCACTCAGAGACAAACGGGACCCATTATTATACGCGCCTTTCGAAACCCAGAGGAGATTGGATATTAGCAGACCAGTATTAGAAAGGTTCACATATCTCTCCCTTGGCCACGATAAGAGCTGCTTAACTTAGTGATCGCCTCAAACGCCGGCCACCGATTAAGGTACAACCTCTTCAATCTGTCTCATTTCTCTAGCGAATGTAAATATAGCTTCCCTGTAGTACATTGTATTACATAATATTGCGTAACAGCCAATAAGACGGGGACATCAATAATAAAACAGGACAGTACAGTTAATTTATCTCGGAGCGGGGCACCTGACAATAACAAGGCAAGGAAGGTAGACGCGCGTCACAACCCTCGTCTCCTTACAGACTCGTCCCGCTCAAATTGGTCTTGTACGAATAATTTATCTCATATCACACAATACGTGATGCGAGCGTATCAACAGGTGTTACGTATGGTAGACAAAATATTATATTGTAATATAATATCATACAATTTTTATTTTTTAATAAATACGTCTTGGTAAGCATCTTCCGTTGAGGAATGGAACTCCTTGTCCAGTACCAGGGTCCGCTTAAATTGCAGAGGATGTGGCTGTGCGGCGAATTAAGTTGACCGACTGCCGTCTATCTTCATACCCGAAATCTCCGCAATCTCACAACTAATATCACCCAATGACATCAATCGGGATCAACTGTTTAACGTGCTTGTTCTCTGCTGTTCTCAAACATTGAGGAAACACTTCAGAAGTTCCAACTGGAGTGGAAACGAAGCGTCAGCGGTGTCGCATACGTTGATGTCAAAGTCAAAGACAAGCGTTCGGTAACGATGTCGCGACCTCTATGGTTTTTGTTCACCCGACATTACACATATATGTATACACAGTATTCATATATCTCACGGAAAGCGTTCGGTGACGATGAAGCGAATTTCATTGGTTTCGCGCATCTCAAAAAAAAGTCTAACGTGCCTAAAGAAGTATTCACTGCATAAACCCCTAGAATTCTGTTTGAAGTGAAAACTTCTAAGCCGCGTTGGGCAAATTTTTGAGATGAGAAAAACCGTTGTACTCGCGAATCTATTGTCGTTATCGACACCGCTGTATGTTTTGTTTTCACTTCCTTTCTTTTTTTTTTTTTTTTAAATAAAAAACCTCTTTTTTGTTGTTGTTGCTTTTACGCACTGCCCCATCAGCAAATGATCCCATAATCTAGGAACATTTGCGAAAGGAAGAGTCGGACTCGCTAGCTCTGCAAGAATAGCCACTAACACCCAGCGGGCTCCTCATCGTCCATTAAATATCACCAGAATGAAGAACCTGCTATTTGCGAAGGTAGGTTAAAAAGATAAGCGCCTGTGATTTGACGTGGCACGTCAACCCGTGTCTATGCCGCGACCCTCTTTAACCGGCGGCGTCAGTCCAACAGCGATCGCAGTTGAGAAAATCGTTTACATAATCTATCACAGAACAACATTAATGAATACCCTTTTTAAAAGTTAAGCTAGTATTACTAACGATCCGGAGCGGCTTAGTAGAATGCGACAAGTGACCCTATGTCGCTCCACCCAAGGATGAAGAGGGCCCCGCTGGGTGGATTGCGATAAATTTCACCACTAGACATCACTCACTACCTTGATGTTTGAAAACCATACCATGCGAGTTGCAAGGCATTTCCTGCCTCGCACGACATTTTTATGCAACTTATAGCCAGTTCCTCTGTCGTTACCTCCCAAGTAAATGTGTGTTTCTGACACGAGTTTTTTCTGTAAACTCACTAGAAGGACCCAACCTTGTTTACACTAAAAATCTGTAATTTTGAAGAATAATATACTATTTAATTTCATTATTTCAAGTAAATTGTTGTAACCCTAACTTTCCAGCTTTACAATAGAGCGTTACAAACGACTAAATTGTAATATAACAGTCACTTTTTAATACATTATTGTATACAATAATGTAATAGTCATTATTGAATATACAATTATGTACACAAATGTTTTATATAATAACGATTTTATTTCAATTTACATGTTTGTAACGCTCCACTGTGAAGTTGGAAATTTGGGCTAACAACTATTTACGTAGGAGGGTTCGCTGCGTCCGATACAAATACCCATCAAAATCAGCGCATCATTCGGGTTAGCTGATTTTCTATAGTTTTCAACCGACTTCAAAAAAGAGGGAGCTTTTTAATTGAACTGTATTTTTAATTTTTTTACTAGCTGTACCCCGTGACATCGTCTGCGTGGGCAACCCTTATCACTAACGGGTTTAAAAAAAGTTTACGACCTATTCTCAGACGTACCATATGTGCACAAAAATCATCATTAGAATCATTCAAGCACCAAACACAGTGACACGAGAATTTTATATATTACATACTTATTACCTCAGAACTTTCGCCTGGGTGAATCTTTGAAAGGTGGTGTTACCGGGATCAATGATGGATGGTCTCATCCATCCACCATATCAGTTTGGTCCAGTTATGACAATTTGAACTCTTTAAAGATAGAAAGAGACGTGGAATTTTCTTTTAAATATCTAAACCTCTAGTTTAGATATTTAAAGAAAAATCTTTACTCCGGGAGTGGCAACAGAAGTTAGAACTTTTGTGTTCCACAAGGCCAGTGGTAGGCAACATGGCCCGACATGGCCCGCGACCCGTCACTTTGTGGCCCGCGGCTATTTTATAAATGCCAGTCTATTTCTTACATACAAATAATAGTTAGTTAATTACATTTACAAGAGAGTAAAGTTTTGTCGCGTTATATTAATATTTAGCATTTTCAATATTGCTTACATGTTTATGTATGGCCCACCTACAATTAAATTCTTGAAAATGTGGCCCGTCGGCATATAATTTTTTAACGATATGGCCCTTCCCTGCCAAAAACCGACCCCTGTAGGCGATCGCATCCCGCACCGAGTTCTTTTCTCCCATCTCAAAAATGAACAACGCGGCTAATGAACTTCAGAACCGTTCAATATTCGCATTCGCATTAGCATTTCGTACGATTTATATAACTGCTGTCTCTAATAAGTTTTTTTTTTTCAGATGCTTTTTACTGGCCTGTGAACTATTATCGCGAAAACTTTTTGTACTATTGGCAAGACGTGGTACACAATGAGAGCGTACCAATGATTCACATAGTGCCCAGCAACGACCCGTATTTGAGCAGATCGATTCTGACAGTCATGAAAACAGCCTATCCGAATTTAGAAACGAGGGTTGTTAGAGATACTACACACTTCTTGCACGTAGACAATGCGACGGAGATCAATGTGATCATTGATAGCGAGTTTATACAGAAACACAATCTAACACAAACGTAAACCGTTGTAATGTTGTAAAATCTAAATCAAGAATTTCACCGCAGTTACAGAGTTCTTTATAAATAATTTAATAATTTTTAAATGAATATTTTATGTCCTAATTATCAGTCTTGCTTTACATAATTTATACATGGATGAACAATACGTCATCGATATTGTAGAGATTATATTTGTAATAAATTAATATTCTGATGTTTGATTAGCTACACACTAACAAGTTATTTTAAAAATGGTTCCAGCACAAAACTTTCCTTTCTTACATTAGTATTAAGTACCCCGGGCCAGCCGAGGTAAATTTGGGGACGGAGCGAGATCCAATTCTTGCATTTGCTCTGTTTATATATTTGGATACAAAATATATTTCAAATAATCGCATATTAATTGTTGCCGAGGCGTTACCTGGGACTCGGCGCCTGGAGCTCATTTATTCCATCAATTATGTTCTTGCATATCCAGTCTTTTTGGGGCGGGTTTTGTATTTTAGTCTTGATAATTTTTCATTTTCTTACAATTATTTATTCGCAATACAGCATTGAAAAGGACCCCAAATAATTGCACTGCACGTGTTAAGTTTAATGATGTTCATTCCAAAACGATATCATGTAATTGAAAATAGTAGTACAGTAATAAATATATATTTTACACACAGTAATAAACAGACAGACTAACACGAACAGTAAGTTGACAAGTTGACTTTACTTAGAATGTAAATGTTCGTGCAAAGCCCACAGGAGACAAGTCTTAATCAAGTCACGCTTTTATTCACTGCTAATGCAACACGCTGACGCTAAAAAGGGTCTGCTGTGGGCCATCGCCCATTGCTATTGCGTTTCCTGGTTGCATTTCGGTTTAATTAAACTTAAAATAAGGAGCATTCAAAAAAGTATCCGTAATAGGGTGAATCTTTAAACAAAACAAAGTCGCTTCCCGTTCTTGCATGCAATTAAAAAGTACATAACGGATTTCAATGCGGTTTTCACCAAAAAACAGAGTGAATGCATGCATGTCTATAGTGACCTATTGCCATATACCTATATACCTTGGGGCGAGTCAGTAGTAATAATAAAAAAATGAAAATCTTTTAATAAACCAATTAGTTGGAATGGACTTTGATTTTAAGAAATACAACTTTTATTGGAGACGATAAATATAAATTGGATAACAACTTACCTTAATAAAAGCAAGTAAAAAAACAAACTTATTGCTAAAAGATAAATATGGAACAAAAGAAAATAAATAAACAACCATTTTCATTACGTTAAAAGTGATAAAGCGCACGCAATATTTGTTGGGCTGTCTGAGAAAAAGTACGCATTAAGGGCTATAGTGCTTCACAGCGATATGAGCACAAAGCTTTTCGTTATCAAGTCTGACTGGACAAAGGGGCGCTGTAATAAGTCACCATTTTTGACGTGGTTATCACGCGTCGGCTAAAACAACCATAAACCGTAAATTGAAAGGCTGTATTCCTACCAAGTAATATTAACATTTATTTAATATGAACACGTGTTTTCTTTGAGCGTCCAAACAATTTTTACAAATTGAATTGAAGCTTTAGCAACATACCCCACACTTTTTTTCAAGGCCTGGTTATTTTTACCCATTCTCTGTGGGATGCACTAAATTTTTATGCATATGGGATACCCTTCACTAACCTGCTAGGTGATATAAAATATGAATAGGCATGTAGTTTTAATTGATATAATAATGATAAAAAACATTAACTCTTACAAATCTAATGGACTGTATTAAAAATCATGACTTATTTTATTTATTTTAAGTACAAAAGTTTGGGTTACATTCAACATTCCGGGGCAAATGGTTATATATATTAATACTTTCCGAGTTTGCTAACCGAAACCCGATACTGGGTGACGAACAACCATTTGGGAAACGTTGAGCTATGGGTAAAATTTCGCTTTAAATCGTGTACATTAATTAAACATATTAAATTATAAGACACGACGCACAATAAAGTAGTTCTGTACTGGTTTTTTCTCCATGTCTTTGAAACCCTATAAAGATAAACTCGGACGGTGAATGCGATATTGTAAACAATACTTCAAATGTGTGCGAGTTGTTATGATTTGGCACACGTCCCCTAGATGTCTCGTGATTCAGAGGCATTGTAGGTTTTGTGATTATTCACCTGGAATAAGAAAGACTATGACCTCAATTACTCAGCTAGTAATAAACACCCAACTGAAAGACTTCCTCCCATGCTTATATACAAGTTATTTGTTCAATAACTTCGAAATTTCTTGTCCGGTTTTGCTCAAAATAATTTTCCTAATGATTTACAACATGTCCTAGCATCATGGAAAATTTCAATCTGCTGGACTGAGCGGAACTAAATTAAGACATAGTTATAAGAACGGAACCGTAAAAACGGCCGAAAAGTTGCACTTATTTCGCTCTAGCCATTTAAAGTATTTTAAGCATGAGAAACTAAACTACTTTGCTTTAATCCGCGAATGAATACGAGGGAAAATCGGTGTAATTCTGCAACCCGTAGTCTTTACGTAAAGTCTTTACGAATAACCTTTGTAGAGTCTATCTCCTAATGATGCTTCGGTGTCGACATACTACTAACCCATAAAATTGATTTTAGCTAAAAGTGGTCCGCTAGATGAAATAGCTCCATACACTAAATGTGGGCCAATACCATCACTTGAGGTGACAGTATTGCCGCCACTTCACGCGGATCCTATACGAGAGAGAGAAATTTTCAACAGTTATATTTACTTTTACGTTCAAAAACGAACGTTGAGTGAAACAATAATGTTAACGTCTTACGCAACTAAGTTGCTGAATATTGTTAGCACGAATGAAATTCGTTTGACGTTTCGTTTCGAACGTAAAAGGAAGTAAAACTGAAAATGTTCATGTTAGGCCTTCAGGTACCCGGACGCGCTGGTCTAATTGAAACGCCACGTAAAAGCTCTTTAAGATATTTCATCATGAGCTTCGGCAGCCAATGACACAGGTAACCCAAAACAGAGTATGGAAAAGTATGTATTCTAAAGCCAAAACGAAGTAGAAGCGAACGAAATACTGGGAATACAATAGAACGAGACCATTAATTCTAGTTTATGTTTCCGAGATTTGTTTTATCGGTCCAACGAGTAATGTGAGTAGACTGAGGACTTTGATTTCATTGGATTTGGCTTAATTTTTGAACTTCTTGGGCCGACGATAGGGTGTGGGTGACAAAAGGGTATTTCTTTATCAACATAGTGATAGTATTTTCTTTTACGTAACAAGGGCGAAACGAACAGGTGGTTCACCTACGAGTAAGTAAATACCGACGCCCATGAATATCTGCATGACGAGGAGGATGCATTGCGGGCCTTTAATGACGAATTTAGAGCACTGTGGAGTCTCACAAACCGGACGAAACGCAACAACAATACCATCACTTGACGAGATAGCATTGCCGCCACTTTACGCCGAATTTATGTGAGAAAGAGGTAATGGTTCCCGGACGCGACGGTCCAAATCGGCTGCAGAGCAAAAGGACTACAAGCGTGACGTTACCTCTAATTAAAAAGACGGGAATAAAGGAAAGGGATGGAGTAAAAGTATATATTGATGAGACGCTTGGCGAGACGCTAAAGTGCCGGTAGTGTAACGCTAGGGCACCGCTGGGTGAGATGCTAATGCACCAGTAGTGCGACGCTAGGGGGACACTAGGTGAGCCGCTTGATGAGACGCTAAAGCGCCGGTAGTGTGACGCTAAGGGAACGTTTAGTAAGACGCTAATGTGCCGGTAGTGCGACGCTGGGCTGCCGCAAGGTGAGACGCTACTGCGTCGATAGTGCGACGCTAGGATGCCGTTAGGTGAGACGCTAATGCGCCGGTATAGGCTCCAGCCTACAACTAAATCTGCCACTGAATCAAACTATCTTTGTAGTAACAGAACACACCGGAATATGAAAGAAATAAACGCCTTATAGAAAACTGTAAGCAAATATTTTATTCAAAGTAATTGCGAATCCCGTAAGTTACTTTAAATCACTTTTTATCGCATCATAACTCGTATCATTCCCAACACCTCGATACCCAAAAGCTCACAACCGTATAATTTGGTAGAAGTTTGTTGCTTCAAATAGCACCAAATGATAATAATAATATTTTCTTATAGTTATAAAACCCAATAAATGTATCGTATTGAAGAGCTCGCAGCCGAATCAGATGCCGGGATCACAGTCTATGGCTAGGCTAAGCAGGTCTTACTGCAGCCAGATGTAAAGGGGTGATTTTATAATCACACTGTTTTCAAATATCCGATCTCCTCCGTGTTTCGGACGGCAAGTAAAACATTGGGTCTCGATCGATGTCACTGAGACACATTAGTCGTGGGATTGTAGATATCGTGGGGATTCCGGATATGACGTCACACTGAAATCGGTCTTCTTAACTCACTCAAAAGCTATATCCTTTGCAATTTAAACGGACCCTGGTACTAGACCGGGGTAAAGCTAGGAAAAAGATAAAACCTAATAAACGATTACAAAACATTTTAATTCTACTTCCTAGCGTTATCCCGGTTAAGTTCCAGGGTCCGCTTAGATTGCTGAGGATTTGGCTGTGGGGCGAGTTAAGATGACCGATTACCATCTGACGTCATCCTCGGAACCCCCACGATATCCACAACCTTACGATTAATATCACAAAGTGACATTAATCGGATCCCACTGTTTTACGTACCTTCCGAAACACGGAGGAGGTCGGATATCAAACACTTTTACAGGCACGTACAGCGTTAAAATATAAAATGAGTACAACAAATTAAAATTAAAAATTATACAAAACTAAATATTAAAAACGTAAAAAAGAACAATTTTATATTATTTTTTAAAAAAAGGCAATAAGAAAACATAAATATGAGTGTGTTATAATATAAATTAATCAACTTGGGAAGTTGAGAAAAGGCATGTAATGTTTCTTTTAAAATTTATAAAACTATTGTGAAAGATGTCTATAAGTAAATATTTTCTCACAAAAAACGGCGAGAACTTACTTGTACTCCTGTGTAGTAACGCATTTCGAATGGCTCATTGGCGCAGTAGGCAAAGACCCTGCCTCCTGCTCCGAGGGTCGCGGTTTCGATTTCCGCCTTGAGTCTGGGTGTATCATATATACTTACATATTAATAAATTTATTCCACTTGACGTTATCCCATTCTAGTACTAGGTTCCACTTAAATTGCACAGGATGTGGCTGTGGGACGATTTAAAGATGACCTACCGTATGACGTCATCCCCAGAATCCCCACAATATCACCACTAATAATCGGCCAAGGACATTAATCGGGAACCACTTTTGTACATGTCTTCCGATACACGATGGAGGTTCGATATTTGTAAACCAGTGTTAGAATGGGTCACCCATCCATCACCAGGCCGCGGGCAGAACTGCTTAACCTAGCGATAGACACAAATTTCAGCTTCTGGTTAAGCGAGGTCCTCCTATTCTGAGTAATCTACTCTGAAAATATTTATTGGACTCAACTGGTTTTTTCTTCTTCAATTTGTTATTTGTTTGTCGATAGAGATATACCTTTGGGCAGTTTCAAACATGACTTTATACAGCCAGACACGTTAATAAGTAGATCCATGGAGTCATAAATAAGTAGTGGTCATAAGAGTAGATACAAAGTACCTGCTGAGATTTGTAATTTGTAGAATAGGCATGACCGTGAAGTACCCGGGCAACCCGTTTCCGAACTTTTCTATAATATGTCAAGAGTGAAAAAATTCCCTCCTCACGAAGTACAAGAGTTAAAAAAGTTTCGAACTTTTGCAATAAAACAAGTGAAATAATACGGACCGGCCCCTACTACGCTTATTTTTTGTTTTTAAATGTTCACTAGTATTTGGTACAACAACACGTGCATAAAAATAACATATGTAATAACGAAATTAACTAATTGTACATTTATATTTAGGTGAACACTATATTCAAAATAGCAAGGTAAAAAAATTATAGTGACAGTATAAAAGCTAATGTTAAGTAAGATAATTTAAGTTTAGTTGTTGAGTTAAATTATGTTAAGGTAAGTTTCTTTTTTAAATTGGAGATAGGCATGCATTTGACTGCAGTCACACTCTATAAAGTTAGGTTGAGTTAAGTAGGTTACATAGATCATAGGTAACACTAAAGCTACGCTACGTTTATTAAAATGTTTTTTGTAACCCACTTTATAATAATAAAAACACATTCGAATTCCGATCGATTATAATATAAAGTCAAATTTAGCATTCCTTGGATTTACCGTGCGGGTGCCGGGTCCATTGCGTTGTAGAGGAATGAACCATGTCAGTGCCCAGGACTTGTGTTCCAGGTGTAGGTTTAAGTGTGCTCTTTCTAGTGGCCAATTACACTAACCTTCACTGCCTGGGTTCCCTCCCCTGTCTAGAGAAATCTAGTATGATTACTACTAGTGCGGCTTTAGAATTATGAATTACTGTCTGTAATTTTATTTAATTAATTGTTTTATAACGGATAGACTAATATTTCAAACTAAGAAAAGTTGATATCCAAGGACGAAACGCCGGCAATTGGTTTTGGTATTACTAATTCTATAAGACTCTATAGAGTTAGTAAGTCACTTATAAACGGGTTAACTTTTGTTTGTTTTCCGCTTATCATCACAAGACGACAACAAACTCTTGAGTTTTATATATTAGTTTATTCTAATATATATTTGTTCAAGCACTTTTAACTCAGGTTCTAATGGTTCGATTTGAAAAACTATCTCAGTGCTCGATAGCCCATTTATCGAGGAAGGCTATAGACTATATATCATCACGCTAAAATTGAATCATTTTTTTTTACCTAACTTTACGCGGACGAAGTCGGGGGCAAGGCTAGTTAAAAATAAAATAGTAGGTTATTATTTAAGCAATGACACTTGATAAAGAATACCGTATTAATCCTTATCCATTGAAATACGTTAAATACGTTGTACATTTTATGTAGATCAATATTGTCTTCTACAGCATAATATTAAAATTAATATCTTGGAAGTTATAAAACATTTAAAATGTGCAGGCAGAGCAGCCGGCGGGCGGTGACCACACCGCCATCTGTGGGTCGCTTACCAAAGCGAGCCATAGATCTCTTTTCATTTTTTTATATTTATTTATATATAGACTAAAGAATGAAATGTGATTTCCTCCGATAAAGGTCCTTCTCGTTGGCATAGAATCATGAAATTTAGTAAGAAGATATTAGAACTTGTAGCATAAATATAAGAAAAAGTCCAAAAACTGAAAATCCATTGTTGCATCAATGTGTACCGTGTATTTTTTATATCTGTTAGTTTATCCATCAAGACCCTTTTTCTAAGGAATGTGTAAAGATATAAAGTTTAAATTAATACTAAATACTGAGCGTTACACTCACTTGAAGCTGTGCGAGAACATCAACCCTCTAAATATACGCAATCAAAAGATATGGCTGTATATATCACATTACTCATCAGTAAAATGTATGAAAATGGACTCAAAACCTATATGGTACTTTCCGTTTCCCTAGAACCATGAAATTTGGCAAGAAACAATGTCTTATAACATAGGTAAAGTAAGAATACTAAATCCGTAAATTTATAGTAACATCACAAAAAAAATACGAAGACTGTACATTCATGGAAATCCCATGAGAAGTATTAAATTTACTAGTAAAAACCTTGTAAAAGTATTATGTGACAGTACGGAACCCTCAGTGCGCGAGTCTGACTCGAACTTGCCCGGTTTTTTTTTAACACTATTTATGACACGGGTAAATTTCATACGCACTGGCTTAAATCTTATATTGTAACATAACCTAAAATCAAGAATCCGAAATATTGTAGAGTCACATTCTCATAATATGTTTCAAAATAATTCCTATCCGCAGCGTGAACCCAAACTACGATGGGACTCAGTAAATTGTGCTTTCAGCTGGAAACTTACCAGTACTTCTTTCTCACATAAGATTGTCGTGAAGTGGCGGCACTGCCGTCACATCAAGTGTTGGTACAGTCGCGTTTCATTCGGTTTGTGAGTGTTCCCGGTGGCCTAAACCCCTCATTAAAGTCCGGCAACGTATGTGAGCCTCGTGTTAGTGAAGATGCCCATTGGCTCTGTAGCCACTTAGGTATGAGCTGCTTGCTCGTTTACCCCGTATGATGTTAGAAAAATATATACATTCTCTCTCTCTACAGTCGTTCCTTCATTGCTGAAGATCGTGGTCCTGACGTGATTCCAGCATCGATTGGATATATTTCTTTCCAATGACTCCTGTTAGTAGCCATGCCTGATACCTGATCTCGTTGGTGGGCGAGGAATTTATTCTTCTTCTTCTTCGATGCACTCTTGGTAGAGCGGTCGTGATCATCACGTAGTCACGAAGTATTTATTATATGAATTAGAGGTAGTGCCATGCTTGTAGCCGAATTGGGCCGACGCGTCCGGGTACCAGTACCTCTTTCTTACATAAGATCGGCGTGAAGTGGCGACAATGCCGTCTCGTCCAGTGATGTTATTGTTTCGCGTTTCGTTAAATTTGTAAGACTTCCCGGTGGCCTAAACTCGTCTTCAAGGCTGGCAACGCATCTGCCCTCCTGCAGATGTCCACAGACGTCAATAGACACTTAGTTGCCTGCTGCATGCTTGTTTGCCCGTTATAACATGAATAAATAAAAAAATACTAATGAAATTAAATTTTAGAAAGATATATTTTCGTATTTAGCGAAAAACCTTTTTAGTTATTTTATTACGTTTAAATTCTCTCCTACTGAAATTGCGTCATATATCTTGTGAAGCTTTCACGCCTTGTTGGCAGAGCCTTTTAGGAGAGATGTAATATCACAAACAGTATTTTTAAATGGACTTTTAACAGCTCAACTGTGAAAAGGGTGGACCTTCGTGCTCAAAAGCGATTTTAATAAAATAGTGATAAAAGTATTACTTAAAAGTGTCCGGCCCCGGTTTCGCATTTTCATATAGGTTTAAAGATATTTATTCTTAATAAGACAATACAGTCACTTACTTAAGAATATGGTTAATTTACAATTATTGTAGCGTTCACGCAAATTTCTATTTGAAAATCTGTTTATTCATGTTTACTATATTTAATCATTTATGGAGTCCTGCCCTAATATTCCTTTTTAGGGTTCCGTAGGTACTACAAGGTACCGTAGCATTTCCAAACTATTAGAAGTAGAGACTTGAAATTTTCCATGTGGATAGAATATGCTAAAAACTCATTAGGAAAATCATTCTGAACGAAATCGGATTACAAGTTTTGAAATTATTTAATAAATACGTTTATAGCGTATCCCTTACGGAACCCTTCTATATAAGCGTGTCTTGACACGCTTTTGGCCATTCTATCTATACTAATATTATAAGGAGGAAAGATTTGCTTGTTTGTTTGCGTTGAATAGAGTCTAAAAGTATTGGACCGATTTAAAAAATTATATCGCCATAGTATCCAAAATTATCCCTTATGAACATAGGCGGTAGAACATTTTAAATAAAAAATGGCCTAAAGCGTGTGAAGACACGCTTATATAGAAGGGTTCCGTATGTGATACTCTATAAATGTATTTGTTAATAACTTCAAAAGTTTTTGTCCGATTTCGTTCAGAATATTTATATTCTCCTAATGAGTTTTTAACATGTTCTATTAATATGGAAAATTTCAAGTCTCTACGTCTAATAGTTTGGAAATGCTAGGGGGGGACCACCTTACGGGAAGACAGACGGACGGCCAGATGGAAAAAGTGAAACTATAAGGGTTCCTTATCCCTTGTCCTTGTCCTTGACCCTAAAAAGTAGGGGTCCATTCGAAAAAAAATCGATACTGTAAATACCCGTGCAAAGCCGGGGCAGGCCGCTACATTAAAATAACTATTGAACTATGAATAAATTTTATTATAAGAAATGGGGGCATAGAAACTTAAGATTCATCTGACAGTTGATAATATTACCTGAGATATTCCATGGAGGTATTCCATGCCTTGCCTACAAACAAAGAGTCACCCCATTCAATATCTTTGTATCTGAAGTGGGAGCAACAAGTAAATTCCAAATGCGGTATACTGTAATGCCAGAGCCAGTCATAGCTCAGTGTTTGTATATTTTTGTCCTTGAAACCTACAAAGTATTACAAAACTTTGTAAAGTAAACAAAGTCACCGGCCATACATAATGATTGAAATGATCATTCAAATGAAGCTATATCTGGCTCCGGCATAATAGAAGCAAAAGTATAAAATTCCATTTTCAAAACGACGAATTTATAAACGAAAATGACGAAATTTCAATTCTAGTTTAGATATGCTTTATCGAGGGGAGTGTACATTTAAACTTTTTCGTAGAGGAAGCGGCGGGGCAGCCGGAAATTAAAAATGTCTACCATATTGCAGATGTATGATGGTACAGCGATGTTTATACACCTGTTAAATAAATTGTGTTCATAGAGTGTAGATATATGTATTTTTATTTTAGACATCGCCTTGTGGCCGAAATTCGCCCACAAAACTTTAGATTTGCGTACTATATACTTAATTAAAGCTATATACAAAATCTTATTTTTTTTTTATATAGGTTATAGTTGACAATTATTAATTATACCAGCGTCGTCACTATGCTTTGACACAACGTTATAGTAAAATGTACACACGTGTGTATAAAACGTGTGGCATTAGTGTGCGTGAGTTTTTTTTTAATTTACTATTTTAATAATGCTTGCGACTCCGTCCGCGTGAGCCACCCTTATCACTTAGAAGTAGGAAAAATTGATCTTAACCGATTCTCAACCCTAGCCAATAAGCACGCAAAATTTCATGAAAATTGGTCGAGCCGTTTCGGAGAACTTTGGCAACGCATCCTGTGACACGAGAATTTTATATATTAGAAGATGAGCATTCGTATACCCTCTTCTATATAAACTAGAATTTTGCCCAATTTCATATTCCTCCGTCTGCGCAAGTATCGTAAAATGGTACCGAAATTTTTCTCGACACATTTATGAATATTTTTTATTATATATAACGTGGAGCAAGCGGGCAGGGGCGGTTCACCCGAGTGACTACCGACGCCCATGTGCAATTGCAACACCAGTTTGTGGATGCGTTGTTGGCCTTTGAAGAAAAATTGTCAAAAAAAAAGAAGTAGATATTGTCAACAGATTTGCAATTGTGCATATTACAACAGTTTTTTTTCTATTTATTGTGATGATTGTACGAGTATTAAAGTTTTTTCAATTTTTTATTTTACATCTCATATAACTCAACTACAGACGAATTGTGAAAATCTAGTATTTCAAAATCTATTACTGTTAACAATGGCACATAGCTGACTGTATATTTCATCAAAATCGATAAAGCCGATCCGGAGTTTACGCGTAACAAAACCGACAAACCGAACCAAAAAAATGCTTTATTAGAACCTTTTTTTGGTTCGGTTTGTCGGTTTTGTCTTATTTCTGCATGCGTCACTTTAAAGCATTTTATTTCGAAATTACAAACCGACATGACACATCAATTTTACTTATCTGTTTAGATTTACATCGACATATCGACTTAAAAATTTGTTTTCGAGTCACTGAAATGCCAAATTCGGCGAATTCGGTTTTGGAACTAGTTTCTGGTCCAAACAAGCTTGCGCCGAACTTGTTAGGTTAGACCATGCCAATCTAACTAGCTTCGGAAAAACTAGTTTATGATTCAGAAATACGGTTCGGCTCGCTATATTCGGTTTTCGATAGTGAGCACTTTTCGATGTTGTCAAAAGTAAATTTCAATTAAAAATTCTCACTTTGTTCCACATTCGTACAAAAGTTTATAATAATACCAATCGTTACTAATATCACTACATAGTATAAAACAAACTCGCTGTCTTTTCGTCCCGTGCTTATTTAAGACTACGCAATCGATTTTGAAGCGGTTTCTAAATAGAAAGAGTGATTTAAGAGGAAGGTTTATATGTATAATATTTATGTTATATAAGATTAAAGACGAGAATTTCAATGATTTGTAGCGAGATGTCGTAAAAAACGTATTTTTGTGCGCTTACGTCGCGTGCACTGGCGAAACCTTACGAGATAGAACATAATAATGTATTACGGAATTGTACATCTCAAAAAGATCTACAATAAAGTCAGCAATAGCATATGTCTATCTCCTAAATATAACCCACACGAACCATTTTTATCTGTTATATATTACAAAAAAGCTGTGAACTATATAGGAAGCCATTTTAAAGAATACCGTATTCATCCTTATCTATTTAAATACGCTAGATGCTTTGTACATTTTATGTAGATCAAAGTTGCCCTTTACAGCATATCATTAAAATGAATATCTTAGAATATAATATAAGAGTTTTAAGACAGGGAAGCAGAGGGAGCCGGTGGCGGGCGCTCGTCGGCGCAAGCAACCAATAGATGGCGCTATAATTTAATATAAAAAATAAGCCAACCTTCGGACAGGATGACGTCTGCCAGATCCGCTAGTATATTTACAAATGTGAAACTAATTCTGTCTGTTAAAAGGAGCGTATTTTAATATTCGGCGCCCTGGGTAATATACTGCGCCCTAAAACTTTCCGGTTTCCCGGCCCAAAAAATAACGGAAATGAAGAAAAATATAAAATCATAACATCCAACAGACCTGCGTTTCAATGTTTTTTAAACTTGTTGCAAGTTTAAGTTTAAGCCTTGGGCCCAGGTGGCCGTAGGGTAAATACGCCCCTGTCTGTTGCGTTTTCACGCCAAAATAATGTATCCACGAGCATGTCAACACAAGCTGAAATAGAAAGATTCCGTATCTGATACCTATACGATAAATAACTTCAAAAGTTTTTTTTTGATTTCGCTCAAAACAATTTTCCTAATGAGTTTTTAGCATGATCTACCAACATGGAAAATTTCATGTGTCTACATCAAATGCCGGAGCCAGACATAACTTCATTTGAATGATCATGTAGTGTGGCCGGGGACTTTATGTAGCTGCGCAAAGTTTTGTACTTTTCAAGGACAAGAATATACTAACACTTTGAGCTATGTCTGACTCCAGCATAATAGTTTTGAAATCCTAATCGGGGACCACCTTGTGGACGGACAGACGGACGGACAAAGTGAAACTATACGGTACTATACTTGTAGGAATACGGAACCCAAAAATGTCGATCGATGAAAAGAGTAGAAAAATATACCTTATTACTATATTTCTCTGTAAATAAACAGGTAAAGTGCAATAATTAATATTACACATTATATACGACCAGCAACGCATCTGTGAGTTACTTACAATTAGATGAATCACGACCATTTATGCTTTGTCATATAGAAAAAGATTTTAAAAAAAGATACATTCCTTTGTTACGTAAAACATGACATTAAATACAAAAGCGTCTAATGAAAATGTATTGCCCTACAAACTCGACACAGAGGCTCCTTCGCGATATCTATCAGACGCCATCGCTTCAAAATTACTTAAGCCAGAGAGAATACTGATATAAAGTTTCTTGCGTCGTACTATGCAAACTCATATCACAAGAAATATGGCAGTGACGCGGTGAGATAAGCCGTTTAACACGAAACTTGGGGGACCTGCAACAAAACAGCTTGATGGCTGCAAGTTGCGCCAGAGTGCGGTGCCACTGACGCCGTTCAGTTCACCGAGCGTTATGCAATCTGACCTACATTGTTACAACACTTTGACACCGCCCTACATATAGCTTGATACGACAAATTTTCGTATAGAACTTCATGCCGGAGCCAGACATAGCTCAAAGGGTTTGTACATTTTTGTCATTGAATACTACAAAGTACTACAAAACTTTGCGCAGTTACACAAAGTTCCTGTCCACACTAGATGATCATTGAAATGTTCATTTAAATAAAGCTATGCCTGGCTCCGGCGTTATAGCAATACCTATATACAACCCTTGGACTTGGACACGCCAAACTCATCTGCGTCTAACGAACCCTTTACCACAAGCTTAGCTGCTTACAGGGAAAAAATCAACCCCTAAAGAAATTGGCATACCGTGGTAATCTATACTAATATATAATATATACGGAGACGAACTTTATTCTCTTTACCGCGATGTAGAACTTTACTAGGACAGCAGGCCCCTCTTACTCGGGCATTGCGCTTCCTTAATGATTTACTTCATGGGTGTCCGGAATTAGACATTTTTTTACTTTCCCTCACCTCATACCTTATTATTAATAAAAATGTTGCTGGAATTTACTGACCAGCCATGATAGTTTTAAGAAATGCATGTATTATTTATTTAAAAATCTGTGTGTATGTATTTTATTCCCAAAAAACAAATTGGGAAACTGTAATGTTTTTTGGGTTTTGATTTACCAATAAAAATAAAATAAATCTGATGAGTTTCTTTGTTTGTTTGCTTGAACGCGCTAATCTCAGGAACTACTGGTCCCATTTATCGAATAAGACTATTATAGGCTATATATAACACGCTACACATACACACACACGCTAAAATTTAATCTATTTTCTTACCTAATTTACGCGAACGAAGTTGCGGACACAACTAGTATATTATATTCACCTAAAAGCGTTATCAATTGGAAGCTGATTTTTCGCTAAAAGAATCAGTTAATTAAGTGAAATTCTGTAATAGAGCTTTTAAAACATAAAGAAAGAAGACGAAAAATTTCGCCTTCATCCTTTATTTTCGTTTTTCGATAAACGTGGTCTAACACTTTATTAACATTAGCTATCCGAAGCCTGGGGCGGAAAAGCAGCTACGTTTACTTCTATTTGAGTAGCAAGCTACTTAAATGAACTCAAAACCATGATTTCATGCCGGACAATCCTTTTTTTATGAAGCTTTTATCACTGGCATCCCATAAAAATTGACGCAATCCTTAAAAAAGTTGTTAATTAAAACTCATTAAAAGCATGGTTCGCAATTAAGAAGATTCACGATCCCAGAAACGCTATTATCTCACGAAAGAGGGCACTTCACAAATCATCAAGACAGAAAGTGCCGGTAATTAAATACTCTAACAAATTATCTCTGACTGAAAGAGTCTATATTTTTAACCGATTCTCAAAAACAAAGGTTCAAATTTGTATACGTTTACCGATATCTAAGGTTTGATGATATTTTTATCAAGATTTGAAGGGCGTCCAAGCACTTTTGAAAACAACTTGGTATGAAAAGTGTGAAATAAAGGAAACTTTTAAAAACTTTTGAAAACAACTTGGTGGGAATTTGTGTTTCAAATTTTCATATTTGTTATATATTAATAATATGTGATAGCTACTTACGTACATTTTATATGTAAACCTTAATTCTTTTCTATCTATAGTAATATATAAAGCTGAAGAGTTTGTTTGGTTTTTTGAACGCGATAACCTCATGAACTATTGGTCCGATTTTAAAAAATCTTTCAGTGTTAGACAGCCCATTTATCGATGAAGGCTATAGTCTATATCATCACGCTAAAATTGAGTATATTTTTTTTACCTAATTTTACACAGACAAAGTCGCAGGCACAGCTAGTTTTATATATAGTCGAAAATGAAAAGCCAAAAAATACGTTAACGTAAAAATATACATTCATACTACGGTTGTAATGGAACCTCACCTCCACCCTCCACCATAAGTGCGGAAGATTCATATTTTCGTCACGTGAGGCAAGCAAAACCTCCCTTGCCGGATGCACAATCTGTCAACAATACTGGACGGTAAGTCATATATTCATCTATACTTTCAAACGTGAAACGAAAACTTTCGGTACCATTTTATGAAAATTGCGCGGACGGTGGAGCGTGAAATTTAGCACAATTACAGTTTATATAGAGGATGGTGTGCGAATGATAATATTTTTTAAAATATGCATAATTAATACATTAAATTATTAAAATAAAACTTCACGCACACCAATGTTTAACGATTTATACACACATGTATACATTTTACTATAAGATGGTGTCAATGCGCAGTCATGACGAATGTATGTATATTAATTGTCAAATATAACAATGTCGTTTTTCAAAGAATTAAATCATTGAATGTAGTTTTTAATAAGCATATAGTACGCAAATCGAAAGATTTGTAAATGAATTACGACCAGCCGGCCATCTCAATTATATATTAAACCTTTAATAAGTAATTTTATAAGGCTATAATAATATAATGGATTTTTACGTCGTAATATCCAATTCTGACAATTTGAAGTCGGTTTCTTCTTTTTTTTTTTTAAATTTTATGATTATAATGCAAGATATCTCATCATTCCAGGATAGACGCGTGCGAGAGCAAGACGGAAATAATGACTCCGTACTGGGCGCTGAATTCGGCCAGAAAAGTACGAGCGATTGTAAATACCATGCATTTCGAACAGGCGATCCATCAAGAAGTTTGCAGGTAAAATAAATTTTCGAGCATTTTTAAGATTCCGTAGTTCTACAAAGGAACCCTTATAGCTTCACTTTGTCCGTCCGTTTCTTACCTACCCGCTACAGAGTTACGTTTCGCGCGAAATGTCAGGCTCCCCCAACGGAATATACCACTCATTTCGTGCGACATCATCAGCTTGAATAGAGACAGTAGGTTGCGAGGACTGTGACATTATGCTTAAAACATAAGGTTATTCAGTAATCTTAATGGCCTCTTCGCGGTTTTTTTTTATTTTTGCACAGAAATGCATGTATATTTTTGTTTGTAATGTCAATATTCATGTCGAAATGCTCCATAATGCCCTATTTTAGCATTCATAATTCGACAAAAAAATGTCAGCCTCCCCCAACGGAATATCACTTATGCAAACAATGCGCATTTTTGGGAAAAGCAACCAAACTGCATAATCATCACATATTTCATGTTTATAGAACATACTAAAACTCATTAGGAAAATTGTTTTGAAGGAATCGGATAACAACTTTTGAAGTTATTTAACAAATAAAGCGTATGATACGGAATGCTTCTGTAAGCGTGTCGGACACTGTCTGTGCCATTTTTTATGTCTGTAAGGTGGCAAGCTTACGGCGTCCTGTTGATAACTGCTTTATTTATAATTGTTACTTAACATATCTACAGCAAAAATTACAGTTTCCGAATATTTATATCTACATACTTATAAATTAATCATATCTATTGTTGGGGATCGGTGCCTTGACTGGGTTATATTGGCGGGGCAATAAAACACCGACCTTTTCTTATCTTCCCGGACTGTATTTACAAGCACAATAAAACATCTGAATCAGGTAGCGTCGTGTAATAACGTGCTTTGCCGCAATTAGGCACGACCTTAACTACTAAAAGGAGGCCGACACTAGTGTACGCCATAAACCAGTAAAGAATCCGTGTTTACGTGAGCGAGATAGCACTATCTTTGTCTAACTCCACCAAAAGTTAGCTATCTCGCTCACTATGTACACTAGTGCCAGCCTCACTTATTTGGGTTGTCGACGTCCCCGATCAAACACTTCGCTACGTCGCTCCTCACGTATCATCTGTCCGCAAGAAATATAATAAAAGAAAGATGTGTTCTTAGAACTACTAGTGGATCCGGCAGACGCTGTCCTATCCGAACGTTGGGTTACTTACTATTTACTTAATTATATTATCCTATATTATTGTCCCGGTTCCCGTTTCCTTTCTTTTTCCCATTCCATAATACTTTACTATTTCGACTTTAGTAGCTTAAACATGAAGGATAGGTATTTGCTGCCGTGCACTTTATTGTAGATCTATTTAAGATGAACATTTCTTACGTCACCTATATACGTCTAACTCTAACGGTGTTTGCAGCGCACGCCAGAATAGCTCTTGTATTAGGAGTGGGTGCGACAATACCCCAACGGTGGTGGGGTTTGAACCGGGTACCTTGCGGATTTCAGTCCATATCTTGTACCGTTGAGCTATTGGGGCTCGCAGTAGAATTAAATTTTCAACGGATAAACGCTTAAAAATACCCATAACATTATAACAGAGATGTAGGATTTAAAAGTATCGTGTATACGAACGAAAAATCGCTTGTAATGGAGCCAAAGAGCAGAGAGTGCCGTCGTAAAATTGCAATTTTGCTATCTCAATTTATCCACGCAGTGAAGAGGATAATGCGCCAAGTTTTCACTTTGTGAATAATCTATCATAATATGATGCCGAGCTTCTGTATATCACTTAAGATATCATATTCTTCAGTGCATATAAAGGTCGAATACTCCAGTAAATGTGAGGCGGAGATATTTAATAATGGTTGATATATAAAATAATATGTGCGAACTACGAATCGACTGGCCCGGTGGCGCAGTGAGCAGCGACCCTGCCTTCCGCTCGCGGGGTCGCGGTTTCGATTCCCACCTCGAGTCTCAGTGTTTTATCTATATGTATGTATTTATATATTTAAAAAAAATTGTATATATAACAAGTGTCTTTTACCTATAACACAGGCTTTAAATTGTCTACTTTAGGAACAGAAGTCCGTGTCTCATATAGTCCTGTATATATTTATATATACGATAATGTTTTATTTTTCTTATTTTGTTTTTTTTAGTATTATTAAAAAAATTGATAACGTAAGTAATATTAATTACAATTAATATTGAGTTATATGATTCAAATTAATATCATCAAATGGCTCAATTGGTATGGAAAAAATGAGAAACACAAAACAGCGCAATCTTTGTGCAATTGCGAAATTTTAATGTACCAAAGTTAATAAAATAAGAACAAAACGTTCCCTCAGTAGAACACTGCAGTGCTCCGCAATACGCCAGCACTCAAATTATATACAAAATATATTTAATGCTATAAATTACCGGCGCATGCTAAAAGTAAGCAAAGTAGGGAATTAGATTACCGGGCCCATTCTAACAGCCGTCAACTCGCTGAATTAGGTTAGCGAGCGCAAAGTTCGTGGATTTTTCCTGGTTATAGGCGCATTTATATGCCAGAGGGGCGTAAACGAGGCGATCTTGTTGCGACACTCTTCAATGAACCTGTAATGTTTTCAATTTAGTCTTTTAACTAAGTAAAGTATGCTTAGGAATTACATTACCAACACCGTTCTACAAGCCGTCAACGCACTGAATTAAGTTAGCGAGCGCGAAGTTCGTGGATTTTTCCTGGTTATAGGCGCATTTATTTGCCAGAGGGGCGTAAACGAGGCGATCTTGTTGCGACACTTTTCAATGAACCTGTAATGTTTTCAATTAAATCCGTTAAGTAAGTAAAGTATGCTTAGGTATTAAATTACTGGGCCCATTGTTACAGCCGTCAACTAGCTCAATTAGGTTAGCGAGCGCAAAGCTCGTCAATTTTTCCCGGTTATAGGCGCATTTATATGCCAGAGGGGCGTAAACGAGGCGATCTTATTTCGACGCTTTTCAATGAACCTGCAATATTTTCAATTATACCGTTTATGTACACGATATGAATGTATTTTTTTATATAGCTTATAAGGTTAAATATACACGTGGAATATTAAGGACTGATCAAAAATTCTAGGTATTTTCCTCCCGACGACGCTTTACAATGAACCTTTATGTATTGTATAATGTTTTCGGAGCCCTAAAAGTACGCAAAGTAAGCTTTGTGAATGAGTATAATATATTTTTTATAGCTCGTGTAGGAAAGCCAACGTGGATATTTAGGGAATATTTTTCTTCTATATGTAACATTAAACACATATGTATATAACACTTGAGTGCCAACCATGAGGTTTTACAGCAGGAAATCAAAATTTTTACACTAAATAAATCAACCCTTTGTCTATATCGAAAATTGTAATTAAATTTGGAAATAATAAAATTTAGAGCCCTACCTCACTGAGATGCCATGGCAACGTCGCCGTATGCTGATGACGTCAGCCATGGATACTTCCTGTTGCCTACGGTGAAGCTAGTAGCAGTCGTGGCTACGCTTCTAATTTGGCGACGTTGTCAAACCGTCGCCAAGTGAGTTACCTGTCCTAAATTTTAGTATGAATCCCCACAGACCTGTAAAGTAAATAATACTTGTAAATTTTCTGTTATTATTGTGTTCAATACTATTTGAACTTAAGGAAACTGACGCTTAATAAAATTTCAGTAATACAAGAATTGATTTTCATTGCTTGGGAAGACAGTGGTTCTTAAACTGTTATACAATTTAGGGGTTATGGCATCCAAGAGGAGCAATCCAGTATTAGCATGTCGATGGAGAGAAAGTCCAAGAGGAGCAATCTAGTATTAAGATGTGGATGGAGAGAAAGTCCAAGAGGAGCAATCGAGTATTAAGATGTGGATGGAGAGGAAGTCCAAGAGGAGCAATCGAGTATTAAGATGTGGATGGAGAGGAAGTCCAAGAAGAGTAATCAAGTGTCTCACCCGTGGATCACCTCTGGGCGCGGTGCTGGGTGATGGGGGCGGTGTCGGGGTGGGATCACGAGCGCGCGCACGCCGAGTAGAACAGTATGTACGCCGCGCTGGACCGGACTTCGCTGGCTGGGATCTCCGTCACCAGATGGTCGTCGTATTTGTACCACCTGAAACAATCGATATTTATATTCGAGGCTGTACAGAAGACAGGGCCTAGCGCGAAGATTCTCGATAGTTTTACTTACGTTCGAAACTGTTCGGGAAATGAAACATTAACGCCACAGTTGCCAAATATCGCTGGCACGAATGAAATCGTCGACGCTGCGGCCATGTAAGTCGTGTAAAATGGAAACACGAACCTTTATTCGACGTTTCGGTTCGAACGTAAAACTATCGAAATTGTTCGTGCTATGCCCTCAGAACAGGCGGATGTCGTGGGTTTATCAGTTGCTGGCCTTTGATCAGTTAAGTAGTATCGCGGTCGGGTTATGTGGTGATTCCAGCCTAACCCTGGTTGTCAAATATCAGACGTACGTGTTTCGGAAGGCACGTAAATCAGTTGCTCCCGGTTAATGTTAGTCGTGAAATTGTAGAGACTTTGGGGGTTCTAGGGATATTGTCAGACGGCAGTCCGTCGTCTTTACTTGCCCCACAGTCGTATCTTCTGCAATTTAAGCAGACCCCGGTTCTAGATCGGGATAACGCTAGGCAGAGGAAGACTAGATAAACCATGACTACTGTTAAGTTTACGGAAATTGATCATGGCGGACTATTGTGAAAAATTCAAGGTATGATTTTGTTTCTTACTCACTTTATCCCGGATCCTGTATGAGACAATTTAATCAAAAAATATTTAATATAGAATATACTTCGGTGTTTCCGAACGGATACGACTTAGGGACCTTCAAGAAAGGAGCATACTCATTTATCAAAGGCCGGCAACGCATCTGCGGTCCCTCTGGTGTTGCAGTTTTCCATGAGTGTCGGTAGTCACTTGAGTGAAAGCCGGCTGCTCGTATGCTCCTTATAATATTTAAAAAAAAAGAAAAACTTAACTTTTACTTTTTTTAATACCAAAATATCATATAACTAGCCGTTTCCCGCGACTTAATCCGCGTAAGCCTGCAAGAACCTTTAGGCCTTAATCTGACTGCATCGATAAATCATTCTTAGCAGATGTCTACTATACAATATCTTTGCCAAATTTCGTCTTTGTACGTCCCGCCGTCTTCGAGATTTTGAAATAGGTCACCTTTCGCTTTTACATATGTAGATAATGACATTAATAATTTCAGTCAATTTCCAGGGGTTTTTTTTTCGGGGAGTATTAATTACTTCCTAAATTAAAACCAACTCAGATGAAGCCACGTGTAATAGCTTGTGATACAGATAATTCAATTAAATCCCGCTTTAATTACATAATACATTTATTTCCCAACAGTGCTGTGGAATGGTGGCATTAGTCTGTAATAAAATCGTAATCAAGTGTTGTAATTCGTCATTGGCGGTAATCAAAATAAATTGAGAGCGATTGGACTGTAATTGTGCGCTCCAGCTGTTATCGAGTGCTGGATGTGCTGCGGTTTTATCGATATTCGATTTTAATTATTTTTTTTACATGTTTAACTAATAATAATTTAGGTGTAATATTTACTCTCTTTTTTCTTTAACTTTAATCATTCTCCAGTAGCTATTTTAGAAAGAAAAAAAAACTGATACATTCTTAAAGTGTGTCTGTTTTTGTTTCTTTTTTTTCCACTTAGCTGTTTGGTGTATGATGTGTTTACCTCTATATAATATAATATAATATAATATAATATAATATAATATAATATAATATAATATAAAATATACTAAAAGATTTCATTCTAGTTACATATATATCAACAAAGATAGAATTCATAAACAACTTTTGAAAACTTGGGCACTTAGAATGGGAACTGCATATATCGATACGATGTAACGCTCTACTGTGAAGTTGGGAATTTGGGTTACAACAATTTACGTGGGAGCTATCGATATATCTACTCTGTGTATTAAAGGCTATTTTTCCTAATACATGGTAAATGCTCCCTTAACCTCTTCCTATCCGTTTATGTTATAGAATGATTTTTTTTGTATTTAAATAGGCAGTAAAGAACTAACGGTTTTTGTAGCGATCTCTGACGTCATCAAAAGGCCTTGAGAATCATATGGTAGACTAGTTATTGCCCGCAACCTCATCATTATACCCTATCGAAAAATCCGTTCTACTACCTACCTCTAACTACCTCTTTGCCAAATTTCGTCTATATACGCCCCACGGTTTTCGAGATTTTGTAATCATTATTTTTTATATATATCTTTTGTAGTGTGACGATAATTTTAGATTAGATCTAAGTAATCGCCAAAACTTGATTAGCAATCATCAAAGTACGACGCGGTCGTACGTCGCGCAGTTTTCGAGATTTTGCGATAAGTGACCTTTTCCTTTTTTCAAGCATAATAAAACGTTCATGCACTGTGCTAAATTAAAAAAAAATTTTTTAAAGAAGAACACTCGCACTTGACCGCAATCGAAAATCACTAGCGACCCTCTCACCTCTGAGAGATCACCTTCGTGACTCGATAAAAACCTGCCACTTTAACGGGAGCCGGCCGTTTTTTTTTTTCGTCTATTTTTTTCACCGACAATTGTCTCAGTAACGCAAGTCACCGCATTTGACGAGCCACCATTGGTCGTCCGGAGATCTTTGACAGCCAATCAGAGGAGTGACTTTGAAATTCGAAAGTCATCTTTTCTAACATTCGAGACGATGACAAGCGGTTGCGACACTTTATGTACTCTATCGTTATGTACACGCAGGTACCAAAAATATATCTCGATAAAGAATCGAGTTACGAAGTCGATTTTCACTTTACAGTAACATGCGATCGACGAAAATTAATGTAATCCGAACGTGACATCTGGCTACCAGGCTAGCACGAACGTTTTCGATAGTTTTTCTGACGTTTACGTTCGCAACGGAACGTCAAATACTACGGTTTTACACAACTCAGTTGCTAAATATTACTTGCACGAATCGAATCCTTGACGTTACGTCACGTGACTTGAAGTTGTGTAAAATGGAAGCACGAACATTTGACGTTCCGTTTTGAACGTAAAAGTCAGCAAAACTATCGTGAATGTTCGTGCGAGGCCCTCTGGTCCTTTTGAGGGTTCCGTAGTCTTACAAGGAACTTTTACAGTTTCTTTTTGTCTGTCCGTGCGTCTGTCCGCCCGCAAGATGGCGTCCCAACTAGGATTTCCAAACTATTACATATAGAGACTTGAATTTTTCCATGTTAATAGGACACGCTAAAAAGTAACCAGAACAATTATTTTGAACGATATCGCCAACATTCTTGAAGTTATTTAACAAATACGTTTATCGTTTATCAAACACGGAAACTCTTCTATATAAGCTAAGAGTATGCTCTTGGCTACTTTTTATTCATCCGGGCTAATCATCGGAAAAACCTGTGCGATTTTACTAAGAATTTGCGTTTAAAATTTTCATTCAAAAATCGCTATTAGCCGGATTAGGTATCTGTGCATAGAGCAAAAAGAAACGTTGCATTTTTCAGGAATTTACTGCCTCGCCCAATTTCAACTAAAAATACATAGGAAGCTTTTATCTCTGAATTTTAAAAGACTCCTGGCTTCTTAGAAAATTTAATATCCCTCAAAAAGTTAATCAAGTTTAAGTGACGTTACCATGCCGAAAAATAATAAAATAGAAGTTTACCAAGCCATAAATAGTCACAAGAAAAAGCTAGTATTCAGCTACTATAATAAACATGTTAGAGAACAATTCTATAATTGTAAAATATGACAATATACTGTTTATTTGCGTGGAACAAAGTCGCATATGTTACTTTTATGGCTGCAGGTATTTGAGAAGGTTCGACATTTACTCTGTCTGGCAGGCCAGGACGAGCCAGTCCGAGCCATGACTTCAGAATTCTTGTAACACTTGTGTCTAGCTTTGTCAGGAGAGTTTTGGTAATGTCGTAGACAAGGAAAGGCCAATTCAGACGTACTGTAAAACAGTTGTCGTATATCCAAGCTTTTTTTATATTGCTTATTGGTTGTTGGTCCACTTTGTCGAGGTGGTTTATAAAGCTATCGACAACTGCTTCTAAAGATGGTGTTAGGCCTTTGTAATCTATCTTTCTACCCAGGAATTTAAATGGGACTGCTTCAGCTATGGTAGAAACACGATGACCTCCTATCGTGAGTCCCGGATCATAAGAGGTGAATTTGGTGTCCCGTCTACCCACACACAGGCAATAACACTTGGATGGCTTCGTCCTCACGCCTTTGGTCCATTCGCAAAACTCATGCACCGGTGACAGTAGACTTTGACATTGCTTAGGGTATATAGTAAATAATGTTTAACGTAAAAAAACGATAAAAAATCTAATAAGCGTTGACATAGTTATATTTTATCATTCGAATGTCAGATTTAGTACTCAGGATAGTCGTGAACAGATTTCCCCTCATTATCAGTATTAGGTATTCCAAGCAAGCCTTTCGGCTCTGTATCTGAAGTCGGGGACCCGAAATAAAGCTACGACATCGACAGGAGCGTAGTCAACAGAATAATGGTGAGGTTCACAACGCCCTCGCCGTAAACAGAAGGGCGCCCTCACCTGGGGTGTCTATCGAAGCAGACGCCAATGAGGTGCACGATGTTGGGGTGGTTGAACTTGGCCATGATGGCCGCCTCCATGAGGAACTCGGACTCGTTCTGCCCCGTGGAGTGTTCCGGCAGCGTCTTCACGGCCACCGGCATCTCCACGGTGTCGCCGGCGCGGTGCCGGTACAGGCCCTGGTACACTTCTCCGAACGCGCCCTGCCCCAGGGCCCTGAAATCGCCGAGCCCATGTTGGAAGTTGCTACGTTCTTCCCGCTCCGACCGTTGTAAAATTATCAGTTTATTTGACCGCTTCGATTTTAAAAATTATTGGTTCAAAATATGTCAAATTCAAAGTCAATTTCTTTATTCCAATAATTTTACCTTTACAAGTACTTACAAACGTCATATGTGAAGCAAAAGCGTTCGGTACCCTTTTTACAAAAATTGCGCCGACGGAAGAGTATGAAATTTAGCTCAATTATAGTTTATATGGAGTAGGGTGTGCGAGTGCTCATACTTTAATAAAATATGCAGTTTAAATATATTAAATTATTCAATTAAAGCCTTCGTCACACCAACATCGAACGATGATCTATTAGAGAATAAAGAAATTAGAGGCAATCTTTTTTAGATTTAAAATACATAAAAACATTGTGATATAAGTAAAAAATTAAGGTCGCATAAATATGTTTTTAAGGTATGTATTTACCTATGAATTGTTAAAAATACGTTTTAAAAATTTAGATAAAGATTCATTGACCGTCCCTGGATTCTTAGGTTTTGCAATTTTTATGTCTAATGGAACTCCCCTAATATGCCGAATAGAAAACGACGTCCCCTTCTGAACGCATGTGACATTACAGCGGGTACAGGCGAGTTGGACAGTGGGCGGCGGGGGTTTATCTGACGATGTACGGGATTTCGGTAATGACGTGCATGGAGAAACTAAATCGCAAGCTCGAGCTAGTGAGCCTCCTACGAGGTAGCGGTACGAGGTAGCAATGTAGTAGGGAATTTTCGCCCGCAAGCCGGTCGATGTTGATGAAGCGCTTTCTTAAGAAATATCCACCTAACTGAAACGTAAATCGCAATTGACACTAACTTAACAAGCTTAAGACTCTCTCTAGCCACTTTCGGAAGCCCCCGGACGTCCACTCCCTGCGGCAGGAAGCTCTCGCTGCCGTAGTGGGGGTTGAAAGCCATACTGAGAGTGTTGTCGCCCCCGGGGGGGTTGCGGAGGCGGTGAAGTTGCAGGTCTTGCTGCCGAATCTGTTTGCGTATGACCTCCTGCTCCTTGTTGCGTTGGTACTTATTGTCTGTAAACAATCGAGGAGTTTTTTGAGTCGATCGCTAAGTTAAGTTGCTCTGGCTGCGCCCGGGTGATAGATGGGCGACCCATTCTAGCACTGGTTTATATTTGATATCCGACCTCCTCCGTGTTTCGGAAGGCACATAGAATGTAGTAAATAGTAAGTAACCCAATGTTCGGGCAAGACAGTATCTGCCGGTTCCTTTAGTAACATTATAAAAGTGAAAGTAACTGTGTCTGTTACGTTTTCACGCCTAAACTGCTAAAGCAATTTTGATGATCGGTATAGAGAAACATTAGACCTTGGAGAGACATGGGTTACTTATCGTCGCGAAAATGAATGTTCATTTATATTACTGAACTAGACTACATATTTTAAATTTATGATAGACATTTTGAATATGTCAAATAAAAATAAAAACAAATCGAATATAAAGTGATGAAATTGTAAAATTACTAAACTTCTAAACTGATTTATAGATGTATCTGAAGTAATAATTTTGGATTTCTGACCATAATTTATTATTGTTAGAAATAACGATAAATTATGGTTACTAAAATTATGACTTCGATTCTATTAATATCTTCAATTCCAGCCAAAATTCTATCTATATTAGTTAATTTATCCAGCAATTTTTAACGTTTCACTTACGCTTATAATATATTCATATGCGACGAATATAAAGCGCGGTGTTTCAAATTTATCCGATTAACTTCAGAGGATCGTTCTGAAAATCCTCATTTAAAATGTATATCTTCATGCCGTGAGCGCGTAATTGAATTCGAAATGTGAACCTTGATTTTTCCCCTTGACTTCGAAAAGTAAAGACATTTGTGCGTGAAACTTGGAGAAATATTCTATAATTATTGAAGGAAGCTATTATACAGTTACTTACTCTATACTCCCAGGGGGTGGATCTTCTTTTATCTGTCCGATAACTGCTCACATCCGCTACGGGTACGTGACCCCAAGGCACCCTAGCTGCTATTGTCACTCGCTCTATATCGTCCGCGACAGTAGTATCGGCATCCTTTCTCTCCTCCCTATCTACCTTTATATCCTTGTACTCCATCGCTTTCCTTTACTCCTGTCTTTTTTATTAGAGGTAGTGCATTGTCATCACCGCTGGATGTCTATGTAAAGCGTCACGGCACACCTGTTGACAATTAAATGCAAATTGCACGATTTTCCACTATAAAAATGTCATGCATCCGACACGAGGCACTAATGCCAGAGCGGGCCGTGACGAATTACTAATCGGTACAATCACTGAGACATACCCGACGATGGGAATTGGGAATCGAATTCGATGGAAGACATATAAATCACCTAACTGTCTCGTATTTTTAATTAGCGAAGCCGTGGGGCAATTAAAATTGCTTATAAAATGCGAGACGTACAAGGGGTATTCGCGACTTGGCGCGTTATTAAAGGCACACTAAAAACTATTCATTTATGGGGTCATTTCTTTACAACCTACATTTTTTTTATCTATTTTTATTTAGGGACTTTTATGTCCATGACAATAATGTCAGTCCCATCATAACCTAAACTTAAACTATAACATATTAATTTACCTTAAAACTATAAAGCATTCTGGCTGCTTCAGATGAAGGAGCAGCCAGAATACTTTGAAAAATACCAACATCTATAATATTTATATGAAACTGACGCGTCAACTGACATCTTTTATCCACATTCCGGACACACTCCACTAAAAAGTACAACCTACATAATTCTTACAGTTACTAACACATACATACACATACATACACACCCAAACACATACACGCACACACACACACGCGCACGCATTTAGTTTATCTCTTTTGTGTTTATGTGTGCGTAATTTATTTTATAAGTAGTTATTAATGATTGATTACTATTTGTTTATTTTGAAATTTGTTCTGGGAGGAGTGGGAACCTCTTGGTACAGGTATTTTGATGTTTTCTAGGAGGTTCCTATACTATGTTTGTATCTTAAATTGTATAAGAAACGAAAGAAAATTTATTATAATTGTTATGAGGTTTCTAAACAATGTTATTTAAAAAACGTATTTATTCCCTATTAATTCTACCTAACAGTGTCGCCAGCCAATGAGTCGAAGGATGGGGGGGGAGCCCAAAATATAGAATGGAAAACATATGAATTTTAAACACAGCTTACACTATATTACGAAAGTAATGCTGGGAACAGAGTTTTCTATCAAACGACTCAGGTAATTATACCCAGGATTTTGATTTCTTTGGATTTGGTTACATTTTTTCAATTTCTAGGGGCAGCGGGCAATTCGTTTCAACCCATATGGTTCTGTTCTCTGCAATGGCATGGCACCGCCCCCCCCCCCCCCTTTACTGTGAATTCATCACAAATTTGTCTTTAGTCACTTAATAGAGAATAACTTAATAGATAAATTAAAAATAATTTTATAATAATGTTAAGCTTCATGAAATTGAGCAGATAGCCTAAGTAGTGGTCTGCATTGAGTTGATCGCTAGGTTAATTAAATTTTACCGCAGCCGGGGGATAGATGGGTGACCTATTCTAATACTCATTTTCAAATACCCTGACCTCTTCCGTGTTTTGGAACGCACGTAAAACAGTGTTAATGTCCCTGAGTGACATAGGTTGTCAGATTGTAGATGTCGTGGTGCTTCCGAAAATGCATGTATTTTTTTTTCTTATCGAAGTTGTTGTTTGCTCTCTAATGAGTCATATTCCGTTGGGAGAGGCTGACATTTTTTTTCGAGTTAGGAATGCTAAAATAAGGCATTTTGGAGCTTTTCGACGTTAATGTTAACATTATACACACGCATATTTATATATGTGTAGATTTATATATCTATATTAAAACGAAAAAAATAACCGCAAATAACATTAACGTCGAAATGGTCCAAAATGCCCTATTGCAGCATTCATAACTCGAAAATTTTACAAAAAAAATTTCAGCTTTGACGGAATCACTCGGTAGAGTGCAAACTACAACTTCGAGAAAAAAAATATGCAGTTTTGGAGAAAGTAACCAAAATGCATACTTACCGCATTTAATTGTGATAAGTTTAAATGAACAATCTCGTGAGAGGTACAGCATTAATTTACAAGTAAAAACCATTATCTACATCAAGGCATTGTGCAAGTGTTTCATTATTATTCTGAATGCACGATTATCATGTTAGCCTTTTTGAAGTACAAGGTTGTTTTGAACAATAATTGCGGTGACGCGTAAAAAAAAAGTTGCCTCCAATAACCAACTTATTATAAATTCTAATTGAAATTTTAAAAGCCTCATATTTATTGCGCAAATTTTGTGCAATCGCCGCTATTAATTTAGCAGCAATTTTTAGAGTACTTGAATTTTTTAATTAGAGGTAAACGGGAATGTAAACGTAGCATACGTTTACAGTCCTTTTTGTCGGTAGACGAAGGGTCGGCGCGTTCGGATAATAGTACCTCTTTCCCACATAAAATCCGCGTGAAATGGCAATGCTGTCACGTCAAGTGATGGTGTTGTTGTCGCGTTTCCTTCGGTTTGTGATAGTTCTCGTTGGCTTATGGGTTTACCATATATATGAGACGGCTACGCTTCTGAGAACCTTTTGGCGGTGCAAATGACTATGAGCGTCGGTAGTCACCTACCGCCTACTCGTTTGCCCCTTGTAACATTAAAAAAAACTAAATTCAATAGGGATATGAATTTTATTAGAACATATTCCTTTTTTTAAATATTAATAAGAAATATTAATCTTACATTATTTTTTTATAGTTAATATTGATTCTGAATACGCTATTAGTTTCGTGATCGAATATTGCTGCAGACAATGTCGTAAAGTATACTCACGGCGCTCGTGCGCCTATACTATGACTATGAAAAAAAGGTAGAGACATAAAATGTGGGTAGTTGTTTCTAATTTCATTTTGTATACAACTGTTTTTATCGTGAAATGAGTCCGAAAGGAGATATTGTCAACAAACTGCCTTTAGGCGCCATTTTTCCAATATGGCGGTGTGAAAGGCAGAAAAACGAGGAGGCTAAGTCGGAATTCGGAAAGAGCGCATGAAAATCTTTAAACTTGCCAATTGTCAAAACAACCTGACAGCTTAGTAGATAACTGTTGTTTTACGAACCAAATGATTGGACTAAACGTGCTTTAAACAAGTGAACAGATTTTTAACAAGGTTACATTATATCGTAAAGGTGGACATTCTCGTAAAACGCATCTGCGTTTATCGAGATAAAATTTATTATCAGTTCTAAATAACCTTCAATTATTAAAGAATATGATGCTTATGCGTTACACACAATATTTATTTGTTTTTTGTAATTTGTTTGGAGGAATCTAGCTAATAGAATAAGAAGTAAAAATACTACTTTGAATAATGGAAGGGTATATTTCCTGGAATAAGTATATGACACTTATTTGAGGAACTCAAACTTACAACTTTAATATACAAGCTATTGAATAAAGGGAATAAAAGTTTAAGATCTGCTAATATAGTGATGCTATAAAACATGACTTGAAATATTAAAGGTTTTTGACCCCCCCCTCGAGACCGCTTGTGGAAAATTAAATTGCATGTGACACTTGTAACGTCTCCAGTAAAGGATCGATTGTTACAGAAAAGCAAGGTCCCGAGATA
Source organism: Charaxes varanes (assembly GCA_024363005.1). Taxonomy (NCBI): domain Eukaryota; kingdom Metazoa; phylum Arthropoda; class Insecta; order Lepidoptera; family Nymphalidae; genus Charaxes; species Charaxes varanes. The sequence continues at coordinate 19,886,549 of JANCMC010043217.1, read as the reverse complement.
AGGTAATAAAAAAGTTGTAATTTTTTTTTTAAGTTACACGGTTTTGTTTAAAGGAAAGCTAATAGTGATTACGCTTTTTAAACAACACTATCAGTTTTTATGTCTTACTGCTTTCTAATAAATTAGATTTTCGTTAATCTATTTCCCCCGTTTATTGATTACATTTTGGTAGTAGCGACTAACATAATTATATACGAGTACTAGCCGTGCTCACGACTTCACCCGCGTAAAATTACGTAATAAAAATATATATATTCAATTTCAGCCTGTAGCCTTCCTCGATAAATACGCTATCTAACACTAAAAGAATTTTTCAAATCAGACCAGTAGTTCCTGAGATTAGCGCGTTCAAGCAAAAACAAACTATTCAGCTGTATATACTAGTATAGATTTAAATTTCATTTTACGCCAAGACTAATGCCTTCTTCATCTCATACTATCCATTCCCTGGAGTGAAGAAGCGGGCAGTTACGTTATAATAGAACAAGGTTGAATTCCCGTGACAGTAGAAATGTTGCATCAAATTAAACTTGGCGTCAGACTTATTTGAATTTTTAATATTGTCTTGTGTAAAGGCAAGACACCGGTTAAATACCATTTATTTATACACTACAACATTATTTTTGCTTATCCATATTAAACTTAGACACTAAGCAAAGAAAAGGTACAGGTGCGATATGGGATCCCATGATATGGGATTCATTTTTTGGGTTTGATGTCCATGTCAAGACCTTTTTCTCGGGAACGCGTAGAACTGTACTTTCAATTTAAAATTAATAGCAAGTAATGACGTCGGCGGTCCTTTAAAGCTGAGATAAAACCAACCCCCTAAGTAGAAGTATACGAGTCAATAAAGTACACAATCAAAAAAAAATGGACATTTTTGTAGCATTTCCCATAAAAAGTATAAATCTTTAAACAACCTGGTAAAGTATTACATGATGGCACGGTACCCTTAGTTCGCGAGTCCGACATACACTTGCCCGGTTTTGTCTATAAGATTGTCTAAATACAAATAAACGTAGATATATAATATAGTCATAGTCCTAAACTACAAGTTGTACGAGAATATATAACACCCGGAAGATGTTACATATGTTCGCAAAGTTCTTGCCAGTGTTTGAATTCGTTAAATAAAAGTAGTTAAAATTGGAGAAGAGCTCAAGTTAACAACTTCTACCAACATGTACCGTGTGTGACTAGAGGCATTGCAGTGTGCGGCACTTCGTACGCCCCAGGCAACATTTCATATTATAACTTCCTATTGTTTGTTTCCAGTCATACTCGCATATTTTCATGTAAACCGCATGTCAAACCAACATGTGGATTAATTTAAGGAAAATTACATTTAAAGTTACATGTGACTGTTGTAGGGTCGCTAAATAACTATACAACGTGAAATGACGTTAATGTCAAAGTGGAAATACACACCAAAAGCTATACGAGATGGCGCTCTACGGGTGCGCGCTACGGATTCGGTACGGACGAGGTATAAACGCTTAAATGCACGATACAACCTAACTCACGCTAGCGATATTTCCACATGCGATCACTATATATAGGCTTGCAAAGACGCGCGAGCGACAGTTGGCCGAGCGTGGCCGCCCCGAGTAACTACAGCTAGCCCGGAGTGAAGATCTTACTTTGCGGTCGAGCATATCGACCTACTCATTCGCTGAACTCCTTCCACCTTAGAGCCTTTCCACTTCTCACCTCATCATATGTTCTGAAAGTATCTTAAATGACCTCATAATAAATATATGTTAAAATGGAGTTTGATAGTTGACGGTTATTTTCATATAACACAATAGACAGTAGACAAAAAGGCCTTGTTATTTTTAAGTTCTATAACTTATTACGGTCAAAGTTTTCAACAAACCATTTAATAACCCCCCATTAACAGACGGTCGTATAGTTGTTGATCTGTTGAGATGATTGTTCTGATAAAATAGTGTTTATTACTGTGTATTAACTGCTGTGAATCACAAACTATTAGACGTAGAGACTTGAAATTTTCCATGTTGATAGAACATGCAAAAAACTCATTAGGAAAATTATTCTGACCGAAATCGGACAACAACTTTTGAAATTATTTAACCAATACGTTACGTTACGATACGGAACCCTTCTATATAAGCGTGTCTTGACACGCTTTTGGCTTATTTTGAATGAACATATGCACCACGCATAGCAATAGTAAAAACTAATGTCACAAGTGTAACGTTAAATTTGATCAACGACAAGAAAATATGTAGACGTAAATTCGGTCATAAAATTTTATAGCTACCGTTGTAATTGAACATTCCTTACTCTCAACGATTACAAACGTGTCATTTAAGAAAAGGACAAAATTCAGTACTTAAACGCAATATAATGTCAAGCAAAGGTGAGTAATTTAAATAAAATAATTTATAAACTGCCCTTACTATTTATTTAATACCCGGCAGACGATGGTGTACAAACCTGAAGGTTTATGTTAAGTATATCTGCTAAATAAAGCTTGTAATATTCTTAATATTAAGTTTTGTGAACACGCTGTTGGCATACCTAATTAAATAAAATAAAAATAAAATAAATGATAATTTATTTCTTTTTATTTATTACTAGCGGTCCCGGCAGACGTTTATCCGTCCGTTATTGTATTATATACATGTAAACCTTCCTCGCGAATCACTCGGTCTATTGGTGAAAACCGCATGTTAATCCATTCAGTAATTTTTGAGTTTATCGCGAACAGACAGACAGACGCGGCGGAGGACTTTGTTTTATAATATGTAAGGACTTAAATTTAATCTTTAAATTATATTTGCAAAATCTAATTAAATACATTGTCCTCGTCCGGGATTTGAACACAGGACCTCTCACACCCTTAGAGCCTAGACCAACGAGCCCGCTGACACATGACCATAAAGACGAAATATTTCCGATGTGCTTCAACGCACGTTTCGCTTCGACACCGAAGCATCATCAGGAGATAGACTCTACAGAGGTTATTCGTAAAGTTTTCTTATCATGTGAAATATTTTTTATAAAATCTATTTTAACCAATAACCGTAATTTAATATAATTAAATAATTGATAGAATCAGGGCGTTACTTTGCGGAAATCTATAACATGCATGAGAAACTAAACTACTTTGCTTTAATCCGCGAATGATTTCTTTCTTTTTCATTCGCGTTCATTCTCTTTCATTCGCGGACTAAAGCAAAACAGTTTAGTTTCTCATGCGTAAATATAATTATTTCAACATTAACTGTTTCAGTTACATTGCTACTACTAGTCGCCGTATGTTCTGTTTGCGGATCAAGTTTTGATAATTTACGGAAAACCTTAGCATTGGTAATATTGTTTATGAAATTCTAAAATACGTATGTAAATATGTCACTGATCTAAATCGATATTTAGGAGGTTTTAAAGGAACATCATAACCCCAGTTTAGTGCTATCCACATTTTTGGTTCGATTACCTTTATGCAAGTTGGCGACGGTGGCTCAGGGAAACGCCAAAAAGGAATTATTATCCATTTTGGGAATGAAGAATGATGCTGCAGTAAGTGAAGTACAATTATTTTGCAATTTATTTGCAATCAATTCATCAATTTATTTGCAAGCTATGAAGGTTACCGCATTAGGGAAGCCGTGTTTATATACTATATTTTATTTGTTCTGATATGTATATCGATATCGACTGGCCCGTTGCCGCAATGGGCAGTGACCCTGCCTTCCGCTCCGGGGGTCGTGCATTCGATGGGAATATAGTCTGGGTGTATTATCTATATGTATGTATTTATATATATCTACAAAAAATATTTGTGTATAACAAGCGTCTGTTGCCTATAACACAGGCATTAAGTTGTCTACCTTAGGAACAGACGTCCGTGTGACATATAGTCCTGTATATATTTATTATTATTTTCTCCGTTAGACTATTTGTAAAGTACAAGTATAGTAAAGTATACCGTATATTTGAACTTATATCACAAATAAGTGGTGGTGACTGTCAAATTAAAAGTGATACTATGAAAGGTTTATTTGTATGTTATAATATCTTGGTATTACGTGATGGTACGGAAGCCTTAGTGCGCGAGTCTTACTCGAATAAACTCAATTTCATATATTCCTATAGTTAATTGTAATGTTAAAGTTGCATTTCTTTGCACATGTGGGCGTTATAGCTATTACAAAAAAACGCATAACTAACAAGACTAATGCTGTTCAAAGATTTCTGGTGATATATAAAATACTACCTGTGCCCGGGACTTTCTCCGCGTAGAATTAGGTAAAAAAATCGATTCAATTTGATCGTGTTTTATATATAGTGTCCTTCGATAAATGGGCTATCTAAAATTAAAAGAATTTTTGAAATCAGACTAGTAGTTCCTGAGATTAGCGCGTTTAAAGCAAACAAGCAAAAAAACAAACTCTTCAGCTTTATATATTACTATAGATTGTATAACATTGAGAAATCATCATCAATATTTCATCAGCCTATATAAATAGTAAAATATATATTAGCTAACTTATAGAGTGCTATTTTTATATGTGCTGTTTTAAACAATTTCTTAAACCGAAGTTCCAACGGAAACGTGAAAATCAATTCTATATAGTCACGGTTAAGCTTGACCGAGTTTAGGTCGTAAACTATATAAAAGCACATGAGTACATTCAATACCGACAAATTGCGCGGTGGATCGTGAAAACAGAAAATAAAATCCAACACCCTTGTGTATTTTAAAACATATTTATATTTAAAACTAGCTCTGGCTTTTCTTAGGTTTCAGTTTACACATTTCCTTAACCTAACAAATACCTAGTTCATTTTTGTTAGGTTTTGCAACCTTTCAAGTTTCATAAGATTCTTAAACATTAAAAAAAAACCATTATATGACTTTTCAAAGATTACCCACCCTAGCAGAAAGATTTAGATAAGTGTCGTTTTTGTATTAGTCGCAAACAGAAACTCTGTAAAGTTAATAGGTTTAGAATCACAGACAGAAAATCTCAATTATTATGGGTAAAATAGATTGTGCAGTTATTCGTGACCATTTCAGAAATTTGCAGAAATCTACAAAAAACGGTAGACGTGATCTAACGTTACTGCAATAGTTGTAGGCGTTTTATATAAAAGGCATCGACCTCAAAATTAGGTCAGTAACACGACATTATTATCACAAACATTTTATTCTGTTTTAATAACAATAAGACCCGACAAGTACGAATCATAGTCAATTTAGAGCTCCGAATAATTCATATTGAAAAAATGAAGAAAGTTAATTACCACACGCACACCAATGCCAGACGATTTATACCATTTACACAACATGTATTGGATGATATGAAACCCTAATCGTGACAACTGTATGTTATATTAATTGTCAATTTTTTTTTTTCTGTGAAAAGGTTTGTGGGCTAATTTCGGCCACCCGGCGATCTCTTGTACATATTAATACATCACTTTATACAAAACCAATATTTCATTTATCTAATTACGCACTTTTAATTCAACGTTCTTATAAATTGCATTTTTGCCGCATTGCATAGCACACATGATAATTTTATGAAAGGGAAACTGAAAGGGCCTCAGTAACCGCAAAAGGTAGGTACAGAGAAGTAGCACTATTCGAAGCCGGCTCACAACGATCTATATTATAGCCATTAATAATAAGTGAGTAAACCAACTCAAGACGTGGTTAATAATGATTTCACGTATATGGATAAAATTAATAAGTAATATCATAATAAAGTGACTCGCTGATGAAAATGGTAATTTGGCTCTGGCAAATTACATACAATGATCGACCGCAACATATGATTATCCGGCCCGTGACAATATCGTTTAACTACGAATCTGCGTAATAAACTTGTAAATACGTCAATATGATTAACTTTTAACTCGAGGAGCCAAAACCCTGTAGAATTTCATACCAACCAAGGCAATTTATAATCAAGCTAATTTTTCCCGTTACTACGTTGTCTTTAAAATATTTGTTTACAGTAGATTACATTGTATCTGTATTATGAAATAAAAAATAAATAATTTCAAATGACTTATTTTACTTTTGATACCCATATAATAAAAACTAATATCTCCTCTGTATCGTAATTAAAATGACTTCAGTTCGCTAATCTCGCAATGTCACCTTATTGTGTATGCAAAATTAAGGCTCAATCGTTTGGAGATAGCTAATATAAATTTAGTAACAAGTTTTGATCCACGCTAACGAAGTAACTGAAACAAAAGCTGGTTACGGTTGCAATAAGCGCTATCGTATCAAGAGTGTGTTATATTTGCTCAGTAGAGTGATACCACGACACTTCTCTGGAAGGTATTACTTTCAAACACCTTAAGAAAAAGTTCTCAAATCGACTGTATATATTTTTTTATATTTGTTACCACAGAATTTTCGATTGTATGAACCGATTTTGATTATTGTATTTTGTTCATTTGAAGGACAGTACTTCCCGTGTAGTCCCATTTGGTGCAGTTCTGACAAATTAAGGTAGATTTTTTCTTGTTAATATTTATAACTATTGTCATAAAATGATGCTTAGGGTAGTTCATGAAAATCAACAAGCTTTAAAATAATTTATTAAAACTTCACGTAACAAACGAAATCTCATCATGTACAATGTAACAAAAATGGCTGCTATTCAAAGTTGACTGTATTGAATAAGATTATATTATGTTGCTCTGAATGAGTTCTTTCAATACATTTTTCTACTGTGCTTATTATCCTCAATTAATTGATAAAGTTTTTACTTAGTTTATTAATATAATAATGAGGAAAAAAGGCATTTTATTCAATTATAATAAGCGGTATTACAATTCTTTGGACTAATTTCTAACGACATGTAACTTTATTTGATCGTTTGATTCGGTAAAACATTAGGTAATGAACAATATGAAATAAAATAATAATGGAAAAAAAAGGTAATGAATAATATTTACGGTTCTATACCTGATTATGACATTTTCGTAGCCACTCCTCGCACAAGCTTTACACACAGATGGAAGTAAAACAAGGATATGAGGCATGTATATTCTTCTTCTTCCTAACGCTACTCCGGTCCAGTACCAGGGTCCGCTTGCTATCACTAACTGCCGTCTGACGTCATCCTCGGAACCCCCGTTAACTCTACAATCTCACGACTAATATCACCCACTGAAATTAATCAGGACCCACTGTTTTACGTGCTTTTCGAAATACGGAAGAGATCGGATATTTAAAAAGCAGTGCTAGAATTAGTCACCCTTCTATGACCCGGCCGCGGTAAGAGCTACTTAACCTAGCGATCGGCTCGAATGCTGGCTCATTAAACTACGACCTACTCAATGAGGCATATATATTGTTTATCCGATGAAATTGTCGATAGAGCACTTTGTATTCATAATAGCATCAAGCTTTTTTAATCCACAGAGACTCGTGTTATCTGGTCTAGAAATAGGCCACTAATTCTCTTCAGAATCAAGATCAGATGATTTATTTGGGTTTTTTTCTAAGGAAATTCTACTCTATTTACCGGTAGTTGCATCGATCTGTGATCTCATCGCAATCACTAACTCTTTATTCGAACGTGGTCAATATGTCAAAACTCATCTAATCACAGTCTATGGTGAGATGTATGTACCCAACTTATTGAATACGTTTCGGTACACCAACAGAGTAAAAACGGAAATGTATGTTTAAAAGGTTTATGTGTTCTTATAGCCAAAAAATTATATATAAAATACCTATCTGAGTGAATGTGTATTTTCCATAAGAAAACCGCAAAAAAGGGGTTTTACTATATATGTCCGCATTTTAATCGTCTTTGCATGCAATCTACAATAATTTATACCGTATAGTATAATAAAATAAAAATATTTGTTATATTATGGGCTACTGTGTCATATAACTAATATGATGTAGACTTACGATCGAAGTTATTACAAAGTGCGATCGCAAAATGTCAGTACCAAGGTTCGAATTCAACAACACTAACGTTAAATTTGTTCGGTTGTTATATATTTAAAAATATTAAACACCAACAAGTTATGAATATATAATCAATTTTTGGAACTTTCGTGTTTGGAAACCGTGCGAGCCGGTGGCACATAATTCGTAGTTTCAATTTCATAGTACGCAGACTTCCCAACATGAAATGTCAACCGTTGATATTATATTCATGTCTTTCTATTGTTGGGTTATTGGAGTTTTGGTTAACAAAACCTCTATTTAAATATGATATTTACTTCCTAAATCATAGCTATGCATATTATCATGTAGTTTTTATAAAATTTATATTTTGATACGTTAACGATAATTTCATTAAAAAACTATGGTTAATCGATATTAACAGAATCAGAGACAAATATTTGTAATTGTTATTAACATTTACACATCGGGAAATTAACAACAATAGCATGATATAGATAGATAACAAAAAGATATTAAAAAATCTTGCAAAAGCTAAGAGAATTAAAGAAAGTTAATGTGACATCTGTTAAAATATTCTGCTTAATGTTTAGTATATTTACTTTTCATGTCACCCGTGAAATTATTTTACTAACAAAAATTTATGAACTCTACATTTAACTTTACGCTAACAAATATTTCACCCAAGTTCGCTACGAAGCGCAATACGAAGATCGATAAACGAAAAAGCTTTCTTGCAGTATAAAGCTTTGTAATAAAAGGAAAAAATGTACCGACCATCAAAACTGAACGCCAACGACCATGGCGGTTTTATAATTTAGCTTTTTATTATGAAACCACAGACGACAATAAGTCGTAAAAATTTATTATAATCTCAACTTTATTTTGCGGTTTAAATTATTAACAATTATTTCGGAATAGTAAAATAACTATTAAAGTATTCTATAAATCTAATAACCGTTCGAAAACTTAAGGCGCAACACGAAACAAAGAAGCGGAACTAGAGTACGTTGAAAAACTTACGTTCATGCCGCGTTCCGATGAAAAAAAAACTCAAAAAGAACACAGAATGACAAAACTGAAAACACAAAATACGCGCTTCCGAACGCAACCGTGTGCGTTTTGGAGGCACGACCGCTCTCGAGCCTGTTTGCACGCCACTGATCTAATTCGAAACGTACGGTTGAAAAGTGACGTAATGTCCGCCATCTTGTACCCCGTCCCGCAGCCCCGCCTAGCTTCCTCGCTGGAAAAATGCACTATTTAATCAATTTCGAGTACTGACTATAAGCTTTTATATGTCATAAACTTTTCCATCATTCGACACTCCGATGCGTTTAGTTACGTTACTGTAGGCGCTTTCGAATTCGCATTTTTCTGCAACGTATGAAGCAAATAAATGGTTTTCGCAATAAATCTTCGCGTCTCTTGTCTAACTAAATGTTCTTTGTGGGAAAAAATATTCAGACGGTATATTGTATTTCAGAAGGCATAATTTGCTCTGTGTATGTTTCATTGTGTTTGTAGACGAAGTATCTTGCACAACTTCAATAATTTATTACACTCAGTATTTTTTTTTACTCGCAAAAATATAAAGTTAATATGAAAAATAACTGCAATTTTATCTTGGTGTATTCTGATTAATAAAAAACGATCAAAACATCTGTTGATAAAAGTATGGTTTATTTTTATTCTAATGAGAACTACCATTCCAAAGATCTGTCTTCTAGGAAAAGCACGCTGATTTTATCTTATTATAATATTTTGTTTATTTTTCTTCTTTCAATATTGGCTGATGTAATGTAATGAACATGGCCTAAGATTATAATATTCATATATAGTCTGGTCAATAAGTGCTTTTAGGGGATTTTTTCGCTTTCTCCTAGAAATATGGTTGAGGTGTCATTCGATTTGAAATCGTATGTACTTTTTGAAAAAATTGAAGATAGTCTCGCAAAAATTACGAAAGTTATAAACAATTAAAAAAAGGGATTTGGTTTTTTACTTAAATCTCTAAAACTATTCAAATGTTTCAAACCTAAAAAAAAGATTCAAAAAGAGGTGAAAATTTCCTAAAAGAATCTCTATCTTCATTATTAATAGTGATAATTTTATTCTTAGGGATGGGTACAAATTTTATATTTTTAGATTCATTGCTTTTGCTTTTTCAAATTTTAATAATGTTGTATTAAATTGAAATTCTACTTGTTCCCCGCAACTGTAATAGCTAATAGTGTATAAAAATTTTGTTAATTAAATAAACAGAATGAGGCGGCCTAAATGAGCAATTACAATAAATGTCAAACGGACACGCGGCCATAATGGTAATATGGCGGTGTTCGTTTGGAAGTCCTTTAATTAAATTCATATAACTTCTTAAAAAAAAATAGTTATACTTTGATGTAGGTATTAGTAATAATTCCTTGCTTGTTTTTGATAATGTTGATTGAATTTTAACTTGATTTTTTTATTATTTCAAAGTTATCGAGTTTTTCAACGCTCCCAGAACTGAAAAGAGTCTTTAATAAGCTCAGTGGGTTAATTTTTTGTTATCACCATTTTATAATACTTCACTTTTGGCTAGAGCCTTTTTTGTTTTATTTATTCTCAAGCATTGTCACCATCTAAATTATTCTTTGCATTATAATGGGAATATTGATTAAGTTTACGGTTTATAAATGGTTTTTTATTTAAAGACATCTCCCAAATATCATAGGGAAGTTGATTATAAATACGTTTACAGTTTTATTTATATGTGGAGTTAATTTTACAGAGAGCTGAGTGCACTTCTGGTTGCTTTTTTAAATTTATTTGTTTTATGTACGTTTTCAAAAATATATATTGACTGTGTTCTGTTATTATTTTAAAGTCCCTAAATTTCATTTTTAGCGACAACCCTAACCTCATTTTATACATTACGAAAAGTCCTTTTTTGCAGAACAAATATCGTTTCAATATCAGCAGCATTACCCCATAGTAAAATACCATATGACATAATTTTTTATCAATTAACTAATATACATCAAACATAGTTGACGATTTTTTTTTTAACTGCATATGCAGTAGATCTTAGTCTATTTCATAAATTGCTTATATAAGCCTCCTATTGAAGCCATACATATAACGTTATTCCTAAAAATACCGTCGTATCCACCAGTTTCACTTCCTCATTATTAAGTTTTACATTGATCTCTCCCTGTTTAGCATTAGGAAGTGTAAATCTTATACATTTAGTTTTCTTACCGTTAAGCAATAAATTATTAGCTTCAAACTATTTTAACACTTCAGTGAGAGAACCGTTTACTGTATTAAAATTTAATTGCTTTCCATTATTTTTTTTAATGAAAAATTACGTAACACAAATCTAAACTTAAATTTTAGGATAAGCGCTATAATTGTGTTATTTTAATAAATGTCAAACGCTACAAAAGCTGTGATGACGGTCTATGTGATAAAATTTGACAGCTTTAATTAAATATCCCTAATAGAGTAAATATGGAATATTAAATTTTCCAAACTGGCAACATTTGTGTAATGTTTTCAAACTGGGAGGAAAAAAAGAAACTAGAATAAAAGCAATTTCAGATACAAAATATTAAAAGACATGTGATTTCAAGAGGAACACGAGTAGTTTTATCGCTAAATGCGGTAGAATTGAGGAAGCTATTATTCTAACAATACCAATAGAAACCCCTAATTCTCCTGATCTATAATAATATAGTCCAGGAAAATTACAGGTGTTACCTCGGAATAAGAGATAGTTGGGTATAAACTTCTATAATTTTTAATTTTGATCCCTAAAACTTGTCTCAAAGCCTATCGTAGGGTTTTCGCATCTATTCTTTATTTTTCTATCCTAGGGTCAAAGGTCAAAATCTATCTTCTACACGTTTATTGCAAATGTCTTGTTTTTTACGGGCTTCGAGGTCATGAGAGGTGAATTTTTGAAAATCAGCTGCCGGTATAAGTCCGAAAAATTCCTCCGAACACTCCCCATGATACATGCGGTAAAAGATCTAGAGTGAACCCACATCTCCCCGCAATGCTAAAGGATCGAGCCAAATCGTAAAGAGCTGGGCGCCGGCGATTCAGGCCGCTCTACGTTGAAAGCAGCCAAGTGGAAGGAGCTGATATTATGGTGCCCCCGCCCAAAGCTTACAGCAGTACTTAATGTGAGGCCGAAGTTGAGGACGCCAAGCTTCTTAGAGGCTAACTTAGCCTTCTCTTCCAAGCGACCGCGGAACTGAGCGCCGCTGGATATCTGGCTAAGGCAACCAGGCTAGTGTTCTGAATTCGGGGAAACACAACCAAGGGCGACTTTTTTCTTTTTTTCCTTAACTATTAGGCACATTTTCGTGCAGATGTAACAGTCCTCTTGTGATTAATATTACAGAACTTTTAGTCTTGGAAAATTGTGAAATATTCTTCAATAATAAAATTGTACGGTGTACGAGCAAATTGGTAGGTACCTTAAAGAACACATCCGTATCCTCATTATATCTTCACATCGTTAACGTCTTCCGTCCCAAGATCCGCTATTTCTACTGTGGAATTTATCCTTTTATTTTCATTTTTAGTAAGAATTTTGCACATTTAGATCAATTTTTGTTAAGTTTTATTTTTCTGCTTCATACTGATCACCATTTTCAATATAAATATACAATTTTAAATCGTGTTCATATAAAGCTGTTATATTAAAATTTTCTTAATATTATTTTGCATTTTTCGACGGTAAAATTGTTTCTTTAATTTTTTATTTATTTTTCCTGGTGATACAGCTAATATAATGCAAACAAATTCATCATAAGTCATCGAGATAATTACATATTTACCACATAAAGAAAAGAAAACCAAGATTTATAGAGAACCTCTTATATTTTAGAAAATATTGATTAACTAGCGGACCCGGCAGATGCGGTTCTGCCCGAACATTGGGTAACGTAACATTTACAACATTATTTTATCCTATGATATTATCCATATGAATGTATATAATATTTGTGTATAACAGGCGACTGTTACCTATAACATAGGCATTAAGTTGTCTACCTTAGGAACAGATGACCATGAGTCATATTGTCCTATGTATTTATTTACTTATGGATAGCCATAGCCATCAATGCTTAAAATTCAAATAAAAATTGAAATTTCTGTCTATCATTTTAAAATAACTTTCTTATAGCTCAAAGTGTTTGTACATTCTTTTCTCGAAGTCCGCAAAGTACTACAAAGATTCAAATGAAGCTATATCTGGCTCCAAATTAGAGTATTTTCTGCATCGTTTTTTATCTGTTACCATAGATTTCATTTTTTTTTAATCTCTTGTAGGCAAATGATTTTTATGATTTGATGTTATCTTTATAAAGTTAATTTCGATACGTATGAAAATCGAAAATACCTCACAAATGAAATTAAGGTCATTATAATTTTAGAATATACGATTAAATAATATTAGAACGTTCAAAAGTTTGTGGGGTTTAGAATAAAATAGTTTGGCTACGACTGTGCAGTGAATTAATTCCAATAGGAGCGGCAAGGCTTATTCGTTTAATAGTAAGTTACTGCATTGAAATAGTAAAGATCATGCTCTGGTCATTAGTCAATTAATACTAACTATCCGTATCGGATTAACTAGCCTAGATTGTGTTTTTATGTCAAAAAGAAATAAACCTTATCACGAATACCAGAAGGTATTCAATTAAACAGCGCCTTCAAACCATAAATAAAATTGTCGGTCACTCGGTACAGATGTTTCAGTCTAAAAATGCACGCCTCTTCACTAATCAATTGCAACGCTTGCTTGTGTGTTGGCAGCGGTTTTACTGTAAACTCAAACACGCACTGTATGCTATAAATTGACGAGCTTGCCTGTATTGTGTCTACACGCTATTTTGCATGTAGAGGTGAATACTTTGGAGGGGCGTGCATTTTGGGACTGAACGCACTCTAATCTATTATTCCTTATCACAACTTATGTCAGTAGAAAAAACTTTACTCCCTATATTGGCGCGAGAAAATGAAAAATCCACCAGTCATTTCATATAATTACATTTTTCTTTTGTTTTGTTAGCGAGAGTCTGGGAGTTTATATTAAAATGTAGACAGTTATTAGGTTCTTTTACGAGTTTACGTGAATTTTAATGGTCCGACGAAACAAGATATTGCCAACCTGCGACCTTCAAATTTAAATAAGTATACAAGAAAGATATACTAGGACGGAAGTATTTTTATATATGCTTGAGAGAGTAAATTTCACCTGTTCAGATTAAACAGAGTATCCGAAAATTAAATTAAAGATTTATTTAGAGTATTCGAAAAAAATGTCGAATACTCTATCTAAATCTTTAATCAGGACTGTAATTAAACTCAGGGAAAATAGTGGTACTGTCTAAGTTTGACCTGTTGAAAAATTGAATTACTTTTCATAAAGAATAGATATTTCCATAGAGTAAATTGAGCTATGCTCTTTTTATTAGAATGATTGTATTATTGAATACCAAAATTACACGTTATGCGCACAAAAGTAAAAGATACCAACAGTAATTATTTAAGCCGCTGGAGCCGCGCCCTCGACGAGTCATCAATAATGGTCTTAAGATCAACGAAGAAAAAAACAGTAATTATTTTACACGTAATTAAAGTTAATTAATCTCTCGTCTGACGTCATCAGATGAAAAGGTTCTACAAGTGTTATTCTGGTCTGGTAGGAATCACTTAAATTTCGAAGTACGTGGCTGTGCGACGAGTTGTGATGACCGAGTATCGTCTGACGTCATTCCCGTAACCACCACAATCTCTAGAATCTCATAAGCAATATCCCTCAGTGACGTTAATCGGGACCCACTGTTTTACATGTCCTCCGAATCACAGAGGAGTCGGATATTTTAAAAATAAGTGCTTAGAATGAACCCATCTAGCTTCCGGCCAAGTAAGGACTGCATAAACCAGCTTTAATTAGAGGTTTTCCAATTTAATTAGAGGTAGCGCCATGCTTGTAGCCTAATTGGGCCGGAGCGTCCGGGTACCAGTACCTCTTTCTCACATGAGATCGGCGTGAAGTAGCGGCAATGCTGTCATGTCTAGTGATGGTGTTGTTGTCGCGTTTCGTTCGGTTTGTGAGACTTCCCGGTGGCCTAAATAGCTAAATAAAAAGAACCACCTCTATAAAAACTCGAGCGCGTCAGAGGTAAGGTAAGGTAAGTTAATTTCAAGGATTTCAATAATCTGACGAAAATGGGAGTCACAAAGTTGTGTAATAAAATGTTACTTCAAAATATTCGTGCGTGATTAATTTTAAAGGAAATCATTCAAAAATTTAAAAAATATATATAATCTAACGATATTCTCAATGCAATATAGCTAAAACCGTCAATAACGCCAAAATTACCTTACCTTACTTACCTTTTTTTTTCGTTTTCGCATTTAATCTACGTAATCCAATAGAACTCCACAACGCTTTAGTGATAGCAAATTTAGTATCACGGCCTCCTCTACTAATAAAGATACTATTACATGCATACTGTTCACAATTTCTCTGGAGATCTTTAATAAGAGAAAAATGCAGGTAGACTGTATAACATTAGTTAATTATGTACAATTCCCGGCGCGGTCCGTGAGCACAGATGTACAACGATCTTTTGTGAAAACTTTCGTAGAGTTTAATGTATTATTCAATATTGTATGAAAAATATTCTTTAAACAATTTTAGTCACCTTTTTGTGGTGCGAACGAATAAAACAACATTAAGTATGTAAACAGCCGAATGGCACGTCCGCTCACCACGGATCACTGATGGTGAATGGCTGACGCTAACCACCCGATATGTCTTTTATTGTAACATGCATTCATATCTACCCACTGTGAATATATCCACACCTTTCTTTCCTTTTAGAGACGATGTAATCGTGTTTGCCTGTTTACAGTCATCATACATTTTCCACAAAAATGATAAAGATTTTCCATAAATGACATTTCAATTATATTCTGCTAATGTATGTTATCCTTACCGGAGCTAATTCGGTAAAACTAACGTAATATATCCAAGCAAGTACACACAGAATATAGGGCTCACAAATCATAATACACGGGATGCGAAATTGCAGCAATTAATATGGCGTAATGTATGTACACAGTGTCAACGCCTACGCGATACGGTTACTGTTTGTACTCGTTTGTATAAGTGGGTGTCTTGTTTAACAATACGCGCAATTTATGTCCGTCATACCATCATATCGTTTCAACTTAATTCATTGGCGTCATCCTAATAGAACACGAATGCGCGATGCGTGCGAACTTGGATCGTACGAAGGCGCGATCAAACATCAGTATGTTTGATCGCACGTTCGTACGTCTTTGGAAAAAATTAAGACATTTGCAAACGAGTGTGTAGGATTCATTGGCATAGCATACCTAATAAGACGCGAAACGCGAACTTAGCGAACCTGGTTCGTTCGAACGTGCAATGAAATACTTCTAACCCCTCATACACACGAAAAATAGGGTTGCGTTGGCGCTTTTTCAGCGTCGTCGATGCTAAAATATACTGTATATGTATATACATAGTAGTGAAAATAGAACATTGCTCGATAAAAAAGCAAAAAGCAAGAGCGTTGCATTATAAATTCGCTGCCGTGTAGACATAAACATGGGAATCTATATGTTCTATTCAAACGCTTATTTAACGCACGTTCAAAAATCTCTCGTGCGAATGAAGGTTAAGAAGTATTCAATCGCACGTTCGAACGAACCACGTTCCCTAAGTTCGCGTTTCGCGTATTATTAGGTATGCTATGTCAATGAGTCCTACACATTCGTTTGCAAGTGTCTCCACATTCAAAAGACGTCATAATTTCATCCAAAGACATTAAATTAAAGCCCAGCATTAAAGAAGGTTACATTAACATCTAGACACAAAGCATTCATGAGAACAGTAATATTATACTGGAATATTGTAAACATGAATATGTGGGTGATGTATCATAACAATGGACAAGCAAACTGCAGTGCAGCCAAGCGTGACGCTGATACCCCCGAGCGTGACACCAACTCTGCCGAGAACAACATTGCCACCGTTGAAGTTCCTACTTGATTATTCAACAATACTATACTGTGCAATAATATACGAGTAGGAATGTATTTATATTCTTTTTTTTTGTTTTTTAAAAGCACTATTAGGAATACTTTTTAGCTATGTCTAATATTCCCTTTTCCCCTCCTACTAAACTTAAATTAAAAGCTTGTATTAGGAGTGGGTGCGACAATACCCCAACGGCGGTGGGGTTTGAACCGGGTACCTTGCGTGTGCTCTTCCGACCTCAGACGGTCCTCTTAAACCCCCCCCCCCATACATCCTCTGCAATCTAGGCGGAGCCTAGTACTATACCGGGATAACCCTAAGAAGAAGTAAGTTTCTATGATGCAAGTAAAACGTTTTATTTTTTTTAATTTATCTGTAACCCTCTTTGAAAATATATAATGTTTAATAAAAATCTCACTAAGAGCTAATAAATATGTATTTACATATACGAATAATGAAGTTGAAAATCTGCTTGTTATAATGCCGGAGCCAGTCATATCTCAAAGTGTTTATACATTTTTGTCCTTGAAGACTACAAAGTTCTACAAAACTTTGCGCAGCTACACAAAGTCCCCGGCCACACTACATGATCAATGAATGATCATTCAAATGAAGCTACGTCTGGCTCCGGCATAAAGGTTTTAAATAAGAATAGCCAATGCTCTTTGCCAATGCTTTTTACCTACAAGGGAAAGGTTTGTATGGGATAAATATCCAATCCAATATTGAATATATATCCATTACAAATATTTCTCCTGTGGGTATAAAAAGCTGACGTAAATAAGTGCCCATATGATATAATACACCTATGTAATGCTTTTAACAACAATAGGTAATATTGCGAACAATAGAGGGAAAATGTCTATGAAAACGCAACCATTACAGGCAATTTATGAGGTCGCGTACACTGATCCATGTTTATAATAAATGTTACGTATTCAATACATACATAGACCCTTAACATGGTATCCTGCTTAAGATCATAATAAAAAAAATTCTATTGCTATTGTTTTTATTACCGGATTTTTTCTCTTTATATTTTATCCTAATAATATTATAAACGCGAAAGTTTGTGCCCATGGATGTATGGATGTATGTTTCAAGCTCATTCACGGAAAAAGTTCCAAATGAATTGAAATAAAACTTAACAATAATATACTTTATATATCATAATAACACATAGACAATAAATTATAAAGATACTCTGTGATTTGTCCAAAATATAACGATAAATGTCAAATAAGTAGGGGAAAATTCTGCCATCTGCGAGATATTCTGGCGTGCGCTGCAAAAACCGTTAGAGTTACGCGTATATTGTGTATGAAGGAAATTTTTAGCTCAAATGGGTCTACAGGAAAGCCAGCAACAGCTTATCTATCAATCAGCTTATCTATCTCTCATGTTTGAGCAATTAACGCCAAAATAGTGAACGATGGAAAAGGGACGAGAAAGGGAATGGAAATGCGAAAGGGAACAATATTATAGGATAACAGAATGTAGCAAATAAGCCGACGCTCGGACAGGACAGCTAGTATAGAATACAATAAATATTTTAAGAATATTGTATACATACATACCCTAGCAGTTTCCTGAGCCTTAGTCCGAGTAAAATTGCAAGACCGTTAAGAACTCCTTAATCTGAATATAGACTAACTATACACTACCTCCTTGCCCAATTTCACCTTTGTGCGTTTTCGAGATTTTGTGTTAAGTGACCTTTCGCTTTTATATATATAGAATATAATTAATATTCTTCCTAATTTGTTCGCCAGTCTCTCTTCGACCTTGTTGCATAGCCCTTACAGCATATTATTTATTTCAGTTTTTCCCTCTACCGATTAGTTATCGAGTCCTTTTCATTTAGATAGAAGTAAAATCTAAACAAAAATGTTTGTAGGCGATTCCCAAAATATGCAACTCTAAATATTACATGATGATAGTATTTCAAAATAAAAGTAAATAGCGAATAACAAATAATCACGTAAAGCATAGTGGCATTATGACGTGCAAGAGATCGCCAGCTGGTCGAAATTCGGCCATAAATCTTTAGATTTGGGTACTATACGCATATTTAGGGCTATATACAAAATTTTAATAATTTGTAACTACGGCATTATACTCGACAATCAATATACATACGATCGTCACGACTACGCTTTGACAATCTTATAGTAAAATTTATACATGTGTGTGTAAATCGTTCGGCATTGGTGTGCGTGTGATTTTATTTTAATATATTTATAATGTTATTTTTTATATTAAATATAATCATTCTCATACTCTCTTCTATATAAAATGTAATTGCATCAAATTTCATATTCCGCCGTCCCTTAACATGGTACCAAAAGTTTCTGCTTCACGTATTAACATACAGATAACTGGAACGGCCGGCCCCGACGCGGACTGTGACCGACATAGCAAGCGCCACTCCCGCGCAAACTCGCGCCGCGAATGACGCCGACGGCCACATCCTATTGTCAAAATATTACATTTTTTTGACAAATGATAAATTAATGAGAAAGCGCCATGAAGCGCAATTTTCTTTCATACCAATTGCACATGTTTTGATGTCTTAATGTGAGTTTAGACCACACGATCATGGAGCTAGAACAAAAGCATTCTTTCTCGATCTAAACGTAAACGTAAGCTCGTTCTTGCCCCTTACCCCAAAATATGAAGGGCAAAAAACAATAGGAATTAGTATCTTTGTGAACAGAACTACGAAAGGATCATCTACGTCTGTTTAAGCTAAAAGAATCTGATAGTGTAGGGGTTGAATTCGCTCGTCTAAAGTAAATTGGTCTTTATACATCAATGTATTTGTTCGCACGTCCATACGTATTAACATTCGTTCGTTGTTTATGGACAAACTCCTTCGAGTGTACACTGTACAGGCGCTATCATATAATAGGCAGAAACTAGTTAATATAATGCCTAGCAGTCAACTAAACCTATAATATAAATATTTCACCGAAAAACAAATTTTCATCTGGTTAATTTTGCGTTTTTATAAATCCACATAAATATTAGCGCCAAAACGCTCAGGCTATCATGGCGTCTTGTTTGACGTAACGACGTGCTAAACAAACAGCTGTACTTGAGTGTGATTGGAGCATACGTAAGCAACGACAATTGGTTTGAAACGCAGTGACGTCACGCGCCTAGTTTGCGTTTTGGAGACACGAGATTTATGTCTTTAATTTAATTGATTTGTATTTTCAAAATATGTAACAATTTATTAATAATTCAACTTGATTTATGTAATATTTAAACCTGTGTCAATTTTCCGGAACAAAACTTTATTAGGATTTCTTTTAGTGGAGACTACCCTATTAAGTCTCTATAACTCAACATTAGACGGACGGGCTGTATTCGGTAAGTTGCTAAGTTGAAGCCCCGACACAGTCCCAAATTAAAGTCGATCCAAGTATGTACATACATAGCATACAGATTTAGTTTAGTTAGTATCACGTTGCCGAAATTGCATGCATTACCTGGACATGAAATAATTTGAAAAAAATTAAAGAAACTGCTTGAAGGGGACCGCTATCTTAATAGTTTTTCTCCTATTTGCTATTCACACGTTCAAATAGAATATGATACTCGATAAATAAAACGTGAGAACGTTGTGCAAGTACTAGGAATTTATAAGTAAATACAGACTGGTAAAGTTTTTATATATAAAAAATAAGTACTATACTGTTTGCTTTTTTAATTTCCTTGAACACAGAATATTCTTGCACAGCTTCGTTATTGATGTATTGACTAGTGACTCCTTTTTGTTTCGCATTCGAATGTTTCCAATCAGGCGCGGATATACCGTGGTTGGCACGATGGGCATGCCCACCACTCTAAAGTTACGTCACACTTTCACAGTCTTTGTTGAAAAGCTCGATATACCAATTTTTACTGTTCCAAGATCTTACCGCTACACCGACTGCTACTTGGCGGTACATGACGAAGTTGCAGACCTAATCTATAATACGGCGCGAAAGCATTTTTTAACATTTTAATTTTTTGAACGTTTGGCCATCCGAAGTTTTCACTTCGATTAGTTTAATTTCTAGCCAAACCCAGCAAGACTTCAAAAATGGAGTGAAATCGGTGATGACCAATAACGAATGCCCTTTTGTTAGCCAAAATTCGGGTGGCTACGCCAACGTTTTTTGAAGGCTAGATTCACGCCTGATTCCGATTTCGTTAAATTAAGCTCACTGTCTATATCATTTAAAATACGAGTTCTGTGCTATCTGTTGCCATTAAGAGAGAATAATAACAACCATGAATATTTTTACGTAAATTTACCATGCACTTTTTTTTAATTATGCAGCCTGTTATTTTTATGTTTAATTACTTTTTCTGGACTATTAAAATTTCATCAAAATCTTTGGTTTTATTCTGCAATCATTATTTTACGATAGACAAAATTTTAAATTTATGATATGAACCAAAAAGTTCATAAGTCATTTTTTTTTTGTCCGTAACAAAACTTTTTTGACAACACCGCATTAGCGAAAGGTAAACGGAATAATAAGCATGTAACCGCAACACTAGACCGCCGCCAGCGAGCACGCGCAACTTCGATGCACTAAAACCACCGTGACCCCGACACTAACCGAATTATTCTCGCTTCGATTCCCGCCATAATCTGAGAGATGACAACCGATAGCGTTCGATAATAATTAATCCATAATATATGCTAGCGGCAGTAGACAAACAAAGATAAGAAATAATAAAAATTAAGACTACAATACACTAAGGTGTCGGTAACGGTAATAGTGTCGGAAGTTCAATGGTTTTCTCCCATTTAAAAAATACCCAACGCGCCTAAAGAAGTTTTCACTTCAAAATCCCGGTACACCATACCATAAAATAACTATAATGTCTATTAAGTTAGACGAAATCACGCAAACATAGTAGTCAAATTTCATCAAAATCGGCTTAGTAATTTCGGAGTCAATACCGGCCAAACATTATGACACATTATTTGTAATTAAATATTACGCGGCGAAATCAAATAATTTCAATTCAAAACAGTTCTATCACAACCTTTTAGAAACAATTCTTGGTACTTCATAATAAGTTAGACAATTTAAAAGCTTCAATGGCTCAACGGTAGAGACGGTGGGGTATTGTCGCATCCACTCCTGACACAAGTTTTTAATTTAAGCTTAGTAGGAGGGGAAACGGAAACAGATATATTTATAAAGTATTGCTAAAATTATAAAAAAAATACATTGTACCTACAATAATCATAATATCGTGCATTTATACGCGCTCAACCACTTTTATTTTTTAAACACAGTAAAGACCGGGTTCCCAAATGCCACGCCTCACAATTTTCATTAGCCACATTGTGATACAGTTTAAATTTCGATTTTTTGTTAATTAAAATCATTTAATTGTAACGAAATGGGCCTTTCAACTTGTCATTATGCCGGTTCATACCGGTTTGAAATAAAACCGTGGGATTTAAAAATATTTCAGCTTTACATATTATAATCTGTGCTCACTTATTTTACGAGTTCTTTTTATTTCACTTATATTACGGCTACTCGTACCAAAGCCTCATTTACAGACAGTCTAATCAGAAAAATATGTTTTTTTTTCAAAACCAAACCTTTCGTTTAGATTTCTAAAGGGGAAGCCAATCTGAAAATTAAAAAAAAAGAGTATAATACTTCGTAATAAATTTCAGCCTATGAGATTTAATAGACTACAATAGGTAGGTATAAAGAAATAAAACATTTCATAAATTCTATATTGTCATAATAGATTATAAATCTAATTCTCTATATAAAATATAAATAATGGAATAACCTATAGAATTAAATTGACAGTGTACAATATTAGCATTATTATTATTTTAATCTGATATTTGTTATTAAATATTTAATTAATGATTCTTACGTTTAGAATTAAATAATTATTTTGCACGCTTTTGGCGCTACGTGTGCCTGAATGCTATTGTAACACCAGTGCTTATAATACCCCATGCAAGCAAAATTTATTACGAATTACACCTATGTATACCTTCCGAGCGTCTGCTATTAGTTGATAGGAATAGTCCAGTGAACCTAAGTCTTTGAATTTCTTTTTAAATATTAAAACTATTTTCTGTAAAACACACTTATATACTACAGCTCTCCTTGATCTTCAAAAATAAACAATATGCTTACGAAATGCATTCATCCATAAATTGTCGAAATTAGTAACACGAACATATTAATACTGAAACAATAAGTACCAATTTAAAAACGACGTCGAAATTTACTGTCTTCATAATTGTTATTAAATAATAGCAATAAATTGCACATGCTCATAGGTAATTGATATCCGTCGCCCAATACACGGTGGTATTCATAAGTCGTACATACACGAGACAACTGATGGCGAATTCAAGTTATAATTATAATTAAATTACGCCAATAAAACAGCGCTGCGCCTTAAGGCACGGGCAGTCCGGACACGACAAAGTTCGCTTATAATATGGTATCAATTAATGAGTACAGAGCACAAAAAAATATATACATCTAGCGGATCCGGCAGACGTTGTCTTTGCCGAATTTCGGTTCATCTGCTACTGCACTTTATTTTGAGGTAGCGCCATGCTTGTAGCCGAATTGGGCCTTCGTAGGAACGTGCGATGAAACTTATTGATGCCTGTAAAGTGTCCTAATTGAAATTCGCGCGATCGTATCTTCTTATCGAGATAAGTTAATTATTGTTTATGTTATATCTATGAACATAAATATTAAGTACTAGCTGTAATCTGCGACAGCTCCATGCCCACGTTGATCTCCGCCACCAGACCGAACATGGTGCAGATGACTGCACCTCGTAATAACATTTTATTTTAACACCTCGAAGATTGTTACCGTCGTAGAATTCAAACCACTTCTTTGTGGTATTTTTTAAGAACAATCATCGAGATAAGTTAAGTATTGTTTATGTTATATCTATGAACATAAATATTAAGTACTAGCTGTAATCTGCGACATCGCACGAGTGATCTCATTGACTTTGTTAAATTAATTATTCAGCTAAAAACAAAGTAACCAATGTTATTTCTTGTAAAATCAGCTGTCAAGGTCTTCTCCAAATTGTTCTAACTAAAATAACTGATAGTCTCACCAAGGACGGTCACCAGGATGTAGCTGTAGATGCACATGGCGCTGGATAGCCCGATGGAGAACCCGGTGCTGCGGGACTCGAAGCGCAGCGGAGCTAGCCCGAACACGCTGGATATCTGTAAGTAGTAATCCAACTCATTAT
Source organism: Charaxes varanes (assembly GCA_024363005.1). Classification (NCBI taxonomy): domain Eukaryota; kingdom Metazoa; phylum Arthropoda; class Insecta; order Lepidoptera; family Nymphalidae; genus Charaxes; species Charaxes varanes. Next base: position 19,862,283 of record JANCMC010043217.1, on the reverse strand, counting down.
ACAAAACAAAATAAAAAGCAGTCGAAGTCTGATTGTAGACGAATTTCCTGGCTGAAAAAAAAAACCTATGCCAGTGGCTTAATTTAAGTTCCATATCACTGTTTAAAGCAGCTGTGAACAAAATGCAGCTAGTCATGAACCATCATGCTGTACTTTGCCAACCTCCCCTAGGAGATGGCACTTGAAGAAGAAAAAAGTAGAATTGACCCAGCACTGGGACTCTCTATAACTCTACAGAAAATATTATAATATATAATACTATTCGCGTGGTGTCGAGTTCCTGCTGATGAGCGCAATAACTAAATAGGATTACCAGAATTATTTAGTGGGGAGACTACTATAATGCAAGTTCGTCATTTTTTCAAGAAACCTTCTCATTAAAAGATTCGTTCAAAGTTACGAGTAATTGATCCTCATACATATAGATAGAGCTATAAGGAGTTTCACCAAAAGTTGTGTATTCTATGTCGCAAATTATTATTATTTCTATAATACTAGCAAGTGTAAGCTATATAGAGCGAGAATAAACACGCTGAATTTTGTATAACCGTAAAATTTTCGTAGACGTATGTATGAATGTTTATTTGTTCGGCGCTGTCGACCGCGAGGCGATGTTTGCTTTACGTGATATATCGCCATTTGTTACATACTAGCTATTGCCAATGGCTTCGCTTGCATTAATACGAAGTTATTCTCATTTGATATGACGTTTCCACCTATAAGCAAGTAATATTTAAGCTCCCATTAATTCGACAATTCATGTTAATAAGGAAGGGGGGGTTTTAATAATCCTCACCAGGTGGTTACGCGGGAGGAGCGATATTACGTACTAATATGATAAATGGAATGCTTGTTTTGAAGAGATATGGAGCCTCAGTCTTTGATGTCCATATCATAATTTTGATATTTTTTTTGGAATCACAAAAACCGATTTTTTATCTATATTTTGTAATTTTTTTGTTTAATATGGTTGGTACATTTCAATAATATGTAATAGTTTATCATCCCAGAGCGTGATCCGCCAGGGATACTTTGAGATTTTAGCAACAAAAAAAATGGTGCAGGTCATTATGACTGCGTCCGACCTCCGCTTATAAAGAAAGACTTTTTATTTTATAACTACCCATGCCCTTGGATAACATCAGAAGGCTCACAGATGCGTTGCCAGCATGTGAGAGATTAGTATGCTCTTTTATGTTCTAATTTTATTCGTTTTTTGTAAAACAATAATTATTTTTTTTAAATAGGTAATTGTTAAAAAAGTCTACTAACCCGCAGTATGGCAGCATGGGCGCCGCCCACGACGCAATGCATGGTCCGCCCCGCGGTCGGTTCGTGGTCGGCGCGGCGCGGCTCTACATCGCCGCCCGCCCTTCCGCACTCTACCTCTGCAACAAACACCTCACTACCTGACCATCCTACCTTATTATGTAACACTAGTGCAGCGAACTATCGATGTTTTCTTAATACCATTATTCGTATATTGATAATAACTACAAACCGCCTGGTGGTCAAAATTTGCCTATAATTTCTTTAATTTGCCTACTATATGCTTATTTAATATGCTATAGACAAAATTTCAATTCTTTGTATGTTGCATCATTTCATTTTTATCGCTGAGGCAGAGAAAGAAAATTAAAAACTTTCATAGGCCGTTCAGTTTTTTTATCAGGGTGAATGAGCTCTTAGGAATGAATTATTAAAGTTTAAATTTTATTAATTTTATAATAAAGCAGCAATATACCTACTTCCGTGAGAGTAGATGTGTATTTAAAGGATTTTATTGCCGTAGTTATAGTAAATATGTCAATGTAACTAATTTCGTCTCAATAAAAAAGCCATGTTAATATTTTAGTGTATACGTAAATGAGGGTAGTTGTTCATAAGAGTATAAATACAGTGACATGCAGGTAAAGAGGGCAGTTGTGTTACGATCGCTGACTTGGTAACAACTATCTAAGTACATTGTGATCAGTATATGTACGACGCTTGAATACGTCAATTTGGTGAGCTATGATTATAATAAATATTTACGTAATATCAGTATTATATTCATGTAATATAGGAAGACTATTAAACGTTAATTTTTTTTCTATGCAACCAAAGAATATATATATATCTAACCATAAAATATCATACATTTCTTTCTTTTGTTTCCTTAGTCCAACTATTTTATTATTGATTCTTTGTACGAATTACTATTTTTTTTAAGTTCAAAAAACTACTACAATTTCTTCTACTGCAGGATACTATAGGACAACTGAGATACTTAATTCTTATTTTAAATTTGGTAATATATCATTATGTTTATAATAATATGACTTTGAGTGAATATATCCACACAAAAAGAATTACTACAATCAATTCAGAAATTGCGAAAACATTGAATAACGCATACACACCCTTTTTTGCAAATCGGACAAATATTGGACGGCGTTCAAAAACTTAACAATTATTAAAACTTGCGTGAAGCGGTTGTCGCTGTGACCAGTTTGAGCGATAATTTTACGAAACCGCTCGGGAAACCAGCGACGCGAAAATTATGTAAACAATGAGTCGACAAGCTATTCACTACTCACGACACGACTACGACACGACTAACTAGACTAAAAGACTACGCTAGTAAGGCGATGCACGTTGCGACACGGTCTATCCATGGTGCCTATGTCGTCCAATAACAAGACCATGCACATTTATGTATATCCAGCATTAAACACGTATTTGTTCGGGTTAAACAGACTTATAGAAGACAACAGGTGATAGCTGGATGCTACTGGCAAGAGACAGGGGAAAGTGGCATTAAAGAAGGGCCTATGCCCAACAGTGGGCGACTAAGAGCTGATCTTGATGTTGATGATTATTCGGGTTCGCCATATTACACAATACACATGCCTTTATTTCTATGCTGCTTTACGCTTCACGTACTGCCAATACGGCGTTAAATTTAATGTATTAATTATGTCCTTGCTATTTCTAACAATAGGTTAAGAGTCTTTGTAATTACTAACGAAATGTATTAACTAAAGGAGTTAAAATAAAAGAAGTGTTATTATAATTATTTGATACTGGAGCATTTTTTGATGGTTACTAATATAAGGGTGGCATATCGTTAATCTGTCAAAAAAGGCTATTTTGGCTAATAATGGAAACAGAAAATGGAAATGCGTTTTTTGCTGAAACAGTACCTACTACAAAATTCTAAGCACAAATTGTGAAAAAGATTCGTAAATGTCATCTTGAATATTATTTATTCAATACAACTAGGAAGCCTAAATCGAAAGTATATAAAATCGGTGTCGTGTCAAAATAGTTTGTCGTGGAGTGACAATGTGCTCGCTGTAGTGGAAAAATGAATTATATGGCGTAGGTGCTTCAGTTGAAAGTAAGATAGGCAAGATCGGCGGCCATTAATTTTTAAATAGGCTGAGTAGAAAGATCGATGTTGCCATGTTTGAAGATAGGCGCCGGATTTTCGGCATCACTATTTTCTCAGCATTTTACCTCTCTTACATGGACGAAATAATAAGGTTTGTTTATTTTTCCAATAAAACTTTTCCTGTTTCCAGTTTTTGGAGCCCTGTTGTTGTAACGAACTTTACTAGTGACGATTCGGTGACATAATCGTGTGTTTCTTTATGCAAATTCTCGAAAAGCATTCTTTTTTACACTCATTCTTATGTGGGTTTTTTATAAGTTTTTAACAACAATACCCCTTGCCTGTTGTCACACAATGTCAGATTTTTTTGACCCCCCCTCGCGCCTAGTGCAGGGGCTCTTGCTACATGTTGTTATGAAGTTAAGATACTGAATAAAGCTATTTTTTTTTTTTTAGTTCGACTGCGTATCTCTTCATTACGAATCTTATCCCTCAGCGAGTGAATTTTTACAAAGTTTTTATAATTTTTAATGTTAACATTTAACAAATGCGGCCAGTTTAGTAAGATACTTTTCATGTAACCTATTAATCTCCGTGCGACAGTACCATTGGCAAACCAACAATTAGTTCTAATAGTGACAAGTGCGTAATTGTCATAAGTGTCGCGTTGCACTCAGATGAATTTACGAGATAAAGCGCTTGTTAGATTACATTGTTGTAAGCATTTTTGGAATTAGTTATGCTTTGAAGTTGCGTTTTTTGGAGCTTTACATTAAAGACAAAAATACACACACACACCCAGCACAACCCAGCGTTTTGCTAAGAATTTCTTGCCTCGTGCAACATCGATGTTGCCACCTCCGATGTTTACGACTTAGAGACCATATAGAAGAAGGCATACTCAATTCTCAAAGGCTGGCAACGCATCTCTTCTAGTAATTTCATCAGCTTTCTAGTAATTTCTAGTGCAGTATGTCTATGACCGTCACTTTCATGCAAACCGTCTGTCAGTTTGCTCAACAAAAAAAAGTAAGGGTGAGGTCAAAATGTCTTTAAAAAGTATCATTTGAATAATAGAGACAGATACGCTTAAATTTTATGTCTATACAGTAACAACCCCCCCCCCCCTATACTAGGGTGCTCTATAACGCATTAATATTATTATATAATATATAATGTATAATGTTAATAGCTGTGCCGCGTGACTTCGTCCACGTGGGCCACCCTTATCATTTAGGAGTATGATAAATAGCTAGTAGCCGATTCTCAGACCTTTTGAATATGCGTATAAAATTTCATAAAAATCGGTCAAGCCGTTTCGGAGGAGTACGGTAACTAACATTGTGACACGAGAATTTTATATATAAGATAATTTAGATATTATTACATTCTGTGCATTCGGAGCCGTAAAAGCGCGTTGTACGAGAATAATCCTACAACGCGTTTTTATAATGCGGGATAAACCTACCGTGTTATAGGGGGGATTGCTGTATAAGGATATGATTCAATTTACTATTATCACAACACAAGCACGAATAACGAACAAAGCCACGCTGGGAAATATAAAATAAATTTGCAACTTGCAAAAGAATGTGATCCAATTGCTTCGGACCGTGAATGCAACTTGATGCTTCGTGCGCTTGGGAATTTATTTATTCCCTTTGGATGCATGTTAGCTACACTCGAGTTAGGTCTGTTTGAATCCAAGGTGCTTATAAATAACTCGACGAACCCGGATTTTGTATAATAGAACTAGTTGAGTAATAAGAAATAAAACTGAAAGAAAAGAAAGAATGTAATATAATAAAATAGTTTAAAAATTGCACGGGTTTTTAGTAAGGTATAGGTATAATTATATATTTATTAAATATGTATTTATTTAATTATATATTTGCATTTACTTATTGGTATTGTACACCGCCTACTTTCTGTTATGATTATTTCCATACCCACAACACTACGTTGTCTGGAAGAAATCGCTATGTAGCGATAAGACCGCCTAATTGCAGTACAATGTTTTTTTTTCTTTTTTCTTTGTTATTAATTATTGTTTTCTATGTGTTCTTGTGTACAATAAAGTATATTCTATCTATTCTATCTATCTATCTATTCTAAGGTAGTGAAAATTGATTAACTAGAAAAGAAAAAAAAACTTTACGCAGAATACAAAAAAACCACTGTAAACTTTATCTAGCTCGCTTCCATACTTTTATTTAACATAATAAACAATTGGTACACTAAAATAATTTTATTAATCATAGTAGAACATAAACAATACTAGAATATTTATCTAAATGAAATTCCTCATATTTCATTGACCATCCGTCAAACTATTTCCATGATCTGTGGTCAAACCCCTCTTTGAACTTCTTTTTGGCGGGAACTTCCTGCAGCAGACTCAATTTTTTTCATACTGTTTGTCTCAAGCTTAAGCCACTTTTGCGCTGACGGCCTCATATAGCCTTCCTCGATAAATGGCCTATCTAACACTGAAAGAATTTTTCAAATCGGACCAGTAGTTCCTGAGATTAGCACGTTGTGACAGCATTGCCGCCACTTCACGCCGATCTCATGTGAGAAAGAGGTACTGGTACCCGGACGCGCCCTCCCAATTCGGCTACAAGCATGGCGCTACCTCTAATTAAAATTATTTGCGAAGCGTCTTTATCCAACACCATTATTTTAAACCACTAAGTGATAAAAGTAGTCCACGCGGACGAACTCACGGGGTACATCTAGTCTATAAAATATAACTGTCAGTTGAAAATGAACCTTTGCTCGGACTGGCCGTTAATATTTAAAAAATATTATCCTAGGATTAAAAAATAGGTTAATTATAGCCGCCAACATTTGAGCAGGACAACGTCTATTGGACCGTTTTTATATAAATTCTTAAGGATTTGTACAAGCAAGAAATTAGGGATAGAAATTATTTTCTCTTTGGCTTTGAAGAGAGGAAATCAATTTGTCATCTTGAGGTCGGATCGCGGTCAGAGGTCACAGATTGACCGCGTTATTAAAGCGGCATTAGTCGTGTCTGACGTCAGTTTTATAATCCGACACCGGAAGAGGGGTCATATATATATGTATTTTTTTACATTTCTTGAAGACCAAGGAAGGTTCTTACGAGGGGAAGTTACCTCCTTTTTAAGAATCTTTTTTTTTTAATTCTTATCTATACTAATATATAAAGCTGAAGAGTTTGTTTGTTTGAACGCGCTAATCTCCGGAACTACTGGTCCGATTTGAAAAACTCTTTCAACGTTAGATAGCCCAGTTATTGAGAAAGGTTATATGCTATATACTATCACGCTAAGACTAATAGGAGCGGAGCACCAATGAAGAATGTTTCAATATCGGCGGCTTTTTCTCGACGATTAAATCTTCGCATAAATCATGTATGACGGAATTGTTCCTCTTTAAAAGTTCTAAATAAAAGTCCGCGATAGCATATGTCTATCTTTTAAGGTTGGCTCCCTATAACCAAATTTGTTCTAAAATATTAAATATTATTACTTCGCAAGCGAAGGTGTTTTTATCACAGTATGCTACACTATACCACACTGTGCCACACCACCATACTACAACACTATACAACACACTACCACACTATTCCACACTACCGCACTATACCACACTACCACAATACCATACTATACCACACTAGGTATATCACACTGTACCACACTACCGCACTATACCACACGGTACCACACTACCCCACTACACCACACTACCTCACTATACCACACTGCCACACTACCGCACTATACTACACTATACCAGGCTATATATTTTGGGTATTTTCTTGTTTTTATATTCTACAGCTACTAATACCAAATTTCAAAACCAAACATCGCGACAGTACTTATAATTCTGCCCCATCACCTAAATATCCACTCTCCCACTCGATGTTTAAAATTTAAAAAAATCACTGAATTCAGGCAAGCGGAATTACGGCGTTTCAGCTAGTATTTTCATATAATTTTATTCTCTTCCACGGCTGGAACTTGACAGTTATTAATTAGCCATTTACTAACGAGCGACAAAGGCCTGGCTCTGGCGCTGTGACCAGGATACCTTTTATATATTCTGAGGCACGGAGAGAATAGTTTAAGTTTTATATGCCACTAGTTTCAACCCGTGACTTCGACCGGGTTGTTTTCTTAGACTTTCACACAAACCTTCAGCTTGATGATAAAATATAGCCTATAGCCTTCCTCGATAAACGGGCTTTATTGGGCATTTTTTCAAATTGGACCAGTATTTTTTGAAATTAGCGCGTTCAAGCAACCAACCAAACCAACAAACAAACTCTAAAGCTTTATATGTTAGTGTAGATTACAAGTAGCTAGCGATGCCCATACACTGCTCCACTACCTCTCCGAAGGATTGCAGATGCGTTGCCGGCCATTGAAAAATGAGTATGATCAGTTTTTGAATAAATTTAATGGCCCAGAAACAAACTCACTTTTGAATTTCTAATAAGAGAGTTTATTTGAAATCAATCAGTGGCCGGCATTTGAGTCGATCGCTAAGTTAAGAACTTCTTACCGCAACCGAATGATAGATGGTTACCCATTCTAACGTTGGTTTTCAAATATCCAACCTCCTCCGTTATCTTCGTTAATGTCAATGGGTGATTTTAGTCGCGAGATTGTAGAGTTTGTGGGTGTTCCGGGTTTGACGTCAGATTGCAATCTATCACCCTTACTCGCCCCACAGTCTAATCAGAGGATTAGACTGTGGGGCAGAGGCAATTTAAGCGGACTCTGGTACTAAACCTGGATAACGCTAGGAAGAGAAAGAAGAAGTAGAATTTGTGTAGTCACTTAACTCTTGATGGTAGGTCATGTAGAGGTAGAAGGTTGTCTCTACTTGAAATCTGATGATTTTTTACAATGGGATAATGCTTGGAAAATAGAGAAAGTAAAATAATGTATGCACGTAAGCCATAAGACTATTTTTAACCTTGAACTTCCGCGAGCTGATTTAATAGTCAATATAACAACGTCTATATAGACGCACGTGTATATATAACGCGATTGCTTTCGGGGCAATAGAAGTAATACTCGGGGCAATAGATATAAACGGGGCAATACACGTGAGTCTAAAAAGCCGTTGTTATCTATACAAAATATATAATGCTGAAGAGTTTATTTGTTTGAACGCTTTAATCTCTGGACCGATTTGAAAAATTCTTTCAGTGCTAGAAAGCCCATTTATCGAGGAAAGCTGTAGGCTTTATATCATTACGCTAAAACTGATTCTATTTTTTACCTAATTTTACGTAGACGAAGTCACAGGCACAATTAAGTGTATATGTTGTTTTTTATACACACATGTATATTATATACATTTGTGTATAAAAAAGTCGTGCTAGTTACACCACTCACTTATAACTCAAGAATGGCTGAACCTATTTGACTGAAAATTGGTGGGGAGGTTGTTTAGAACCAGGAAAAGGGCATAAGATGAAAAAAAATTCAATCAAGTCATCAGGAACGGGAACGGGAACTGAACCGGGAATGGGAACGGGAAAGGGAACGGGAACGGGAACGGTAATGGGAAAGGGAACGGAAACGGGGCTTAATTTTAGGATGTAATAAATAGTAAGTAACTATATACCTTTTTGAAATAGAGTCGTAAAATCGACCAAAACCAAATTCACAATCGTATTTATAAAACTACTAGTGACCCGCCCCAATTTCGCACATTTGCATTATCGTAAGTCTTCATACGAATGCCTATCTTTTTGAAAATATTTTATCGCCTGTGTTCATCAGGGATAATGTAAGATTCTGTCTCTTTAAATCGGTCCAGTAACTAACTTACTAACTTTCAGAGAAACCAACTATCAAATCTTTCCTCTTTATAATATTAGTATAGATATAAAATAAGAAAGCAATTCAATAGAGAGACGGAACAAGTATTTACATTCAGACATTTGAAATACGATATATACGTACGGCACCAAATAAAATCTGTCTGTATGCCGACACAGGGGCGCTATCCGTCTCTGTCAATATGTGTATAATAGACGTTGTACATGTATAAAGGAATAAAACGCCGATAGATGGATGTTGTTTTTGTGCGAAACTGAAATCGATAAAAAAAAACGGATCCAAAAAACATATCGCGCGTTCTGAATTGAAGGAACGCAACCTAAAATTCCTGCTTTTTTGGTAAATCCAAATGTAGGTCACGTGACTTACGCTGTTTGTTGATAGTTTTAAGTTTTCACTTCTTTCGGCAGTCCTCATGACTGCTTTGAGTTTTTGACGTGATGACGTCTGATAATGCATGAACGTTGGCTGCTCGCACGAAAAGCGTGACTCGTTGTCACGTTCTGTCTGAGCCGAGCGTGCAAGCTAGAGTGCGGAATAAGCGTTCGGCGTTTTCACGTAAAACTATCATCAATCAATTTTTTTGTTAAATGATAACTCCTTTAAGAACTTTGAGCATTTTTCGAAATGGAAAACAACCGTTAATCTGGCGACACCATTACCGAAAATCGACACCTCTGCCGGCAGTGCCGGCCTGAGGTAAATTTCAGGATGGAGCGAGATCTAATTATGGCGCCACCCTTACTGGCTCTGTTTATAAATTTTTTAACATTATATATATTTAAAATAATCGCAAATTAAGAGGCGCCCTTACCTGAGGCGGGACTCGATGCCTGGAGCAACCGCTCCGTTTAGTCCTATGGTAGGGCTGGCCCTACCTCTGAGTATTCCGTTTTAACCCCCGACGCAAAAATAGGGGTGTTATAAGTTTGAAGTGTCTATCCGTCTGTGGCATCATAGCTCCCGAACGGATAAAGCGATTTCAATTTAGTTTTTTTATATTTAAGGTGACCTATGTGCGAGTGTTCTTAGACATGTTTGATGAAAATTGGTTAAAGGTTGTGGGGGGTGAAAATGGGGAGCTCAAATAAACTATAGGAAGCGAATATATACGAGTGGGGTATCAAATGAAAAGGTATGATTTGTGTATTCAAAAATTAAGTTTTTTAAGAAGGGGGGTTTTGGTGTAGGAGATTAATTTACTGAATTCAACGAACTTACTCGAATGTAGCATTGAATTGAAGGTTTTTTAAATTTCGAATTTAATCTTATCACTTTCATCGGCAGTGCTAGTGTTTTTATTTATTAATATCTTACTCGTAAAATCATTCCGATCTGGGGTCCATAAAGTCTTCACTTTATGGACCCCGGATCACTTTATGGAAACGACATCGCGTCAGACCAAGAATGAGATGGAGGAATGAGTTGGATCGTTATAATGGAGATTGGCAATGCATAGCCTTAGCCTTAGACAGAACCTTATGGAAAGAGAATAGGGAGGCCTTTGCCCTGCAATGGGAAAAAATAGGCTCTAAATAATAATAAATCTTACTCGTAACTTAAAAAGAACGTTCAAATAGTTTTTTTTTCTAGATTAACAGGGCACAGGTGACAAATGTGCCGATTCCGCCGCAAATCTGCATTGACAACGACAAACGAGGGACTCAGGATCACATGAAATTCGCTGACGCTTACGTTCCATCTTATACTCGGAGGTTTCTCCTTATTCTTATTCGTTCACTCTTGGCAGAGAGGTCGTGATCATGGAACACTATGATGATGCACCGCGTTTTTAGAGAGGAACTTCCATCTGCTCCTATTGGCAGTTTGACGTGAGCATTCTGATACTGGCTTCTTCAGTATGGTCTTAATAAGATCTATCCATCTTGTTGGAGAGCGTCCACGTGGACGCTTGCCTTCTATTTTGCCTTGGAGTACTATGCGTTCACACTCGGAGGTGCGTTGAACCAAATCCAGATTTTAGGCTACGCGTCGATATTTTAATCCTTTCGTTGTTTTTACAGGTGTTTATATCCGATAACTGGTCAGCTCCATTACGGGTGCGCGACCCCAGACTACCCTAGCTGCTATGGTCTGTTCTCCTATACCGTCTGTGACAGTAGTATCTGCATCCATTTTCTCCTTTCCATCTACTACTGAAAAAATTGTGGACGAATTTCGACCAGACGACTATCTCCTCTAAAAAAAAAGTTGCTTGGATTAAATATTATGTAAGATTTAAACCGTATTTAGTACGGAATTTAGAAGAGGCAAGCTTTGTAAGAATATTGTGCCACAAAGAAACCGTAAGTAACAAGTCACGTCCGCTTCGTTAAGTCGCTCCAGTAATTGGAGCTGAAAAACGTTGTCAGCTGGATTATACTGTGATGAGTTTTTGTCAGGTGAAGTCTCATAGAATAGAGGAAATTTACATTTTATACTAGTCGTCTTAAATATATATGATTAGATCGTAGCTAAATCAGTGGCCGGCTTTTGAGTCTATCGCTAGGTTAAGCAGTTCTTACCGCGGCCGGGTAATAGATGGGTGACCCATTCTAAGATCGGTTTTCAAATATCCGGCCTCCGCGTTTCGAAAGGCATGTAAAACAGTGAGTCCCGGCTCTAATCCCACTGGGTGATATTAGTCGTGAGAATCTGCTAAAAATTCCTAGGCGCAGTGATCATTTATCGAGATGGGAAAGAACCATAGATCTCGTGACACCGTCACCGTTACCGACACATCTGGAACGCAGCCACAGTTTATAGACGGACAGACGTACGAACAAAGCGAATCTATAAGGGTCCCTCGTAGGACTACGGAACCCTAAAAAGATGCGTTAAATATAAAAAGATTAAAAAAAGCATAGAGAATCTTCAGCTTTAATAAAGGCACCTTTTATTGTGGACCTAAAGCCGCATCTTCAGTCATAACTTCTCTTATAAATGTCAACTCAAAGGTTTATAAAGTGAATCTTTATGACGGACTACCCACTTAAAAGTTTTATTACTGCATCAATTTAAAAGGGATAGAGAGTAAACCGACTTCTTTAAGATGTAAATGGCTGATTAAGAACATCATAATATTCTTAACTAGCTGTTTCCCGCGACTTTGTCCACGTAAAATTAAAGTTGCCCTCAGACCTCCGTCATCTGGCTATATCGTAAAATCCGTTCTTAACGGACGTATACTACCACCGATGCAACACATCGGAGCTATTTTACTCATCTCACGCATCGTAGGAGCCAAAAACTTGGATCCTCTTCAGGACCTTCTATCAACCAAACTTCTCGGTCGACAGTATAACATTGAATTGCGTTTTCGTCAACTGATTATATCTAACTACAATACTACGCTTCAACTGTTTGTGTATACTAAAATAAGTAGTACTTAACTCGAAAACTACTAGTACATATTAAATAAAAAGACAGCTACAAAATAGTAAATGAACACATAATAAAGTACGTACGCATTAACACGAGAATCAAATTAAAAACACCTGTGCCGTTAAGTCAAAAAAATCTCTCTACGGCTCGGAATTTGGGCCCCTTTCTCTTAGCTTTCACGCAATGATCAAACATAGTATCACCACGGAGAAGTCGTCGGAAACATCCCAGCATCCGCAGCACCATCAACAGATTTCCACCTTTAATAAACAAACAATAAAACCTATTTTCTGACGGTGGAAATCCGACTTAAGCTGTAATGCTGCCAGCGTGGGAAACACAGAGCAGGTGCTAAATAAGTTTCCGTTTTTTTGTGTTTATTTCAAGTTTGGTTCGGATTAGATGTCCAAGAAAGATTTCTACGATTGTATGAGTTAGGGCAACATTGTAGCTCCTTTAATTTCATACTTGAAAGACAAAACAAAAAATATAGAAAGACATACAAAGTAGAAAAGTTTATTAAGACGTGTATATTAGATATTCCCGTTACCACTGCAACCAAACTTCGCTATTGGATGCGACAATGTTCCAACATATTCGAGGGGCGATTTTTACCGTTTATCTGTTTAAGCAGAATTTATATTCAATGTTCGAACGCATATTTTAATAATTACAGTACTAGTAGCCGTCCCATTCGCCAGTAACGATGTATGATGATTTATACTGACCATTTTTATTTGTGGTTAGTGGGCCTATTTCGTTGCAGTTTCAATAGGTCTATAATTCAAAAGATTCGTTGAATACATAAAGACTGGTCATAGTTTTAAACTAATTAACTAAAACTCTCATGACTCAGTATTAAAAACGTTATTAATGAACTTAATCTAGAACGTATTATTTGTCTATATTATTTATCATATACTAGGCCTTAATATCTGAACAGCTGAAAAAAAAAACTAAATTCACAAGTGGCTCTGTTCAAACCTGCACCCCACTGGATTGTTTGCGTCCACTCCTAGCATAAGATTTAAGAAAATAGTTTAGTCGGAGTTGCTACGAGAATATTACGTTTGTAACTATTATTTAATAAAACTTTATTAAAATGTCCTAAATATGAACGTTGCATACACGCTGAAGTTATTTAGATCAGCAAAAAAGTAAAACAGCGTCAGTCACGAGTCCGTCGGACAGCTCTCACTCGCAAGATTCGTCACCATTACACAACCTAAGGTCCTGGTGGAGCGCTACAAAGTATTCAGACAAGTCCACCTACGAAGCGCACTCGAACGGCCGGTCCCAAACAAGTGAAACCCCATTACGTAAGCTCTAATGTAGGCATTTGGTCGGTTTCGCAACCAGCCGGATGTCCGAGAGAAAGCTTCGCAGCGGAGAAAGTGCGACGCTCGGCCTTGCCGCCAGAATAATATTATTCGTACGTTGAGGAAACCAAATATTCAATGGAAAACTAATTTATGATATTAGAAGTACTGTTATATATGTCTGTCTTTTTATATGTCCCTGTTATAACTGTTGTTTAACCTGTGGGCAACCAACGCTAGGACAACTGCACTCCCCGACGGCTCGCAGTCGCCTTCGTCTTGGAGGCATGATTATACTCTATTCATGAAGTACCTAAATGATATCAGTCAGCCCGAAGTTACATTTATCAAAATTTCCCTACAGTACTGATTTAACATGACTACTACGGAGAAAATATCCAAAAAATTAAAATAAAACTTTAAGCATTTGAAACCATAAATAAGCCAATATATTCTTTACCAGCTACGAGTACATCGTATGTACTTGGTAATCTCTGTAAAATAATTATAATATATTTACGTTTTATAAAACTATAATGTGTGATTTAATGATTAAAATAACTTTTAACTGCATCAATTTCTTCAAAATAAAAAATGTTAATAATATTCAGTTGTACATATTTTGGTATTGATTTTAATGTTAAGCAACTATGTATATATACACTCTGCAACGAATATATAAATAATGTATGCACGCCAGTGGCATGTGTGGAGAGAGTTTCAGTGGGTCCGGGAGGGCCGGCAGCGCATCTGCTGGCCTTCTGGTCGTGCAGATGTCCATGGGCGCCGGTAGGCACTTCGGTGCCTGCTGTGTGCTCGTCTGCCCCCTTGTAACATAAAAAAAAATCGAGGAAGGCTATTTTAAAAGCTCACGCTAAAGGTGAATCTATTTATTTATCTTTTTTTTACGTGGACGAAGTTGCGGGCACAGCTAGTTAAGTATAATCGCTTTAAATACAGTATTAAGAGAGTTCATCGTATCTTTAGAGAAATTCTAAAAGTTATATTTATCAAAATTGTATAAATAAATTACACAGCAAACTCGTGTCGGTATTAAATCATATTTGAAAGTCTTAGAAACTTCGAAACTCAATTATTAAGTTTAATATTGAATAAAATTAAAACAACTTCTCAACAAAGATATGGTGTTGGTACAGTTAGGAATTAATTACAAAATATCTTCAAAGTTCTCTCGTTCAAACAATACGCAAGTTATTAATGTAGGCTTTGAAGCGATTAAAACTCAACGCAATATTATTTTGACGCATTTAGGAGATTTTAACAGCGGAGTTACGAGCTTACGTGAAACTGTGTACTAATTTTCAATGATGTCTTTGTTGAAATAACGTATGCGTACCACATGAGAGGGAAAATATTAATAAATTAAATAGCTCATAAAAGAGGAACTGGAGATTGGGCGATGTTCTGATGCTTTTAGGGTTAACGAAACAAAAATTAAAGTCAAAAACAATGATGTAATTCTATTGAATATTTCTGGAATATTAGCTTATTTTAAAAAAAAATTTTGGTGATATTGGTGAAAAATATATTTCATATTCTTTATAGTACATAAGCGCATTATATTCGCTAAACTTTACGTGTGTTGTGGTTTTAGCCAACTTAACTTTAATAACGCTGTGACCGTGGCAATGATATTAAGTTGAAGTGCGTTTAATGCATCAATTAGCTTAAGCAATTATCTTATAATTGTTTTATTTGTACTGTCACTTATTACTTTATTATTTCCACAAATCTACGCGCAATGATGCAGTTGTACCCGTTGGCGCAGTTGCCAGTGATTCTGTCTATCACTCCAGGGGCTATAGGTTCTTTTCCAACTTCGAATCTGGGTGACTTGATCAATAAATACATATGCATTCTTCTTCTTCTTCTTCCTAACGTTTTCCAATTCTAAGTGCCAATCTAAGCGGACCCTGGCACTTAACCGGGAAAACACTACGAAGAATAAACACATATACATTATCTATATGTATGTGTTTATTGGCGACAACATCGCGCCTGAACGGCTGGATCGATTTTGCTAATTTTTATTTAGTTGTGTTTGTAGTTGTCAGGAAAAGGTTCTTGTAAAAGAAGAAATTAGTAAATTGGACGGAAAATAAAAAAATCAAAATTACTTATCCACCATGTAACTTATTTCTAATAACAACTGGATCGGGGATAATATAGGATAATAGAATATAATAAATAGTGAGTAATGCAACGTTCGTGTAGGACATCGTCTGCTGGGTCCGCTAATATATGTATTTTTACAAAAAAAATATGTATAACAGGTGGCTGTTAACGTTATGACACAGGCGTTATTAAGTTGAGAACAGTTAATGCTATATATTTATTTATGTATATTAATGTCTACCAGGAGATTTATGAGGAAGTTCCGACCTCGCGTAACGTATTTTTGGGGTTTTTGAACCAGTCCGGTTATTCGTAACGGTTCAGCTGTTGTCCGCGGGAGTCCATTAAAAAAGAAGACAAGTATAAAATAATTAAACGAAACAGTTGCGGATATCTTATCTTAGTTAGCTGTTCTGTCTATATGTATATAAAAATCTTTCTACATATTATTTTTTTTTATAATACTTAAGCTTGTAAATAGATTCTAAACAAACAATTGGTAGCGGATCGCGCCGTTCTAATAGGACGCGAATGCGCGATACGATCGAACATAGTTCATAACGAACGTGCGATGAAACTTCTAATAAGTGTCTTAATTGAAGTTCGCGCGATCGCATCGCCTTCAATTAGGACACTTCTTAGACATTACCAAATTTAATTAGAGGTAGCGCAATGCTTGTAGCCGAATTGGGCCGGCCCGTCACTATGTATAACATAAATATGTCAAATTTAAATTATTGATTTATCAATATTCTTTTATCCCCTGATGTTATGTGTCCATGGATACCCAGAACTTTGGTATTCCTGGCGCTATCAAATTAATTATTTCCGGAATAATTTCAGGTACTATATATGCTTTCTTCAATTTTATAAATCTTGAAAGCGTTCAACAGTTATTTTCTTTCAACTACGCAGTATAATCTTATCATTAATCACTACAAAAATGATCACAAAGGACGTATTTTCTGCGTGGAACCGAAAACGGAGCAGAAATGTTGTATGAACTTTCATTCATGCACTGTTTTTTATTAAAGCACTTTTTTATTACATAAATTATATAAATTTACCACAGAGGTTTCATTATATCCTACGAAGTGTCGTATAAAATGTATGCATTGGATAAAAAGATACTAGCTAAAAATAAAAATCCAAATACCATTGAAAACTTTGATACTTCATATTTAGTAAGGAAAGTATTAAAAATAGAAGTAGATCTCGATTAGGTTTTAAGATTAAGCACCTTGCTTAAGTGAGTAAGTAATGTGCATTAATGAATCACTTTGCGCTCGGTGCAGCAATCTACTATAAAGTCTTTTCGAATCGGAAACCGAGACTCAGCCGTCGGATCCGTTGTGTAACAGGTGCACTCTGTGTGTTTGTCCCTACCCTGTTTGGGTCCTTGCCTGTTGTTATTGCGTCATCCGGGTGGTAGAGGACGTTTTTGAGGCGCCTAAGATATTTTTAAGCTTAGGGATTGGGCGTTTAGTTGCAGGCGCCGACAACTAAGGTGTTAGGTTATCTAATGACTTTCTCGAATTACCGTTTGGAAAGGTCTTTGAAAAATTTAGGTCTCTAAGGAGGCCCAGGTTTCGCACGAACCATGGCGAATCGGTCCAAAAATGCATAAAAAGATTTTGTAATGTCTGGAACCTATTTAGGGTTCCAACGGGCTAATATGTGCGAACACGACATTCAAATAGGCCGTATGCAGTTTTTGTATAGTCAACCAAGAAATTGGTTCACCACGCTAAGGTCGAATGTCGTCTACACGATTGAAAAAAAAAAAAATGTCGTCTACACGTCGATCAGTTATAATGCTTATTTTTTCTTGTTATGCGTTATGTTAATTTCTAATAATATCCCTAACATAATTTTCCTTAACTAGGAGCTGTCATCCACAATCGTAAAGCACTTTCTTGATCGAATGTACAATATAAACTTATTTCCAAGGCTCATTTGGTTTTGGTGCAAAACATCAGGTCGAAATAGGTGTCCACTTTTATATATGACGTTTATGTTATTTTTCTAGAGTTGTCGCTATGGATATGAGGGGCTATGGAGGCTCGGATGCACCTAGAAGTCAAGTAGAATACAACATGACCTATCTGACAAACGATATGAAGGCTGTTATTGATCAATGTGGTAAATGAGAAATAAGCACAATTTTAATATAATTATTTCTTTATATTAAACAAATGACAGTATAGATAGATCCCGCTGTTTTTCCTCAGTTGACCCTGAATTTAAAAGATATTGTTTTCTTTGTAATTATCAGTCAAATACATCGCACGCTTTATCATAAACTATCCGATAACGTTTTAGGTCTAAAGTGAGTTATAAAACTGCCTGTACCATATAAGGCAGCTTCGTTTCAACGTTCTCTATCAGCAAATCTAAGAACTATTTCGATATTTCCATCCAACACTGAGATACATCTACTTTTGTCTTTATAACTAAAATAAGTTTTTAGTTTGAAAGAAAAATAAATAATAAAATATCATTAAAATAATATTTTAATATCATGAATAACTTCGTTAATTGTTATAATTTTTTTTTTCTTCTTTTTTTACCTAAAAATCACGCGTCTTATCTATACGTCGTAACTTCATGGACTCCAGCCCTTATTCAAAATACATGTAGAGTCTAAATATGAAATGAATCGAATCGAGGTTCAGGTCGCATTTGAGAATAATAATTATTATTGAAAATTTTAGGAAATGACATAAAAAATTAATATTTTCCCTCCATCATTTAGATCAGCGGTCGGCAAGGAGTGTCCCGCGGGCCATGCGTGGCCCGCGACCCATCTATTTGTGGCCCGCGGCTGCTTATAAATAAATAATAGTTAGTTAATTAAATTACACGAGTGTTTAAGTTTTGTGATATTGTACTAAAATTTTGCATCTTTAATATAGCTTGCACTTAACTCGCCCCGCAGCCAAATCCTCTGCAATCTAAGCGGACCCTGGTACTTAACCGGGATAACGCTAGGAAGAGAGAGAATAATGTATTAAAGCAGTATGCTAGCAAGACTGTATGAACCAACAAAATATGAAGAAGTATGTAATCCTTAATTATAATGTAGATGTGAAAGTAGCGCGGTATAGCTATAGGATGGATATTGGATTCAATAAAAATTAGTGGCACTCCGGGAGCGTCGCCGGAAGTGAAAGCAAATCCTGAATATTCTGTGGTCTCGGTTACGGTAACACTGTCGCAAGCTCAATGCTTTTACCATCTCAAAAAATGCCTAAAACACGTAAAGAAGTTTTCACTTTTAAAAAAATGACTAATCTTTGTTTAAGGTTGAGTAAAGAAAGATTTTGAATGGTGGAATGTCATATCAATATATAAGCAAACAATCATTCATTTTAATTGATATGGTATAGAGGTCTATTAACTTATTATTAACAACTAGCTGTACCCGCGACTTCGTCCGCGTGAAAACATTTAGCGTGTTGCAATATAGCCTAAAGCATTATTCGATAAATGAGCTATCTAATACTAAAAGAATTTTTCACAACGGGCTATTAGTTCCTGAGATTAGCGCATTCAAGTAAACAAACAAACTCTTCAGCTATGTATATATTAGTATAGATTACTATAGATATTGTCCAAATTAAAGTTATTATATAATTAGTTTAAATCTTTAATCGAATAAAAACAGTTCTATATCAAATATGGAAATAATTTCTTGAATTGTTTGAAAATAAGTTTGTAAGGGACACGCTGGTGTCTTTTCTGAGCTTTATTAACCAAGGGATTAATAATACACCAACTAGCCAATAATTTTCTCATAGACTGTATTTACAAAGCACTTTTATTTACACGGATTATCACTACGTCATGGGAACGTGCCGGCCAACAATTTGGCACGACCTTATCTACTAAATGGAGGCTGACACTAGTAGGCACCTTACATGAGTAACATTTGGTGTTTACGAGAGCGAGATAGGACTATCACCTTCTCTTTCTAACAAGACGTGCCTATCTCGCTTGCTATGTTACGTACTAGTGCCAGCCAGGATCAGTTCGTCCGACGGCGTCCACGATCGAAGACGCTGCCATACCGTTCCTGTATCATCTGTCCGTAACAAAGTTCTTTAATAAGATGATTTGGCGATTAACTAAAAACCCTTATGGCCTAAACAATTTCTGCTGAATATTTCTTTGTATTTCCGATTCAGATATGTGCGTGATTACAGACCTTTGCTCAGTATTACGAAATTACACGCGAACAATTCATTACCAAAAACAATTATTGCGCGGCATCGCAGTTGGTTACGGCGCGGTGTGACTTCATTACAATAACACTGGATTGTGTACGCCATTTCGAAAGCTGTAATTTTTAACTGTAACATTAAATACCAAGAGATTCGCGTTTTTCAGGCATTCCACGAGCAGTTACTAGTGATAAAATATACATATTTTTTGTAGAAATATATAAATATGTACATAGAGATATTACACCCAGACTCGAGGTGGAAATCAAACCCACCACCTCCGGAGTGGAAGGCAGTGTCACTGTCCACTGCGCCAACGGGTCAGTTAAAATATGATAATCCTGGAATCTATGTATGTACATATATACTAGTTGTTGCGCGCGACTTCCTCTGCGTAAAATTAGGTGAAACATTTTAACGTGATGATATATAGCCTATATATATATTATCGGACCAAAACCCTGAGATTAGCACAAGTAGTTCAAGTAGACAAACAAACAAACTCTTCAGCCATATTTGTTAGTCTATATAAGATTAACACATAAAGCGCAAACTTTCGGCACCAGTTTATGAAAATTGCGCGGACGGAAAGGTGTGAAATTTTTTCGCAATTATAGTTTATATAGAAGAGGGTGTGCGAATGCTAATATTTTTATAATATTAATGTATTAAATTATTCAAAATAAAACGATACGCACGCCGCAATTTCTGTTTCGTGTGTGGATCTTCCTTTATCTGTTCGATAGCTGGTCAGATCCGCTACGGGTACGCTATCCCGGACTACCCAAGTTGCTTATGTCACTCCCCCTGTACCGCCCGTGACAGTAGTATCCCCATCCTTTTTCTCCTTTCCGTCTACAATCATATCCATTTATAATTAACAAGCAAAAAGTTAGTCAAAATATAATTTGCTTAATATAGAAAAAAATTCAGTGGGCAAATAATACATTCTATATAATAATCTCTTTACAACTCAGAAACAAATTATATTTATTTTTGACAATGTTTTAACAGCTGACCATAGTTAAGATATTATTTATGCTTATTCTTGTAATTATTTTTACAATTCTCATATCAAACTCAACAAACATTCACCAAGAATGTTATGAAAGCACTGCAACAGCAAATCCTGTCAATTCCATTCGTAAACCGTGTGAATGACAAAAATGTGACTGTCACTTTAAACTGGTGTATAGTGTTTTCATTCTGTGTGATAAATTTTTGTTTCAAAATTTTTAAATAGTACAATCTTTTAGAATGTTCAATATTAGCTGTAATGATGCTAATTCACTGTCATAATTTAGAGGTCTAAATTACAAAATATGTTTGTGAGTTGTAATGGTGTTCCTGTAAAATATTTAAAACTATGTTTAAGGCTTTATAATATCGAATATAGAATTATTTTTATTACAAAATAATAACTTTGTTTTTGTAAACATATAATTTGTGTATTTAATTTAACAATAATTAATTTTAGTCATTTGTACATCTTTGCTTTACAAGGAACTTAGCTAAATTGTAATAAAGTTTAATATAGTTACTGATATCTTAATTCTAAGTTTCTATGTACTCTACAGATAATAATTTTCATTGTATATTACATTTTTGTTACAAGAAATCTCATCTAAGCTTGACAAGTTTCCTAATTGACATAAATAAAAACATCAAAAAGTTACAGCTGTAAAAGGATTAGAATCTGGACCAGTCATTGTATAAACTGCACCAGAACCAGTTATTACGAATATATCAAGTCATGTTATCGTATATTCGGGCCAAATTCATATATATTGAAGATTATTAATATATTAATGTTATCAAGCTCTTTGTATAGATCTACATGTAGCATAACCAATATACTTTTAACATCAATTATGAGTTTTATTTAGACATTTTAAGAGTAGGGAATAAGTAAAACTCTCATAGAATCAGACGTTACTTTGCAGATATCCATGACATGCATGAAATACTAAACTACTTTGCTTAAATCCGCGAATGAATATGTGAGAAAATCGGTGCAATGCTGCAACCCGAAAGTTACACCACCGAATCCGCCACCAAAGCATACCACTACCCTGACTTTCCGAGGTGCCTCAACGGGGGCCTACCTCAAATAAATTATTTGGTGCTGCTAGTTTTGTAATAAGTGTAGTGAGGGCGGTAAATAATGAATGAATGAATGAATGAATGATGAACTAATGAATGTAGAAACGTTAGTCACCATCATTGGCCATTTCAACTGTTGCCGATGATTGATGCAGTGTGTATTACAGCGACACTTCCGTTTGTGGCTGTGCAATCCAATCCTGGATTGACACGGACGACCACACCCGGAGCAGATGTATACTTTGACAGAACTAGATGGGTGGTTGTGACTTTTCTGCCGTTTGAACTTTAGTAGGAAAGGATGAATATATGTACGATAAAGGGAATTAATGCGTATAATGTACCGAATAATGCATTGAATATTAACGAAGTTCTAACATTCAAAAAATCGTTCTCTCAATTGGTGCAAGCAAGAAAGATTTTACGGTTGTCGGTGAACGAATGTATGATTAAGTGTATGAACCTATTATGAAATTGAATGAATGAATGAACGAATTATAAAGTAATACATATGATTAATGTGTGAACGAATGAAATTAATAAATAATCAACGCAAACTTATTTGACTTGGTGTTAACGTTTAGGATGCAGGCGTGGATCCGCCCTTAAAAAGGTGATGGGCACAGCCACTAAATTTTTGGCTAAAGGTCAGTCAGCGTATTAGCTTGTTTATGACCGATGTAGTGCATTCCTATAAAGAATATGTCTATAAAATATATGTCTTTCATACATTGATTATTTAAAGTAGACGTCCTGTCAAGCGTGCTGCTCAGAAGGTTGAAACCATATGCGGAACAAATCCTTAGTGATTATCTGTGTGGGTTCCGTCGTAATCGCAGGCCCGATTTTAAAACATTTTTCATTGGTGCTCCGTTCCTATTGGCCTTATGTTATGATAGATAGCCTATAACCTACCTCAATACAATACAATACAATACAATACAATACAATACAATACAAGTTAGAATCTATTTCTTTACATAGTATAAAATTAAAAGTTCAAAATAATTTTTGTAATAATTTTTTACGTGTTCTATGAACGTGGAAAATATCAAGTCTCAACGTCTAATAGTTTAGAACAACATTGCGAGCGAACAGACGGACAGGCGGACTGGAAGACGGACAGACAGACGGACAGACGGACGGACGGACGGATGGACAGACAATAAGAAGCGTGGTGCTTCCTCTAATTACAATAACAATATGCATAAATAACTAATATTATAGCCAAGAGCGTCTCAAAACACGCTTATATAGAATTTCGTATCTCAAATTCTAATTCAAATTACATTATATTCAAGTAGACTTTTACAAGCCTTCTGAATCGTCAAATATTTAAAAACCTACCACTGATTCGGAAGTGTCGAGCCACGAGAAGATTCAGCAAGAAACTCGTTAGCGACTCTTTTAAAAACCGTTACAAAGTACAAAGCTGGGGCGCCTCAACGTCTATCTGATCATTTGGAAAGGTTAGGGGGAGGGGCACCTTGCATGCGGACAGACGGACGGACAAACAGAGGGAAACTGTTAGAAATCCTTGTAGGACTACGGAACCCTTAAAAGGATTGTACACTTGTTCAACGATATAAACACAAGCCTGCAAGTGATAAGTGGTTGTCATTTGTTCAACTTACCTCAATTATTAATAGCTGTAATTTACATTTATGTCTGACTTGCCGCAGATATCGCTGGGTCCTTTGTAAACGGATGCCTTAAGATGATTTGTTATTACATCCCTACTTGAGATAACATTGTATCAGAACGGAGCTTAGAATCGCAGCTTCAGAAATCACAATTGTAAATTCATCCTTATTTGATACTAGTGAAATCTAGGGGATTTACATGGAAACTGTCTTGTTATTGACTAGCTCTATCCCGCGACCACGCTCGCGTGAATTCGGTGATTTTGTATCACTTTGAGGGATTTATTTTTTGTGCGGAACCCTAATTATTTTTCTTAGTAAAGTAGCCTATGTTATTTCTTCTAACATCAGTTACCTGCCAGTGAAAATAGTATACAGAAAGTATATATATATAGATAGGGTTTTTTACATGAATGTTTTGTGAGTATACACAAGTCTGAAAAAGAGCTGAACTTATTTCGACGGAACTTACGGCTATATTAATATTGCCAAAAGATTTAAGATTCTGAGCAAAGAAAGATAACGCTCAAAATGCATTATCATTGAACTTTATACGGATCAAGTAGCAGGTAAGAGTTAGTTACATGATTATGTTATGTTATGTTAAAGTTTAATTTCAGCTTATTAATTAATTATTATAACGATAGTTTTATTAATGTAATTAATATTGATAACCTCAATATATTAAATTAGACAAAAAACAACAACCTCTTTTCTGATTCTTCTCGTTCCCTTTTTAGGGTTCCGTAGGTATACAAGGAATACTTATAGTTTCTCTATCCTATCTGTCTACCCGCAAGGTGGTACCTTCTTACGACTTCCATACATTTAAATGCTTTAATTTTTCCATGTTGGTAGGACATGCTAAAAACTCATTTAAAATTTTGAATCAAATTTCAAATTAATATTGTTAATGCTCAAAAAAATAAAAAAATACAACAAAAAAATATTTGAATTTTTTTTTAGTGAAATTTTTAGTGAACTACCGGTTTTAAAGTTATTCAACAAATATCTCTATCGCGTATCAGATACGGAACCATTCTATATAAGCACGTCTTGTCACGCTCTGAACTATTTTGTTGTTTACTAGCTGTACTTGCGACTTCGATCGCAAAAAAAAAAAAAAAAAAAATTAGGAATAAAATAAATTCAGTTTTCGTGATGATATATATCCTATAGCCTTCCTCGATAAGGCTATCTAACACTGGAAGAATTTTTCGAAGCAGGCCAGTTCCTGAGATAAACGCGTTCAAGCAAGCAAACAAGCAAACTCTTCAGCTTTATATATTAGTATATTCTATATCTAATATAGTATATTCTTTATGTATATCTAATAGATTATATTTAAAATAAGCATGTTAAAAAAAACCTATACAAATGAAATATTTCACTTACCAGCGATTACAAGCGTAAGATCGATTTGAAAAAAGTTGGCGATGAATTAGGTGACGATCGCAATACCAGAACATAGAAGGCACCGCAGATGCTTTGCCGGCCTTGCTTTATTGTTGGCCATAAGATTTGGTAGTCAGTGAGGTAAAACACCTGCTCGTCTACCCGTTATCGTATAAAACGTATAATTTAAAGTCAGTACGTGTGACGTCACTCGTCTGCGAGTACAGCTGTATGCATAATGGGGTTCATTTATTTTCATTTCTTTCTTTCACAGACGCCTCGACGCAGAGCTTTAATGACGGCTTTCGTTTCTTTGTCGGCAGTGCTTAAAGGTTAAATATAACTCGAGGCACAACTTTAAACTAATTGCTTTTAACTCGAATAACTTAACCTTAAAATATCAAATGATAAAAGAAATGTGAAATTCTTTATTGTTGTGCATTATATAAAAAAAATACTTAATAGAAGGAATAACTAGACGTAACCAGAAGTCAAGTGGAGTGATCTACTTGAGCCAAGGGAAATTTAGTTATCCCTACTTGTCACGTATTCCCACAAAGTAACGCCCAACATTAATTACGCTGACAAATTAAATGAAACGAAAGAGGTTTTCTTCGCGCTGTTTTGAAAGTCGGTTGTTGGTTATTAAAATACAAAAGTTCTTCTCACGTGTGAGACTGTTCACAGGGTGATCAGCGCAAGTAATTACACGTTGAAGGTCACATACAGGCTGACGTATTTACAAATTAATAAAATTAACATGTCCGTTTGTAACTCAGACGAAACCACGGGCCCTAAATAGTCGTAATTATTTTAATTACACAAAACTTTAGTCGAACAAAAGCTTATTGATCTAGTAAAGTAAGTCAGAAGTCTATTACGGTGTATGACATACAGTCACGCGATATCATGTGCACATTCTAGCGTTAGTATTTTTATTTATTTAGCTTTAGGTTTAGTAATAGGACAAACATATTAATGATTTTTTATATATAAATCTTTATGTATAACAATGGAATGAATTAGCTTTTGTCACCCTACTCCTTCCAAACCCCTGGACCGACTTGAACGAAATTTTCTGCGTATATTCCAAGCGTTTCGTAAATGGTTTGCAGTTGCAGCTGCTGTTTCTTTTTCAACTAAATTAGATATGATTCTCGCTATAACTCAAAAATAGCTGAGCCTATTTGACTCCTGCTTGTTTTGTTATCATTATTTTTGGGAAGGTTTAAAATAAAGAAGAACTCAAAAGAACATTTAAAAATTACTAAAAAGTACTGAATTGGTCAGATCTTCGGAATACTTCCAACAGATGGTGCTAGTATCGACCTTTCGTCTGACCGTAAATCGGACAGTGTCTGCCCCGTCAGGTAGTATATCTTTATATTTAATGATAGCTCTATTTAATTAATTGCTTATTAGCCCACAGTTAAAAATGATCGATAAGTAATGTAATTTCGGATCACCCTGTACTTACATAATTATTAAGTTCAAGGCTATGGTTATTTGTTTTATTTTAAAACTCTAGCCTGCATTTAAGAAGCATTTGAGTAGGCTATTTCCATTATATACATGTCTAAATTTTTTCGGAACTTTAACGGTTCATTTAAGGAATACGGAACCCTAAAAGATGGTCAATATGGTAAGTAAATTTGGTTATAATCTTCCTCACGTGAAGTGAATGCTACAATTATTTGAAGCTACAATTGTTTCTTTCAGCTACTTTATTACAAGAGTTGTTTGATTGTAAAATACTAGTACAATATTAAATCTATTTTTACTTAGAATTTTGCACAGGTGGTTATGAGTGTACTCTCCCCCGTCCCATTTTTATAAGGCCTCATTCACACGAGAGCTTTTTCACAGTGCGTTAAAAAAGCGTTCACTCGGCAGCGATTTAAAAACGCGGCGTTATCGACTTTGATAATAAATTTCACCTAACTCTTTTTTAACTCTCGTCGGCCTAAGGCGGTTATAAAGTCTATGTGAACCGTTATAACTTTAGTGAAAAATAAAAAGAACATACGGAATTTCTTCGTCATCATAACGGTGCGCATACGTAGTAACGATGTAGAAACGTAATTTCTATACACGAAACGCAAACTCATGAACCATCTGTATACACCCAGAGTCGAGGCGGAAATATAACCCAGAACCCCCGGAGCGTATGGCAGGGTCAGTGTCCACTGCGCCAACGGGCCCTCGGGTGCAATGAAATCGCTCATGAGGACATTTTTTTGTAAAATGTTTTTTCCTATTAAACAAAAATTAACTTTTATAAATATGAGATTAAAGATCATTGACCGGTTAGGTATTGAAATGACTTTTAATCTCATATAAAAAATGTATGTATTTTTTTTACTAAAAATAAAATAAAAATGTATTACAAAATAACGTTCTCATGTGCGAAAAAAATAGCAAAAGTTGTTTTTTGTTATCGATATCGTGTTTATCGTTATATTTTTGTATTGAAAAAAAAAAATATTTTGAATTTTTTCTTTACTCATGTTTATACTAGCGGACCCTGTTAGACGTTGTCCCGCCCCAACTTTGGGTTATTTGCTATGTACTACACTTCCCGTTCCCGGGACAAACATGACTGATTGACATGTATTATGATTCTGAATAAAGGTATAATAATTTCATTTCATTTCAAGTACGAAACTCAGGAACATTTTGTATGGGAAAATGATTTTTCTTTTATTTTAATTTGTTGTCAATTTTTCAATGTTTTAACACTTATTCTGCTATTTGGGACGGAGCCATATCTAAAAAATAAAAATTATTAAAATCGGTCCAGCCGTTTTCGTGTTATAAATGTTCGAATAAACTGGACTGTGTTTTATATATATAGATACGGATATCGAACGACGTACGTACGGATACGGTACGACGTGGTACGACGTACGGTACGACGTACGACGGTACGACGTACGACGTAGACGTACGGATCATCGATAATTTACTGTATAATATCTGTTAGATTAGTTTTTTATGCTATTCAATTAAATAGTGTAATGTTTAATATCTCAAAAATCGTTTAATAGTCAATAGCCGTGTCCTGACTGCACGAGCAGCCTCGCAAGGCAGCCCCGGACGTTTGCCGCGCAGTTTTTCGGTTTAAGCACGTGTATTTTCCTCGGGCGTGACACGACCTGACTAACCGAGGCATACATGCCTCTCGGGGCTGCCTCACGGGGATGCCTCGCAAGGCGGCTTGTTTAGTGCGGACATGGCTATTACACGGTTGTGGCGTTAAAGTTGAGCGTAAGTAACTACGCCACAGTTCTTAACTAATGCGGTTACTATCGAAAATTTTAAGTATCCTGTAATGTACCAATATTTTTTTTTCCTTTCCTTTCTCACCTATTAGAAATGTTCTTGGTTACAATAGAAATCACAGACTTACAAACTTAAGCCACCACCTACACGCAGTCTTATATTGAATTTCTTTGGGAAACGGATTCCACTAAGCTCTTTGTGTCGACAGCCAAGCTGCAGGATTTACATGGTGTTCGAACAATCCTACAAGATTTCCACGCTCGTACGGTTCGTTTAGATAAAGTAACCCGCCCAAGTAAATGCATAACATATCTCTTCCTCAGAATTAAAGTCACGTAATACAAAATTCCTGTTTCTTTATTTTATACTAGATGTTTCCCGCTACTTTGCTTTGAAAATATCGAAACCGTTGTGACCTCCTTAATCTGGGCCTATTAAAAAATCCTTCCTTAAATGAATGTCTACATAAATTATCCTTGCTAAATTTCATGATTGTACGTCTCGCAGTTTTCGAAATTTCGTGGTAGGTGACCGTTCGCTTTTATATTAGAGATACCAGAGGCTAACGGGCAAGGAGCGGTTCACCTGCGTGACGCCCAATAGATAACTGCACTAACAGAAGGCTCGCAGATGCGTTGTCGGCCTTTGAGGAATAAGTATGCTCTTTACTTTACAGTTACTAAAGTTTTATCCGTTTAGAAACCCCAAAGCTGGCAGCTGGTTCCGAGAAAAATCCAATCAAGGTTATGGATATTTGGACATAGAGGTGATTGGGTGAAATTTAGAGCTTTTGAAATCGAAAAAAAAATTATAATTAAAAAAATCGATCTAAGTACGAAATAATGACGCGTTGAATTTTTCTTATCATTCTCTAATGTGATTATTCACGTTAAACATTATATTTTTACTTTAAATAAGGCCTCTTAAGTTCTTTGAAAGTCAAACAGGCTATCCTATAAGATATTTAAATATGTTTTAATTACACAAAGCTTTGAAGTAAAAACTCTTTGTGCTCGTTTATCTGAATCCTTCTTGAGAAAAAATCTAATTGAATATTATTTTTTGGCCTAAATATTAACTTTATATTACGTAACACTTTTCGGCAGGCAAGGGCCACATCGTTAAAAAAATTTGATGCTGGCGGGCCACATTCTTACAAAATAAGATGTAGACGGGCCACACTTGTAAAATAACTATTTGGGAAAGGGTGTCTAGATATCTCTTAATGTAGGATGACATTGTAGGCGATATTAAATATACAAAATTTTAGTACAAACGATTATATTCTACAATTATGTAAAGTAATTAAGTAACTATTAATTATTTATAATAAGTCGATTGCCATTTAAAAAACAGCGGCGGGCCACAAAGAGAGGGTTATGTGGTACCAGCCATATGGCAATTGGTGAAACCCACGACTTCAGCCGCTTTCAATTTAATGATTTTCCTCCAATTTCAATGCTTTTATTTTATATGCACTGAACCCTGATTCTGCTCCTCCTCTTCTTAAGAAAACCCCTGACTTCGGCTGCGCTCAATTTAATGATTTTCGTCCAATTTCAATGGTTTTATTTTTTTGTTGTCGAACTCTAATTCTTCTCCTCTCCTTCCTAAGTACCATTTCAGACTTCGAGGAATATTAGAAAAATACTTAAGTTTATTTAGTCGTCCTCAAGTTATGATATGACCGAAGAACCGATGAAAGGGAGTCACTTCTACAAATAATTTATGTATAAAATATAAACCGTATAAAATATAACAGAGCTCTTAAGCCCTAAGATGGAATGTGCCGAATCCTGGCTGATTTAGAAAATAAATTCAATTTTTACTTATATCTTTAAATCATCGAATTCATATTTAAAAAATTATGTTAATTATTAATTTACTATAATGCCCAGAAATCATATTACACAGAAACAATATTAAATATTATAATATTTAGAGAATTAGTATTTATAAAAGTCGGTTGTAACTATATTTATTTGCTGTTAATTGCATTCTTTAGTTTGGGTGGAAATGGAATAGACACCCTTATAAGTACTCTGAGCACGTCTTACAAAAGAACCCGCTTACCTTAAACTTTTCGCACTCTATAGTGCACTAAACAGCCATAGATATATAGCGTTAGCCGGTTCAATTCTTCTTTAGTTTGCACTATACAACGTGATATGAATTTTGTAACCATTTCCCAAAGACTTATTAAGTATGACATATAAAGAAAAAGAGCGTTGAAAAATTTGCTAAAATGAGTCATTAAGCGTTGAGTTCTTTAAAATCTATGAACGCCAGTTGCACGTAAAAAAATGTCACGTTGCGCCTGAGCCGAGTGTGCAAGCGAGATCGCGGAACAAGCAATAAAGAGGCACGCGTTCGGCGTTATCCCGTAAAACGGACTATGTTTTTTTATAATCCTCCAGATGATAAGTAAACATTTGGATGTCGCCATTTATCGCCATTGGTCGATGCAGCATCGCAGAATGAACCGCCAATGAATTTTATTAATTATTTTAGTATTCATTTAAATCTATGTAATTTCTTTTTTATTCAGTTTTAAATTATTTATTTCAAATTAGATATTATTATTGTTAATATTTTATTTTTTAATTTTATCAGATATATTTAATCCTATTGTATGAATATTAATTTTTTTGTTATTTGTATTCATTGTTAATTTTGTAAATTGTAACATGTTAGGGCCCCAGATGCCTATTAATAAAGATTATTATTATTATTATTTAGTCATTTTTTCGTCTTTTATTTCGTTGTATACAAAATATTGCGACACTTTCAAAATAATAAACAACTGATAGACAATCGTTTGACCAGTTCAAATGTTGACACAGAGCATTCGAGAAAGGTCCTTGGCGAGTATACAGTGAGATCGTTACGCGCGCTCCGCTGAATTCGCGAGTGACACCAGCAAGGGCCTCGACAAGCAAACCTTACCCGCAAAATGTATTAAAAAAAAAACACCTTTTCAACTTTCTCAACAAGTTCAAGTGGGTTGAATCGTTACCATGTAGTTCCTATAAAGACAGGTTAGATGACATCGTTACAAATATAATGATGTTGTATTTGATTGATTTGAAGTGTACTCAAAAACTGGAAGAGTTCACCGATTCTTTTTAATTTCTGACTGAAAACTCAATTATCAATCACTTCATTCGTGGCCTAATCAGTGGTCGGCATTTGAATCGATCGCTAGGTTAAGTTGCTCTTGCTGCGACCGGGTGATAGATGGTTGTACGAGTATTCTCGTACAACGCGCTTGTACGACCTCGAATTCGCGTATTATAATATTATATATCTATAATATCATTAACGCGTTATAAAAGCACCGTGTTATAGGGGGGGATTACAATATTTTCACTTACATATTTCTCACCATTGTGGGAGTACTTATTTAAACTTTTATGCATGAATACCTCTCTGTTAAAATTATGAAGCATGTATTAATAAAAAAAAATACTACTAATTACTGACTTGCATTTTTCAGAAAATAGTTTAAAAAATGGAAAAAAAAAGAAACAAACACGAACTCGCTTTAACACATATTAGCTCTTAGTTTATTTTACGAATATTTTTGGCAATTTTCGCACACCAAATGGCAATACTAAATATTAATTTCTTCTAATGTAATTTAACGTTGGCTTGATACTTAGTGTTTTATCAGCACAGAGTTCTAGCATATTATGCCAAAAAAAAATCGGAAATTCTTTCAATTAATTATATAACATAATAAAGATTGGTATCGAATAATTAGTAACGATTATTCAAAAATTGAAAATGACTCTTCTGGAATGAAACTATTCTGTCTTGTTTCTATATTAATAAAAAAATAAAAATAAATGAAAAGGTATAATAAAAAAATATAGGTTATAGTAACTTGTGTATTTTACTAGATAATTAATATGAATGTCAAATTTAAATCAGCTATATAGTATAAAAAGTATAGATCAATACAAATTTCTTTTTAGTGTGTAGAAAAATAGATGAATACAAATAATTTCTCCATAGATTAAAGCCGTTTTTACGTCGTCTAATATAGAATATAATTATTTGTTCTAAAAACATTCTGGACCCTCAAAACTTTTGTGCAAGCCTATACGTAAGATTTTGTGCATGCATTGGATATTGTTATGAGATTTTTGATGCTACCGTGTCATACCTATTTGTCTATCAATCGTGTTAATAAATTTTGCATGTATTTTTTGTTTATTCACAAATTTATAAAAAGGTGTGAAATTTTGTTATTATTGAAGATGCGAAGTTTTCACAAAAGAGGTTTCTATAAAACTTAAAGATGAAACTTTCACCGTAGAATCGGGAAATTTCTCTGTACCTGGCAATATTTTTTTTTGCGCGATCTTTAAGGACTAAAATTGAGTTGTCTATATATATGTATTTTATAATAATAACTAAAACAATGTACCGAAGTCTATAGTTTAGATGTACAACGTTATACGAAAAGGGTATGCAAAGCTATTTTTTTTTTAAATTTATAATACCCTGTGTATGTAATGCGTATTTCTAAAATGGGTACTTAACGTTTTCAATTCTGCATAAAGTTAACATTTAGTATATGGGCACATTTTACCTAACACTATTAAATGTCAAAATAGATTTTGTCAATGTTCCCAATATAATCATTTGTTTTTCTAACTATGTAGATCAAAGCGAACGCTAAATTAATATAAGTATAAAGCAGAGTCTATTAAAATAAATATTTTACTATACTGTGTACAGAGAGTATAAGGTTCTAATATTTATTAAATTTTCGGTTGTATGTAAATAGTTAAAATTGTTTGTGTGTATATTGATTCTATAAATGTATAGATCGTCTCGCTACATAGTGCATAAGTTACGCCTCGAGCATAGCAGATATAGGTGATTGCGGTTCCCATAGTAAATGTTATACGTCGAGTGTTAGAAAGAGATGTCTTCGGCTTTGTAAAGCGCCATCTTTTTCTCTTGTAACACATTATGGGACAGGAGATGTGTAAAGAGCTCGAGTTATGGTAACCATTTTCTACACTCCACGTGTAATATTTCCCGATAGGAGCCGCAATAAGGTTGAATAGTAACATCTATTGTAGATGTAATGACAATAGTACCATTTATAAATTGTTGCAACATTAAAATCAAAGGTTTACCTAATTTAGGTCA
Source organism: Charaxes varanes (assembly GCA_024363005.1). Classification (NCBI taxonomy): domain Eukaryota; kingdom Metazoa; phylum Arthropoda; class Insecta; order Lepidoptera; family Nymphalidae; genus Charaxes; species Charaxes varanes. The sequence continues at coordinate 19,828,410 of JANCMC010043217.1, read as the reverse complement.
CCTAATTGGATGATTTTTTGTGTATCAATTAAGCTTATTAGAAGAAGGGACTTATTATTATTGCTTCTGATGGAGCCCGCACCGCGGATGCACTTCGACCCGGTCGGATCTTTTGTACTCGCCCCGTCCCCTATTCCCTCAGCTACAGGGCCTCAAAAATCCAGTCGAGAAGTTCCAGGATCGCCTGCAACCTGAAGGAACCATAGTCTTTTGACCTAGGGTAGGCCACGCCAAAGGCGTTGAGGCACATCGGAAAGTCAGTGTAGTTCTGTGCTTTGGTGGCGGATTCGGTGGTGTAGCTTTCGGGTTGCAGAATTACACCGATTTTTCCCTCGTATTCATTCGCGGATTAAAGCAAAGTAGTTAAGTTTCTCATGCAAGTCAAGTTTTAGTTCAAATGTTTTTTTAAATCTTAATATAAGTGGCAAACGGGTAGGCGGTTCACATATTTGATTACCGACGCCCATGGACATCTGCACGGTTCGTAGATACGTTACGGCTTTTAAAGGGTAGTCTAGGCCACCGGGAACTCTCACAAACCGAACGAAACGCGTCAACAATGCTATCTCTTGACCTGACATGCAATATTGTTGAAATTAAATTGGATGGGTTGTATTTGGCCAGGTCCGCCTGTGGAGCGCGCGGCGGAGGCGCCGTTCGAGGAGTCTGACAGCGATTCCGAGGCTGAGGAGAGCGGCGGCCGTGTGCGCAACGACGGCACCCTCCTGGCCAGCGACCCGCCCAAGCCGCTGTGAGCATTCCCTTACTGCTTCATCATCATCACCACCAACTGATGAACAAAGTTTGCCTCATCATCATCATAATCAGCCCTCAATAGCCTGCAGCTGAGCGTAGATCATTCATCAATTCATTATTATTTTCGAGAGGAATTGTTCAAACTGATACCGGCGGCTGTATTCTACCACAGGACATCACATCAGAACTTCAAAATGTCCTAAAGTTCACAACCGTCCGATTCTCTAGAACCTTTTTACATCAATTCCTTTGTGTCCATTTTTGTACATCATTTCCATTTTAAAATTCCTTTGCTTCGGTATTTCCGAACCGATATGACTTAGGGACCGTCAAAAGAAATAGCATACTCACTTCTCAAAGGCCGACAACGCATTTGCGTTTGCCTTCTGGTAGTGCGGCTGCTCTTAAACGCCTGTAGTCAATCAGGTGAAGCTCCTACAAGTTTACCTCTTGTTTTATTTAAAAAAAAACCTTAATGCGTTGCCTCTACTCAGCTCTATATGTCTTCATTTTCACTGTGTACTAATGACCATTCTGTCTCCTCGCTTTCTATTTCATTTGCTATTTTTTTTTTGTGTGGTTGTCCGTTTATTTTCCTTCGATTTTCCGTTCATTTTCCTTCGATTTTCCGTTCATTTTCCTTCGGTTTTCCATTTTATTTTCCTTCGGTTTTCCGTTTTATTTTCCTTCGGTTTCCCGTTTTGTTTTTTCGTTTGGTTTCGTTTTCCCGCTTGTCAGTCCCGAGTTCTGCTACAGGCCGGGCCTGAGCGCGGTGTCAGAGGACGGCGGCTGCGGAGGCTGTGCCCCCACCCGGCCGCTGCCCCCCACGCCCGACGACGACGACCCGCACGCGGACCGCACGCTCGTCAAACGGGTGAGTACAGCACGTGCGGTCCTCGATCGTACATACCATTTATACACAATATCATACGGTCGCTGTATATTTGCCGGCAAATATTCTGTAAGAATAAAAGAAACCTATTTATGTTTTGATAAATCATACGTGGATGAAGATGTTTTTTTTTTCTTATCTACCATTTTACAGACTTATCTTTCAGAAGACACGGCAGTGCCATCGTAACCTAATGAATAAATCAAATTTTAACTTAGTTAAAGTTACCAATTTGTTAAAAGCCTTACCTTTTATTACTGTCGCTGCAGTTTTTTAAAAGCGTTAATATGTTACAATAATGTAATTTTTGATGGTACTATCAATGTATTATATACTGAAAACAGGAAAAAATAAAAATTAAAGGCCCACTTTGCCTACAATTTTTTTTTTTTAATTGTCGGCGCAATCCTTAAACTGTACGGGGACGACCTTCGAGCCGACGGTGGTAGGTGTGAAAGAAATATCGGTTCGCTCGAGTGATTTTTTTTTTTTTTTTTAATAATAGCCCAATCATATGGTTCTGGTTTTCCTGTGTTCCTTTCCTGGAAAGTTTATAGTGGTTACCTGGTCATTTTATAGGTTTTGATGTGCTTTTTCCGAATTTCGTATTTGCCTTTTGTGTTTCTGCCTTTTACCTTTCTCTTTGACAAACTCATTTCACGGTAAAGTTAAAATCCAGGCAAAACTACCAAATGATTGGCCTACAATAACGTTTTTTTTTTTTTTTCTTTTAAATTTCGGTATTTATTGATTACTAGATCACTTGTAAAATCGTCCTCCACTAGTTGGCCCAGTGTTTGAGATGTTTGCCGGTAACTGTACGAAGACCGTCTACCAATACGTGCGAATTTTGC
>JANCMC010043217.1:19777267-19825808 GCA_024363005.1 Charaxes varanes | reverse complement strand
TCCACTAGTTGGCCCAGTGTTTGAGATGTTTGCCGGTAACTGTACGAAGACCGTCTACCAATACGTGCGAATTTTGCAAGTAACGATACTACGAGTATGGCGTTTGCTACCACGTTATTATTTTTTACACTTGACTGTAGGGAAACGGGGGAATTATGCGCAGAAACAGTGTATTCCTTTTGTTCTTTTTAATTATATACGAATTACACGATTTTGCATAATAAAAAGCTTGGCTTGTTATATAAGAGTTATTTACGAATATTTGAGAAAATGGACTTCACTAATATACTCGTTTCATCTCTTTATAAAGGCGTAAAAACTTTTCTCTTTTTAAAATTGAATCACAACGCGATAAGTAAGTTTTAACTTGCAAACTTCACGCTAAGGTCGAATGCAAGCGCCTAATGAAATGGGCCGAAACAATTCAATTACTTTGCAGTTTTATAATATAAATTAAAATTTTGGGCCTGTACCACTTCAAAAGCAAAAACAACAACTTTCCATATTATTCGTAGGATAGGTAAGGTTTCCCCTATTGATATCGTTTTTAGCCTTGCTTTCCTTCGAAATAGCGTTATATTATTTCGAAGTTATAGTACGCTGCATGCTGCATAGCTGTGTTATCAACTTTTTCTGGTACTATGTTTTAGTACGTCACAAAATCCTTTAGTACTTGATTGACTCTTGTTTCCTAGCTTATTGGCCGTTGGGCTTCTGTTCAGCATAAGTTGCGGATGCATACATTTCCTACTACATCGTATTGCACTTTATTGAATGACCAGTTACAATATTGTTTCGGCCCATTCCATCATATTTCCGTGTGTTTACACTGATTTTTCTGTGCTGATTTGTGTTAACCGGTTTGCCAGCTGTATTGTGATGGTCGAAGCGAAAATATTTATTCAATTTTATGTTCTCCGTTGAAGAATCGTATACCTACAAATATTTTCGTTTCGATCATAAGGACCTGTCAATAATTTGTTAATTTCTTGTAAAGACAACAGTCTTGAATAATCTTAGATTCACTCATTATTGCTGGGTCTATTCCTGTTATATTGTGAATGTTTACACAAATGGGTGGAAGTCGTAACAGTCTCCCATTGTCATTCTTTTTCACGCCAAAGTAAGATTAGTGAGCTGTCCTAATTATCGTCATTATTTTGTATTCTTTTTTTTTCTCCCATTATTCATAATTACCTTTTGCACTAAACATGTTTGAACATAATATCAGAGGGAAGGTGAGACCGATAAGCGACAGTCGGATGTCGACGAAGCCGTCCTACTCAAGGATTGGGACTTTGCCAGATTTTTCCCCTCGAAAGCGGCGGAAAATAAGGAGGAAAAACAAGACCCTACCAAAGAGTCTGAGCACAAACGTGCACAACTACAGCGACAGTCTCGGATCGAAATGGAGGATGCGTGGGTCAAGTATAAGGCTATCGCCACACCGCCCGCGCGACATAAGCAGCTCTTCCAAAAACCGTCAGAAAAGACCACGCAAGAAAAACTGACCGACATTCTTAAATACAAGAAGGACCAGGAAGCAGAGGCTCAATCGCCGAACCGATTCTTCAGGGGATTCCGGCGAGAGAACTCCGATTTCTTTCCGCTGTCCAGCACGCGACACTCGGCCATTTACTTTCCAAAACACGACAACCAGGCCGGCGCAAAACCGCTCAGATCCAGCGGAATCTTTAACCATTCGCGCAAGCAAACCACCAAACCGCAAGCGTCGGGCGAACCGATCCTAACGGAATTCATAAAGATGAACGACAGCCTAAAGTTTGCCCAGAGACACGAAAACAAAAACGGCGACAAAAAAACCAAAGACAAAAAGGCGTCGGCGACCAATCCCATCGACGCCTTAAAGAACGTCGCCGTACTGATCCGACAGGACAGCGAGAATAACGGCACGAGCCGCCAGAGCAGCCTCAACGGGGACTCCCCCTCGACCAGTATCTGTTTCTCGAGCGGGGCCTCGTTCGAGAAGGCGGGCTCGCCCGACCTCACGGCCGGCGCGGACGCGGGGCCCCTCAGGCCCCGCAGGGAAAAGACCGAGTCCGATATAATATTCCGAAGAAATTCCCAATTTAACCGACACGCAGAGCTCACGTCCAGTGGGCAGGAAGCGGTAATCGCGCAGGATCAGGTAATTTGCTCACCGCTCGGGATAGTTTGATTAATACCTTATTTTTCTACTTACGTTTGGTATGAGGGCTTATAATCCACTATTACATAACATAGTTGTATGAGACTAACCCGGCGATGCTGTATGTACGTATTCGTGAGCGTCCCGTGCGTGGTCGTGTCGCTGTCGGGGTTTGGACCGCGGTGGTGGATTGTTTGGGAATGGTTCCGCTTTGAGCATTGTGATCGAATTGTTGACTAAAATTTTCAGTAATGAATGCGTTTTTATACAGTTTTTTTTTTCTTAATTCATATGTAATATATTATAGTAAACATAGTTTATAAACGCTCATACGTCTTATGTTTTGGCGTGAGAGAATTTCACTATGTCATAGCATCGGTAGTTACGTTTATGGGACGACGGGATACGTGAACGGTAGTTGTGAATTATATATGCAGTAGACAGTCACATAGAAATGTTAATCTTGCGTAGTACATATCTGTATTGTAGCTTCTAACCGTATTAACATAGCATTTAATTCCACTAACAATGTCACTTAACTTTCCATCTTCGCGCGAATACCGACTTCCTGCCACGAGATTACAGACGATCTCTGCGACGAGTTTGTACACGACAGATAATAGCCAAATTTAACACATCGGGAATGACCGCCTAACGTAACGACTTATCACCGAAGCTGCCGAGAACACTCAACATGTTTTGTGAATGTGTTTTATTTTTCCATATATATATATAATATAATGCATGCCCTATACTATACGCCGTGTTTGTGTTTGTCACGCTATGCTGTTGCAACGTTAAAACAATAACTAGCTGGTCTCTTCCGGCCCGTGTCGTGACATTAGCGTGCTAAACTATGAACGCTCTATACTTTTAAGCCGTCATTGGAATGTTTCCTACAATCGTATCATCGTGGAAAAATATAACTAGATCGCGCGCGATTGAAAAGAGAGAAAATTTGTTCAATGCTTTGAAGATTTCGTCATTTGAACGCTACATCGCCAAAGCACTGCACTGATTTTCTGAAGATTCGCTCCTAAATAGACAACGACGATCCGGTTATATCTTTTTGTAGGGAATTAATGAAAATTTATGGGCAGATTTCATTTTTCCCTCTTTTCATTAAAATTTTAATTGTTTTAAATTGACTTGTTTGTAAATTTGAGTCTTTTTAGCTAATGTCGCGGCAGGGTCAATTTGTTGAGTAAGTATAAACCATTCAGTTCAATTTAATACTTTTCATCGTCGTTAGCTCTATAAGAATCTATAATGACATGCGCAATTATCTGAGATATCGAATCTAATTTTTAAAAATTATTGAAAATATATTGTTACGACTTTATAAATTTACTTAAGAAAATTGTTAAAATTAAAAAAACACCTTCATTGGCTTAAATAATTTATGGGTAAAAATCATAAAACTACAAATCGAATTGTTATTTATTAATAAGTTATTCGGATATTAATGACCGAATAACTTAACACTTTTCCGATTTGTAGTTCTATGTTAATATTAATAAACACGTGAGTAATGCAGTAAAGTAAATAAAGAAACAGCAGTTGATTATCCTACTAACTTTTTAAAGACAATGTATTTTTCATCCTTTCATAGAACAGTTAAATATATGGACTGAATACCCTGATGTATTATGCCATCACAACGCTGTTTCTCTTCTGTAACATAATTTATATTATAAAATACACTTTTGAAACGGAACTCATTATTCTAACATTTGTCTTCGTTTAAGTATTTCGAGCGTGTTTTTTTTTTCTCAATTCGTATGATACAGATTTTCAGTCATCATTGTTTTATGTATAAATCCTCTAGTGCCGGAGCCAGACATAGCTTCATTTGAATGACCATGTACTTTGAGTAGCTGCGCAAAGTTTTGTACAACTTTGTAGTCTTCAAGGACATGAGTGTGCAAACACATTGAGCTGTGTCTGGCGCCGGCATAAGACTCGTGATCATGAGAGACAGGTGTGGCCGTTAGGTATTTGTGATACGGAATGCAATGGCAGGTACGCTCGGGTGGTAACGAGGGCAGTGGTTCGCGCACCAGCTCCGTGCGGGGACGGGAACGGGAACGGGAACGGGAACGGGAACGGGAACGGGAACGGGAACGGGGACGAGACTGGGACGGGAACGGGAACGGGGATGGGAACGGGGATAATATGGGAAAATAGAAGTAAATAGTGAGTAGTCCAATGTTCGGAAAGGACATCTCGTAACAAATTAAAAAACGTTAGAGCTGGGAGATTTCGAGATAAACTTAAACACAAATGTATAAAATTTTGTTAAATGTCTCATTTACTTTCATAGGGAATATTACTTCTTTCCTAATGGCTAATGGAAAATGCATTGGCAATCTGAGCAGATAATGCACTCCCTAAGAACAAATACGTTTTATCTTCCACATATACTTTTATGTCTTTTTTCATTCAGTCATTTCCATTATCGTACAAACTTGTAGTTTGATGTCTTCTATTAATACTCTTGTTCATATCTAGATAGTTCAAATATGAAGTAATTTGAAAACAGAAGCTCAATTGTTTCTAACATTATTAGTGTCTTTGTTTCTCGCTTTAAATGCGTTCCCTTTAAAACCCTGCTTCACAATATTATAATGTGAGGAATCTGAGAGCATACTTGTATAAAAACGATTTGACTTCGTTTAATAAAAGTTCAATTTCAATTTCTTCAGTGAATTTGTGCCAGCGGGTGAATATCAAATGTCAGTTTCAGTGATGGCTTGGATCTTATTCTTAGTCAATGCAATTCATAAGAGCAAATAGCATCTGCTCGCTTTATGCCCCTCTTTGCTCGCAACTTGCATTTCCTTCTTGTTTCATTTATTCGATGTCTCTTTGCGAGTGCTCATTTCCTTTTTAATATTAATGACTTTTATATAGCTGAAATCAGGCGTTGCTTTTTGAAAAGCTACGTTTAAATATAGCAACAAAATAATAAACGCAACATTATTCAAGAAATTAGACTACATTATCTTTGATTTTTAAATGTTTTTGTTTATTTAGTAGTACTTTTAAGCAAGTATTGCCCTTTGTATCCGGTTTTTAATCCTTCTAGCGAAAGTTGATTGACATTTTGATCTAGGCCTTTACTAATAACAATCGATATATCTATAGTAATATATAAAGCTGAAGAGATTTGTTTTTTTGTTTGCTTGAACGCGCTAATCTCAGGATCTATTGGTCCGATTTCAAAAAAATCTTTCAGTGTTAGATAGCCCATTTATCGAGGAAGGCTATATATATGGTATATATTATCACGCTAAAATTGAACCTATTTTTTTACCTAATTTTACGCAGACAGTCTCTTTATAAACGTTCAGTCATTTTTAACGATTAAACATTTCATTGCCTAAAAGGTTTAGGACTTTACATAAATCATCGCTTATTTGTGTTTTAATAAAAATATCGGTGAATCTTTCACAGCTTGTATAAAAATATTAATAACTTTATTAACTTGTACAAATTATAAATAAGTGAAGATATTGAAACGTTCCCTCTTCTTTTATTTATTTATTTAATTGTTAGTAACAGCGGTATAATATGTAAGTTACGAATTTGAATCAGCGGTAAGTGTAAGGCCAAAATTATTACATTATATAAAAGTAATTTATCTCTAGTTTGTTTGCGTACCATAAAAGAAATTTTGCGAAGAAAGGAAATCGATTCCACAGTCTGCAACGTTTCAAGACGTGCAACTTGGAAAAATATTATCTTTCAATTAAGACTGGCCACTTTGTTTAGTCAGCTGCGTCGTGAAGAGTGAACGTAAAGGGGAATCTGGAGTCTTAACAAGAATATTCGTTGCCAAAAAAGAGCTTTTCTATTCATGTCTAATTGGATAACTATGTTTCATAACAGTGAACATGAATAACGTTTTAATTTACTCCATAATTTTAAAAATAAAGTTCAATGAAACCAGCAAAAAAGTTGTACTTGTTTATGATTATATCAGATAATAAGATAAAACAACGATGACTTGACGGCAAAACTTGACAAATAAAAAATTGAAGATAGTGACTAATAAATACATCTTTATATAGACTAAGAGTCCCTGAACAACCAGATTTACGGTATTTTTTTATAGCTGAAAGTTTGTCAGAAAAATGTAATTTCACATTTTACGCACCTTTAGTGCCGTATACCTTCCAAAGCCACGATCACTCAAAATTCACAATGGGCCACTGTTCTTACCTGTATAACTGATTACTGATTCCGGATTCGAAACAGTAGATTTAAGAACACAATAATAGTGAGGCTTAGTTCAAACTGCCACTGTCTTTTATAAGTCATTGATAGGTTTACTTTAGTGTTTGTTTGGTTAGGACTGCTTTATTTCTTGGTAAAAATATTTTTACAATCCTTAAAATTCAGTCCAATTATGCTTGTGTCCAATACATATATTTTAAAGTTACTTTTGGTTATAAATTAAGAGGGTAAATTGTATTTACAGCTGGTAACATACTATTTAGTGAACCACGTAATTATAATGGCGGCACTAGACATAGCTTCATTTGAATGATCATGTAGTGTAACCGGGGACTTTGCGCAGAGTTTTGTATAACTTTGTAGTTTTCAAAAACAAAAATGTATAAACACTTTGAACTATGTCTGGTGCCGGCATAAAATTATTTGATGTTAATACCGCCCAGGTGCCCACCAGCCTAATACATTTGTGACATGACACTTTCACGGTCTATTGAGATAGAAAGCCTGATTATATTATATCTAATAACTTACTGATAAAAAACAATATATCAAAATCATATATTTTATAGATCTTAAGTAAGTTCATAGGCTTGAATTGGCTTGAAATCCGGTCGTAAACTGTAATCCTTTGCCCATTAGTGACGACTGGATCCGCGCCTAATGCCGCCTTTAATGTTAATGTCAATGTATTTAAAATTGTATACAGAAGGTATTACAGGAGACATTTTTATTTAAAGGAAATAACTGAGGAGAATAATTTTCTGAATATTTAATATAAATGTAAACATACCAGGTATGCAAGTTTAAAATGTCGTTTATTTCTTAAAATATATACACAGTAATTTAAAAAACAGTATAATATATTTTATTCAAAGTACTGGCCCTCGCTTTCTACACATTTTGTCCATCTCTCGGGCAATATATGGATACCATTCCAAAAGAATGCTTCATCTTTATTTGAAATCCATTCATCGAGCCATTTTCGTACGTTTTCGAAATTGTTGAAGTGTTGCTCCGCCAATGAGTGTCCCATCGATGAGAAGAGGTGATAATCAGAAGGCGCCAGGTCAGGTGAATACGGCGGGTGGGGTAGGAGTTCCCAACCAAGCGAAGAAATCGTTTCCTTAGTCAATCTGGCTGAATGTGCAGGAGCGTTATCATGCTGAAGAATGACTTTGGCGTGCCTGTGAGCCCATTCTGGGCGTTTTTCGATCAATGCGTGACTCAAATTGATCATTTGTTGTCGGTAGCGCTCGGTATTGACTGTTTCGCCGGGCTTGAGAAGCTCGTAGTAGACTACTCCCTTCTGATCCCACCACACACACAGCATTGTCTTCTTCCCAAAACGATCCGGTCTTGCACTCGATGTGGATGGTTGTCCTGGCGTTACCCATGATTTTTTTCGTTTGGGATTCTGAAAATAAATCCATTTTTCATCGCCAGTTACAACTCGATGCAAAAAACCCTTTCTTTCGTGGCGTAAAAGCAGCATTTCGCACACAGTTTTTCGTTTTTCCATCTGTCGTTCGTCCAATTCATGTGGAACCCATTTTCCAACCTTTTGAATCTTTCCCATAGCTCTCAGGCGATCGGAAATGGCTTGCCTAGTGACATTCAACTGTTCTGCCATCATTTGTTGGGTTTGGGTATTGTCTTCGTCTAATAAAGATTGCAATTCGAAGTCCTCAAACTTTTTTGGTCGATTTTCTCGTTTTTGATCAGTAACATCAAAATCACCACGTTTGAAACGTTGAAACCAACGTTCACATGTCTTGACGGTTGGAGCAAGATCGCCATAAGTCTCAACAAAAATTCGATGACATTCAGATGCCTTTTTCTTTTGATTAAATAAGAAAATCATGACATGCCGCAAATGCTCTTTATTTGGCTTAAAATTAGACATTTTTAACACCAAAGAAAGGTATGATACGTCCACGTAAACGACTTAAAAACAACTGACTTTTGTAAACAAATGACTAACAAACAAAATAGCGTTTAGAGATAAGCAAATCCTTCAATAGGCTAAGAGCGCATTCTATTGGAATTAAAACGACATTTTAAACTTGCATACCTGGTATTTGACTATAATCCATTTCATTGATAGATGTAATGCTTACTGAAATATGATTTTTAATCCTGGTGCGATCCCTCACGTATAAAATCTGAAAGGCCTTCTATTATAAAGCTGTAAAGCTATCATCGTGTGAAGTTGTGCATATGTTAAGGGTCATTGTTATATTACGTCACACCAATTCCACGATTTTAATTCCCCTGTTTATGGCAAAAAGTGTAACATTTTCGAAACCCCCTCCCCCTTTGTGTGTCATCACGTATTCTTACATGTTATGCACATATTACAATAATGAAAAGAAAACGGTAGTTACAATTTTTTTTAATTTATTGAGTGTTTTTAATTTAACATTTGACGTCACAAAGTTTTTGAAACCCCCCCGCTGCACTTTGTCACAAAATATCACATTTCGGAGATACCTTACTTTAACGTGTGACATAATCTAAAGATGACCGCTTAGCACAAGCTCTTAAAAACTTAGTTGCAGGGATATTCCTTCTGGGTTTCTTTTTACTATCTATTTTAGGAAATATCGATACCAAATTACTCATATTGAGGGTCATGCTCTATAACCAGGGAATGGTAATTATTTCTGGTTTAAATATATGTACATATTTTTTTGTTTTAAACGAATGATCTACAAGCCTCATTCGCACGAGAGTTAAAAAAGCGTTGCGTTAAATCTCGGTGTTGGCGCTTTTTTAGCGTCGTCGATACGAAAATATACCTTATATTCATAAATATAGCGTTGAAAATAAAATATTGCTCGATAAAAAAGCGTCGCGTTATAAAAACGCTGCCGCGTGAACAGAAACTTGCGAATCCATTTGAACGATTTTTTAACGCCCGCTAAAAAAGCTCTCGTGCGAATGAGAGCTAAGTTAATATAGCAGGAGCTCTTTTTTAGTTTTAAGTTTCGCTCTGTCCGTCCGTGCGGTTGTCCCTACTAGGATTTCCAAACCATTAATGTTCAGACTTGAACTTTTCTATGTGGATAGGACATTTTAAAAATTCATTACAACAATTGTTTGAGCGTAATTGGACAACTTTTCAAGTATTTGACATGATTATTATTATCGCGTATCAGATACGGAACCCTTCTATATAAGCGTGTCTTGTCACGCCTTTAGCCACTTTTTTGATGCCTGAGACCTGAACTGCTTGCAAAGGTGTACTTGTAGGGAACATACCAAAAGTGAAAAGCCCAGCACATGAATGCAAATTAAATTAGGTAGGACACACACGGCTAGCTACGGGCGCCCACGCGTGGGCGTGGGGGTACCTGTGGGAGAGGTCGCGCGACCTGTTGGGCTTTACGATGGGGAACCGGCGCCCCTCGGAGTCGGTGTCGCTGTCGAAAACGTACCGCTCTAGGAAGTCAGATACGTACTGTTGGGACTTGTCCTCCGTGGGCGTTATACCTGCAAGGGGACAGTTTATATTTAATGTTTATAATTATGTAATATCGAAAGGGCTCCTGCCTGCCCTCACTTGGCGACACCCATGGGGGCATCCATAAATAGGTACACTTTAAGGATGGAGTAGGGTCTCTTCAAAATGCGACATTTCGTGACAAAAGGCAGGGGGAGGTCAACAGCTTTGTGACGTCATATGTCAATAATAAAAAAATAAAAAAAAATTAAACTGCTGTTTTGTTTGATTTTTTCAAAACACACGCATAAAATTTCTGACGTCGCACTGAGGGGGAGGGGGTATAGAGGGTGCGACAATCTGTGACGAGGATTGGGAGAGGGGGGGGGGGGTTAAATGCAGCAGCCAGTACCGGTGGCGGTGTGCTCGCTCTGCAGCGAGGCGGCGCTGATGGTGGTGTCGGAGGACTGGCGACGCTCGCTGCCCGACTTGTGCGCTTGCAGTTCTGCCAAATCTGACGGCGACACCTCCTCGAACGACGACGGGCCCGAGCTGATGCCCTCTGTGGGGACGAAATTTTGCCATTAGTATAAACTATATGCATATACAGGGTGTATCCGACATCGTAACGCAAACTTTGTGATAAGGTTACATTTAATGTCCTAAATGAGGTTACGATATTCATTCCAATAGAGCTAGATGGAGAAGTATCGCAAAAACCGCAATTACTAATTCAGACGATCCATGACCACGACCACTCCGTCAGGAGTGCACGACTGAGAAGAAGAAGAAGAATTCATTCATCTCGGAAATGAGCGGTTACAGGTATTGCCATCTTCATCCCATGCTTGAGCGCGCAATGTATCGTGAATGAAATCCTCAAAATTCAATTAATGGAATCTTTTGAAGTCATTGAATTTCAAGCAGATGATGTCACGGGAAATAGTTTGCCGCCGCACAGCTCCGTGGTCTCGATGTTGCGCGCGGTGCCCTCGATGGTGGCGCAGTAGGCGCTCGCGAACTTCGTGATGATCTGCAGGAGCGTCTGCGAGCGGTCGCTCACGTCGTCGCCGTACGAGCTCAGCAGCGCGTGGAACTGCGAGATCATCACGTTGACGCGCACCTGCCGAAAGTACGGGGTTAAAACGTCTCTTAACACGCGCATTGACTCTCCGGCCGGTATATGTAGACGGCTTCGCTCGTATACCCTCGCTGTCCCTTTTACTATACGGAGGGCTCGGAAAAATGGCCCGCTCAGTTGCATAGATCAACTTTTATTTAACATTTCTACCAGTAACCGACCGTCTGAGACCCTCGCGTAACGTTATGTGCAGACGCCTCCTATCTGACCTCTCCAGCTAACAGGTTCAAATTTGATCAATGTCAGTCCAACAGATCGCTTAGGTCCAACGCTTCGCTCGAAAATAAATACTCAACTGTGCCGATATGATGATAAAAAAATGCAGTTATCAATACTTCTTTCGCATTTTCCCTCCTTCCCGAAGTACTTCCGGAATCTAATATAGCATCATGGAATTTAGTTATAGGTTATATTTTTTGAGTCACCTTGAGCTCGGGCAGGCAGTCGCGGATGTGGTGCATGAGCAGGCGGTTGAGGGTTTTGGCGAGGTAGGGCGTGCCGTTGCGGGACGCTATGGTGGGGTATTTACGTTGCAGGTACGTCGCCTCATCCTTCAGCGAGTCCTGGCCAAATGTACGTTTGAGCATTATCTATTTGTATAAGAGGGAATCCCTGTTTTCCTTGGCTAGAAAAGTCAATCCAATAACACTTATAGGGGTTTAAACATCTTTCAGCCAGAAAGAAGACATTGATGTCGATTCCGCGAAACCTACCAAACAACTTTATTATAAAATTACTATTTTGAAAAACTGATTTTGACGAAAAACACTCCCTCTTTTTTTTAATTGTCTTATTACACAATTTAAAAAAACCATCTTAGAATTAGATGAGCTGAATGATAAGAGCATTTTCGGCCAGCTTACCAACTCAATAGAAAGTTGAGCACAGTAATGACCCTCATCCCTTTGGGCTGAGGTTACACCACTCCCGATATGAGCTCCTAATAGGAAGTGTATCAAGAGCATCATGCATACCTGAAGTACCTCTACATTCTTTAGAAAATATAAGTAAATGTAACTCACGAGAATGCCGGCATTCATGAAAGGAATAGAGGTATCGTACCGCGATGGACTTCTTGTCGATGATGTCCTGCTGCGAGCGGTTGACGACGCCGATGATGCCCAGCTTGACGGGGATGACGCGCCCGCACAGGATGTCGATGGCGTCCGTGCCTGCAACCACATGCGCCCTAGTACCGATTGCTGCGCGCTGCAGGCGGTTGCCCACAGGGGCCAGCTGTCACTCACCGGCGTCCATGAGGTCGAGCTTGGTGACGACGGCGAGCGTGCGGCGGCCGTCGGGGTCCACGTCCTTGGCCAGCTTGATGGCCTCGCTGGTGGCCATATCGGTGTTGGCGGCCGTGACCGCCAGGATGATGGAGTTGGGGTTGGCGATGTACTTCACGATGAGGTTGCGGATCTGGTTCTCGATGTCCTCGGGCTGATCACCGATGGGCACCTGCGCGGGGTCATGGCGCGGATGCAGTCAAGCGAGACCGGGCGCGATGCCAAATATTTTAAGCGGGTAAAGTCAACTTTCCGAACTCGCCTATCTCTCTAGTGATCGAAGAGAGTGTTAGGGAGGTGGGTGCCCTTAAGTATTTTAAATCAGAGTACTATTTAATATTGGTTCATTGTGCGCTTTTATACAATATAGAAAAAATATATAAATCACTATCAGACTGCCTTATATTCAATTAGACTTTTACAAATTCTTGCATTGTCAAATACAATGCAACGTTAAAATAACGTACCTCAATATAACGACTTCCTCGATTTAACAAATTTTTCGTAATCCCTTGATTTGTCCATAAGAGTCAATATGTTGGTTTTTGTCGGGGAGCTTCCAACCAAATAATATTGAGCGGTTTTAGTGGACTGTATGTTTTATTTAATTTTAATATTCTATAAGATATTAAAACAAAAGTTAAAATTTTCAAAATAATTGTTTAAAATATTTTATTTTATTAAACTAATAATTCTTATTCTAAAACCTACTGACAAAGATAATCAAATTAAGGGTACTATTTTTGACTTAACAAATTAAAAAAAAATATCATGTAGGTTATTATCTTGCCAAGATAGGTAATTTGTTAAAATTATGCAATGATATAAAAACCAAAGTAAAAAAGTGTAAACAACTTTTAAAACTTCTTAGGTTGTTTAATTAATACATATGGCTTATATTTATACAAAAATTATATTTTGCAAATGTATATTGCATAATAAATAAATTTATTATGCACAATTTATTTTCGTAAAACAATTATATAAGTATTAGAAAATAGTATAATTATAAGTTATGAAGATTTTTAATATATTTAAGGACTAGATAACACTAAAAACCTATATTATTATTAACTATTACGATGGTGTGATGCATCCTAATAGTTCGTATCTTTAAGCATTAAAAATAGATAGCTATTTATTGTTTCCTAAATTACTGGTTACTGGTTTTTTCATACGTATTATAAAAGACCCATTGTCATTCGAATGTTGGCGGGAAATCGCAACGTAATTTCATTATCATATTTTGCAAAACACAAAAAGGACAAATTGTAAACGTAACGAACATGAAAAAAGCTAATCTACCTATTGAAAACGCTCATGAACCTGATGAGGAAGCTCGCCAGCCATTGGTAATACATAAATATTTCTAATTTATTACCTACAAGAAATAAAAAAGTCAAAAAATATTTGTACAAAATGACGGTTGGTAGAAGAAAAAATTAGTTAATTACTCCAGGGATAATTTTTGTTTTATTACAGCCACGAAACATGAATCGTATAAAAAAGGTAGAAATGAGAGGAAATAGGAATATAACCTTTGAAGAGAGTGAAAAACCCGACTCTCAGAGTAGCAGGTAATACATTTATAAGTGAATACCTAAAGATACATAGAAATTTTGTTGTAAAATTATCAAAGTAATTGTGTATTTCAACATTTAGCTGAACGTAATGTTTTTTAAATCTTATTGATTTATTATTAGTAGTGTAAATACGTTACGTAATTTATAAGTTTAAATACTTTTAGCTCATATAGAGATGTATTAAGCCAGCCTGCCCCTAATTTAGACCAAAGGCAAAGACTACTTTGGCTACAGAAGAGACGCACTGAAGGTCTATGGGTACAATGTAATGGCTGCAATCGCTGGCGATATCTTCCTCAAGTGCTGGATAAATCTGAATTACCGCAGAAATGGTTTTGCAAAATGAACCCAGGTAATGTGATTTCGAGACTAATATTTATATTACAACAAAACATTCCAAAATTTTAAAAGCATTGAATCTTCTCCCGGTGTATTGTTGTACCTGAATTTGCCCATTTCATCAGTGGCCGGCATTTGAGTCGATCGCTTGGTTAAGCAGTTCTTACCGGGTCGGGTAATGGGTGACCATTGTAACACTGGTTTTCTAATATCCGACCTCTGTGTTTCATGAACGTATAACAATGGGTTCAATTAATGTCACTGAGTGATATTAGACGGGGGATTGCAGAGATTGTGGGGATTCTGGGGATAACGTGAGACGGCAGTCGGCCATCTTAACTCGCCGCACAGCCACATCCTCCGCAATTTACTACCTTGGTACTAGACCGGGATAACGCGAGGAAGAAGAAGAATATTAAAGTATCCAATCTTAGCAATTCCAGTTCCTTACGCTTAAATGACCAATAAAGATGAATATTAGACGCCATATATATATCTCAATATCAATTACAAACAAAAGTTGCTCGCACAATTTCTTTCAAATCCCCAAATTCTTTTAGCTTCTTTGTTTCCGAATCGATACGCCTTGGGGACCTTCAAGAAAAAAGCCTATTCTCAAAGGCCGGCGACGCATCTACAAGCCGTCTGGTGTATTAGTTATTTATGGGCGTCGGTAGTCACTTAGGTCAACCGCCTGCCCGTTTGCCCCTTGTTATATTAAAAAAAATTGTCAGTAAAGTCTGTTTACTTTACGTGTTAATGCCGAACGCTTAGGCAGATTAGGCGTCCTTATCGCTTGTTCCGCGCCCTCGCTTGCACGCTCGGCTCCGGCGGAACGTGACAATGAATCCTTTATCTCCACCTCATCTGCCTTTATATCCTTTAACTTCATCCCTTTCCCTTACTCCTGTCTTTCTAATTAGAGATAGCGCCATGCTTGTAGCCGAATTGGGCCGGCACGTCCGGGTACCAGTACCTCTTTCTTCCATAAGATCGGCATGAAGGGGCGGCAATGCTGTCACGTCAAGAGATGGTATTGTTGTCGCGTTTCGTTGGATTTGTGAGCCTTCCCGGTGGACTAAACTCGTCATTAAGGGTCGGCAACGCACCTGCTTGCCTCCTGGTCGTGCCGAGGTCCATGAGCGTCAGTAAGCATTTAGCTGCTTGCCGCCTGCTCGTTGCCCCTTGTAGAATAAAAAAATATGGCTTTGGGCCGAGTAAAGATGACCGACTGCCATCTGACGTCATCCCCGGTACCCCCACAATCTCACTTATAATATCACTCACTAACATACTGTTTCTTTTACTTGCCTTCCGAAACACGTAAGAAGTCGGATGTTTGAAAACCAATATTAGAAAACGTCAGCCATCTATCACCCGGCCGCGATAAGAATTGCTTAATCTAGCGATCGACTCAAATGCCGACCACTGATTAACCGAAGACCACCTCAATTCGGGTTCTTCTCTATAAATATATAGCAATTCCTTCCTATGCTAAGATCAGAAGTAGCAGCAGCGGCAGGGTTAAACCTTGTGGAATTCAATATAGTTATTAAAAAGTCATTTTACTAGTAACACTTTTACCACCAATCCTCATAATCGTACAAATAATACGAACACAATGGCCACAGCAATATAACCTCAATATTGCAATCAAACGGTTTTAACCGGCCTAATTAAGGCCCGAAATATAATTATCCGTGTGTACTCAAAGCTCATGTTAGCTAAAATGTACTGCAATGTTACGCATGAATAATTTCACTATGAAGCAATTCTGTTAACTACGCGTTCGCTTCCGAAACAGATCTGAGCACAATTTAGTGCTTTATTGCCCGATTATTACCATTGCTAATAACGGCGCAAAGTTAATTTTCAATCGGTAATGCTTATAATGATAACGACTAATGTCCAGTAGAGCTTTAACTCCTTAACTCCTTAAAGCTCTACTGGACATTAGTCGTTATCATTATAAGCATTACCGATTGAAAATTAACTTTGCGCCGTTATTAGCAATGGTAATAATCGGGCAATAAAGCACTAAATTGTGCTCAGATCTGTTTCGGAAGCGAACGCGTAGTTAACAGAATTGCTTCATAGTGAAATTATTCATGCGTAACATTGCAGTACATTTTAGCTAACATGAGCTTTGAGTACACACGGATAATTATATTTCGGGCCTTAATTAGGCCGGTTAAAACCGTTTGATTGCAATATTGAGGTTATATTGCTGTGGCCATTGTGTTCGTATTATTTGTACGATTATGAGGATTGGTGGTAAAAGTGTTACTAGTAAAATGACTTTTTAATAACTATATTGAATTCCACAAGGTTTAACCCTGCCGCTGCTGCTACTTCTGATCTTAGCATAGGAAGGAATTGCTATATATTTATAGAGAAGAACCCGAATTGAGGTGGTCTTCGGTTAATCAGTGGTCGGCATTTGAGTCGATCGCTAGATTAAGCAATTCTTATCGCGGCCGGGTGATAGATGGCTGACGTTTTCTAATATTGGTTTTCAAACATCCGACTTCTTACGTGTTTCGGAAGGCAAGTAAAAGAAACAGTATGTTAGTGAGTGATATTATAAGTGAGATTGTGGGGGTACCGGGGATGACGTCAGATGGCAGTCGGTCATCTTTACTCGGCCCAAAGCCATATTTTTTTATTCTACAAGGGGCAACGAGCAGGCGGCAAGCAGCTAAATGCTTACTGACGCTCATGGACCTCGGCACGACCAGGAGGCAAGCAGGTGCGTTGCCGACCCTTAATGACGAGTTTAGTCCACCGGGAAGGCTCACAAATCCAACGAAACGCGACAACAATACCATCTCTTGACGTGACAGCATTGCCGCCCCTTCATGCCGATCTTATGGAAGAAAGAGGTACTGGTACCCGGACGTGCCGGCCCAATTCGGCTACAAGCATGGCGCTATCTCTAATTAGAAAGACAGGAGTAAGGGAAAGGGATGAAGTTAAAGGATATAAAGGCAGATGAGGTGGAGATAAAGGAAATATAAATAAAAAGAAATGTATCTGTTTCGGCGACATTCTTTCTTTTACTTAATGCATACGACTATATTTTAGTCTATTTGTTACGGGAAATCCCCGAAAAGGCTGAACCGATTTATTTGTACGGGCTTTTACTAGCACGTAGGTAATTATTAAGGTATTCCTTGAAACAGGCTACTTTACATTCATCAAAATAGTATTGGTAACATAGGGCAACAACTATACGACAAAAACCTTCAAAATCAAAGAAAACCTCTAAATTCAATGCGTCCGATGTCGCGGTATACGGGTTAATCTAGACATATAAATAAAATTTTAAATCATTGTTCGTTAGTAATTAATTTCGTATGAAAAAATTCTGTCTGAAACAGTTGGGTCGATTTTAATGGGACTTACATTGGCAGATAGTCGATTTTACAAAGAACATACATAACATAGGCTACTTTGCTTTTATCTAAATAATTAAGGTTCCACACAAAAAATAAAAATTCTCCGAATTTAACAAAATCTTAAAATTAAAATAAATCTAATCTCTGAATTCACGCGGGCAAAGCCGCTGATTACAGCTAGTATATTATAATTTTAATTACCTTCTGGAGATCTTCTGACGCTAGCGTCACCGGCCCACAA
Source organism: Charaxes varanes (assembly GCA_024363005.1). Lineage (NCBI taxonomy): Eukaryota > Metazoa > Arthropoda > Insecta > Lepidoptera > Nymphalidae > Charaxes > Charaxes varanes. Next base: position 19,807,990 of record JANCMC010043217.1, on the reverse strand, counting down.
AGGGAAGTCGGAATGTATGTGAACGTTGGAATCACTATGCACTAGTGATAAGCTGTGGGTCGCCGGATCATTGCTGATAACAGCTTGCTCTTTGAACACGTGCGATAAGGTCTCCGCTTTGTTTGACTTGGTCTCTTCTGCGCCCACGTCTATTGTGGGTCTGATGGGCGGACTGTACTCGATGTCTAAGTCGTCTTCATCTACGATCACCTTAGGATTTATCGTATCTTCATCGCTGAAAACATTAGAAATGCTCAAACTTAAGTCTTTGAACGCTTTTTTAACGCTCGTTAAAAAAGCGTTCAAATAAAGCATATGGAATCCCATGTTTCTGTACACACGGCAGCGCTATTATAACGCGACGCTTTTTATCCAGCAATGTTCTATCTTCAACGCTATGTGTACAGATATACGGTATATTTTCGTACCGACGACGCTGAAAAAGCGCCAACGCCGAGATTTAACGCAACGCTTTTTTAACTCTCATGCGAATTAGTCAAACAAAAAGTGGCCAAGTGCATGACAACACGATTATATACCAAGGAGGCTGTATCCTATATCCGTATCAGATACACGATAATTCGATTTCACACAAATTGTTTTTCCTAATTAGTTTTTAGCGTATCCGATCAACATGGATTATTTCGAGTCTCTACATCAAATAGTTTGGAAATTGTAGGGGGGGAGGGGGTCACCTCAAAGGCGGACGTACGGACGGTCATAGGGAATCTGAAACGGTTCCTTGTAGGACCATGGAACCTTAAAAAGGGCTCTCGAGCAGAAATAGGGTATTATATCGTCCTTCGCATCGATTTCGATAAGGACCCCAGAAAATATCAATTAGATCTGTTATGTGCTCTAATATAGTTCACTAAGCCGAATTTATTCATAAATACCCTTTGACAAGTATGGCTGTAAAGTTGTGTGAGTGGCAACGACGCACAGGACGGAGACACATGGACAGATCATCAGACACCAGGTCGATGATATCGTAAGGCCAGCAGGCAGAAAATGGGCGTAGTTGACTTTTTTATTTTTATTGTATAATAAGGGGCACACGAGCAGCCGGCTTTCAGCCCAGTGACTACCGACGCCCATGGACAACTGCTACACCAGAGGGACCGCAGATGTGTTGCCGACCTTTGAGAAATGAGTATGCTCTTTACTTGAAGGTCCCTAAGTCGTAACCGTTCGGAAATACAGAAGCAGGCAACTGATTCCACAAGGGAATTGTGCGACGTAAGAAATTCCTAGAGACTACCAACAGAAGCATTTTAGACTGGTCCGTTGGCGTGATTCCGATCAAGCACCAGGGTCCGATTAAATTGCAGATGATGTGGCTGTGGGACGAGTTAAAATAACCGATTGCCGTCTGACGTTATCCCCGGAAACCCCACAATCTCTTAAATCTAAAGCCTAATATCATTCACTGTCATTGATCGAGACCCACTGTTTAACGTGCCTTCCGAAACACAGATAATTGTCCGTCGGATAATTGAAAACCAGTCCTCTATTAAATATTGTTATACGTTTGTGGATGACACAAATGCGCTATGTAAGGGAGCTCTCTTCCTCCAGAGCCTGTATCTCGCCTCTGAAGCCTCTAATGAAACTCCTTAGGTGACGTCTATAGAGGCCCTCGGTCCACCAGTTACCAGTCCAGTAAGTCACATATGACTATATATCAGAAAATAGTTAATTTTATGTATTATTTATTATTATATAATATTGCCTTGTAGGCAATTTTATTTGTTTATATATATTAATATAAATATTCTAGCGAAAAGCAAACATTCATCTGGTTTATTTTGCGTTTTTATAAATCCGCATAAAATTCAGCGCCAAAACGCTCTATCGCGGCGTCTTGTATGACGTAGCGTCTTGCCAAACAAACAGCTGTACTGAGTATGATTGGAGCGTACGTTAGCAACGACAATTTGTTTGACAAGAGGTGACTTCATGCGACCAGATTGCTGTTCATGTGATTTATGTCTTTAATTTAATTGTCAACTGTCCATAACAAACATTTCTTAGGTTTTCTTATGAATTATTATACGAGTGCTGAATTAATAATTTCAGATGCCTAGTCTCAGGCTCCCCGAAATTAGCCTATTTGACACCGTTAAAAACCTAATACAACAGTAATAAAAATCTGAAATAATATATTAGGGTTAGTGATTTTTGCTCCATTACTCCATGAAAAATATCGTTCTAAACTCGAAGTGATAATTTACATTATAGAGGTATATTGGTATGCTATCGGTATTCGCGTTTAGTTTTATTGCCAAATATATTTCGCTACAAATCATACATTAAATGGGGGCGATCGCTTAAAGTGTTTGTTCATCGCTTATCATTGACGTAGTATCAAATGCAAATTGACTGCATGCCAATTTCCCTCTTAACACGATTAGAATAGTGTACATAACACTATATGCAAAATGGATCGCATTTAATTAGACCTACTGTACGTTACGAAGGTGAAAACTGGCCTAGATGATGTTTTTTCTATCTGAATTGTTCCAGTACACAATCTAGAGCAGCGTTTCATAAAATTCTTTGCAGTTGATTCAGCAGATCTCCTTCGAATTTTAAAGATTTCTATTTTTTTCTAAAATAATTTATGTACTTAAAGAACTAAAAAAATAGATTTTTGTGAAGGCATATACTGGCTGACCCGTTAGCGGATTAGGCAGTGACCCTGCCTTTCGCTGCGGGAGTCGTGGCTTCGATTCCCGCTTCGAGTCTGGGACTATAATCTACATGTAAGTACTTATATATTTCTACAATATATATTTTTGTCTATAACAGGCGTCTATTAATATACACACAGGCATAAAGTTGTCTACCTTAGGGACAGACGTTCGTATGTCCTATAGTCCTGTATATATTTATTCAGAATGTCATTATGTCCTTTCTTTATTTACGCACCCTAATCATAATACAGAATTCTCAGAACTCAGCCAGTGATCATATGATGCACTAAAACTCAGAACTTGACTTGACACACGACCAGTAAACCACTTGCACATCTGGTGTATCAGAAAAAATCTCGTAATATCTTCCTTGTGTTAAAAAGAAATACTTTTTAAAATTGAATTCTACCATACATGTTATGTATACATCCCAGTCAATTTAGAAATTCGAGTTGCAAAATTCGCGTACAGCTCAAAATTGGCAGGATCGTTGAAAGCATTATTATAAATGGAACCTTAAAAGTTCTCATCGATACAAGACCTAAATCAAAGGTTATTTGAGATTAAAAGAAAAAATTAAATTAAAAAAAAAATCTTAAAAATCTGTTTTTTTTTTGCGATTTACAGCTAAACGGTAACTTTTATTTTAAAGTCATTCAGGTAAAAATTGTAGATCACACACACACACACACACACCCTAACATATTATACACCTTCGAAGTTTTGTACGAAGTAAGAAAAAGTTTCATAGTTAAAAGAGGTTTACAAACTCTTGAACTCTTCGAAATCACATTTCATCTAGAAACCGTAGGTTTCTACGTGTCAATTCTAAAATTGTGGTTTTAAAAGGTCATTTTGAAAGAGGTTTAATAAAATTAGCGTTTTATTAAAATTAACGTTTTAGCATCCTCCGCAACGAAGTGGTTATTCAAAGCTTCACTTACCTCGGCCCCGGTACAACAGCATCCACTGGCTCGTCATCAGCGTCATAAAAATCGTAAGAGTTAATAATTATATCTTTGAGATGAATTTCTTAACATTCCATAGATTCGGGTGCCGGGTTCATTAAAAAAAAATTTTAATCAAAGAGTAACAAGAATTTTACGAGCAATCTTGATCGTCAAATATTTTAAAAGTTACCATTGATTTGGAAAAGTCGAGCCATAAGAAGAATGAGCCAGAAAATCGCTAGCCACTCTTTTAAAAAATTATTCTTACAATATGTTTTTGGTATAATTGCTAATACCCGTAAACCATTCTGCTTTTTAGGGTTCTGTTGTACTGTAAGGAACTCTTATAGTTTTGCTCAGTCCGTCTGTCTGACCTAATTTATAAATTATGAACAAAAATACATGAAATTTGGTACAGTTAGCCCTCATTCGCACGAGAGCATTTTTAACGTGCGTTAAAAAAACGTTCAACTAGAACATATGGATTCCAAAGTATCTGTTCTCACGGCCGCGCTTTTATAACGCGACGCTTAATAATCGAAGAATGTTCTATTTTTAACGCTATGAACATTACATATACGCTATATTTTTGCATCTACGACGCTTACAAAAGCGCCAACGCCGAGATTTAACGCAACGCTTTTTTAACTCTCGTACGAATCAGCTGGCCCGTTGGCGCACTGAGTAGTGACCCTGTCTTCTGCTCCGGGGGTCGTGGGTTCGATTCTCACCTCGAGTCTGAGTGTATTATCCATATGTATGTATTTATATATTTCTAAAAAAAATATGTGTGTATGACGGGCGGCTGTTAAAAAAAAATCAGGGCTTATTGTTGCATATACTTTTTTTTGGCATCTTAAAATTATGATGATTTTACATTTTAAAGGTGGCTCCCATATTTGTTATAATTATAGATACTTACGGCAGAAAATATATACGTATCAACTAGTCACTTGTATAAATCAGTCAATGGAGTTTTTTCCATACAAGTTTAAGAGGGCGTGGTAGATGTCAGACATAAATTGTCGTGACATTATGAATGGAGTCTTCAAGGGGTCACGAAATATATCGTTTCGTGCGAAAATACACACATTTCTGTTCAAATGAAATTGAAGTGTCTGTCTGTCTGTGAACAGATTTTTAAGAAAAAATATTTGTGTTTGATTATCTGTCTTCGAGATAACATAATCGACACGTCAAATCGAAGCCTTTTTTACATTATTTGTAATGAGATTTTTGGAACGGCTTATTTTGATAGAAATGTGCTCCTATTATATACCTAATTTTCAGATTAGTGTGTTACCATTATGCTGGATTCACAATCGCGCCTTTTTTTTAAGTTTTTTTTTTTAATTATTCTTTGAAACCCGTCAAGGAGGTTGTACCTTAATCAGTGGCCTGCATTTTCATCGATCGCTATGTTAAGCAGTTTTTACCGCGACCGCGTCATAGATGTGTTACTTATTCTAACACTGATTTTCTAATATCCGACCTCCTCCAGGTTTCGGAAAACACGTAAAATAGTGGGTTCCAATTAATGTCACTGTGTGATATTAGTTGTGAGATTGTAGAGATTGCTGGGTTTTGGGGATGACGTCGGTTACCTTACCTCGCCCCACAGCCACAAGCCCTGGTACTAAACCTGGATAAGGCTAGCTTGAAGAAGATTCTTTAAAGTCCTTCTTTCTTTGAAGTCCATTTTTAAGCTATAGAGCCTTGAAAAGAATTAACGGATATATTATACCTAAGAAGCATTCTCAATATTAAAAAATAAATGAATATATTTCAACAATATGCCTCCAATTTCTATTAATCTATCTTTTACATTAACGGTCAACGAAAGGTGCGAACAGATCATAAGAGTATTAACATACAAACAGGGCCTGGTGCATCCAAGATGGCCTCCGCACAATTAACGCCCCCCCCCTAGATTAGCGCAATTCAAAAACAGATACAAAATAATAATAAGAAGGGCTTCGAGTGGGGGATGTCTGTCTGTCCGTGACACCAGGTGTGCTCGCGAAGGGACGACCCCAACTAAATAACTTATTTATTATATATATATGCATTCGGAAGTGTTTGATTAATATAAACGTGTTTAATAGTACCCTTTTATGTGTGATTTAAATGCCTTTGTTAATGTTAATAAACGGTTATGTGGAAGCTGGATATTGGAGAAAGGGGCTCCGTAGCTTAGTGCTTGATACATTTTCCTTCTAAAATTTATAAATATAAATCTTACATCTTACGATCGAATCGACTAACGAAACCAACCTATTGGACACAAAAAAGAAATTCACCCCCTGGGAGCAAAAAAGGAGCAAAAAATATCTTCTGCACTGTCAGTCAAAAGGGAAGCAGCTTATTAATAATGCATATTTTATAAAGATATTAACATTCGCATACCATGCCCTATATAAACTACTACTTGTGTCCGCTACTTCGTCCGCGTAAAATTTGATAAAAAAAATAGATTCAATTTTATCCGATAAATGGGCTATGTAACACTGAAATAATTTTCAAATCAGACCAATAGTTGCGGAGATTAGCGCGTTTAAGCAAAGGAACTCTTCAACTTTCTATATGTATTAGTATAGACAATTGTGTCAAATTTCATACTCCTTCATCTGCGCAATTTTTGTAAAGTGGTACCGAAAGTTTTTGCTTCTCGTATTAATATATAGACATATTATCCTTATTACTGAATTACACTTTTCAACTGAATAGGTATTATAGGAACATGTCTATAATACCTATTTATTTTAAAAATGTGGTTACATAACCACACAAAGCAATGTAATTTTTTTTATAAATTTCAATCGCATTATAGGATATAAGTTTCTTAACTAAACACTTTTTTGTATCAGGCAATGTTTATAGCATTCAAGGTTAATCTTATACGAAAGAAAAAGTTAGGTAGGGACGTTAAATATACAAAGTTTGCGAGAGGACTCGTCTACCTGCCGTTGCATTTCTATCAAAAAGTAAAAAACACAAATGAGAGGGGTCCGCCATAGTTTTTGTTATCGTAGCGACACACTGCGACCTATCGCTATATGGATTTTTTGTGTCAAACCTTTATCCCACTTGCCTAATAAAGTTTATTCGCTGTACACTCACAACATTGTAACTCGTTTTTGTTAGCTCCAAAGTATGGAGCTATAATAAGGGGTAACATCTCTGAAGGGAGAAAAGTTGAAAAGTGTACAGTAGTATATAATAAATAATAGCACAATTAATGCAGCAATAATATATGAATCGACCAATAACCTTTCAGAGCGGCGCGCTATATTACGAATGTAGCACCTTTCAAAGTCTGATGCTAATGTGGCGCCACCGTTATTTACGCATTTCGACGGATATTTTTAATATTCATTTAGTTTTATTTTACTTTAATCGTGGTCTCTGATATAAGAGAGTGCCACTGGCTTCTGTCTTGTGCCACCTCCTGCCAGTCAGCTACCAGTAGCTCGCGCAGGTCAGACTCCACAGCGTCCTTCCAGCGGTATCGCGTTAGTCCAACAAGTTAGCGGCCACTTGGTGACACCAAGATATACGTATACAGAAACGTTACTCCTTATTAAAGTCTCCATGTTCAAAAGTTTAAAATGGATTGTAGCTACATCACAAAACCGATTACTTCTTTAACAAGAAAAATTACTTCTGTAATAGTAGATATGATTTGATTGAACATCAAACATCTACACATCTGTAGTTACAATTCTAAAAAAAAGGGAAACAATCTGAACATAATTTGTAATTTACAAAGTTTTCTGTAGTATCTTCATAGATCTTTACCTTCTGTAAGTTTCAATTGTTGTCTTATAGATAATTCCACAATCATGGGATTTCCAAAGAATTTCTCCTCACGCGACATCTCTATGGAACCAGCTGCCACCTGCTAACGAATACGACCTAATGACAGCGTAAAAGGACATACCTATTTCTGTAAGTTGGTAACGTGAAATACGTAAAGCGAACACTTTCCTTACCATTTATTTTGTACCATTTACGAAAATGGCGCGAACGGAGGCGTATAATATATTGTACAATTATAGTTTATATAGAGGAGTATGTGCGAATGCCAATACTTCTCATAAAATATGCATTATTAATAAAATATAGCATTACACACACCAATGCTTAAGGATTTACACACACATGTAGGCGTATATTTTACTAAAAGTGTGTGTCAAAGCATAGTGACATGGCGACGGTGAAATTATCAAATATCACAATGTGGAAAGAAGTTTTATATACAGCTAAGTAAGCATATATTACGCAAATGTAAAGGTTTGTTGCAGAATATCGACCACCAAGCGCACTCTAGTATACAAAAATATCTCAATAAAAATAAGTTATATCAGAATAGCAAGGCACATGCAAGCCTTCTCGTACTGCAGTAGCAGTAGCAGATAATCATTCAAAATCATCGTTAGCGGAGTAAATTGAAAAGTATCTTGTAGAAATATTTCTGCTTTTACAACATCGTTAAAACGTAAATGCGTAAATTTGGTCTATTGTGTTGTGAAATGAGATAATGGGATGTTTGGACACTTACAATGCTAGTGTTATGGAGCTAGCTTTTAAATAAAACAACAAAATTTTTATATGTATTTGTTTTGATGAATTGTTTGTATGTATATATTACATTAAAAAAACAAATAAGCAAGAAACGTAAATACGTGTATTTTTTGTTGTGTCACGTGCCATGCTCTTCTAAAGTTTTCATATGTTTCATAGTCTATGACACTCTATGGTGCGTTATAATAGCGTCATTACGATAATCTTAAGAGTATAGTAGAGAGTCATGTTAACATGAGTATGATGAGTCATTGAGCTTTTAAGCATAGAGAGACCTTTGCATCGATTTAATAATGTTTATACTTACGTTATTGTTTTGAAGTATATAAATGACAGATTAAACTACAGAGGTAGAAAAAAAAAACAACTTGTCTTAGTGAACTTTATGACCCTGTTACCTGTTGAAACTAGGAAAGAAATTAAACGAAACTGGAGGATATTGAACATGTAGACCCCATCCAAAAATCTTATGCTCTAAAATGTGAAAGGAGAAAATTTAAGTAAAACATATACTGTTGCGTTATTAATTTTCTGATATCAAACAGTAATTAAGAGATATACATCATTTTGTTTAATCACTCACCAAAAGCAACGTATATTTTAGAAACCAAAATTATAAACTTATAATTTTTATACAGTACTAGCAGACCCGGCAGTCGTTATCATGCCCGAACGTAAAAATCGATATAAAGATAACCTAGATACCGACTGCAGCAATATCCTTCGGGCTAATTTGTGAATCTAAGCCATCCAGGACACCACCCAAACGCATACAAAAAAAAACATACAAATCGATTCACCCGTTTAAGAGTACAGTGCCATAAATACGTACAGTAGAATTATTTATATATAGACTAGTAAACCCGGCAGACGTCCTGTCCTAATTTTCGCTCGTCTGCAATAGCAGACGATTGGCTAATAAGCCAATTAACCAATCTCCTTTATGTCTTTTCCATAAAACATGACACTGTCCAAATGTGTTATGACAAAATTATTTTACATAGTGCCTAAGTCAAAAGATGTAAGGGCATCTATTTAATTTTCTGAAGTATCTCAATCTGCAATTTTTGTTTTTTTAATCATTCTTTTAAGTATTCTTACTTTGCTTTCCATTTAAACCTATCCTGAAATAAAGCAAATGAAACAAAACAAACAGAATTTAATTCGGTCCAGCCACTTTCAAATTTAAACCGAGACTAACGAACAACAGTTGATCATTATGTACTCATCTACAGAGAATTAAGCACAGTGGCAAAAATAACTAAAATAATTAAAAAAGAAACCTTTCTTCTGCATTGTTTTCTTCTCCTTTACTGTGTGACGCACATGGTGGAGGAGCCAGCCTTCCGAATCTTTTCCCTTCACTTCGCCCTATACTTGACATCGTTTTCAGAAATTCTACACTTCCTTCTGTCCTCTGTCACTACATCTTTCCATCTTGTTTTGTTTTCTTACACATTATATGGCCAATTCATTTTTAAACTAATTATATTTCAATAGCAATTAAGTTATAGACAAAAAGTTAATCTCCTAAAGATGATTCTATATAACAGAAAATCTTACATTTAAATCCAACAGAAAATTATAACAGTGTTGTGTTTTGGCAGCTGTATTAGCGTGAAGCCTTATTAAAAGGTAGATAGGTTTATCCTACTTGTTAAAGATTTCATTAAAATATGCTCCATTATATAAAACAAAAGCAAAACCGATATGTCGTGAAGTTTGCTCATATAAATCAATATGAAGGACAACAATGTAACTTGAGCAATTAAAAATTTACCGTTACCGAATATTAATCGTTCCTCACAACTATTAACCTGGGTCATACTCAGAGTCAAGGTTATCATTTCTCCGCCCCACCTCCGTCATACGTCTCAGAGTTCTATAAAACCATACCACTGGACTTGATTGATATCAATTGACACACAATTGTTCTACTAAACACACACAAAAATATAATATCTTTTATTTATAATATTTAAATGGGACATAGAAAACGAAAGACCTTCGAAAACAAGAACATTTACGCAAGCGCATCTATTCTGCATTACGTCAAAACCACGTGCGCATTCAATTTAAAGCAGTTTTATTTAGGTGTATCGGTCGTTTGTTGTTTTGTTTTTTTTTTGTTATTTTATGTAAATACTTCGCTCAATGTGTTTTTTCTTTGCCTTGACTAATGTATTTGTTATTACTAAATGTAACCTTAATAATAGTTATTGTCAGCCTTTTTTGTCTCTTTTTTTTGGGGGGCACGTTAATTCTCGAAGGTTGTAAGTCTACATTTTTTTGTACCCCTTTCCGACTGTATTTTGAGCATAGATATATTCTTCGGATGCAAACATTTGCAGTGATGCAATAAAAAAAAACATCAATTTCTATAAGCAATGATATAAATTTGAAACGTTATTTATTATCTTAGTTGTGAATATCACAATAGTGATAATTGTTTTGATTAAAAAAAAAATGTATTACTTCTATTGAATGGCTAGGGTTCTACGCGTCCATATTTATTTCAAATTCTTTTTTTTTAGATTTGTGGCAATTGGGGCACTGACTACCCCCGCGTGCCTCCACAAAAGAACCCTGATAATGGTTCCCTTTATAAGTCTACTTCAGATTCAATGGATATTTGAATCTGTATATAATTATAGATTTTGTCAGATATAGGTTTTATTACCAAAGAACGCACGACATAAAAGCTGCCTGATAAATGTGTGATCACCTTTATAAAGTCATTATGTACCGTTACATGAGTGAGTAATTCGTGCATCCCAGCAGCAAACCAGTTTTATCGTATTTGTTAACATAAATGTATTAAACAAATACATATTATGAGATTTTATCAGCGTGTTTTCGGTGATTGTGATCGCGTGAGAATTGGCGCAAACATTTGTTGTTTGTTTTATTGTTTCCATAACATAGGTATATCGGAAGCAATTTAAGTGTCTGCATCCATTTCATCTCAGTTATATTACTTTAAAATTTATTTCTTTTCTTTAGTAGTTTTTGATAATAAAAGATATATTCACTGGGTAACTTACCCAGTAGTGTTAGACACATCTCTGGTTGCAAAGGGTGTCCATTACGTAATTGTAAGTTAACTCCTGCATTGTCCAGTCAAAATAGCATATGTTCTATTTAAATTAATCTTATTTTTATGGTCTTATTGTATGTGTAATGTAAGTGTATGTAATTAAAAATAAATAAATTAAATAGAGCTTGGATTCCAATACTCAGATTTAAATATATAGAAGAGAAAACACTATGGAATCTAGGTTATACCTAGATTTCAAGATTAAGAGTCACCGTCTTTAACATAAGTTGTCACATTTTCGAAATTCCCTCTTTCTTGATGTGACATTAAATTTTATGCATGTTTTTAAAAAAAGATAAAAACAAAACAGCAGTCTTGCTTTAATTTTTTCGAGGTTTTTTTTAAATATTGACAGGCGACGTCATAAAACTTTATACCCGTCTGCCCGTTGACACACAATGACACATATTGGTGTACGACCCCGTATGAATAATATAATAAACTAGATAATCATGAATTCAAGTAACTCTATGCATCTAAGAAGCAAGTCTGACATATTGTAATTTTTCTTACGTAGTTATTTCGTTGAATCATCAAAAATGATCAGATGTTTCGATGGCTCCTACGTAAAGTAATTCACATTTTTGACGTGTTCTTTTTCTAAATGAACTTGATGAGGTCTATTAACTATATGAAATGCAATTCAAAGGAAGATACTTAAAAATACTTTTCTTTTTTTAACTTGGCGTACATGTGGCTTACGATGTTTTAAGTAAGGAGCTGTCAATTTACTCTGCTAAAACTCAGTGTCCTTAGATCTAGACTGTGCAGAAAGTATTAAGGATAATAATCAATGATTCGTGCAAATGATTACTGTGTAAAAAAACATTACTTAATAATTTAATCAATCTGTGACAGATGTAGATTTAGCATGCAAGGTTGACAAATTGCGTAGTTCTTTTACGTATATGGCGTAAGATCGTTAATTAATTTGGACTCGAAACAAGTTATTTTGAGGCCTATATTAATAATAAACGACATAGCCAAGAGCGTATCAAGACACGCTTATATAGAAGTCTTCCTTTGCGGTGGTTGAGCATATTGACCTTCGCTCCCACCTTTCATTCCTCGCCGAAACTTTCCACCTTGGTGTACCTTCCGCGGATTTTTTTTAAAGGAAGTAATATTCCATATAATTTTTAAAGGAAGCAATATTCCATAAATTTTCTCAATGGCCAGACGTTTAGACATCTACATAAAAAGACCTAGATAGAGACATAGTCATAGATAGATGTAGATTTAGGTAGATAATGCCATTCACATTGTGTTCTGGCAATCTTAGCCACTGACTAAGTGACCACTGTAGGTGAGTAAGATTGGCAGAGCTCTCTGTGGAGTAGGTGTTAACATACAAAAAATTATACTACTAAGCATATACATGAAATAGATATGAATATAGATTTATTACACGTTTCAAAGATTTTCGTAAATCAACGTTCCATTCCACACACATAAAGCCAGTCCCTAAATAAATAGAAGGCATAAATCTCAGAACGCCAGTCTGGAATCGACTCCGCTCCGAGGTATTAACACATACCCCGGTATTAGCCGAGTTGGGGTGATTAAGCTGAAAGTTCCAAAGCCTTGTTAACTCGCATCTTGAGTTACGGAGAATTGCCCTCTATTGATAGGGCGAATCAACACTGTTACTTCGATATTTGAGTGACTAAAAATTATGATTTGCTTAGAATAGCGGCCCCTTCCTCTTCCCGTGGTTACGGAGAAATAGACTCTATTGACAATTTAAGTCAACACTTTCAGTTACATAATAGTACAGAGGTCTGTAAAATCTACACTTGGATCGCAATTCCCATGCACTGCTTTTGTTCCTTCTTCTGCAACGTGAACGGCACCCACATAGTAAGTCCATGGATTGCTGATAAATTCATCTCAAGTATTGTATAAAGGATTTTCTTTTACTTTAATTCTGTGGTGACCATACTTCACTTTCCAACGCACCTGATACAGCCCCTGTCAAACTGAGACGGGCTTAATTTAACGCAATGGGGAAACAAACGTTCGAACCGAAACCTTTGGGTGCAGACATCGGCTAATTAAATTGCCACTTGACTTGCCACTAAAGAACCCTAAAAACGAGTCAAGTTCAACCATTTATCCGCCTCTAGTAAATAGTGACGTCACTTCCGCATCCCTTAGCGCACCTGGTACAATCAGTCCCCTGTCAGCTTGAAGCGGGTTAACTGGGATAGGACAAAACCTTGAATACTGGGGATTATTCTGTTGCCATGATCTTCAAACTTCGACAGTTCAACACTACAATCTTGTGGCGTTACTGTCATACCGGAGCCAGACATAGCTCAAATTCTTTGTACATTTTTAACCTTGAAGTCCACAAAGTACTACAAAACTTTGTACAGTTTTGTAGTACCCAGGCCACACTACATGATTATTCAAATGACCATTCAAATGAAGCTATATCTGGCTTGGCATCGTACAAACGTGGTCTTTCTCACTATAATTTAAGAAAGAACTTCCTATCAAAAACACCAAGGAACTAAAAAGCAAAAAAGAAATGGTATACACAATATACTGAATACCTTTTAGCACTTCTATACGTACACACAAATAAAGTGTGTTTGTAAACGTCAAAAGAAAATAATTTACTAATAGTGTTACCCGCGACTTTGGGAGAACAATTTTAGCGTGATGATATATAGCCTATAGCCTTCATCAATAAATGGACTATCTAACACTGAAGAAATTTTTCAAATCGGGCAAATAGTTTCTGAGATTAGCCTGTTCAAGCAAGCAAGCAAAGAAACAGACACTTCAGCTTTATATATTAGAATAGCTATAGAAGTACAGGTTTGCGTATGAAATGTATAATACCTATAGCAAAGTCACGAATTAAAAATTTTTGTCTGTCTGTCTGCCTGTTTGTTATATCCGAAACGGCTGGACCGGTTTCGACAGGACTGTCACTGGCAGATAGCTAATGTTACAAGGAGTAAAAGAAATCGAAAAATAAGCTGCATTAGTTTTTAAATAAGACAAATAATAAGGATTCACAGAATCGTTGAAATCACGCGGACGTACTCGCGGGGCACTGCTAGTCGTATATAAACCTGACTTGACCTACTTTATTTTATTAATAACCTCAAGCCTCAAACCTCAAGGGTTTAAGCCGTTTAAGGGATATACTTTCAACACAAACGTTCGTCCCTGTTAAGTTCCGTGCATTCGATTCGAAAATAGAACGTCTCGCGCGGCCGAGAGATAGGTACATTTTTGGAAATCAAATAAAAGCAACGCGGCTAAAAATAGACACAAATAAAACACGGTCGCAGTAGAAATAGACAAAAATTCGGATATCATAATGATTCATTTGGCTGTGAGGTTGAATTTACGTTTGTTTATTATTGCCGTAATGATGCGGAGTGGTTATATGACGTCACTTGTATCTACAGAACTGAAGCGATACGATTTAAAGATGCCGAAATCTCGAAACGATAGTATCTCACAACAAAGGTCTAAGAGCCTTTTAAATCTCTTTTTTCCCTTTAAATCATATAAAAAGTAGCTATTTTTTTATGTTACAAAGTTATTACGATATAATCAAGTATACCTCTAATTAAGTGCCAATTGAATAAATTTGCATCCAAATTCTTATTCATCCAAAATCGTCATCACGATCGTAAATTCATTTTATAGCCCAGTCAATTTATACATTCAAGTATGCATTTTGCGTTCAGTTCAAAATGTTGAAAACATCATTATAAAGTAATGAAATTTAAAAAGATCATAATACTCAGTATTTCACGATTTTGTTGCTTCACGCCCGAGCCAGACACAACTTCATTTGAATGATCATTTCAATGATCATGTAGTGTGGCCGGGGACTTTGTGTAACTGCCAAAGTTTTGTAGTACTTTGTAGACTACAAGGACAAAAATGTACATATACTTTGAGCTATGTAAGGCTCCGGTATAACGGCAAGTTGCATTTCATGAAATGATAAAAAGGTCGTTTTTACGTCTATTGATCATTGTCTTTAAAATACTAGGAGGTTATGTTATAGACTGGAATAAATATGACTATGGAAATATCTAAATTCTTAAATCCGCGAATAAACACAATAAAAAATCTGTGCAAGACTGTAACCCGAATCATAGATTACCGACTAGGGATGTTACAGAGATTCAATTCCGATTCCGAAAGTTCGGAACTTCCGATTGATGTTACAAATTCGGTTCCGATAAATTTTGATCCGAATTTATATTAGAAGCCGATAACGTGAATGCTGACTAGTCGGCCTTTAAGAAATATATTGGACGGAGAAGAAGCTGTCATGCTTTTGTTTATTAGCTATAACTTGTTTCTTTTGGAGTCACTCCATTTGATTTAATTTACTAGACTAAGATTTTAAGATTTTAACTTTGATTATTTTTATCACCCAAATAAACACCTCGTTTTTGGTGATAATGAGAATATACTAAGACATTATTTTCCCATTCTGGTTCCAATTAACCAAATTGAAAAACTTCGGTTTCGATATAAACTCTTCTTCTGTACATCCCTACTACCGACAGCACACAGCTCTCATTTTCTGTTGTCTATGACATCGGGTCAGATGTTAAGATTTCGCGTGCCTTACATAACTTAATTTTTTAATATGTAGGTTAAATAGTCAATTAATTAAACAGCTTTATAACACATGTAAAACATTTGAATGTTTTATACATTAAATTGTGTAATAATAAATTATTTCCGCCATTAACTAATATTTTCTCTCACCGTACCTCTCGGAAATTAATTTTGACATCAAATAAATTATTATTACATATTATATAGAATTTAAAAGATACTAAATGATGTCCTGCGGAATTGCTTACGTGATTTACATTTTACCTCATTATTAACGGTCTTACATAATTATATACAATTATATGACCATGCACGAATATTAACAAAAAAAATTTTTGTTGCTAAGAGTTCAGTGAAAAATAAATATGAAAATAAACCTTTTGTAAATTTGTGTATGTAATAATGAAACTGTATTATCTTTATAAAATAAACTAGGACAAGACAGCATAAATTATGCAGTCTAAAAATTCATGCCCCTCCACTAATCAATTGCAACGCTTGCTTGTGTGTGCAACGTTTTTATTGTAAATTCAAACATTGTAAGCCAATGATACTGAAGAGCTTGTTTGCGTCTACTCGCTATTTTGCATGTAGAGGTGAATATTTTGAGGGGCGTGCATTTTTAGACTAAACGCACTTTATTGACACGTACCGAAACTGCTTACAAACACGTATTATGGAAAGACAAGACAGTTTATTGTTATAGGAATGCTAAGTACCACGTGAATACCACAGATAAAATTTGTTGGTGTTATAATTATTTTAGCTGGGATAACAAAAAGTGCACAAATTCCTTTTAGTTCATGATTACCCAATAAAGATATGAAAAATGTCTCTACACTCACGCAAAGATGTAGTGTGCGGCAGCTGGTAGGTGTTAGGTGCGGAGTGCGTGAGCGCGTACGTATGAGTGGTCGTGAGAGGGTACGAGTCGTTCCGGTTGATGCCAATAGCTTCCAGCACCTTCGATTTGGGTGCGCAGCATTGGGTGCCCGCCTTCTTGCATTTAAAAACGTCCGTCATCTCCGCGTTACCTGTCCATTGTGAAGAAACAAAAAAATATTAGTTGTCAGTAAAGCCGGTTTACGAGCGATAGTTTTACGTAATAATGCTGAACGCTTAGGCCGATCGAGCCTCACTATCGCTTGTTCCGCGCTCTCGATGTACGCTCAGCTCAGGCGGAACGTGACAATGTGTTATACTTTTTCCTGCGTGCAGATGACATTCATTTATAAGACGTTATCAGGCAAAAATAGCATTTATTTGCATAATTATGACCAGAAATATTCGTTATTTCATTACTTACTTACTCTGATTGCGCAGCGAACACAAAAAACCACGTGAAAAAACTAGTCTTGAAAAAAAATCCGAACTTATCAAGGAAATCTAAAAGTTTTAATAGTAAAAGAATATATGCGATGGAACCAGCCTTTGCCTGGCTTACGCCATGGAATATTAAGAGATTGATCTGTCTTCTATTAAATGCAGTTAGATAAATACGTAAAATTAATAGGTGTAACGCATTTTGACCATATTTTCTAAGTATTTTATAATATACTCACGGAAGCAGGTGAAGGAAAGTAACGATACAATACAGGAGCCAGGGCAGTCTGGTCGAGGGTCGACGGGCGCTGGTGTGGTCGTGGTCGTTGTGGTTGTGGTGGTTCGCGGTGTGGTCGTACGTGGTGGGACTCTGAATAAACCAAATGGTTAACACTTAACAATATATAAAGACGTTTACATCAATTACTATGTCAAAAAAGGCTTTTAGAAAATTGAGGATGTCTATCGCCCTTATAAGACTAAATATGTAATTTAATATGCGGTCACAGTAGTGGCTCACACGACGAGGCAAGCGAAGAGCAAGGGCAGTAAGCAGCTGTGTAAGGGCAGCTGTGACAGCGACTTGGTCCGCGTAAAATTAGGTAAAAAAATAGATTGAATTTTAGCGTGATGATATACAACTGCATATATAAGCCTTCCTAAATGAATTGGGCCATCTAAAACTGAAAGAATTTTTTTTCGGACCAATAGTTCCTGAGCGAGTTCAAGCAAACAAACTCTTCAGCTTCATAATTTTTTTTTACAAAACAAGGAGTAAACGGGCAGGCTATTCACCGTTAACAAGTGACTACCGACGCCCATGGACAACTGCAATTCGCAGATGCGTTGCCGGCCTTTGAAAAATGAGTTTGCTTTTGTCTTGAGAGTCTCTAATAAGTTCGAATACCGAAGCTGGCAACTGATTCCACAGAGAATTTACGCGAGGCAAAAAGTTTCTACAAAAGCGCACAGTTGTGAACTGTCATTAGTATAAATGTAGAATGATACTGGAAAGCTTATTCCAATACCTGGTGTTGTCACAGCATATAGATCCGCTGAGTTTGCAGTTCGTGTTTGAAATGAGCACAGCAGGTCGTTCGCAGAAAGCCGCCATAATGTTTAGAAGACAATATCCTGGACACCGCGGTAATGGAGCCTGAAAAAACACAAAAGTGGGGTTAGTACTTAGTTAACAATCACTTTTTGAGGAATTGGGGAACATGTTTAGTAAGACGAGGACCCATATTCAAAGCGTCTAGGCCAGAGATCGGTAACCTTTTGGCCGGCATAGGCCACATTTTTAAAAAACTAGACGTAGTCGGGCCACATTTGTAAAACAACTAACTGGAAACCAGTGTTTAGTTATCTATTAATATAAGTAGATGTTATAAGCTATATTAAAATTTTAATACGTGTCATTTTATTGAAATTTTAGTGTTTCTTGCGAAAAATTGTGCTTGTATAGTGTAATTATTTCAATTGTTTAGTACAGTTATATTTATTTGTTACAAAATAACACAAGGACAAGAGAACCACCAACCTCCGTACTAGTGAAAACTGTATTACGGTAGGCTTAGCATCGTTAACTATAACATCCTTAACTATAGCATCCTTAACTATAACATCCTTAAGTATAGCATCCTTAACTATTACATCCTTAAGTATAACATCCTTAACTATAGTTAATAAATATCCTTAACATTCTTGACTATAACATATTTATAAAATCTTGTTTAGGTATCACTTGAAAATTTTAATTATTTGATTTTAAAAAGTCTGGAATAAAAGCACAACAAAATAATAAAACTCTATGATTGGTAAAATCAAACCTGTGTACAATTGATTAGACCAATCAATAAGTAAGGTAACTCATTACTAAGGTGAATTCCTACATGTGTAATATTTACTCGAGAGGTATATTCAATTATCCTTAATAAAATTTATATCACCTGTGCAAAGCCGGGGCGCGCCGTTAGTATATAATAATTTAAATTTTCAAGGTGTAACATGGCGCGGGTCGTTACCGGACGTCCGCCGCGATGACACTGACGAATTGCTGCAAGAGTCTGAGACCTATCTGCGCCGTTCCATAGACAACCTGCGCTCTACATCGCTTGAACGTAAGTAATTGCATTAACAATAATTATAATAAGGTAGTTTCCACTAAAAGAAATTTTAATTCTTGTCTTGGATACTTGATAGATGTTAAAATATGACATACTCAAAGTGGAATAACTGAAATATGTCAAATTGATATTTTGTAAAAATAAGTCATTTAAAGTGAAGACATATATTACGTAAAACTGAACAAAAAACTTAGTGCATGTCGTCACCTCTTGTTAAACAAATTGCTAACGTACGCTCCAATTACACTCGAGTACAGCTGTTTGTTTGGCAAGATGTTACGTCATACAAGACGCCATGATAGTCAGAGTTGTTTGGCGTTAAAATTTGAAAAATTGAAAAATTTATATTTTAGTTGACTGCAAGGTATAGTATTAACTAGTTCCTGAAAAATAGTTAACTAGTTTATTAGAAAATAAATTCAAATATAACGGTAGAGTTGGTCGGCTGATATCCTTTCTTTTGATCGACTCCCACATCCTGTGGGTTATTGAGGTACAATATTTCTAGCAAATAAAATAAATATTCTCCACAAAAGGATGGAAGCGGGGTCTAAAAAATTATAGACTTAAAACTTTCAAGAATTAGCGAGTCCCCAAAAAAGAAGTGACAAAAAAGGGCTTTTTTTTCACTGGGAAACGCTTTTGCGCACTACCTCATTCGCAAATAATGCCATTTGCGAACGGGAATGTGAGATTCACTAGCCCTGCTAGAATACCCACTAAAACCCAGCGGGGCCCTTATCATCCATGAAATAGGGCGCCAGAGGATCACTGTCGCGTGCCTCCCTGATGCCTCGAGTAAAATGTCTATCTCCCGAAGACCTTAAGTCTGCAGGAGGAGACGTGCAAAGTGGCGTCTTCTTCTTCCTGTTCTCCTTTGTCTGGAGGGGAGAAACAACAAGGGCTTGCAAAATGGAATTTCCTCTTTTCTATCACATTTATATACATTTCCAGTAGACAGTTCCAGTGAGATGTCGGGACAGCCGTACATCCCCGCCGAGGCTCGTCAGCTGCGGTTGGGCCATGTGGTCAAGTTGATCACGCCGCAGGGCAGGCTGGCCGTGGGGCGCGTCAGGTGATATGACTAATTAGTTCTTGGATGCTCACGTGTATAATACTGGAAAAAGTCGCAGCTTAATCAGTGATCGGCATTTGAGAGGTTAAGCAGTCCTTACCGCGGCGGGATGATAGATGGGTAACCCAGTCTAACATTGGTTTCCAAATACCCGACCCCCTCAGTGTTTCGGAAACAGTGGGTCTCGATTAATGATACTGAGTAATATTAGTCGTGAGATTGTGGAGATTGGATGGGGTCAGTATGCTATGTAGTCCTAAATAATTATTTAGTTACTATTATTATTTCATTAAATACAATATACCTATATTAATTATAATAGACTTTTATAATTATGGTTATGAAAAGATTCTCATTATTATTGCAATTTTTCAAATACTTAAGATATACAATCGTTTTAAATTACTCATTGTCTAGGTTGAAGTATCTAAATTCAGAATTAAATGCAATATAAATCGATTTTTTGTTATTTTTACTTAGGTATGTCGGTCTGGCTGGGGGTACTACTGCTACTAGCGGTATTTTCGTTGGCGCGAAAAGTTTCTTTCAAATAGTAGAGTTGATTCTGAAAGAAATTTTTCTTAACTAGTGAAAACAAAAAAGCAATGAAGGTTTCGTTACGTGACGATTTCTGCGAAATCACATTACCCGTAATTTTCGTAAGCCGCGTTAAGGAACTTGCGTTCCAAAATTCAATATAACGACATTTTCTATTAATGAACAAATATTGCTAATGAAAGATACTGTAAAAAAGATTATAAAAGAGAAAATACCTACTCAATCACATAGAGAGATTTCTGTCGAGCAATACTTCATGGGTTGTCAACCTCGCATAGAGATTTTATGTCGGCTCTCACTGCGACGCGCGTTGCACCAATTAGTAGTGGAAAATACTCTCAAAATTTTATTAAAATCTCGAAAAACTGTTATTAATCAAAACCCCACTCTATTTTTAGGGACAAAAGACTCATTTATCTTTTGTTGTAAAGAAAAACCTTGAGATACGACGCGTTAACTGCAACAAGGCTTTTTAATATTTCGCCAGAAATCCGCTGACGTTTCTTTAGAAATTAATGTTTAATCTTAAAACTCCGGCTTACCTTTGTTTCTGTAGGTATTAATGATTTTTGTTAATTCTAAATGAAGGAATGAAAAGGTTTTTTTTGAAGATTCATCTTGTCTTTGGATGAAATATTCGTTATGATTCCGTTTTTTTTTTAATAAACATAAAGCTTCTGCTAAATATGGGTGCGTCGCGTATGTTTTCTGGAATTTTTAAGACAAGCATTTTGTTTATGGCATATAATTTTAGTAGTATTTAATAAAGTACGTTTTAGTTGCTTAAGAAGTCTTTGGGAGGCGTCAAATAATCTGTTGTGAGGAGTAAGAATTTATACAACTAATTTTTTTTACCGGCTCAAATAACGTAGAAGGAAAATGTTTATATACGTATATAACAAGCTATAAACGGACCGGCTGTTCAACTGAGTGGCCCATGGAGAACTGCACTACTAGGTTTGCAGACATGTTGCCAGCCTTTTGATAAATGAGTGTCCTCTTTTAGGGTTCCTAGTACTACAAAGAACCCTTATAAGTTCGCTCTCTCCGTCTGTCCGTCTGTCTGTCTGTCCGTAAGGTGATCTTTTTGACAATGCGAGCCATGTAGACTCGTCATGGCAAATAGACCTAATAATAAAATAATGTAATAAATAACAAAATAAATAGAATAGATAGATAAAGTTTTTCATGGGACATCCTGTTTGGTTTCAAGGGTTCGGTAGTCCAAGGAATCCTTATAATTTCGCTCTGTTTGTCCGTCCATCCGTCCGAATGCCCGTAAGGTGGCCCCCCATCCTAGCACTTCTAAACTATTAAACGTAGAGATTTCAAATTTTCCATGTTGATAGAACATTAAAAAAACTCATTTGGAAAATTATTTTGAACGAAACAGACAACAAACTTTGAAGTTATTTAACAAATACGTTTGTAGCGTATCAGATACGGAACCCTTCTATATAAGCGTGTCTTGACACGCTTTTGGCCGTTTTTTATTTTAGTTTCCGTATTAGATTAATAAACAATGCAAATAATCGAATATTGTTAATTTAAAAAATTATTAAAAGCAAGTTAGGAGAACAGTAAAGATGGCGACAGAACTGAATATTCATTAGGCGGGGCTCATTTGCAAAATTAATCCCCCAGTGCCCGAGGATTTCTTATTGTTTGAAGCGCTTTAACGCCCCAACTAAGTAAGATAATTTATTAAATTCCCTATCGAAACTTTGTACTTGAATTTCTTCATAATCTACTCCCTTATGAATAAACGGCTAATAATTAATCTGTTTATTTATAAAAGTAGGTGGTGGAAAGGATTCTCAGTTCCTAATTCTGACCTATATATTTCATACATATGATTCATACATATGAATAAACACTTACTATCTTTGAATGGCCCGTTGACGCAGTGGTCAGTGACCCGGTTACTTGCTCTGGGGTTATGGATTTTTTTATGTTACAAGGGGCAAACGAGATTACTATATATAGACCTTCCGACGAACAACTGTCGGCGAGGTGTGGCCGCTCCTGGCAACTCCGCCTAGCCCGGATTGAAGATCTTCCTTTCCGGTGGTTGAGCATATCGACCTACGCTCCCACCTTTCATTCCTCGCCAGAAAAATCACCCTTTCCTGTGTTTTCTCACCCATCTATCACCCGGTCGCAGCCAGAGCAACTTAACTTAGCGATCGACTCAAATGCCGACTACTGATTAGGCCACGACCTCCTCGATTCCTATATATATTTATGACTCCAAAATAGGTAAATTTTTAAAATGTTAGTATTTCTTTGTATAACAAATTGCTGGGGCATAAACATTCTTTGTACAACAAATAGAATTACAAATTATGAAGGATTCACCACACGCAACGCTATTACGTGGCCAGAAAACTTGCCTTGCAGCTTTCTTCCACGCAATGCCTTAAAAAAAATATATATTTTATGAGACTAAACTAAGAAGACTAGACTTTCTAAATGAAAACCAACCTCATTTACATTAAGTGGTAATTATGCAGTTTGGTCACTTTTCCCAAAAATACATATTTTTGTGTTTTTTTTTTTTGTAGAAGTTATTGTTTGCACTCTAATGAGTGATATTCCATCGGGGGAGGCTGACATTTTTTTTTGTAAAGTTTTCGAATTACGAATACTACAGTAGGGCATTTTGACGCATAAAAACCAAGGCGGTCGGTGCGCGATCGCTATGTTAAAACAAGAAAAAAAAATAATCGCGAAGCGAAACGGACCGGCGATCGCTGGGCGATCTCCTATCCGCTTCTAATCTAATCGCAACAGTTACCTTTCCTGCAAAATGAGTGACATTCCGTCAATTTAGAAACAAATCAACCAACCAGTCTACCAATTGTATAAATAAACCATCCAACCAACCAAAAGGTTCACCAACCCATCAACTGAACAATCACTGACAAATTCTCAATCAATTATGAATTTCCTCAATACTAAATGAAGAAAACATTGGAGAACCTTTCCGACCCTATGCTCGGAATAAAAAAAATGACAAAACCAACCAGCATAGATTCGTCCACGTTTTTAAAATTATTTTTATATTGGTATGTGCATGACTGTACAACATTAAAACGAAACGGTAAACACATTAATTAAACCCGAGCGTGTTTATCGTTTATTAAACTCTGGCGTATTTATGTTTTGAAACCTTGATAACTCAAAAGTTGAGGGACAAAATGATATCATTTACGAACATGGTTCGAACCTCGAGCATAAGCTTTTAAACTTTATTGGAGCGGAAAACGTAAGTCATCGTATGCCAAGAAGGGAGATCTTCTTAAAGTTATGCAATTTTTTTTAATCCATTGCTGCTTCGAAACAGTCACCGCACCCTTACCTGAGGCTCAAGCACGAACATTTCGAACCGTTCGAGTTCAAGTGGACTTGGAAAATATTCGTCCTGGGTAAACAGCGCACCCTCCTTAGTATCAAAGCGGGTTTCATTAGCAATGATTAAAAGTGTGACATGATAATCACTGTAGGCTAGACGTCGACACCGCCAGAAGGCTAGCAGATGCGCTTCCGGCCTTTAATGACAAGATTGAGCAACTGGGAAATCTCACAATCCGAATGAAAAGCGACATCAATACCATCACAGCATTGCCGCTATTTCAGGCCGATCTTATGTGAGAAAGAGGAACTGGTACCCGGACGCGCTAAATACAGTCAACTCTGCGACTCAAACGGTTCGAAATGTTCGTGCTAGGACCTCAGATTACAGAAACAAAAGTGTGAAAGAGGGTATATCGCTAAAAATTTTAGTTGACGAGACGATTTCACTCGGATAACATCTACTGCAAATCGCGGTAAGAAACTTCGTTCCAAATTTAAAAACAATTTATTTCGAACTATTCGGCACTGTGTCATCTGCATATCATATGCCATATGGCCATATTGCGTCACATCAGCAGGTCGCGTCATTGAGATGTCGTTCGCAACTCAAATAACACAGATAAAACAACACAACAACGCCCCCACGGGAAATACAAATGTGTTAATACGTGCCATTTCAATGAGAATATTCTTGGACACTTTAAAATTTACATATAAACATTTGATTGCCGCGTGTATCGGTTAACGCAAGAAGTAGCTAGTCCTTTTCAAATCGATGAAAACAGAAGCCTATCCTTTTACAATGCCGGAGCCAGACATAGCTTCATTTGAATGTCATTTCAATGATCATGTAATGTTGCCGGGGAGTTTGTGTAGCTGCGCAAAGTTTTGTAGAACTTTGTAGTCTTCAAGGACAAAAATGTACAAACACTTTGAGCTATGTCATTCCCCTGCATAACCGATTGTCTCTGTATTTATAGTCTTATGAACAACTACCCTCCTCCATGTATACACTACAGTATAGTCGACCGAAAAAGTGTTTCACCATTTTTGATGACAGCTCCTAGTTAAAGAAAATTTTGCTAAGGGTTATTGTTCGAAGTTAACGTAATTGTGTAACAAGCAAAAATAAACCTTTTAACTAATTGACCCGCAAACGACATTCGACCTTAGCGTGGCAAACCAAATCTTTGGTCGACTATACGCATTGAAAAAAAATACTGCACTTTTTGGTCAGACTTAATGAATTTTTACTAGCCTTTAAATCAAGTCAAAAGGGCTTTAAAATAAACTACTTGAACACAGAAAAATATAACATTAGAAGAACGCTTAATAATAATTAAATAAGTTACAGACATACACACAAAGAAACGTATATTAATGAACTTAAAAAAATACATTTACATATGTACACCGTATTACATATAAGACATTCGATAGAAGTCAACAAAGGATGTAAAAACAAGTCCAAGTAATACATAAAGGCCTTAAAAGGGTGCCAAACCGAAAAACATTTTTCTATCCTCACAAATTTCGGGAAATCGTTTACATACGTCACAGATAGGACGCATTCCTTACACTCCATAAGATGACAATGATCTTTCCGACAGCCACTGAAAGAAAGATACCCTCAATATAGCTGTCCGTAATGTGATCTGGCCCGATGCCAGGCTCAACTTTGAGGATAAATTATTTCTCTGAGACAGCTTTATGATCTTCGTGCAAAATAAGAATTGCGGTAGGTAAGTAATTTTGAATATTCCACTCGTAAATTGTCTATTGTCAGTTCGCATAGATATTCGTATTTTTGTTTGATATTATCACTTAAAATATTTTATACTTTTATCCTTGTGTACATTGGCATACAAACCAAGGAGGTATGCGACGGCTAGCGCCAGA
The DNA here is from genome assembly GCA_024363005.1 of Charaxes varanes. NCBI lineage: Eukaryota > Metazoa > Arthropoda > Insecta > Lepidoptera > Nymphalidae > Charaxes > Charaxes varanes. Next base: position 19,781,720 of record JANCMC010043217.1, on the reverse strand, counting down.
GTTTTATATAACGTTTGCGGCGTGAACATTTGAATATAGTTTGAGAAATCCAAACTGCACGCTTCATATTTTCTAAATATTACGAGCTATCAGCTATACAGGCCGCCATTGGCGTCAAACGTCTTCTCTTAGTAAATCCTTCCTCCCGTATTGCTGTAATTTAGTTGTTCGTTAATTATATATACAAACTCTTTTAATAGGAACAATAGGAAATAGCCTAATAAAAAAAAAGATGCGATAATTTGACTGTTTTGACGTGATCGTGCCAGATCCACACACACAGGCCAAACGTTTCAGAAGTACTATTTTTCTTACACTAAATAAAATAAATATCCTTCCGAACTATCAACAGAGTTAAATCACGTCTTTCATCTTAATATGTGTGTATTTACATTTATTAATAAATGCCATACCAATGAAATAGATAATTATTTGTTCACGATCGATTTTGATTATGTGAGAGTAGAGCGCACCTGTAATGCTTTTTGTTATGAGACGTTTAATAGACGTTTAATGAAGTGGCATGGGGTGGAAAATAAACAGAGCTCAGTTTTTATTATAATATATTGTAAATTTGTAAAGAAAATATTAATTTTCTTGCTTGCTTGCCTTGACTTGCTCATATCAGGTTAATGATAAAATTAAAACTTTAATTTCACGTTTATAAATTCGAATTCAAATTCCAAATTTAAATATTTTAAAGAATCAGCATGAAACTCTCGAGGTATCCTGTTCTATGTAATCTCCGAACCGATCTTCTACTGTTTCGATTCAGAAAATTTATAATTATTTTACTTTTAGAAAGATATATTGTCCCATTATGTAAAGGCTACTCTTAATTTAGTTAAATAAATATTTCAAATGTGCCCATGCGCAGCCGGGGCGAGAGGCTAGTAGTATGCAACAGTTTTGCGGCGTCTTTTGATTTCATACGGTGACAATGATTCTTCTGACAGTTTGGAAGTAAAATAACCTCAATATGCACTCGGTTGACAGCATCGCAAACGGGCACGATGCCAGGGCGTAACCACCAACCAAAGCAGAGGACAAATTTCCTTAGACAGGTTTATGCCCTTCCTCGCTAAATAAGAATTGTGGAGATATTTAGAGGGTTTAAAATTAACTTTATGTTATTAGGTAACTTGTCACGTACAGTGCCAAACTTAGGATATATCTATGTTTTGCTATTTAACTAGCGATCCAACACCGTTCCGTTCCGTGCCGTTCCGTTCAGTTCGGTTCGGTTCGGTTCAATTCGATTTACTTCGATTCTATTCGATTCAAGAGTTATTTAGCGATCGACTCAAATGCCGACCACTGATTGGGCCACGACCTCCGCAAATGGTAGTTACGTATGTAATTATAAATTACCACATCAACCCAGTTCAAAATGTATTTTCTATTTTCATCTAAGAACGAAGGAAACCTTAGAGATCCAAGATGAAAGCGAGCATTTTTCATCAAAGCAGGTCATCAATCAGGTGAAGTGGTGAGCTCAGACTAAGAGACTGTAAAATTCATTTCAAAGCTGGCGTGTCTTGATAAGCTTAGTGTTTTATGAGTTGGGTTCATTTTGAAAGCGCTATCTCTGGAAGTGTTACAGCGAACTACGTTGTGTAGAAAGACTTCCTTAGAGACTTAACTGCAGTTATATATATTACGTTTTAACTAAGAACGTAGAACTAGCTGTGTATTAGAGACAAATTTAATTTATTAGTATAGTATAGGAGGGAGCCCGTGATGCTAAATTTGTAGTCACTAAAACGCTGTGGCAATCTATTGGTTAACGTAGATTAGGTCCAAAAACGAGGAACTCACTTTGAAAGCATTATCTCTGGAAGTGTTACAGCGAACTACATTGTGTAGAAAGACTTCCTTACTAACTTAACTACAGTAATATATATTACGTTTTAACTAAGAACGTTTAAACTAGCTGTGTATTAGAGACAAATTTAATTTATTATTATAGGAGGGAGCCCGTGATGCTAATTTTGTAGTCACTAAAGCGCTGTGGCTATCTATTGGTTAACGTAGATTAGGTCCAAAAACGAGGGGGGCATTTTGAAAGCATTATCTCTGGAAGTGTTACAGCGAACTACGTTGTGTAGAAAAACTTCCTTAGAAACTTAACTGCAGTTGTAACTAAGAACCTAGAACTAGGTGAGTATTAGAGACATCAATTAAATTCATCATTATATTAGGGAGCTCGTGATGCTAAATTTGTAGTCACTAAAGCGCTGTGGCGATCTTTTAGATATCGTGAATTAGGTGAAGAAACGATAAATAAGGTTATGTAAAAGTAAGATCATGATGAAGTTAATAACGCTGTGAGCATACCCTTATTTCACGCCGAATTGGTCAAATTATATCAATGCAAGCTTGTCTCTATGTAATTAGCTTTTCTTAATCAGACGTGTCCAAGTATTTCTAAGGATTCCGTAAGAGTCATATAGAACCCCTATATATTAAGAGTTCATCTTTTAGTGGGGGTGCAAGAATTCTCTCTAGATATGGTTTTCAGACGCACTCGAGTATTGCGCAGAATCCCCTCTTGGGCTCCCTTACCATTTTCTTATGTGCTTTGGAGGAGGTCGCAGAATAATCAGCGATCGGCGTTCATATCGATTTCAAGGTAAATCACTAAGCGGAAAGTACCGTGATAGTGTGATAGTGGGTGACCCATTCTAATACTGGTTGTCTGGTAGCCAACCTCCTCGGTGTTTCGGAAGGCGCGTAAAACCGTGGGTTATTATGAGTGATATTAGTCGTGAGATTGTAGAGATTTTGCAGGCTCCGAGGATGACTTCACACGGCAGTCGGTCATCTTAACTCGCCTCACAGCCACATCCTCAGCAATTTACGCGGACCTTATACTAGTCCGGGATAACGCTATGTACGAATTTTTTTTTTATATAAGAAGGGGCAAACGAGCAGGCGGTTCACCTAAGTGACTACCGACGCCCATGGACAACTGCAACACCAGAGGACTCTCAGATGCGTTGCCGGCCTATAAAATTTAAAATATCTTATGTCCTTTATATGTATTTTAGAACGCGAATTTTACCTATTAAATACACACAGCCACGACCCTATTCGATGTACATTACTGTTTTAAAGCGGCAATAATTTTGACGACGTCGATGGGAGATACGCTTCGTCGTGCAAATTCCCATTAGAGTGTCTATGGTACGCCATCAAACAAACATCTCTGGTTGCTGCCAGTTATTAACGTCGCCCTACCACTTGACGCGGTGCGATAAGGCACGTAGACACGTAGGATGCGGGGGCAAGGCTGTTTTATTTTTGAAATGGTGATTTGGAATTTGCAACATTTTTTTATGACGACAAACGTGTTCCCATTACGGAAGGTTTTAATTATATAAACCTTGTCCTAACAATAACGAATACAACAAAGAAGAAATTATCCAATTTGGTGCAGTCGTTCGAAAGTTATACACGTGGATACATTTCAACGACTCATTTTTTTTGCGAATATTAATTGATATGTAACCTATCCTATCTTTCAAGTTGAATCAAACTGCACACGGTGTGCAAATTTGATTAAAATCGGTTAAGTGGTTTGGGTGTTCATCGCGGACAAACAACGTGACGCGTAATATACATACTTATTTTAAGATTTATTCTGCCATATGGAACGTATACTGTTTTTTTAATATTTTCAACACTTGTAATAAATATTTGAATTGTATTATAGTATTTTCTGTTTACATAAAAGGGTGATGTCACCTTAAGTTTATGTTATAAAGTACGTCCCAATTTACGTTGTAACGAAAGCAAATATTACATAAAATGTTTGTGGTTTAAGAGTAAATCTTTCAGAGTACATTCCTCGGTTGTTATTGTTGAATTTATTTACATAACATCAACCCGCGGCTTCGTTCGCGTTGAAGAAAATCAGTTGCGGCGTCAATTTGGCAACGCACGAATATCTGTAAAATGTTTCCTATAAAAATATTTATCTTTTTTCATCCTAATTCTACAACAGTCCATAGAACAACTCATCAGATTCGAAAAAGACATTCAAAGTGCTCCGTTGCAGTTGTGGAACATTAATTATTTATTGATATTGATTGTGTATGAAAGCTCCAAGGCAAGGGTTACGATGGTCAAGTTAACTTGTTGCTAGGCAAAGGTCACGCTTGGCCAAATTCCATTTTCTGCGGAAAAATCTCCCCGCGTCACGACCTCTTCTACTAGGAATTCATAGCTTTATAGGAGAATAGCCTTCACGTGGTACTCTTACATAAAGGGGAACCAATTTTTACTTCGTTTCATATTGAATTTCATAAACGCATGCATAAGAACTCGAAATTTCAACCAAAACACCTCGATGTTCCTAAATACAAAGATTAAATTTGTCAAGGTAGCAATAGACGCCCGTTAAGAACAGATTTTTCGATAGGGCCAAATTAAGGAAGTCTTAAGGTTTCTC
>JANCMC010043217.1:19736489-19773194 GCA_024363005.1 Charaxes varanes | reverse complement strand
AGTAAAGCGCAAGTAGCCACGAATGCACGAGTATTATGTTCGTAAATTATCACGAGTGTAAAAATATTAATAGTGAATGAAATATTGCAAATATACAAAGAACTGAAATTTTAAATAAAGCGGTAAGTTTGTATGCATTATGTGAGATTTGTGGCCGAATTTCCACCATCAAGCGATCTTTAAGTAAGTAAGTTAAAGTATAATAAATAATAAAGGTAACTCTAACTAACTAACTTATTAACACACTCACTCTCAAAAGAATGCTTGTTGCGTAACTTCCAAAACATCCATTACCAGGATACTATAAACGCAAAAGGTCTCTTTCAGAACAAAATCAATGTTTCCCGACTTGCTACCCCAACCTGTTGGATATCAAAACATTGGGTAATAGGAAAATATAAAATATCAAGAATCATATTTAAAAAGTTCTTTTAAGATCTGTGTACTTCTTTACTTAGTTAAAAAAGAAAAGTGAAGTAAAAGTAAAGATTTAAAAATTATTACTTCTTTACTAGAATTGTCAGTTATTTCAGTGATTTTGTTAAATTTTGACAGTTTTAATTTCGTTCTGTCGAACTGTAATTATTTTTATAAAAGTAAAGGAACCCATGTTATTCCTTGTAAAATCAACTTATCCAGCCAGTGAAAGTTCCTTTGAAATCAGCCCGGCCGTTTCGGAGTTTACCCGGAACAAACAGAAACAGACAGATATATTTAAACTTGCCTCGTTCGGACACCAACATAACACTCTTGCATTAATGACTCACTTTGCGCTCGGTGCAATAATCTAATTAACTCACCTGTTTTATACCAGGCAAACCCAGGCACAGTGGTAAAAGCAGGCACCCTTTACGTTTTTAATTATTTTGAGTATTTATTGAATTGAATAACCAAGGAGGAAAGTAGATTTAATAAATTTTATTGAAAGATTTAACTAGACATACTTGCTATGTGTCTCTATCATTTATTCCTTTATCTATACTAATATATAAAGCTGATTAGTTTGTTTGTTTGTTTGAACGCGCTAATCTCTGGAAGTGCTGGTCCGATATGAAAAATTCTTTCAGCGTTAGATAGCCCATTTATCGAGGAAGGCCATACGCTATATACCATCACGCTAAGTCTAGTAGGAGCGGAGCACCAATGAAGAATGTTTTAAAATCGGGGGTTCTTTTTCCCATTTGAGAGCTTCCGCTGCGTGCGTTGCGTAAATAATGGTTAAAGTTTCGTAAGAATCATCTATGAGAAATTTGTTCCCCTTTAAAAGTTCTAAATAAAAATCCGCAACAGCATATGTCTGTCTGTCTTTTAAGGTTGGCTCAGTATAACCTTTTTTATGCTAATCAAATGTGTTCTAAAATAATGCATTATTTGTGAATTTCTTTTTATTAACATAATATATCCTCATCCAAAAACTATTTTTAAACCATTTCCGAACGGATACGACTTAGGGACCTTCAAGAAAAGAGCATAGTCATTTCTCAAAGGCCGGCAACGCATCTGCGGTCCCTCTGGTGTTGCAGTTGTCCATGGGCATCGATAGTCACTTGGGTGAAAGCCGGCTGCTCGTTTGCCCCTTATTAAATAAAAAATAATAATAAAAAAATAGTAAAGAACGCCCTAGCAGTACTTAAGTAGGGTGTTGTAATTCTACCCTTGGGTGTGCTCTCTGGTGGTTTGCTTACCCGATGTTGTTGGTAAAAGTTGGAGCACACTAGGGGCATGTCAATGTCCCACTGACTTAATTATACTTATTTATTTATGTACCAAATATTTATGCAGACTTATTAGAAAAAAGTTAACAACGGATAAACTTATCCCTAAAAAAGAGATGTCTTCCAGCTATCCTTTGAGTGTAGGAGAAAAAGTGATGAATAAATTATATAGGTGGGCCCCTGATGGTCGGGCCTTAATTTCGTCTCTTTTCCGACCAAGAGAGAGACGCCGGTCGAGGTGCTCACCACTTTCAAAGAGCTTCATAAGTCTTGCCATTTTAGGTGTACAAGGAGCTGGAGCAGAACGCAAACCAGTCGTACTGGGAGGACGTGCAGACGATAGTGCTGGACGAGCTCAGCAAGCTGCGGCGATTGCAGGCGGCGGGCGCGCGCCGCGACGGCGTGCATCAGGCCGTCGCCGAGGACGTCACTCAGGCACGTACCCTTCCTTCCTTCAGCCCGATCGCGTCCTCTGCCGGACGTCATCGGGCTGAGTAGCTTTCTGCGACCGTCTTCTTTTATATAACTCTCTGTTTAGTGTCAATAATAATTTATAATGCAAAGAGTTTCGAAAACTATCTTAAGAAACTCCCGCTTGCTGGTTGAGTCAAGGGTCGTATACGGAAGGCAGTACTGCTTGAGATGGAACGCATTGTGAGGAGGTTCTTTAATCTGTAACCCTAATCTCTGGTAGTTTGAACTTGAGTTTCTCATCCGGGAGAAAGCAATTTATTATATTTTTAATGACAATTCAATGTAATACTATTACTTTATTGTGTTAATAATTAATAACGATGACATTCTTCAGATCTTCAAAGGCAAGACGGGCGCTCAGCTCGAGGCTCTTCAGGCGCAGATCGAGCAAAAAATCAGCGGCCGCAAGGACGGGGTGGACGTGCCCTACTGGGAGAGTCTGCTCAGTCAGCTCAAGGGTACCTTCTTAAATATATTTGTATATAGGACTGTTATAGGGCTAATCTGTGATAAGTGGGATTTTTTAACTAGTATTAGAAGGAATTTATATTCTACTTCAACTCCGTGCGGTTAAGATGCGGTTATGAAGGAATCCTTACTCACTTACCGTGATGGCACATAGACCCAAGCTGGATCTTGGCCTCGGAGACCAAGTGACGGCACTTCCTGCGGCCCTGTGCCCTTTCCTGCCACTGCGTAGCCTGAAGCTGGCACAGATTCCCTTCGACCTGGTCCTTCCAGCGATACCGTGAAGGAGTCCTAGATATTTAAATTTAAAAGAAAAATGATTGCAATTTTTGAACTAAAACTTACGACTCTGATATGAGAATTTGAGTTTAATGTGTGATATGAAATTTGTTTATATTCAGCGCACATGGCTCGGGCGCGGCTGCGCGACCGTCATCAGGAGAACCTGCGTCGGAAATTGCAGCTGCTGAAGAGGGAGCAGGGCGTGCAGCACGCGGACGAGGCGCGCGGGTGACCTCGCCTAAGATCATTTTATTTTGTACAATAAAAGGGGGCAAACGGGCAGAAAGTCCATCTGATCGAAGGTGGTTACCGTCGCCCATGGACATCTGCAGCATAAGGGAAGAAGCCTGTACGTGTCCATCGCTTTAGGCTCGGGCAGGAATATAAACGTGTCAACGGATTTAAACTTCTTTAATAGTTTTTAACTTTTGTAAAAAATATGAAATTAGAGGTAACGCAACTGTAGTCTGCAGCCGAATTGGTCCAGCGCGACCAGGTACCATTACCTCTTTCTTTCTTCATAATTTTAAATTAAAAATAAATAAAATAAGATCGGCGTGAAGTGGCGGCAATGCTCTCGCGTCGAGTGATTGCATTGTTGTAGCGTTTCTTACTGTTTGTCAGAGTTCTCGGTGGCCTAAACCCCTCTTTAAAGGCCGGTAACGCATCTGGAAGCCTTATAGCTGCGCAGATGTCCCACCAAAGTGACTGCTTATCTGAACAGCCTGCTCGTTTGCCCCTTTTAATATAAAAAAAGAAATGTATCTTTTCTTCAGCTGATCTGCAACCTCCGCTTTCAGCTGAGCCGTAATTCCTTCGGTCGGATGGGAAAGTGCCTACTCTTTACGTAGGTTCGACGTAGGGCTACTTACATCGCGCTAAACACAATATCGAATTGACTCTTCTTTACAAGTAGAGACTTGCCGAACCTTCTGCAGCCAGTTTTATTGACTATCGCCCAGCAACGTATCTAATAAAGCAGATAAACTTGGAAATTTGTGAACGAATGGATACGTCGTCGACAGGTCGCAAAGCCCCGAGCCAAAGGCGGAGGCGAGTCCGGCGCAGGCCGAGCCTGCCGGCGTCGACGAGGGCGAGCCCGGCGCCGAGCTGGCCGCGGAGGCCGAGGAGGAGGCGGAGGCGCTGAGCGAGGCGCAGTACGAGGCGGGCGGGTACTCGCCGCGCTACCTGAGCTCCGGTGCCTTGGAGCCCGGCACGCTGCTCGCGGAGCCGGCCGAGGACGAGCAACGCCTGGCCTACCTGCGCGCGCGCCTGCACGCCGCCGCCGCTGCGCGCCGAGCGGTGAGCGCCATACTGTACGCTGCTCCCCCATCTCGCACCCCGCGGTGGCAATACTGGAGTTTACAACGACAATATTGTTACGCGATAACTCCGAACGATGTCAATCGTGCCTTTCTACCGCTTCTTACGCGCTCTTACTTGCAAGTTCGGCTCGGGCAAAACGTTACGCTTTTTCGTGCTTGCAGCCACTGTTCAGAATTTACAAGACGTTATCGCGTCAAAAAAAAAATATGCAGTTCGGTAACAGCACATCGCTACTTGAAAATTCCCCGCTGCGCTCGGGATTCTACTACAGAATCCTTCGCTTAACTAAGAGTTCAAAATCAAACCCTCAAGGAACTAAACTCGTTTTGGCCCCATGTAACACAAATAACTATTCTCGGTTTTAGAAACCAACGGACGTCGCCGTACCAGCAGAGGGCGCGGCGACGTCGACTGGCGCTCTGGAAGCGGCCGCGCGCCGCTCGATGGAGGGCACCGCGGAAGGCGAGGGCGCGGCGCAATTCAGCGTGGAGCACACGCTGCCCGACCAGCCCTGCCTCTGGGCCGACAAGTACCGCCCGCGCAAGCCCAGATACTTTAACAGGTGCGAAGGCTCACACGCGTGCTCCTACGTATCAAAGATATCGCCCTGCGACGTCCTTATTGTGGCCCCAGCCATAATTCGTTCTTAGCAAATGTCTACTAACTATAAACTACGTCCTTGCCTAATTTCCTCTTTATACGTCACCCGGTTTTCGAGATTTCGAGGCAGGTGACCTTTCCCTTATAAATGTGTGTGTATATATAATATAGATTAATGTAGTTGTTCTCTAGTGTTCTGCGGAAGTATTTTTTGTTCTAATTCTTTGTTTCAATGCTGCTCCGTACATATATAAGTTATTTTACCTAGTAACTTTACGGGTATTGACAAATGCTTATATATTAGATTTTATGTGTTATAATTACTGTCTGTTTCTCAAATTGAATTTAAAAATAAATAAATATAACACTTGAAATGGTACTTATACAATGTGCTATATTTTCAGGGTGCATACGGGCTTCGAGTGGAACAAGTACAACCAAACCCATTACGACATGGATAATCCACCCCCAAAAATCGTGCAAGGCTACAAGTTTAACATCTTCTATCCGGACCTCATTGATAAAAATGACACACCAGAATTTTCTCTCGTGAGTATGATATTCTATTATACGCTTATGGCATTCATTCAAAGTCAGTGTCGAATATGCTAATTCTTGTCGACAAATACATGCATTCATTTGCAATTTACTAAATAGGGATACAAGAATGCATACAAAGAAATAAATAAACAAAACACAAGAATATGTTTCGGATTCTTGAGTTTACTTATTCACGTTTACACAATGCTATTACAATAGGTCTGCAACAAAAATGCTGCCTGGATGTTTAGAACCCATTTCTATGTATTGAGGTGCACTGCAAACAAAAAATACTGAAAAAATTGCAGAATGTCAGGTTAGCTTGCCAAAAGGGGTTTTCGGCCTTTTTCCACAATAACTTGAAGTCATAAATAAGTTGGTAAATTTTTATTCTAAGTCAACAGTAATCGGAGCAAGATGAATGATTTCACCAGGATATTTAGGAGATAGAAAAAAAAATACTATAATGGAATCTCTTAATGATGTTGGACTCCTTAGAAAGACTTTCTAAATGCTTTCTACAAGCGAAAAGGCAAAAGGGTCTCACTGGGAAATATAAATGTGTTACCTAGTAATTACTAATTAATGTATTTTAGATAAAAAAATAAGTTGGGTTATGCAATTAAATAAAAAAAATTGACTTTTACCCTTAACATAACCACTTGGTTAATATATCAACATAATTATAGGTATCTACATAGATTGTCTGAAAACGTGACGTTCTATGACAAAACGAATGTCACTTTCAGATTCAACATTTATAAAAAACTTTTTTTTGCTGTTACTCAAGCAACCACTGGTATATTTTCAGAAACCGTGTCCAGAGAACCCAGAATTCGCCGTCCTGCGGTTCCATGCAGGACCACCATATGAGGATATCGCCTTTAAGATTGTTAATCGCGAGTGGGAATACTCATACAAGCGTGGCTTCCGTTGCCATTTCCACAACAATATTTTCCAGCTGTGGTTCCATTTCAAACGCTATAGGTACCGACGATGAATTAAATCTGTTTTGAAACAAATGCTTGTTTGATTGGAACAAACACATTTATTTCTAATACCCAATACATTATATCTACTTATTATATACAATTATCGTTTCTAATCCTTTAAGAATACTCTTAACCCCAACATGTGAGTCGCAAGTTAGGCTCCGCTATGGTTCTTTTGCCTGCAACACAATGGACCGGGCACACGCACGGTGAATCCATGGAATGCTAAGTTCATCGCATATATAAAAAAACAAGATTGTAGTAAGTTGTAGAAAAGCACTTGCCGTTATTTTAGAACAAAATAAAACATTTTTCCGGATTCATGCATAATTAATTTGACACAGTCTGGTAAAATAGAATTCTAGGTAAAAGTGCAGTAAGAAACTTTGTTCAAAATGACAGTAATCAGGAATCATTTAAATTATCCATTTATCTGATGAAATACATAAAGCTTAGCAATCACTTTTATATTGAGAGTGAGATTAATAGGATTAACAAAAAAAAAAACAAAATACAACAATCGGCCATGATAAAACTAAAACACCCAGCAGAGCATATGATGTTGCCTTATATATTTTTTTTCTCAATACTGCTCCTGTACGTGTATAAGTTATTTGAAGTAGAAACTTTACTGATATAGACATATTCTTATATAATATTCGATTCTAAGTGTTGTAATTACTGTTTGTTTCTCTAATAAATATAAAATAAATATTATAAGTGTGTTCCAATAAGCAATTGCACTGTTTTAAAGTGCACACTGACATATTCAACATTTAACGAATGCAATCTTTACAGTCACAGTTTTGCTTGGTGGAATGCACTTTTAACAAAGTGAGGTCATGGCAACTTCGAAGAAAAGATATATAACTACAGAAAAAAACATTTAATGTTCATTTTTAAGCTAAGAAGGTCATCATTTAATTATAAAGGCTAATGATTACAATTGTTCTCTATAGATTACTCCTTTTTGGGCTTTTCTTCTGATGGGTTAACCACTTCTTCAGCTGGATTACCTCTGAAGTTAGGAAATTGCTCCCAGGGTGCATTCAACTCAAACCTTCTAAACTCTTGAGCTAACTCTAATGGCTCCACCACAACTCTCTTCTGCTCATCATCATAACGCAGCTCTACATAGCCACTGAGAGGAAAATCCTTTCTGAAAGGGTGTCCCTCAAACCCATAATCTGTCAGAATCCTTCTTAAATCTGGATGGTTTGCAAAGAAGACGCCGAACATGTCCCAAATTTCTCTTTCGTACCAATTGGCAGCTTTAAATACTTCGCAGGCAGAATCGACGGGTGTTAATTCATCAGTATAGGTCTTGACTCTTATTCTGGCATTGTAACGTAAGGACAATAAACTATAAATAATTTCGAACCTATGAGTGCGACAAGGTACGTCCATACCTGCGATGTCGACGAGGTTAGCGAACTGCGCACTGTGATGATCTTTAAGGAAAGAAAGTACAGGAATGACACCATCGGGAGGAATTAAAACCTCCAACTCATTACCAGCCGTAATCTGCACTTTCTGCACATATTTAGACATGCATTCTGCAACATACTTTCCAAAATCAATTAGTTGTGATTTCTGCAAAGGATCTAACTTTGCTACAGTTGGTCGTGTTTCCACTTGGGGTGTAGTAGTTTGGTCGATTTTAGTAGAGAATCGCTGAACAAATGAGAGTTGGTTGTTGTTTATTACTTGTCTAAGGTTGCGGCTTACGCCTGCAGTATGTTTCAAAAAGAAAGACATTATTTCTTTAAATTGCTGAATTTCCTTACGTAATTTTCGTAAAATCGCATTTATAGTTTATACTTATTTTGAAAGCTTGTATGTCATGTGTCAAAGTCAAACACGGAGTCACAGAGGGCTTATTTTAATTTTTTTAAAGAAATTTTAAAAAATACGCTGATGCTGTATATTCAGCATTTGTAATTAGACCTACGTTCTAATTTACAATAGTTTCACATCTTTTAAAATATTTATTTTTTTAAGTCAACGTTCATAAATGTATAATAATATGTATTATAGGTTAAATATATTTTATAAAACATATGAATAATTCTTTTTTTGTAGAATTAATTCGTATAAATTGGTTTTGTTCTGTGTTGTTTTCTTCGACTTTCATACAACTTTCAGCCCCTATTTCATCTTTTTTAAATTTCGATACCGAAATACATCAAAAATGTTTAAGGGGTGTGAATTCTGTAAATAATTAATATTTCGAGCTCTCTGCCCTCTATTTCAAAAACAGCTTACGATATAAAAATATATATAAATATATAGACGATTTAATCGTGAACAATATTTAAAATAAGTATAAAAATGTAACAAAAACAATTAATTCCCATCAAGATATTTGCAAGAAACCGATTTGTTGACATTAGGACACGGACATCCTGCGATAAGAAGGTTTTAAGACAAGTTTTAGGTTCATACTAGTTTATAGCTTGTTATTAATTTAAGAGGAGAAACCTTTAATTGACCGGACTGACATACTTATTATATGATTATAATTTAAGATCCAGATTATTTATAACTATTGATAAACATTATAATTGTATAATGCCGGCGCCCAGAGAAAAATACTTGTTCAAATCGAGTTCCATGATATCGATTTCTATAACTTGGTCTTTCTTCTAATTTATGAAAAACAGTAAAAATACCCTAATAAATGATCTCTGATCAATAAATTCCATTTTTTTTAGTACTGGAAATTCGTTAATAACAGTTATTTTTATTATCAATTCAAAGTCAGATTAGATATGAAAGAAGACATTTATTTCAAATTGTATTTATTACATGAAAAAAATTAAACTCTTTACACGTAAATAATTTTTAGGTTTTTTTCCAAAACAAAAAAAAATCGAATAGCGATTTTCAAGAGAGAAATATCAATTCACTGAATAGATTTGAAAATCGATGCTTAGGTTTATCGATCTCAGATTGCCATCCCTATTTCAAAAACAAAGGTAGTTATCTAAAGATTCAAAAAATACAATACAATGTATATATGGATAATATTTGTAACTAATCATAAAATAAGAGGAAGTTAGTTCTTTAGTAAAAGTCAACTATCATATATTTAGTGAGGTGGTAAAAAAAGTTATAGTTCATTATAATTTCACACGATATTGCTTAAACCTTTAATTTTGCTAACCTAAATATAACTTTATTACAGAAATGTTACAGGTTAAAATGTGTTAAAAAAATTAACCATAAGGTGGCCCTAATGAAAGTGCACTTTAGAGGTATAATCAAATGTCTAGGAAAATAAATTCGCCAATTTATTTATGTAATTTCATGATAGGCACTTTCTTGGATTTCTTGGGTTTTCTTTAATATTCTAAATCTCTAGACTAGGACTATATATACAACAGATTTATACAATTGAATGCTTAAATACTATAAAACTAGCTTAGTACTTTAACCATGTATGCATTTGCAGGATAAGTAAGAGGCAAGATGGAGGAAGAGTTAAAAAAGCTAAAATCAATTTTGCGATCTCTTGTGGTGTCTAGTCCAACAAATGTAGATGTTCGTTCTCTGCTAAGGGACTACCGCAACATGGTTGGATCCCATATACCATTAGCAAAATTTGGATATACGGATCCTGTTACCTTTCTTAGAGAAAAGTTCAGTGATTGTTTTTTGGTAAGTCACATCAATAGTAATCGAATTTTCCCACATTGGTAATGTGTAAAATATATCAATAATATCTGTACTTTGTTCTCGAGGGCCCCTCTTATCACCCAGCAGTTTAATAAAAAGTTTACGACCAATTCTCAGATTAGACTCAGACTGACAAATTAGTTTGTAGGATTTTGGTAATATACACTGTGACACAAAAATTTTATATATGTTATATGAAATGTCTACATATAAATTATTGATTCACAAAATGATTGTAGAGATTTTTTTTAAAGAAATTTACACAACCATACTTGTCTTCAATTTGTAATATATATATACACCAACAATTATTTGAAGTAAAGTAGTATTATTTTGGTTTTTAAGAAACAGACAAATAATGCTTTAGTTTTTGTTGATCAGTTTCGGGAACCTACGACAAACCCAGTCTTGACATTAATTGTCCCAGATGCTTTAAAGCATGTTGACAAGTTTGTGCAGAGCCAAAAAGCATCCAGTATGGTTAAAATGTGAGTACTATTATGAATAATTTATTCTGTTAGGATACATTTTGAATACAGTAAAACTGCAACTTGAAAGCTACACCGCCGAATCTGTCACCAAACCACAGGACTACACTGACTTTCTGATGTGCCTCAACGCACATTTCACTTCGACACTGAAGCATCATCAGGAGATGGATTCTATAAAGGGTATTTGTAAAGAGATTAGTAAAAAAAAAACTTTTTTTACTAATTACTGTGTTGTGCTTTGGTGGCGGATTCGGTGGTGTAGCTTTTGGGTTGCACCATTGAACCGATTTTCTCTCATACTCATTCGCGGATATAACCAAAGTAGTTTAGTATTTCATGCATGTCTTGAGAGTTTCTTATTGAAAATAAGTGCTATTAAGTTTAATATTCAATAAATGAAGTGTAAAAGTAAAATTTTAAATCAGATATGTAGTATGTATACAATAATATAGTTCATTTATAGCCCCATTCTTGGAGATATTCAAGTACAGTACAGAAACCACTGTAGACTGTCTGTATCAACAGATGTTCTGTGTGACTATGTCCATCTAAAAAAATGATCAAGAGCTTGTCAAGACACGCTTATATAGAGGGGTGTCCTATGTATAATACACAATTATTTATGTATAATACACAAGGTATTTTCTAAATAACTACAAAAGTTGTTCTCTAATTTCCCTAATAATAAGTTTCCTAATGAGTTTTTAGCATTTACTGTCAACATGGAAAATTTCAGTCTTTATATCTAATACTTTGGAAATACTTGGGGGGGACGGGGGACACCTTGCCGGCGTATAGACAGAGAGACAGAATGATACTATAAGGACTGCTTGTAAGACTATGGAACCTTAAAAATATATGTCCATTTTACAGGAAAGGTAAAAGGCGGAGTGTACCAGAATATCATGTAAAACCACAACCAAATTTAATAGCCCAGACATTCGTAAGTAAAAAAGAAACTTCAATAAAAAATCAACCTGCAGTTCTCCATACTATCACGAATACTCAGAGCCGAATTGATAAACCTATTTCGAATGTGAATGTAAAATCCATTTCAAATGTAAGTGAATGTGTTTTGTGATAAGTTCTCGTAAGTTATGAAAATAAATAAAAGTAGGCTATTTTTTAAGTGATCGTTTGAATGAAGTCAAAGTCAAAAATTGGATATTTACAAGCACTTGTGAACATCATATGTATAATTATTTTTAATCAATAATAATGATAAAATTTACGTTTTAAAATCTAAGTTATAAAGAGTTCCTTGCGCCCTACACATCGAAGAGCTCACAAGCAACTTGTTAAAATATAATTTGTATTTCAAAAATTAGCCATAAGACAGCCCTAATAAAAGTGCACTTTACAGTAAAATGTCTAGGAAAAGAAATTTGCTAGTCTTGGTCTTATTTTATTTTAATTTCTTGGTTTTTCTCTCACATTCTAAAAGCTATACTAAAGACTTGTGCAATTGAATGCTTAAACATTATACTACTGACTTACGATTTGAACCTAAAAAGAAAATGTATAAAACAAAAATAATAATGTTTTTTGTTTTATTCATGTTATTATTATTTACGCAAATATTCCAGAAAAAAAATGTTAACAAACCAAATATCGAAAATGTTCAATGCACTGATGCCGCCCTAAAAAACTTCCTCAAGAAAAGAACTGCTCTATGTGAAGAGGAAACTGATGAAAATGACTGGTTTGATAGTAATGATAAACAGAAGGGCTTTAAAGAGGATGACGATTCAGGAAGACAAACATCTTCTAGTGAGTTATGTCAATAACTAGCTATTTCTTGCGACTGCTTAAAATTAAACAAGCGAGAGCCCTTGGACTTCCCAACTAGCCCTATAAATGAGATTAGTTTTTAGCGGATGTATATTAACTCCAAACTACCTCCTTCCCAAACATATTTGTACATCCCAAGTTTTTCGAAATTTCGTAATAGATGATCTTTCTTTTTATGTATATAGAGTGCAGTATAAATTCATATCCACTGTATCAGTCACTTAAATATTATGTTTATATATTTTATATGTAGACTTATAATACATATTACCTGTCATTTTATAAAGGTACATCAAGCAGTGCTAAAAAAACTCAGTTGGAGGAAACAAAGAGAGAAATAAGAGATATAATACTGGAACATCCAAATGGAGTTTGGTGTACTGACCTATTGAGACTATACAGGTATTTATAAAAATTGAAACATTATAAGGATGTTATCTTATAGATAAATTACATTATTACATTTAGAGTATATAACCAGTTCATGATAGTGTATTGATATAACATAGTACCATTCCTTGCAGAAGTATTTAAAAAATTATACGGTTAATTACATAGTTACTGTATGCTTATATAAATACTGTTGGCAATAATACCTTTATTGCCTACTGTTCTACATCATTATATCGAAGTCGGAAAAGCTGCAAATTCGGGCTCAATGAAAAATATTTACTATCATAATCTCTGCAAAACCGTAAACGATAGACGGACGTCTCTAACATCGTACAGTCTAAAGCGTGCGACGTCCAACAGGGAACGTTACGGGCGCGAGCTCAACTTCTTCCGCTTCGGGTACACGAACGTGCTCAGCCTGTCCTACACCGTAGCGGACGTGACCGTGTCGCGGCACGCGCTCGACGGCGACTGGCATAAAAAAAATGAGGTGTAGGTTGTTTTTGTTCGAGGGGAAAGAGGGGGGGGGGGGGGGGGGGGGGAGGCCCACACCAGCCCGGGGGTGGGGGGGGGGGGGGGGGGGGTGGTTAAAAATCGCAAAATTCTTGTGACGCAAACAAAGACACCGAATATGAATTACGCAATAAATTTAAGACCTAATCTAATGAATACTGTCGTCATCAAAACGTTAAAACACCATAATTTTAACGTTATACATCTGAATGCAATACAAACATTCGAAAAGCTAAGGGTCTAATTTGGCAGTTCATCAATAACTTCGATAAGAGTTAGTACAACAATCGAGGACTTGGTTAACTCGGGGAAACACGCGTTCCAACTTGGCAATTCAATTAACAAGTTTGTACAGGACTGTACACCTGCTGCCGAACTTCCGAACCCTGGAAAGTACTCCAATTGAAGAGCAAAATCAATCTTGTCTTTTATACAAAACCTTATATTTTATTTAATTACTAGCTGTAACAGTTTGTTACATAACTTTCCCAAAAAAAAATGTAGCTTCTCTTCTCCAAGGTGCAATCGTCTGTTTATCGAAGTTCATCAAAATCGGTTCAGCGGTTTAGGTGTGAAAACGAAATAGACAGTTCCATTCACATTTATAATATTTGTTGTCATAACTTCATTACAGTGAATGTGATAATCAATTCAGATATGAGATATAAAAAACTGATATTGTAAACTTTAGAGAAATATAATGAAAAAATAAATTACTTTATATTGAAAAAAATGTATCATATTTGAAACATTAAATTACTAAAATGCATTAATGAAAATAGATGTTCTATTTTCAACTAATATTACGGTTGCAAAATTTTTATCGCACGAACAAACTGCGTACGTTTGTCTACAAGAACAGACATCAACTGATAAATCTGAATATGTCATTTTTTAATACAAGGTGGAAACGGGCAGGCGGTTCAACTAAGGGACTCCTGCCGTCCATAGACATCAAAAGGAACTCTCACAAACCAAACGAAACATATCAAAAATATCATCACTTGACGTGACAGCATTGCCGCCACTTCACGCCGATCTTATGTGACAAAGAGGTACTAGTACCTGGACGCGCCGGCCCAATTCGCTTGCAGACCAAAAGAACTGCAAGCGTGGCGCTACCTTTAATTAAAATATTGGTTAATTACTTGCAAAAATTAAATGGAATTTAGAGAGAAGAGTTTGTCTGTCTCTACAGCCTTCATTGAGTCCGTCTTCGGGCCTCCCTTTTCAATTATCTATGGCAGGCGATCCCGCGCCATCTGAATATTTAAATCCAGGCCGTATATAAGTAATGTCTTTTTTCTATTTCTTCTTGCTCTAGAGATGAATGTCATATTTCCAAGGGACAGAAATCCCATGCATTCCTTCTCGGTTAATAAACGTAAACCCGTTAAATATAACGGCTACGCGCATGGATATTTAATTTCAAGTTATGCAAGTCGCAAGATGGCTTCCCACGCGATAGCCATTATTTGAATTAGTTTATATTTTTGCTCCTACCTTTTTTGATAATAAATCTTTTGAGGAAGTGTTTGAAATAAGGATAACCTGTAAATTACTTTCTTCTTCTTATTCTTCTGAAACTATAAGAAGCAAAAGTTATACTGTCAATATTTTTGTATATTAATTTATTTTATATTTCAAGTCGCGGGAGGTCGATAAGAAATGTCAGTCACAAAAAATTGACCTTTGTAGAAGTCATTGGGGATTACCAATGTCAAGCAGTGGACGATATCTAGCTAAGGGAAGGAATAAATCTACATTTTTACCTACTGAATCCATCCAAACTATATCACATCTACGCACAAGACATCGGCTAAGAACGTATGATTTGATAGGGCCAGATTAGGGAAGACTAAATGCCGAAAGACCTCATTTGTGAGGACAGAAACGGGTAAAGTCGCCGGCAACAGTTAGTTTGAAATAAAGTAAGCCTGTATGATACACTGGTAGTTTTTTTTTTATCTCATCATCATCGTCGGCCTATTGCAGTCCACTGCTGGACATAGGCCTCCCCCAAATCGCGCCATTTCACCCTGTCTTCAGCTTGACGCATCCAACATCTGCCAGCGACCTGTCGCAAGTCATCACTCCACCTAGCTGGAGGGCGTCCTACGCTACGAACTAGGCGTTGAGCTATTGACAGACAGATCCATAGAGACGCAACGGATGGAGTGAAATTCGTAAGATTATTAGGTATTAGTACAAACCTAGACAACAACAGTTGTGATATTTCTCATGAACTAGAAATGTAATGAACTTTGTGAATGCGCTAAAAAGCAACATCTTATTACATAATAAGTAAAACAAAGGGTGTCATCACGTTTTTATTTTTCATAAGTTTGGACGCATTTTTAAGCTTATGTAAGCGTAAGAATGCACTAACCTACGTAGATAAATTTATTGCTGCAAAAATTGATTGAATTGTATGATTGTATTAACTGTTTTAAATGCTGACTACATCTCCTGTTCTACTGTCTTTAGGGTTCCGTAGTCCTGCAAGGAATCCTTGTAGTTTCGATTCCTCCTTCTGTAAGTCCGTCCGTCTATCCTTCCACCAGGTGCCCCTCTTCTTAAACTATTCGATGTAGAGACTTGAAATCTTCCATGATTATAGTACATGCCAAAAACTTATTAGGAAAATTATTTTTAGCGAAATCGGACAAAAACTTTGGAAGTTATTTAACTAATACCATTATCGTGTATCACATACGGAACCCTTCTATGTATATAAGCATGTCTTGATAAGGTCTTGGCGAATTTTATTTAAAGCATACTTTTCATTATTTAATATTCCTATATCCTTAAAGTAAATATAACAGGTAATTTTATATATTTCACTTCACCTTTTCTTGAACCTATTGCGACAGGACTTAAAGCATTGTTGGTGATGTAAATTGTATCGCATTGACACAAATTTTTCAGTTACCAGGCCTACTTCGTTGTCCCGTTGACTCCAAGTCCCATACAAAAGAAACCATTATCCTAAAATGACCACCGAGACAACAGTTACCCAACACAATAGTTAAACTAACTGTTTCATATCGCGCTGTGAATATGTATGACTTATTATAATTACAATTAAATATGGAACGTTTCTGAACGGACCCAACGCTTAGTTACCTTTGAGGACTTCCGACACACATCTACAAATATAATTCTAGAAATCGATGGCTCCTACATAAAGTGTCGTAAGACAAATTCTTGTATTAATTTCACAATAAGCTCCTTAAAAATATTTTACTTTAAAAATAATACAGTTAATGGAACTCATCAAATTCATTTCATTATCACCTTAATTATCAGTCCTTGCTAAGCCATTGCAGGGTATATGCCTCCCTTTACCTCTGCCACTCTCCCTTTTCCCTTGCCAATCTCATCCAGCCACCTCACTCAACTCTCCTCACATCACCCGCCCATCGAGCCATGGGAAGACCAGGATCTCTCCAAACCAATCTAGGCCACCACTCAGTTGGGCTTGTAAACCAACTGCCATCACCACATCTAGCGTCCTTCCCAACTTCTTTTTAGTTCGATCACCCTATGGCAAAATGTGGCTTATGATACTATACGTAGGAGCCATGGAAATGTCTATAAATCTGATACATACATTCAGATGCATAAGTATGTGCTTGTATAAGCGTGCTGCATTGCTATCTCTATTGAAAAGGAGTATGCAGTCTATTGGATAACGTTTTATGTCCCGATTTAATGGCCTCTAATACTAATCTACTCAGTGTAGTTGTTTCAATATGTAACAAAAATATGTCAATAATATAAAGGGAAATTTAATTTATAATATGAATTTATGAATTGTAAGTTATTGAACAAAACGAAAAGTCTATAAAAATCAATGCTTTCTTTTTAAGAAAGTATCTGGGTGCTTAGCCAAAAGACGATTTTTGTTATACGTATCGTGGGCTTTTAGATAAGATGGGATAAATGATAAAACCGATACTATTAACAGGTAGGTGTCATAAGTTATGTGTGGGAATACATGCTCATACTAACGAGACAAATGCAGCAACCATTTTACGTAAGTTATCGGCGCAAGCATCCGTGACGTGTGTAAACCTTCACTCGTCTGTATAAAATACTTTGTATTTCCATTTATTATTAGCATTGTGCTGCAAATTCCTTCTGGCTTTTTAAGATTCTCTTCTAACTTTACGTATTAAAATTATTATACATTTTTAAGTAATCCAGAAGTGACGTGCTTTCTAAATGAATTTAAAAATCTCCTTGGCTCATTACATTCCGACAGCAAGTAAGTATATGTTAACTAATTATTATGAGGATTCCGGGGATGACGCCAACAGAGCTCCAAACTCTAACTAGTCCCACACTATCGCGGTCCCTGGCCTATCCTAGAATATTACACACGTGTGCGCTTCAGACGTGTACCTATACAAAAATTTTGTAGATGTGTGTAAAGAAAAGAGCTGTACATACACAGAATTTTTGTTGATGTGGGTAAGGAAAATGTATGTTAATGTTGTACTTCCGCGTTTCGTATTCGTGTCATGCGCACTAGCGCAGGTACTGGGGTATGTGTTTGTGTGTGTGTGTGTGTGTGTGTGCAGGGTGCATCGACTCTGTTTCCGCTTCCGCCGGGTACAACGGCCTCGGGCTGATTTATGCCCGCCCGCTCAAAGGTTTGCGTGTTATTGTGACGTTCACCGTGATTTCCACCTAAAATAACGTTTCTGATTTTTGTTATTGTAATCATAATATTCTCTAGTACTGGGTGAGGAATAATATTATATGTATATAAACTTTATTTATAGATGTTTGCTAATTTAAAATTGATATTAATAATGACCGATTTATTTGTGTCTTTTATGAATTCTATCAGTATGAGCTTAATACATGAGCACCCATTTAATTTTTTTACTAGTACTACCTATTTAATTTTACTAAAGAATTTTAAGGCAGACTTTAAACACATTTAAAGTCTACCTAATTTTGCCTAATGGCAAGAAGAGAAAAAGCTCACTTTTGTACATCCAAATTTCTCCCCAACACCAGGACTCCATAAATCTTGAACAATCAATTGATATGCATTGGTTAGCTATCTTTTCGAACGATTTTACAGGAAAACTTAAAAAAACTAATGGAAAGATCCTGTTTTACCGCATTTTAGTTGAAGATAGATTTCTCCTTAATAAAATAAGTTTGATTTCTTTTGATAAAGATGATTAAATAGCGAACCTAGTAAACCTTTCACTAAATTTGTTATACAATGTTCTTAGAATTATTTGTCTACACATAAATAAATATATACAGGACTATATGACATACGGAGGTCTGTTTCTAAAATAGACAACTTAATGCCTGTGCTACAGGTAACAGACGCCTGTTATACACATTTTTTTGTAGAAATGTATAAACATATACATATACATAATACACCCAGGCTAGAGGCGGGAATCGAACCCACGACCCTGGAGCGGAAGGCAGGGTCGCTGCCCACTGCGCCAACGGGCCAGTCATACATATAAATAAAATTGAAGGGTCAGAGTGTAACGCCGAAGTAATGTTTGCTACAAATTGCATAGGACTGTATATACATATGTATACGATAACTATAGTAAAAACGCAAGTTAAATATTTTTGTCTGTCTGCCTGTCTGTTTGATCTGGTTATTCTCCAAAACGGTTGGACCGATTTGGACGGGACTTTACCCGGTGGATAACTGATTTTATAAGAAATAACATAGGCTATTTTGCTTTTAGCCAAACAATCCAGGCTCTCTAATATGCTCAATTATAAAAATAAAATTCAACAAAATCAATGCGTCAGCCGGCTTTTATTGAATGATTATTATTTTATGGCGCGAAGACATCGTAATGGCAGCGGGCAAGAAATGGATGCACTTGGCAAACAGCAGATGTATGTACATGGCGTGCTCATGAAGAGACCCTAGTCCAGCAATGGGCTGAATGGGCAGTGGAATGGCGATGATGAGTTTTATAATGTGACAAGAAGCGAAAGTAAATAAGTGGCAAAGGTAAGTCTACTATTGGCTGTAAAATTTAGTATAGGGTTTAACACACAGCCCACAAAACTCGTACGTTTTCGTAAAGCCTTCTTTTTAGTCAGCAATGGCGTCGCACCCGGGAAGCTGCAGTGCGCAATCCCCACTGCGACATCGCCAAACAATGCTCTTTTGATTACCCGGAAGAATGGAAAAAACATCATTTTACCACGAATTACCTTTTTGCACCCAATCTCGTGCTCGGAACAGCCGTTATTAGGTCAAAAGCGTTATCACTTCAAGAAAAGTTCATAAAGTAGTTTGTATATTAGTTAGCACTACCTTAGTTATTTTTAGTTTAATTTTTTTTTCTGTATAATCGGTTGTCTGGAAGAAATCGCTCTGAAGCGATAAGACCGCCGATTATACTGCAACATTGTACTTATATTTGTATTGTCTATCCTTCTGTCGACCTCCTGTCACGGAAGGCACGTAAAACAGTGGATCCCGATTAATGTCTCCGAGGGATATTAGTCTTGAGATTGTGGGGGTTTCGGGGATAGCTTCAGACGGCAGTCGGTCTTCTTAACTCGCCCTACAGCCACATCCTCTGCAATCTAAGCGGACCCTGGAACTACAACGGGATTACGAAAAGAATAGAAGTGGACAGGCAGACAGACTTCAATTTCTAATACTCGCTGGGATATTCACTTATCCATTACAGAACAAACTTTAATTGTTTACAAAATGTTGGCTTTTATTTTAAATCCCTGCATAGCAGAAAAAGTTATTATTAGCTTTCAACAGGTAAATTCGCAGACAATCGCTAATATATCGACGATAGCAAATCATGCACGATAAAAATGAAACTAACGCGCATGTAGTGTGGTAAATAACCGATAAAAAAAATCAGCAATTAGGTAATATAGATCGGGAAAAAGTTGATGTAAAAAAAAATATTGTACACAGAGTTGACAAGTGGAGTACAATGTATCCCTAATCTAATCAGGTCACTTCCCCAACGAGATAAATTCGTCTTTGTATCATTAAATCGTAGTTTATTTTATCGATGCAAGTTCTCAAACGTTTTATAGCATTGATAGTGAAGCGTCTCTGCTTTGAGGTTTTAATCACTTGATTTATGGAGACTTATTATTTATTTTCAGCTATCTGTTATATAACGTTCTTAATTAAATATCGTATCAGATACGGTGGTTTATGAAATAAATTTTAACGCAATACGAACCGTGTTCCAAAGTACATATACGTGAAAGCTAAAGATAAATAATTTTCTTTCTTTATTATAAAAAAAAAAACGAACTTTAAATCGTCAGTCTTGGACAAAAATGCAATAGGGCCGCACCAGCTTTCGAATGAAAAAGAATCATGGAAATCGAATCACCCAGTCGAAAGTCCTGAGGTCTCAAGCATAAAAAATACAGCCGAATCGAAAACCTCCTCATTTTTTGAAGTCGGTTAAAAATTAATATTTTTTTTAATTAGCCTATTGCGTCACACTGCTGGGCAAAGGCCTCCCCCTTTTTCCCCCTTCCAATTAATCGAACAGCTAGTCTTCTAAAAGATGAGAGATTCCAGTATACCAGAAGCACTTAATAAAATCTACAAATAGGAGAATAAAGTGACATATAGAGGAAGTGTCGGATCCGTGAAAATTCTAATTATCTGTAAGAAAGACTTCTATAAGTGTTTGTTCGAAATGAAAAATTGGGCAATTTTTAAAGTGTCACATGTAAATGCTAAACTAATTTTAGACGTTATCGCCTTGCATTATTTTTTCAACAATCTCTTTACTACACTCGTAATTATAAATATAATTTTTGAAAAATCTTAAATGTAAATTACATACTCGCATTTTAGTTTGCTTTTCTTTAAATTGAATTTAGATACAGTGACTAATTAGATTGGCACGTTCATTGAATTGTAAATGAGTCCTTGACTTGAAATGTATCAATTATTTATTATTACTAAAGATCATCTGCGGGTCGAATTTCGACCAGAAATCTTTAGATTGTATACTATATGCTTATTTAAAGCTATATACAAAATTTCTATTTTTTGTACAGCGACATTGTTAGGTTACTCGTATATTTGACAATCAATATACATGCGGTCGTCGTGACCATGCTCCGACACGATATTATAGTTAAATGTACACATGTGTGTATAAATCGTTTGGCATCAGTGTGCGTCAGGTTATACTTTAATAATTTAATGTGTTCATAATGCATATTTCATAAAAATATTAGCATTCGCACACTATCTTATAGCCACTTAACTTGATAAACTATAATTGTGCCTAATTTCGGACTTCTCCGTCCGACGCGCAAATTTCGTAAAAAGGTACCGGAAATTTCCGCTTCACTTATTAATATGTATATTATTGAGTTTCAAGATTACTGATAGAATCGGGACTTACTTTGCGGAAAATTTTCATTGTATTTGTGCGTATTTTGTTGGCAATGTAATAAATAAAATAGGAAAAAGGTCGTAATTTCTTTAAAAATAACCCCTGTAGATAAAGTTTTCGCTTGATGATGCTTTGGTTCAGAAAAGTGCGCAGATGCCTACAACAGAAAATTAGCGCAGTGGTGTGCTCAAAAAAAAAAATATTTACCTGCGGCGCGTAAATTTATTAACAAGAAAAAAGTAATCTTAGTAGAAGGAGAAACGGCAGTTTTAATATGATTAAAAGAAATGACAGGTGTAAAAGATTCCCAGTGAACTGAGGACGACAATAATAATAAAATATCGATATCGATAAAGGTAACAGCACATCACTACAGCTGTATAACGCACATCGCATCGCCGCAACCTTGATACACTTTCCGCACCGGTTATATAACCAAGGTCCACATTAATTACCAGAAGGTATTTGCGTTTGAGGTTTCAATAATTAATTAACCAAATTTAATAATAATCAACCAAACTCTGCCGTTCAATTAACCAAATTCTACCGATTAGTTAAGCAAACTCTACTGATTAATTTACCAAACTCTGCCGTTTATTTAACCAAACTCCACCGTTTAATTAATGGAATTCTACCGATTAGTTAAGCAAACTCTACCAATAAATTAACCGAACTCTACCGATTAATTAACTGAAGTCTACCGATTAATTAACCAAACACTACCGTTTAATTAAGTCAACTCTACCGATTAATTAATCAAACTCTACCGATTGATTAACAAAACTCTACCGATTAATTAACCAAACTCTACCGTTTATTTAACCACCTCTACCGTTTAAGTTACCAAACTTTATCGTTAATTATGCTCTATATTGTATATGAAGTATAGAATGTATTAAATACTAATATCTTATATATAAAATTCTCGTGTCACAATGTTAGTTACCATACTCCTACGAAACGGCTTGACCGATTTCTATGAAATTTTCTATGCTTATTCAGTAGGTCTGGGAATCGGCTACTATTTATTTTTAATACTCCTACGTGATAATAATATAGATAGATAACAAGATTACATAATATCGCTCAACTTACGCTTGGCAAATAATTTGTATCCATTTCAAACGCACCGAGGGCCAAATATTTGAAATATTCATCTGAATCATTAAAAGTTAGGCAACAGGCACTTGTATTTCAGGTCTAGAACTAGCAATAAATTGTTAATGTACAAGATATAAATGCAATAGGAAATACGAACAGGCAAATCCGCGTGCCCGAAATAGCACGAATACTTGAGCTACAGGCATGTATTCTATAGATAAGTTTTATATATAACTTTACTAAAGGCTTCGCGCAGGTACAATGTTAATACGCATGTCTTCTTAAACCTAGCATTATCCCGGTCCAGTACGAGTGTCCGCTTAAATTGCAGAGGATGTGGCTGTGGGGCGAGTTAAGATGACCGACTGCCATCTGACGTCATCCCCGAAACCCCCACAATCTCTACAATCTCAGGACTAATATCACTCAGTGACATAAATCGTGATCCACTGTTTTACATGCCTTCCTAAACACGGAGGAGATCGATTTTCGAAAAATCATTGTGATAATGAATGGGTCACCCATCTATTACTCGGCACCAGTAAGAACTGCTTATCCTAGCGATTGACTCAAATGCCGGTCACTGATTAAGCTGCAACCTCTTCAGTGTTGATATGCATAACCTTCCTCTGCAATCATTGTGTTTAAAGATGAAAACCGCATAAAAACAATTGCGTACTTTATAAAAGAAAAAGAAGCAAGCAACTTTGTTTTATATTATGTAATAAAGAAATGATTATTTTGTAGCCCCGATAACTCAACGGTTAAAAGCTTGGATTGGAATTCGTAAGGGCCCAGGTTCGAACCTCGACACAGCTGGGCTATCGCACTCACACCTGACATGAGCTTAGTGGGATATTTGGAGGGTTCCTATGAACTTAATTGTGAATATAATTGTCCAAGTAATTTAATTAAAACATGGTTTAATAAGTCAAATATATAAGAGTGCACTCATTATCTGTCTCTCTCCAATCAATCCATGCTAAGTGTCACACTTATAGCAGATAAGTATTTTTTTTAAATGGTACAAGGGGCAAACGAGCAGGCAACAGACCTAGTGCCTACCGACGCCTATGGACATCTGCACGACCAGAAGGCCAGCAGATGCGCTGCCCTTAATGACGAGTTTAGGCCACCGGGATGTCTCACAAACCGAACGAAACGCGACAACAACACCATCACTGGAAGTGACAGCATTGCCGCCACTTCACGCCGATCTCATGTGAGAAAGAGGTACTGGTACCCGGACGCGCCGGACCAATTCTATTCTTTATTATTCTATGTAACTAAATAAATTTAATTAATCAACAGTAAACGATCGAAAGGACTTCTGCAAATAATAATTGTTATTGTAAATAAATCTTAATACAAATTCAACATTGCTGCATTTTATTAAATGTTGGTAAGAAAGTGATTTAAAAATATTGCTGAAATTTTAAAACTAAGACAATTACAAATATACCTGTAATTTACTGCAGCGGCTGCAAAAACAAAATTAGTGTTACTTAACGCAGTACAAATGACGGGAATCACAGCTAAAATACATTGCCAAATTTGGTATCGTCCGAAGCCGCTTACAAGCTCCGTCACGTCTTCTTCAATCGATAATTTTACTACATTTTCAAGCTTTTTTATCTCCATTGATTATGTTTATTACTGATTAACTTTCTTTCAATTATATTAATAAACAATTATTCAACAATATTTTGACTGATCGCAATTCGAGCTTTGTGATCAGTTATATTTTGGTTTATAAGATAATGCAAATACAAAATTGTGAAACTTTTGATTTTCAAACATATTTAATTTTTTATGTGTTGTTTATTTATATTCCCACGGCACACTGTGATAAGATAACCGTATTGTTACAACTTCTCTAAATTAATCCCAGTTAAGTAAAGGGAATTTCAATGCATTATAGTAGAACTAAACGCTGCTATTGTGCTGTGCATAATGGCATTGACGTAACAATATAATGGGATACAATTTACAATTGTTGTTGCATCTACTAACACTTTGATTGTATGTCGGTATGTCAATAAATTAACTTAATATTAAAAGATTGCAACAATTTTATAATAACCAGCCTTGAACGACATGATATAAGAACGGATACATACAGGAGAAGGAACATATAGCTATATTAACTTTAACGGCTACTAATAATTTGATATTGTTATGAAGTAACGAATTCGACGACGTTGATCGTATAATATAAGATATTTTTTTTCACTTTTAAAGCTAAAAAAATAATCTCAAACCCTCAATTTGTATCTCAAATCCACAACTACACTAACAACCAACAAAGTTCAACAGATATTGATAAATGAATTGAAATATAAGAATAAAAATATTTGATGGGAAACAGATGTAGTCAGTAATCCCCATAAGCGAAATTTTATTCAATTGGATTTTTATTGTGGTCAATCGTGCGCTCAATGGAATTACTGTCGTTCTTTTCAAAGTGGTCCAAATTGCGTGACTCATTTCACTGTAATGGACGAATCATGTATGGCCTATAATAAGGAAGTAAACTTTACGTTTACAACTAATTAGAGCCTCAACAGTATTACAGTAAAAGGAATGGGCTGATCTACAAGGTACTGGTTTAAGTTGCAACACCGCTGGGATAATGTTATCGAGTTCGTCCATCTAATGATAGATATGTTGATGATAATGAAGCGCTTCCAAATGGCTCATACTTTACTAGAGTCAAAATCATAATTATTACCAAAAAATATCCATTTTCTACCACCATATCATTTTATAATAAAGAAGTTATAATATGATCAAAGATTATAGACCGAAGAAAGTATAATTGATTGATATAATAAAATACATGGATTATATGAGTGATAATCAGCAGACGCCGAAATTGATAAAATTATACATGTCCTTGCGTTTGTGTTTGGCGGCAAAGAAAATTCTGATTAAGGTTAAAATTTATATCTAAATAGCATCAGACAAATAGCTAGATTATTTATTATAACAGGTCAGGACATTCATGTGATGGAAAGAAAAGTACAATCTTGAGGAAAAATGGAGGTTTGAATGTCATGAAACCTTTGAATCTTGATCACGTGTTAAGCCACGAGCTTTAACAACAGGCTAGTTGAATATTTTTCAGAAACTAGTTATTTATTATGTCTTGCAGTCGACTAAACTGTTAAGACATGAACATGACATGGATATGAACTCCCACGGTAGTTTATGTCATAATCCGCATGTGTTTCGCGATTCCCAAGAAACGTGCGAGGCTCCAAAACGAAGGATAGAATTCCCAGACTTATTTTTGCAACCAAGTGCCAGGTACTTTGCGCTTCTTAAAATCACACGATGTTTTGCTCAAATTCACAAATATGCACGTGTTTAACTCACTTGTGGGATTTGTTCGTGTCTCCACATGGTGGGGGATAAATTGCATTATTAGTTTAGTATAAGTTCGGGTTAAATTTTTGTAGTTATGTAACTTTTTCTGAATAAAGTTTTCATTCATTCATTCATTCAAATAACTCCCGATTTTGAAACATTTTTCATTGGTACTAAGGTTGTATTGGCTTTAGCGTAATGATATATAACCTATAGCCTTGCTCGATAAATGTGCTATCTAACACTGAAATAATTTTTCAAATCGGACCGTTGTATCCTGAGATTAGCGCCTTCAAACAAACAAACTTTTGAGCTTTATATATTAAGTATAGATTGAAAGCCCCATTATAATCGGGTAGCGTTCCAAAGATCGTATCGTATCTCATAGAAATATAATTTATTTATCTTTTTTCCTAAACTATATTATGTAGTGCTTTGAAGTAATTTAGATTTCTATAAGATATACATTCTAAATCTAATTGTTATTGAAAGAGATCGCATGATTAACTGATTGAACTGTTAGTTTTTATTTTGCGTACTCTGAGAAACAGATCGACAGACAAACATACAGACAGACAAACAGACTAACATTCAAACCAGATATTCAACCAAATAATACTAACGTAACGTAATTATCGTAAAACGACTTAAACAATTTACGCTACTCTTTACGGAAGCGTCTCGCAACTAATATCCTGACGATTATCCAGCTTATAGCTGTTTTCGTCGTGGAAGCAGTCTCCATTCTTCATCACTATGTAATTGGCAGCTCGTTGTCGACTACACTCTGCATATAAATTTGCACCACAGTCTAGTAGTACCAGTATATCAACGACGATTCACCGCAGACGTCGCAGTCCTGATTTATTGATGTACCCTGCTGCAGTCTCGTTGTGACCACGATTCATGCAAACTGTCAAAATATCGATACAAAGAAATAAATTATTACGGTACGTACTCATATATAAATATGTCATAATGTATAATTAATACAGATTAATTAGTTCAGTGTACAATTTCCACCTCAACGCAGTACGGTTGCCTATTTCAAAACCTAGTATGGACCAAAACTAAATTTTACAAGAGAGCGCATAAACATAAAGGAGATAACGAAAGAAAAATACGGCTGCGCCATTTCAAAACCCAGTAAGGAACACTTTTGTACTGCAAACTCCCTCCCATCCTGTCTCTGCTTTTGTATATTTGACCTTGATTATAAAACCTAGTAATGTGCATCGAACATTTTAAGACCTGACTGGTCCGGAAACTACTAGGTTTCTCAATTGGTTATAGTGACTAGCTAGGTTTTGAGACTATGGTTTTTTCGGAGTTCAAACCGCTGGTGTTTTTTTTTTGGTAGGGACTTTTGTAAAACGAAACAATTTTTGTAAAAAGTGTCCCTCCTAACTAGATTTTGAAATTGGGCGGCCGAGTATAACAACTACATTGCACTTTCCTAGACTGTGACGTAAATGAACGGTAATTAATTTCAAATCTACGTGCGAGCGTTGGATATAGGTTGTGCAATCTTGAGATCCGATTAGCCGGTAAAAATAATGACGCCCTGTGATTGGATCCTTCCGAGCGTTGTCAGAGACGATGAAGATAAGATAGATTATTTCATACCGAATAGATTTATTATTAGGTCACGACGAAGAAAGCCAGATATATTTTCAGTTTTATATAGGTATACTTTTATTTTCTTTGGTCAGTATTGATTTTAATATTATGTATACGTTTGTGCACGCTTATCTCAGAAACGGCTTATTCAATTTAGTACAGTTTTCTCTAATATATCGCACGCTTATTCATAAACTGACGTAACTCAAAAAAGCTGATTTTTGGGAAATCGCATTTAACGTTTTATTCCGCTTATGATTCGATAATAAATTATAGTAACAAATTATGTATTTTAATTATTGTTTGCGAAGTAATGAATGATATTAAAATGTTATTTTAATTATAGTTTAATATTTGTTTGTGTTTTAAACTAAAAACTTATTTTAGTTGAAAAGATAAAAATAGCTGTATCTCAGTGTTAGATGAAGATATCGGAATAATTCTTAGATTGCCAGATAGAAGAACGTTGAAACGAAGCTGCTCGTAACATTAACTCACTTTAGACATAATACGTAGTCGGTCTGTAACGGACACGTTGGTGTCTTTTCCGGGGTTATATTGATAGGGATCAATAATACACCAACTTGTCATAAACTTCTTCCTACTAAGCTTAAATTAAAAGCTTGTATTAGGAGTGGGTACGACAATACCCCAACGGCGGTGGGGTTTGAACCGGCTACCTTGCGGATTTCAGTCCATACCTTATACCGTTTAGCTATTGAGGCTTGTTTTGTTTGTTTGTTTGCTTGCACGCGCTAATCTCAGGAACTACTGGTCCGATTTGAAAAATTCTTTCAGTGTAAAATAGCCCATTTATCGAGGAAGGCTCTAGAGATATCATCACGCTACAATTGGACGATTTTTTTAACTTATTTTATACTGACGAAGTCGCGGGCTCAGCTAGTCTATTATATATGTAAGTAAAAAAAGCGCACAATAATGATTGTCTTACGATAACAGTATAGTGACGTTCACGCATTATCGTCATTATTTCTTTAGATATAAAAACCGACAGGACAAGCCTTTATCACCCTTACTCCTCCTATTTAGAAGATTATTACAATTTCTCAAAAATAACGCGTAATAATGACCCTACGCGATACGATGGAAAAATATTGTGCGATAAAAATTAAACTCGCTCAAACTATCGTTCAATCATTGCACAATATTCAAATCAAATCAAAAGATGTTTCGTTCAAGTAGACTTTTACAAGCTCCTTTGAATCGTTGAATATTTTAAAAGTTACCACTGATTCGGAAAAGTCGAGCCACGAGAAGAATTAGCCAAAAACTCGTTAGTCACTCTTTTTTTTTAAATATTTCTCACGCAAAATAAGTTTAATACATTTCCATGTTAACTATAAAATACAGAGCTGGAGCTACTCAACTCCAAGTCGCTTTATCTTTAATATTAACCCTATACGCTCAGTAATGTTGCACAAAACGTGTTATTGCGCAATACAATTGATCGTTAAGGGAACGTCTTACAACACGAGGGAATATCGAGGTTATGTTAAGTTTAAAATTAGTTAAATAGAGGTAAATTTATCAGAAAGTAAAGATTAGATTCTCTATTCATATTTTGCAATAATTCAAAATCCTTTATTTAGATGCAGGTTCGAATCCAGCGGGGTATAGTCTACAATATCTGTCTTATGTTTCATTATAATTAAACTTTGCGCAATAAAAGAAAAGGCATAAAAACATGGCGGCAAACACATGGGGCCCTCGATGCTTAGAACTTTCTCGATAAATATACAAAATTACATTTGTTCTAGAGTCCCGTTCATGAATAAATTATTTTATTAACATATTAACATAATTTGCATGTTTATAAGCGTTTTTAGTGTTGGTATAATTCTTATTTAAGTTGGACGTAACCGTTTGTAACGTTTGTTATTATTGCTTATAGTTGTTACCCGCGAATTCGCCTGCGTAAAGTTAGGTGAAAATTTTTAGCGTGACAATATATAGCCTATAGCTTTTCTCGATAAATGGGCTATCTAACACTGAAAGAATTTTGCGAATCAGATCTGTAGTTTCTGAGACTTGCGCGTTCAAACAAACTCTTCAGCTTTATTAGTACGAGATAAGAGTTCCTTACCAAAGTATGACAGGAATTTCTTTGAGCGAAACGTCATTTAACTAAAAGAGGTTCTAGTAGACATAATCAGTTTTAATAAATACCAACGAAGTTATAGTTGGCCGAAAATGGCCTGAACTGCTTCGAGAAAAGGTTGGTACGGCCTCGCCGGTTTTGTAGGGTTCTGTCTACGTTGTGTAAGGAATCTTTATAGTTTTGCACGGTCCGTCCGTCTGTCTGTCCGCAAGTTACTCCCCCGTAAGAATTTCAAACTATTAGACGTAGAGACTTGAAATTTTCCAAGTTGATAAAACAAGCTAAAAACGTATTAGGAAAATTATTTTTGACGAAATTGGACAACTTTTGAAGTTACTTAACACATACGTTTATCGCGTATCAGACATGGTACCCTCCTATATAAGCGTGTGTTGATACGCTCTTGGCCACTTTTTATTTTTAGCTGGACTTGGTCGGGGCTCTGCCGCGCCCCCTGATAGTGTCTACATGTGATCAGTTTTTAAAAATCTACTTATAGGCTTAAAAAAGCCAAAGAGAAGTCTTAAAAACCACGGGACGTAAAAAGATGTAATTTGGCAAGGAAGGCCAAACCTTACGAGATAGGTCAAACTAATGTACTACGGAATTGTAAATCTGAAAAAGATCTATAAGAAAGTCCGCAATTTTGATACTTTATCACGACAAAAATAGCTAATTTTGATACTTTATCACGACAAAAATAGTTAATTTTGATACTTCATCACGACAAAAATAGTTAATTTTGATACTTTATCACGACAAAAATAGTTAATTTTGATATTTATCGCGACAAAAATAGTTAATTTTGATACTTTATCTTTTTCGGAAGAGGAAGTTTTATTTTTTAATCGGGAATACAATTAAGCTAGAAGATGTTAACTCGTTTGTTTGTAAGAGTTGTTATTTCGAATTATTTCTGTTATATAACAAAATATTATTATTAATGACATCCTAATAGGAAGCGTGTATTATTTATATGTATATATGTCTACCAAAAATTATGTATAACAGGCGTCTGTTACCTATAACACAGGCATTAAGTTGTCTACGTTAGGAATAGACGTCCGTGTGTCATATAGTCCTGTATATATCAATTATTATTCTCGTTCTGTGTCAACCTCTCCCTAACAAAGGGGTAAATATTTCTCATAACACGGGTCACAGACCAATTGTTATGGAAATGAAGAATATTTTTTTTATTTATTTATTATTATTATTATAGAAAAGGCAACGAGCAACAACATATCTGAGTTGCACTCTTTTACACAGCAATGGGTTGGTTGAGGGATCTGGACTCCAAATTGTGATCCAGGGAGGAGGACATACGCAAAAAAAAAAAAACAGACGCCATACGCAATGACGATGATGTTAAAATAGCCGGACATAAGATTTTTACTAGTAGATATAGTACGTGAAACGACATTCTCCACGTCGCACCATCTTATCAGCTTAAATAAATCATTTGTTTAACGCTTGTCAATTTTATCTGTCAGCGCGATAGCGACTTTGTGCACCTTAATCTCCACGGAGAAAGATAATTTTAACGGTTTACGTTTTAACAACACCCTTAGCTTAGTCAGTTATTTATTGAAGCAATTCAGGGTCGATTAAAGAAAAATTAAAATAGTACTCGTATAGAAGTATTGTTCTAAAATATTCAAATTTGTCCTAGAAATGCTCCAA
The DNA here is from genome assembly GCA_024363005.1 of Charaxes varanes. Lineage (NCBI taxonomy): Eukaryota > Metazoa > Arthropoda > Insecta > Lepidoptera > Nymphalidae > Charaxes > Charaxes varanes. The sequence goes on along the minus strand of JANCMC010043217.1, from coordinate 19,741,631 downwards.
GACTGACGTGACTGGGAACTAAAACTGTGATCACATTTGTAAAATTCTAGAAACCACCGATACAGCAACCAGCCCAGTCCTTTGGTTTCAAAAAACAACGGTTATCTAGAAAGTTTTCCGGAGGTTTTGAAAATTGCCAATCATGACAATAAGTTCGATGTGCGACTAAAAAAATACATACCTGCGATGAAACGAAACGAAATCGCTCCACTGCGGAGTGGATCGAATTCGTTTCGCTCCACTTCACATTCGCATGACAAGCCTCATAGCTTATTTTCATAAGCTCTAAAGCGAAAATTACCGATCACCGAAAATCAATAGCTGTACATATTACTTTTAGTATTGAACGTTAAACTCCTAACAATAAAAATATACTAATTTCATATTCAATGTAAATCTTAATTCATTTTGCGTACAAATCACACCGAAATAAACCTTTGAAAAAATTGTCGACACGGAAAACTTTATAAGAAACTGGTAACGGTCTAATTAAACGGCACATGTGATCCACAAACGATTAGCGATCAGAAACCGTTCAGCGTGCAAGCGTACACGACTCCCATTGGGAATAACAAGGTAATTTTAACACCGGACAAATTAATTATTAGGAAAAAATGTATTTTACAGAATAAAATCATTACATCTATTTGAAAGTACAAACGTAATTTTAATATCACAGGTTTGTAGACCGTCAAATATTAACAGAGGGTCGCGAGCCTTGACGCAAGAAACGAAGGCTGACGTCAGCGCTTCAACCAGCATCAGAGGCGTACATAAACACACCATCGGAATTAACGAGCGATGCCATTATTCTAGACTGCAATAAAGTTAATTCGCCACATGCCACTAGATAAGAATATGACGCATTGCTGTGCTTGTCGTAAGAGATGTGTAAATTATTAACAAAGTTTCTAATCTTAATCAGTTAAGGTTTAAGAACTCTTCATGATAATAAAATGGGGATGTTTTCACAATAAATTGATGTCCACTTTATCGTATCACCGCGTGGTATCAGAAGTACATGTCACAACATAATGTTCTCGCGTAAAGCTCCTACCACACCGAGACGCCATGGCGACGTCGCCGACTAGGTAGCCATGGATATCTGCGGTTGCCATATGTTTCGTTATAATTGGCTCCAATATTATCTTCTGCTCGTTATTTTCACTTTAGAAAATTCAATGACTTTTCCATTTAAGGGGAAAATTATTTTCAACTTAAAGCTTGTTTTCAAGCTACCAACCGTCTGATTATCAGTAAGATCTACTATGTTTTTCATATGTATACAAAATTTAAGTATAGCAAAAGCAGTAAAGATTAAAAACTTAAAAAAAAACTACATAAAGGCCTCAAAAACATACTAATGCGACTTTTAATGTAATATTTGATATTAATTTTTATTATGAGACATAAACTGGATACGTGCATCCGGTAGGTACTCATATTTTATGATCTTTTAATCGTGGAATGAACTGAGAGAATACCAAATATAATGGACGATTTTGTACGAATGTCATACAATACTCAAAATAGGTATTTTTGAGTTCTTGAGACTTGACTTCTTCTTAGACAAGTAGTATGCCTACCTTCCGTCAACCTCACTGTGAAACAATCCCTACCTTGTAAGAAATGCCATGTTTTGAGCAGCATCTCAATCTTTTGGAACCAGATGCCACCCCCAGTGCCTTCAGATCAATACAACCTAGGGACCTCGAAGACAGATAGAGGGCTAGATATCTCTAGAAAAGGTTATATAGATATCTAGCCCTATATAAAACCACTGTTTTGTAAAAAATATGGTTATATTTTCATCTAGATATATATAAGCTAAAGGTCACATAAGATATCTCAAAAACCGCGGGACGTAAAAAGATTATAGGCAAAGAGGTAGTTTCGTCAGTTAGTTAGTAGACATAATTATTTTTGATAGTTATATTAAGCAGTTAGTAGCTAAGGGCTCGCAAGATTAATTTTACGCGGATGAAGTTGCGGGAAACAGCTAGCATTCATCATTATAACATATTTGTTAACTTCCTATATTAAAAATTGTATAAAAATAAGAGTCTAAGCTTGTGTGTAAGTAATAATTAAGACAACGCTTAGTTTTATAGACCATGTAAAAGTTATTTTAAGGCTTAATTAGTGTATGTCTTGTTGATGTTAAAAATAAATAAAAATAAAATAAAATAAATCATACGGCTAGTAAGTATTTGCTAGATCCGCTTGTCACTTTTATATTACTAAATAACGAAAGCTGTAGCTTAGAGTTTAATTAAATTAACGGCATAAAGATCAGTAAGATAACCAATGGTCGTCGCCCGTTGGATACGATTCTTATACGTGTACCATAAACTTTTATATTAGATCTGCTTTCCTTGTTAGTGATTCCATCATTCTTCGCAGACGTCAATAAAGAGCCAACAATGAAATCCTTTTAATCCACTCGGTCATGTCTCGTTAAGCAGTCACTGGGCGCGACGTTCCACCTCCCGCACCAGCTCACCCGTAACCCATACATCACGCGCCGTCACGTTTTAATTGCTAGTAATTTTCGCGAGCACATAGGGGCTTTCATATACAAATAAATATTCAATTTAAGGACTACCAATACGCCCAAAATTGGTTAAAGTGTGAGCTCTTTTCGGATAGTGAGTTTGAGAGAAGTAATCTATATATAGAAAGTGACTGGTGCGACACTTATGATACTCGGGGAGCTGATATTTAATGATCATATATGTAAGATTAAGAGAAAGTTAACTAAATAGGTACGAAAAGCATGGACATACTGGCGTGGACGCACAATGATGGTCCGTTTTCCCTTCACACTTAATCCTGGCCTAGGACAGGTAAAAATACTATTTCACACATCACTTACTCACTTATTTGTTTAATAAGTATAGTCAAAAAATAAAGTTAATTATTAATTTTAATTATTATTGCTGACTGACAGCCGACATTAAATATTTTTTATAACAGACCAGTTTTTTCTACGCTGGGAAATGCATTTAAGAAGCTAACTTTTTCGAATAGCAAATTAACCACAGAACTAAACATACTTTAACTAATTTTAAGGAAATTCGGTCAAAAATTAAGTTCCTATATTTATAACATAATTACAACGAGAATTGAGCACCCTCCTTTAAGTGCCTCACCAGTAATACATATATAAAATGAAAGGTCACGAAATTTCCAAAAAAAAAAAAAATATATTTATTTGTACAACAATTACACAATTTAACGGAACGCTGAAAAACTTTCACTGTTCTATACTATATACAAATATCTTATTTGAATAATTACGAACACATAAGTCTTCTCCAGCTATATATTCATAAATATGCTCAACACGAGCATGGTTCATTAATGCTATTTCAGAGACAAATGACTTATTGCATATCTTACATGACACTGTTTCTTCAGGTTCATCATCACTGACTATTTCCTTCTGTAAAGGTAACAGCATTTATGTATTATGAACATTTATGTCCCTCATAATTTGATAATACACATAATTCACAAGTAGGTTTGAAGAGATTTCAAATAAGAATAATATGAAATAAATGAAAATAATAGCACAAGCCTTTTAATGTACATACTATTAAAAGACTTAAGTGCTACTTACCTATTTAGTTCTGAGCCAGTATTAAATTATTTGTAATTACAAGTATTTGAAAAGTTACGCCATTATGAAATAATTGAATATTTACATACCTTTATCTTTGGAATAGGCATTACATTCACCTTTCTTACTTTAATAGACGACATTTTATCTATAATAATTAAAAATCTCACTAAGCGGCAGTAAAAAACGTATCGATATACGAAACGTATCGATCTATATTAACAATTAGTTTTATCTAGCATTTTACAAATTAAATAATGTATAAAAATAAACTCTAGGCACTTTTAAATCACAGTCAAAAAAAGCGGGAACCCGAAAAGCGAAACTTTTTTTTAATAGTCGGCCACGGTAGTTTGGCCTAAGGATTAAGTAATACAATATATTGATTTTGTCACACGTAACAATCTAAACCCCCATGTTTTCGCATAGAATGTATATCATCTAACAATATACGACAAATCTTCTATAATAAACATATTTTTCACTGTAATATAAACACAAATTTCAAGATGAGCGAGGCTATAGATTGGCGTTTGTTTTTTTTAATTAAAAAAAATAAATTGAAAAGTAAATTATGAAACTATGACGTTTCGAAAAAATAAAAATGTCAAAGTGATAACATTTTGATTCAAAGAATACTTTATGGTTTAAAGATGAACTGAGCTAAAAATTAAAGTTTTCTTTAATTTTTGGAAACAACCAAGTTATTAGTTATAAGACGCCATTTCGTGAATCATGAGACATAAGTATTTTCAAATGTTTTCTCATATCAATGTTGCCAACCACGAACGATTTTGGGTAAATTTTCCTAGTAAAGAAATTCGAATGTACTTCAATTAAATTACAAGAGCTATTATCTTATGATAAAATGTTCAAGATTAGTTATGCAATTTTTTTTACAAATATTTTATTGAAGTGAAATCTTCTACAAGTAGGTTTGGATGGGATGTAACTACATTTAATGGCGACTCCACATTCTTGCCGTGAATTCACGACGAGAATTCACGGCACATGGTATGCACTCCACTATAACAGGCTGCTGACAATCGATCGTGAAACTCTCCGCGAAATAGACGTGGAAGGTACTGCTTACTGAAAGTTTGAATTGCCTTATTATATGATTAGAACTGCCTTTATTAATTATAAAAATTGCATTTCAGACTTCACTAAAGAAGCAGTTATCAGAATTATATTATTATAAATTATTATATTGAACCCAGCGGCGAAATTTAATTTTACGGGCCCGTTAATGTGGATAGTGTACCCGCTAACGTCGAGCGACTAAAGTTATGAGTAAAGTTGAGCAGGACAAAGTCCGCCGGATCCGCTAGTATATAGTAACTCCCATATTCCAAAATTCAATACTTTATCGATATTTATATAAATATATATACACCTAGCGTTTTTAAATCTTCAAGTGATATGATATGATCTATAAAAATATTTGGTTTTTAATCAAGTTCGTCAAATAAAGTAGATTTTAAGAGTAACTACTTGGAACTATGGAAAATACAGATGTT
>JANCMC010043217.1:19632738-19736389 GCA_024363005.1 Charaxes varanes | reverse complement strand
TTTGGTTTTTAATCAAGTTCGTCAAATAAAGTAGATTTTAAGAGTAACTACTTGGAACTATGGAAAATACAGATGTTTGTTTCATCAATATGGTTGCTAACATAGTAAAATATTGTATTGACGCAAATAAAACATTACTATACTAATATCTCTTGTTGAAATATATAAAATGGCTAAAGCAACAACAATAAAAGAAGCAATTAAGCGTTGGGAGGAAAAAACTGGATTACAAGCTGCTACAGCAGTAGAAGTTAGTTTGATTTTTCAATGGCCGCCAATTGAAAAAATGGACAATTCTCTCTCTTGTTTAGTTAATTGCGAGTAAGTTTTTACACGTATTCACACGAAAAATTTATACTCTTTATTAATATTTTGCCAATTAAATTTAAGGTCATTTTAAACATATTTGTCTTATACTAATAATTTTATTTTCTAAGCCCGGTAATTAGCCTCGTTTATTTGTATTTCAAATGGTTCTTACATAGTAACAAAAATAAAACATAATAATAATTTCAGAAAACTAAGTTTATCGACAAATATGATAGAAAAAGTGACAGGTTTAAACAGTCTGAAGAAGTTAAAAATTTTATCCCTCGGAAGAAATTATATCAAATCTTTTGCGGGAATGGTAAGTTAATTCCACAGATTAATTAAATAATATAAAACCTATATAGGAAACCTTCCGCTGTCGGCTCTTAAACTTTGGAGAAAGATTAAAGATCAACCGCTATCTTGTATCTCGTATTACCTCGATGTCCCAACTCGATGACCCATAGAAGGGAAGAAGGGAAGGGTATTTGATACACGATAAAAGTATTTGTGAAATAACTTCAAAAGTTGTTATCCGATTTCACCCAAAATATTTTCCTAATCAATATTAGCACTTGCTGTCGCGGTGGAAAATTTGAAGTTTCTACATTTAATAGTTCGGAAATCCTAGGCGTGGGGAGGGGGGACACCTTGCGGGCAGAGAGACGGACGGACGGAAGGAGAGACAGCAGAAACTATAAGGGTCTCTTTTAGGACTACGGAACCCTTAAAGCGTTAATCTATAAAATCTATACAGACATTTAGTATGAACTGTTCATGTAGTATTAAATAATTAATCGTATATTTGCTTTCGGGATGAAACTGAAATTATGTAAATATAATTAATTTGAGTTCTATCTAGTCGCAACACTACCTCTTATAATTTTAATATCTAGTTTTCTGTAACTCGAATTGTAAAGATTCAATTATGTAATGTATAAGTATGTAAGAATAAAAAGTTAAACGTAGTTCTACTATTGCAAATTATATATATTTTAGGAACCCTTAAGGGATACTCTCGAAGAACTTTGGATATCGTATAATTTAATAGAAAAATTAAAAGGAATAAACGTACTAAGAAATTTAAAAGTTCTTTATATGAGCAACAATTTGGTGAAAGAGTGGAGCGAATTTAATAAACTACAGGTAATGAATGTTAAAACAATGACTGTGAAAATTTTCAAAGGTTTTCAATTTGATATTTTTATTTCAAATGTTTTATATCTTTTAAATTTTAGGAATTATCAAATTTGGAAGACTTGTTATTTGTGGGCAATCCTCTGTATGATGGATGTGAACTGGAAGTATGGCGTTCCGAAGCAGCGAGACGATTACCAGGGTTGAAGAAATTAGACGGAGAAACGGTCTTGAGAGAAGACGAGCCACCGTTGACAGTGGCTGACATTGGAGTGGGTATTATTTTGCAGATTCAAATAGTTTTTTTTAGATAGAACCGACAAAAAAGACGTTATATGTGACCTATCAGTGAATGGAAATAAAATGTGTTTTGGTATTGTATACACTACTAAATTTTACGCCAGTATTGATTAATATGTTATAATATAACTTTGTTTCAGCCGGACGGTGGTGATGGTGTAGAAACTCTCGTCAGTGCCGAGACAAATGACTAGTACTAATAGGTTAATTTGAAGTTAAAAGAAATATTAAATTATGGAAAACGTATATTAAAACTTAATAAAATATACCAATTTCCTTGTCTTATTCTTAATAAATATATAAGGACGTGGTTACCTATGCTAGATAAATTGTGTTATGGTGGCTTTCTATTAGTGCCGTGAAGCTCTGTGAACAGGCGTGAATGTGAATGTGGATGGTTTTCGCGGGGTATGCTCCCGTTCACGCCTGTTCCCCGATCAAAGCCGATATTTAGTCCCGCGACAAAGGGCTCGCGCCCCTTTCACACGGTGCGGGCGTTCACGGGTGCACATTCACGGCCCCGTGAAATTAAATTTCATAAATTCGCCACTGGGTTCAGAATATCATTTTGATAACTGCTTCTTCATAGAAATCTGTAATGCTAAAAAAGACTATAATAGTCAATAAAGTCAGTTCTAATCATATACTATGTCAATTCAAAAGTTCAGAAAGCAGGAGCATCCCCGTTCATTTCGCGGCGAATTTCACGAACGGTTGTTAGTATTCCGTGAATGTGGAGAGTGTGACTTGTGCCGTGAATTCGGGAATGAATTCTCGACGTTAATGTAGAACTGTCATTTAATGATGGCAAATACTTGTATAACGCATATTTTCTACATAATGAACCTTTTAAGCCCTTATTCGCACAAGAGCTTTTTTAATGCGCGTTAAAAAAGAATTCAAATAGAAAATATGGATTCCCTAGTATCTGATCACACGGTGGAGCTTTTATAATTTTATAACGCGATACTTTTGTGTCGGAGAATTTTCTATTTTCAACGCTCTATATATACATATTCGCTCTATTTTTTGTATTGCCGACGCTAAAAAAGCGCCAACGCCGAGATTTAACGCAAAGCTTTTTTAATTCTCGTGCGAATGAGAACTTAATTGTTTAGGTACAACCCTAGAGTCTAAGCTAGCTCGATTCAAGAATGTTTCGCTAATTGATCCGAAATTTCCTTTTTATGATGGTTAACAATAAAAAATATATATAGATTCAATCTTTTTGTAAAGCGCAAAGCTATTGTTATACTTTTTTGCTTGCATACATTAAGTCATCAAAAAACTTATTATAGATCAAAAAGATGCCCTTTATCATACACAAAAAAAAATTTGTAATTTAATTTATTCAGTCGATTAGATGTTATTAACGCTGTTGTATGCTAAGAAATGTTTTTAACCTTACGTGTGTATGTCGCCTAAAATAATAAAAATAGATCAGCTAACCAGAAATGCTTAAGCTCCGTTAGCTGTCATCTGTCAACTAATAAAATATTGTCAACGATCGTCAATGTCAAATGACATTTTTTCTAAAAAAATTGTAACGCTTTATTTATTATTGTTTCGTATCCAATTATTACGTTTAATTATAAAAATTATGACAGCGACGACAACAAGACGAGTTCTTACAACATCATAGAAGTTCTATAAACAGTGTTAGATAGTGAAAAATCTATTTAATTGGCCCAAAACCGTGATGTTTTTAGATTTATAACAACAACAACTTAAGAAATGCTGCCTGTAGTTATGTACAACATGGAAGGGAGTTCAAATAGTACTCCAAATTCAAATTTTAGTTCATATGACGAGAATGTAATATTAAACTGTGTCCGCAACCGTAAAAAAGTTTCAGAACTACCTAACTGTCCAGTTTGTAGTTGCACTGTAAGACACGGAGAACTTGAAAGTCACTTAGCTTTGGAAGTTGAACGCTTAAACAAACTTTCTTGTGGTGGTTCAAAGAGGAAACTCAGTGTGAACAGTCCTGGTAGTTCTAATCCTATACCGGGATCTAGTTCTAGTGTAGAAGTGCAAGAAGAAGTAGATGTTAGTGGTTGTTTGGGTAGTGATGTTTACCAGGTAAATATTTGAAAATGTAAACAGCCTACTGTCAGTGTCAACTGTATATTTTCATATATATTTTTGTGTTCAATTTTCAAATCTTATTTAGTAGTTGCAATAATTTGTAAAAATAAAATTTTCTCAAATTCTAAAAGTAAGAGATTTTTCTTTCTCAGCAACTCAAAACTCATTTTGGGCTGCAGAGCTACACCAATACATATCTTGTATTTCCACCACATTATATACTAATTTGGTCTTGAATTTCATTTTATAGTGTGTTTAATATGTATTGAATGCTAGCTTTAGTAATATTATATACCTATTAACTTTTATGTTTATGAATTATAGATTATAATATACTAAATAGCTAATAAGATACAGTACTTTTTAAGTACCTGGTATGGTGGCATCTTATTATTAAAAGCAGCAATAAATTAAAAACAGGAAGGACATTTAATGGCAAGCAAATACATTAACTGTTTCAGAGGGTGCACACAAACCGTCTTAAACGCCTGCGTGCTAGACGACGTAGTCCACCTCCACAACAAGGGGAGTGCCCAGTATGTAATGCATCATTGCCAGTGTCCAGGCTTCAAAGGCATGCGTTAAGGTGCCTAAAGCGTACTGGAGCAGAAGTAGATGAGGATGTACCTGATACCAGCTCAGAAGAAGGCAGTATTGATGTTGAGGTAATGTTAAGTCAATGTCAAAAATTGTTTATCTATACTAATATATAAAGTTAAAAAGTTTGTTTGCTTGAAAAGGCCAATCTCAGGAACTACTGGTCCGATTTGAAAGATTCTTTGGTGTCAAATAGGTGCTATCTTGCAGGTGGCACGACACACAAAGCACGACTTTGCTGGCAGTGGGACACAACCCCATGCATCTACAGACACCACTCCACTGCCATTCTTCGTACTCTCTACAAAAAAAAAATACTTATTTCTTATTAGTAATCCTACAGCATTTATACAAATTTATGAAAAAGTTATACAAAGTAAATTATCAACAAAACCAAATGGGGATTACACTAATTAACCATAAAAAGAAATAGCTGAGAAAAAAAGTAATAAATTAAGAAAGAATTAACAAATTCATAGTGAAACTTAACAAATTACACATTATGTGTGTACGTTTGTGTCAGAGTGTGTGTATTCTATCTACATTAATACACACACATACATCATATCTTTGTATATGTGTAATTTTTTTAATATAATAAATTTTTACTCTACTTTAAATTGTTTTTTTTTTTTGAGGCAAAGTCTATTTAATCGTCACTGATTCCAAAAGCTCACAGCTACTTATTATCAATATTGAAATATACAGTGAATTTTAAATATCACTATGCAATTAGGATGTCAGTATATGTTTTGTAAGTAGCTTACACACAAGATGTATTGAATACCTCTAAATGATAAATTGTTGTATGCATGAAGCTCAGAAAAGGCTTCCATGATTTTAATGAAATTTAGTATGCAGAGGGTTTTGTGGACGATGAATCAATCTAACTAGTAGGGTACTTTTTAAGAAAACATTGTTTTATTCAAGCAAAGGTTGGTCATCCCGTCCAGGTAATGTCAATTAATCAAACAAAGAAGGATACCTTTTTCAGTTCCTGGAAAGATACAAGGAATTCTCATCTCACGGGGTAGTTCAAACTGCTTGGGATTCATCACTTTGGCTGCCTTCACAAGGATCTCCATTGGGGAAAGGTCTTTTTCAGCTTCCAACTCTTTCTTAGAATCTTCTTCTTCCTTTTCATCCTTACTCTTTTTCTTATTGACAGAATTGGCACGGCTGCAAAGATCTACTTGATATTATTTGTCCATGCAGGGGAGGGAACACTGGCAGTGAAGGTGAGTGTTAATGGCCACTAAATGGTACTTTTAAACCTAGACACCTAGGTTGCAAGTCTATCTACTTGTAAATGATTAGCTAATCTATGACAACCATATTTGACTCTGTTAATTAAAAACATTATAGTTTTTATTATATTATTCATTTACTAACATTCTTAAAGAATAGGTGCTACTGTTTTATTAATAATTTGTATATTTAAATTAACAAACATGGGCAACTGTTCCTAAACTAGGTTTATATCTGAATTATCGGTTACAGCACTCTCCTCAATGCTACATTACAATGCTTGTAAGTATTTAATAATTAATTATTACCTATGTTAGTAATGCTGTAAGTAGTATATTATTTTTTGTATGAAAGAAAGCATAATAAGGCATGTAATGCTCTACTTGCTTCTGCATTTCCAGACAATTTTAACATAAGTACTTTCTTTCTACTTTCTAACGGTTACATACTAGACTGCATCAACACTTAACATCAGGTGTGATTATTGTAAAGCACATTCCTTTTAGGTGTAAAAAAGGAAAAAACTATATAAACCCAAATATATTAATATCCGACCTAGACTTTTTATCAGTGTCTGATTTATTATCAGCCGGTGACTGTGCCCGGCTAGACCTTGTACTGGGTGGCTTCTCATCACCAGCTCGACATTCACGACACAACCATAAGCCTGAAGGTATATCATTTTCATCCAGAGGCGGGTCACTGAAACACATAAAAATTATACAGTAAATAAAAGTCTCAAAATAGCTTTTTAGCAATAACACTGCCATTTATTTTATTATTTTTTTTGTGTTACTGTATAATCTGCGATCAGTTGCCACTTTAAGCAGATGTGTTGAAGGATGGTTTAACATGTCGAGTGTGTCTTCCATTAAGGACATCTCCTCATCATTCAGTATCACCACAGCCTATGCAAATATATCTTTCCTTTTTAGTCTTTTGGTGTAGCTCGGGGTTTTTAATTTAAGTGCTAATGGGTTTGGATGCTTATTAAGTCTGTTATGGTATTTTATTGTATTAGTGCAAATTTCCTCTTTTACAGTTTTAATTTTTAGTTGCTGATGAATTTCATTGTTTGTTATGAACCAAGGAACATTGCTAATTGTTCGTTCATGTTTGCTCAAACGCTTTGCACGACGGGTTAATTGATATTCTTGAGCTACGGTGGTGTTCTTTCATTTTTTTTGTACAGCTTTTTTTTTCTCTTTTGTTAGGCTGCGGGTGCGTTTAATTGTGTTTCTTATTCTAGAAACATTGATACTTTTTACTGAACAAGAGAATGAAGAATTAAAAATGGCCAAAATCGTGGCAAGATCGATCTGATAGCTAAAAACGTATTTATTAAATAACTTCTAAAGTTGATGCCCGATTTCGTTCAGAATAATTTTCCTAACGTGTTTATAGCATGTTCTATCAACATGGAAAATTTCAAGTCTCTACGTCTAATAGTTTGGAAATGCTAAAGGGGGGACCACCTTACGGGAAGACAGACAGACAAAACGAAATTATGAGGGTTCCTTGTAGTACTACGGACCCCTAAAAAAATGGTACATTCAGCTTCAATACCTCATAAGTGTCTGAAAGCTGTACCTGGTCCAATTTCCGACATGGCTTATTGTATTGAGATAGGGGAACCCGAGACCGTCCTCTTGAAACTAATTATTTTTATTCTTTAAGCAAATTGAAATCGGTAAATTAAAGATCTTAAAAATATGTATTTAAAATTTCTGAACACATTTACGAAAAGACAGGTTCATGTATAGTCGACCACGAAAGTGCTTTACCATCTTGGATAACAACTCTTAGTTAAAGAAAATTTTGCTAAGGGTTATCGTTAGAAATTAATGTACTGTATAACAAGCAAAAATAAGCCCTGTAATTGATTGACGTGGAAACGACATTCGACCTTAGAGTGGCAAACCAATTTCTTGGTCGACTGTACTATAATAGGGGATTTTTTCGTCACCTTATAGCATTTAATTGATATTATAAATGTCCGCTTAAACTAGAAACTTAAGGGGCCCGACAACCTTTATTTGAATCAAAATTTACGTATTATATAAATATTGGCACAATATTTCCATTACTCGTGAATATCTTCCTCATACTGTAATTCGTCAATTTATTCTTCACTTTTCGTCAATTTTGGGGTCTAAACTACCTCACTAATTCAACACCTTCATATCACCCCTTAACTGATTAACCCCTTATAACCCCATAACGACACTTATTTCCGAAAGGCTATTTCCCTACACCAATGAATGGCGCATCCTGACCATAGTTCTCACAATCAAAAAAAGATTTGTCACTTAAGTAGCCCAGTCCGGAAGGCGCGGTTCCCAGGCGGCTGGCAGACGATTATCGCCCTTAAATATCGCTTACAACCGCTGGATGACCCTTGAGGGCGATGCGATCGGATAGTCGACTCGTATATATATCACTACAAAATTAAAAAAAAAAATACATAGTTAAACTAATTACTTGGATTAAATCAAAGCCAGACAACGTTTTATTAAGATAAAAGTAATAAAATAATTTCCTTATTAGTTCTGGCTTTCATTAGAATCATGAAATCTATATTCTATACTAATATATGTATAAAGTTGAAGAGTTTGTTCGTTTACTTGAACGAGCTAATCTGAGGAACTGCTGGTCCGATTCGGAAAATTCTTTCAGTGTTAGGAAGCCCATTTATCGAGGAAGGCTATAGGCTAAATATCATCACGCTAAACCTTGTCATCTAAATTTACGTGGACGAAGTCGCGTGTAACAACTAGTATTTCGTAAAAAAAGATGAAATAATGATTAATTATATACACATATTATGTAAAGTTAAATAGATTATACTAAAATATTTATAAGCAATCGAAGTCTCGAAAAAAATCTTTTAAGTAAAGGAGCTGAGATTCAGTTTTTTATAACATATTCTGCAACAAGCATCTCGACCGCATTTTTGAACTGAAAATGAAAAACTAAAACCTACGTTTCGCTTAAAGTCACCTGGTCGGGTAATGATAATTTTAAAAGACATTGGTAAAACGTAGAATAATAATATCACCAACAAAAATATTTAAAAAAATAAAGCTAACACTAAAACCTATTTTCATCTACCTCAATACAAGTTACATCAGTGTATCCGAACCAGTGCGTAGACGCATCGAGTCGGGCGACACAGGAAGGAAGTGTAAGGCGAGCGCGTGAGAAGGATGCCCACGCCGTGAGAACCTCGCCTGTACTGGGGTGTACCTTATTGTACGTAATTGATATCGCCAAAGGGTAAAATAAAACAACTCATTTAATATATGATAACTATATAGTAATTGTATAAACATTACATCAATGAAAAAAATAATAATTCATTTACCTAACTCACAAAAATTAAAGAAACAATAGTTAATAATATACCTTAAAAACATACAACCTCACGCTACACGTATCTTTAATTTAAATAAAAAAAAACCAATTTTTTTTTTATATTATATTAAAAAAAAATTCCAACTTGCATCGTCGAAATCTATTTTTTCCGTACGCTAAGACTTAAAGGCTAATCTTTTTTTTTACTCTGCGTTTTTTACAATTTTGGGTCCGTTTAGTATCTTCTTCTATTTTTTTTTTCCTCTATACACCTTTCTCTATGGAACGAAAATATATAAAAAAGTAAAAATCCAAATTGATTTTATTTACATTTATTTTATTTTTTTTCTAAAGAATTGTTCTTCGAAACTTTCAGTCGAGATTCAAAATTGGCATCGAATATTTTTTTTTTCTTTTCAATTTATTCACTCACTAAATGAACCCAAATTTTCGCAGAGACCTGGACAGGGCCAAGGGCCCCCAACTTAAACGCTACCTCTCCGAATCTCGCTAAGAAATAATCTAATTTATACAGTTTTCCATACACCCCGAGAAAAAAAAAACTATTCTATAATGATTTTTTTTTGTATTTTCAAAAATACAAAAAGTTCTATAATGATACCAGATAGAAAAAATTCTAATACAGCTATCTTCGTGGTATAAAATTTTTTCTTAATAAAGTTCCGAATCCGAATCGATTTCGGTGCCCAAAAATCACATTTTGGAAGAAAAAAAAACGGCTTCATTTACCTAGGCACTTCACTTCGCGATCTCTCGTGTTTAGAAAATGTGAAAAAGTAAGCTCTCAATAGGCTGAATGAATAAAACTTGAGTCTATAATAGTTACAATTAAAAACAAAATTATATTACAGCCAGTGATATTTAAGTAGGTTTATAATTTTTTTTTGCCAAAGATACTAGCACTAAAAATTGTGGTGTAGGAGTAAAAATGAGTGTTTGAACGAGGGGATATTATTAAAAAAACAAAAAGAAATTTAGACAATCCGTGAACAACTTGGAATCATCTGTATTTACATAAAGACTTTTCCGGTTGATCTTTTTGGATGTTATTATTTTTCAAATTAATATCAGATGAGATGTCACAGTAAAATAAAGTTAGGATATATATATTTTTTAATTTCTTTCGTAATTTTTGGGCACTTGTAACACCGCCGAAGCGTCCTATTCCGCGCTATGAATATCAAAAAAAAAAACATTTATTTAATGGATAAATGCGTTTTCAGACGAGCGAGGAATTAATCAATTAATTAATAAATATATTAATTTATTTATTTTTCCTCAAAACCAAAGAAAAATTCTGTCGCACGTCCGAAAATCTTTAAGCGCACGTATTGAATCTGTTTGAGAGTTGGTCACAGATGAAATTTCACATTTTTTTTTTGTTAATTTTGGTTCATATTATGTGCATATCCAAAGAGAATATTAAAAATTAGATAAATTAACCATTCACTGAGCGCAAAGAGTGTATTTTAACATAACGAAGCGAACGATTAATAAAAAAACATTTAAGATTTTGAACAATTGTGATTTTAGTGTATTTTTGTATAGACGCATCGAATTTCCGTTTTCTAAACATAGAGACTGCATTACTTCCGATAATATTTTGGGAAAATCAGAAAAAAAAATAATTTGAATTAATTCGACAAAGACTGAATAATAAAGATATATATTTTTTAAAGAACACTAGAAACACTTTTTGGTTATAACTAGTATATCCGTTTCCCCTCCAACTAAGATTAAATTAAAAGCGTATGTAGAGAGTGGGTGCGATAATTGCCCAGCGGCGTTGGGCTTTTAACCTTGTACCTAACAGCTTCCAGTTCATCCCTTTCACATCTCTACACCACAACTTCCAAAAAAATTTGAAAAAAAATAATAGAAATTTCAAAAACAATGTCCAACTCAACAAACCGGATTCAAAACACACCGCGCACCAGAGTCCTGCGTGACACAATCGAAACTTACAAAATAAAAAAAAAATAATAAAAATCTAGGAACATTAGAGCTTAAATCAAAATATATATGTACGCTAAATAATTTATTTATGCAAAAAAAAAAACTGCCCACTGCGCCAACGGGTCAGTTGCAAATGCAGATGTATACATTTTGAGTTTCAAATTAATTAAAATTATCTAGGTACACTTTTGAAAAGAACTATTTTCATATTATGTTGTTCAGAATAATCTTCTGGACACACACATTTATAACATGAGGCTAGGACTTTTTTGTGTGTCCGATTATTATATGATCTAAATTGATCAGATATTATTATATGATCTAAATTGGTAAAATTATTAAGGAACACTGCACAATAACTTTTTCTTTTGATTTTTATCAATGTTAAAAATTTATAGGATAAGGAGTTATAATAAGTGATGACTTAATGATTAATAAATATGCAGATTGGTCCCTTTTCCACAAAAATGCATATTTTTTATTTTTTAATTCTGGAAGTTGTTTGCACTTTACTGAGTGAAATTCTGTCGGGGGAGGCTGACATTTCTTTTATTTTTGTCAAATTTTCGAGTTATGAATACTACACTAAGGCATTTTGGAGCTTTTCGACGTTGAATGTTAATATTATAGACTCATATATACAGGGATTCCTTTAATGAAACAAACAATGTCGAAGCGGCCAGGGCGACCTCTGCACTATCGTCCGCCGCTTCTAACCTATCCGCAACAGAGTTACGTTTCGCGCGGAATGTCAGATTCACCCGACGGAATATCACTTATTAGAGTGCTAACAAGAACTTCGAGAAGAAAAATATACATGCATTTTTGGGAAAAGTAACAAAACTGGATAATTACCAAATGATATAACTACCTATTCTACTAAACCAGTAACCATAAATACAGTTGTTGTTATTTCTAGGTGATACTTGCTGCATGTCATTCAGCATAGGATACATCAAAAACTATCTTGAAAAACAAATACCTGGAATTTATGTGCTCTCCTTGAGAATTGGAAATTCTACTATTGAAGATTTTGAAAATGGCTACTTTATGTATCCCAACACGCAAGTGGAGTATGTCTGCAATATTTTGGCCAAAGATCCCAAGTTACACGCTGGATTTAATGCAATCGGCTTCTCACAAGGCAGTCAGTTTTTGTAAGTATATATATGGTTCATTTTAAAAGCTACAATGACATTATTCTAGTCTTTTCTTATTCCCTTCTATTATGGGTCATCCATAAATAACGTCACATGATAAGGAGGGTAGGGTGTTACCAAAATGTGACCCGGGAGGGGGGCTTCAAAGGCTTTGTAACGTCACATGACAAAATTAAAGACATTACAAAAGATTAAAGTTATGGTTTATTTTAATTATTTTTAATACATGTATTAAATCGAAAAAGATGTTATGTCACATTGAGGGGAGGAGATTTAGAAAATGTGACAAAATCCACAACTTCTTTTATGTTATGTAATAGTTGGATTACTTAATATATGACGAAAAAATCAAATTTTGGTGTAAGAAGTCATAAAGCTTTTGACCCTCCCTCTGCCTGTTGTCCCACAATGTCTCGTTTTAGTGTTACTCTCCCCCCTTTACGTAATTTATGGATGGCGTCTTGGATCTTGTAGGTAAGAGCCGATTCCGATTCGATATGATCGATTTAGTGTATTAGGGTCAAAGTGCATCCACATTTGCCGGTCATAAATACTTCAAATGTCGAATTACATTTCGATTTGCACGGGTACTTCAAAAGATTTATCTCAGCTTGCTGTTATCGATTAACCTCGATGTGCGAAACTAATTACGTAAATAGCACTTGACCATTACTGAGAGTCATTATTTATTAACGATTCTATCTTAATATGACAAAATAAAGGCATGCATATTATGTAGTATGTACATGCCACTATGTATATGTTACAAGGCTTAGACAGATGCGGGTAGGTAAAAATATTTGCTTATATATTGTATATGAATATATTTGTAGACTTGTAAAGAATACTGGGATTTTTAATATCTAATAACAGTTGAAGAAGAAGTTGTGGGGAAGAAACTGCAGTGGGGATGGGCTGGCCATTTCGCAAGAATGGACCCGCAAGGTCTATTCTTGCCAAAAGTTACGATATTATGGGCTCCCACCGCCGAAGACTACTGAGTATGAGGGACGTCTTTGCGGGAAAGGTGACAGTGAGGTCTTATAGCATTTTTCAAGCGACGATCGTTATAAAAAAATAAGAAATGATATTCCGTTTTTGCAATTACGTTAAATTTTTGCTTGTTATTCATTACGTTAATTTCTAACCCTTAGCAAATTTTCTTTAACTATACTTATATATCTCTACATTTTTTTTGGTGTATAACAGGCGTCTGTTACCTATAACACAGGCATTTAGTTGTTCACTTTATGAACAGAAGTCCGTGTATCATATAGTCCTGTATAAAAAAAAGTATCGCTAATATACATTAAAAATAATATTTGTATCGATTATTCCCCGTTTTTCTTTTTAATTCGCTTGTCCTTTACTTGTACCACGTTCAATTTGACAAGGTTCAAAGATTCTTCCGTTGTTAGCCACCAAGATCTCGTGAATTACGTCTTCGTTACGCCAATTAGTTTAAGGTATAAGTTTGTGACATCATAAATTATGATTTCAACTTTGAACTTATGGTGAAACGCTAGTTAGCAGAATCATGTGAAAGATTTATATGTAAACCTCACTCATCCGCCCATCGATTTGAATCGAATCTTCGCATGAACATCTTTAAAAACAAAAGCCAATCCTTAACAAATTAGGGCGCTAAAACCGTACAAAATATCAGTACTCCAAAACCAGGTAAGACGGTTGAAGAACCAATATAAAACTTGGGAGCTTTTTAGTAGTCCCATCATAAAACGAAGCGTAGAAACCTTAAAGAAAATAATGTCCGACCACCCACTCGAAGGCTTTATATGAGTCAAGTATAAAAGGGTAAGGATTAAATTGAGTTTCACCTGGACAAAGTTGGCGATAGGATGTTATACAACGACACTTAGAAACTTTCAGATAAATTCCCTGTACAAAATCGTTCGTGAGCACAAGAATTTCTGTGTAAGATATTATGTCATAACTTCTACCTTTGTAATAAACTTGCTAGCTTAAGCGATGTTTTTGTATCCTTAACCATTGTATACGTTAAGGATACAAAAATGTATAAACTCGTCTATTTATTGTCTAATTATTATGTGTTTATTACAAAAATAACTATACAATATGTTATACAACCATTCCGTCAAACTGCATCGACAGTTTGTTGACGGTATCTGCTCTCTTAACATATACATACTTAAAGTTGTTATTTTATATAAAATTTATTTTATATAAAGGACTACTGTGCCATTAGCAGTTGGCTCAGACAGTTGCTTTATAAAGAAACAGGATGATATCCGTAACGCATATATTTCATTCAACATTTCAATGATCACGCAGTGTGGCCAGGGACTTTATGTAGCTGGCCAAAGTTTTGTAGAACTTTGTAGTCTTCAAGGCCAAAAATGTACAAACACTTTGAGCTATGTCTGGCTCCGGCATTATAAAATTATAAATATCAGTAAGTGTCACAGGTATGAATGTACTTGGGACATTATGCAAAAATTGAGAAGACTTTTTTCCGTGATTTATTGTTGAGCTTTATACATTTGGGAGCTTATTAGATCTATCAAAAAAATACTCTGACTGAAATATACTGCAAAAACATCTTTTTCTGCCTTTTCAAAGATTCACCTCTATAAGTGACTACCAGCGGGAATGGACTACTAAGCTAACAGACTCGCCTTTTATATAAACGCAGAAATAGACATGGCAACTGCGTTTTTATTGTAAGAGATATTTTAATTAAAACTAAATTCGAATGTCTGTTTAGGTAAGATAAATCAACGACTGCATTTCATCCATAAATCCGTTGGATTTTCAAAATAAACACTGTCTTGACTTTATGGTTCTGAAGTGATTTATTTTCGCAGGCCGCCGAAGAATTTGCGTGGGCGATCATCGATTGGGAATCAATCGACGGGTATTTCTGCTTTTGTCAGTTGTTAAACTGTTGGCAAACAGACTGTTATTTTTACAATTTTTACTATTATTAAAAACTTTGTGAAATCTATTAGAAGGTCAATTGGGTTTCATTGGCAGATAACCAATTAATGCACCTGACGTATACTTACGACTCTTGTATTTTTTCGGTTTAGAAATACAAAGATCCCTGAACTTTATGTCGTTAAAATTAGTAATACGCAAAATCTATGTAATTATAAAAGCATTTTTATTTGTTATTTTAGTATGGATGCTGCACCATTGAAATATTCTAACAGCAGTGCTACCATCATTGAGAATTATGATAATTCACAACCAATGTTCTTGGTGGTTGTAAAGACGGCAAAGAGATGATACTACTGTCACGGACGGTATAGGGGGTGTGACAAAAGCAGCTAGGGCACTCCGGGGGCGCGTACCCGTAGTGGAACGGACCTGTTATTAGAGATAAAGGAAGATCCAACCCCTGGAAGATTTCTCAAATATCTCCTCTTTACATAGTGTAAAACGAAGTAAATCTTTTAAAAAAGTAGAGAGCTTGCATCTGTGCAAAGCCGGGACTTAGCTAGTATTCTATAAAAATACGTTTTGAAGATTAAACGCATATAAAGTAGAGAACGTCAATGCTGCAGAACCATTCCGAGTTTTTGAATGTCAACACAGATATTTGCACAAGGTCGCTTGCTTTCACCACCAGTGTACATAAGCCTTATAGCTTTGTTAGTCATACAAGTATCATAGCTTAAGTATGCCGAGAGTGCATATAATATAAGTATAAAAAAATAGCTCTTTATCGCGACTTCGCTCGCGTTTGGCCTCGGTATACGGTAACAGCACTTTTATTTTAAAGTATGCTTTATGTCCTTGACTGAGTACGGTAAAGAAATCATAACTTAGGACGTGTTTTTTTAAAGTATGGTTAATTTTGTCCAATTTTAATCAGCCTTACCTTTCATGTGCCGAGAAAAAATACTTTTTGTGCTATTCCTGATACCCTGGTGGTGCAGATGTCCATGGGCGTCGGTAGTCACTTAGGTGATGAACCGCCTACTCGTTTGCCTTTTGTAATATTAAAAAAAAATCCCAGGACGTGATGTCATAAGCAATTGCTTCATTTGTCTATTGGCTAATCTGGCACGGTCTGATGGTATGACTATCTATATAAATAAATAAATAATAAATAAATAAATACAGGACTATATGACACACGGACGTCTGTTCCTAAGGTAGATAACTTAAGGCCTGTATTATAGGAAACAGACGCCTGTTATACACAAATATTTTATTTTTTAGAGATATATAAATACATACATATAGATAATACACCCAGACTCGAGGTGGGAATTGAACCCACGACCCCCGGGAGCAGAACGCAGGATCACTGCCCACTGCGCGAACGAGCCAGTCTATATGTGTAAACAAAAGGTTACCTTCCACGAAATCTCGAAAACCGTGGGACGTACAAACGTGAAATTTAGCAAGGAGCCGGCTTATACCTATTAGACATCAGAAAATCAGTCAGATTAAGGAAGGTCTAAGGGGTCTAGCAATTTTTAACGCGGACTAAATCGCGGGCACAGCTAGTTTTTCTATAAAGACCGCTATTTCTAATATGTACATATGTACAATATGTCATCTATACAATATCATCATCATCTTCGCTCCCACTGCTGGGCCTGGCCTCTTCCCGCTTGTACCACTCCTTACAGTCTTGAGTCAATCTGGACCAGTTTCGAACCGCGACAGATATAATGTCGTCGACCCATCTAGTTGCTGGACGACCAATGCTCCGCTTTCCTAGCTCCGACCACCACTCTACCTGTCGTCACGTCGGCCAAAGGGCCTAGCTCCAGTTATATAACATACTACCTTTTTAGGGCTCCGTATAAGGAACCCGTAGGGTTTACAAGGAACCCTTATAATTTCGCTCTGTCCGTCCGGCTGTCTGCCCATAAGGTGGTCCCACCCTAGCATTTCTAAAGTATTAGTCGTAGATACTTGAAATTTTCCATGTTAATAGAACATGCTAAAAACTCATTAGGAAAATTATTCTGGACGACATCGGATAACAAATTTTGAAGTTATTTAACAAATACATTTATAGCGTATCAGATACGGAACCCTATATAAGCGTGTCTTGACACGCTTTTGGCCATTTTTTCGCTATTCCATCCGGTGAAAGATGTCGCGTGGAAAATTTAAACTATAATTTTATGCGTTTAATGTAAGTAGAATCAAGTAAGAGGTCTAATGTAGTATTTGGGCTTGCGCAGCCGTTCATCCGTTCGATTTCCGCTAAATAACTGTCACTCTCTTCCGGATAAAAGAAACAGCAAACAACTATGCTCATGACCGTATTTGAGAACGCTTAGCTCTTAGAGTTTATTTGAAACTAGTTGTTAGCCGCGATTTCGTCCGCGTAAAATTAGGTGAAAAATTTTAGTTGGGACAGGACAAGTTGAAAAAATAAAGTTATATTTGTTAACTAGAAGTATACTGCATTGCATGACAAATTTGATGTTTGTCATTGAATCAATAAGAAGAAGAAGGACACATAGCCCGAAAATCTGATAGTCGTTGGGGGTTAATGGCCTTGAGTGGAGACCACGTATTATAAGGCGAAAGGCGTAACGTCCTCCTACCAGGTGGACTGACGATTTAGTGCGGGTAGCAGGAAAGCGATGGATCCAAGCGGCACAAGTTCGCCATTCGTAGAGATTGACGGAGGAGGCCTTTGTCCAGCAGTGGACGAACCCAGGATGTGAATGAATGAATAAATGATCTATACTAATAGGCATACACAATGAAGGCTATCAAGAAATCACACACAAACTTTTATTTTATTACTGTATATGTATTAGTGGGTCGATTGTGGTTTTTATGTAATAAGCGAAACTCAGTGGGCCGTCGCCATCGCTTTGTCGATAGAGGTTTCATTTACATAAATATATCATGCATACATGCACTGCTGCCTCTCTAATCGCATTTGCTTTATAGATAAATCCGATACACAATTAAATAATATTGACAACTTACAGTTAGGAATTTGATTTTCTTCCCCACCTCACCTTGAAAGTATTCCTATTTTTTATTTTTGATGTTACCCCGACCAGGGTTTGCATAGGTTGCAGAGGATGTGGCTGTGGAGCGAGATAAGATGATCGTCTGCCTTCTGGTGTCATCTCCCGAATCCCCACAATCTCTATTATCTCATGATTAATTCCACCTGGAACATTAATCAGGAACTACTGTTTTACGTTCCTTCTGAAAGAGTAGTAAAGTATAGATTTAGACTACCTTTGCTCAAGGCTTTGCTCGCTTTATTTTTCTACAGCTGTTCCCAAGAGATAGAAAATGTTTGCATTAAAAGGTTTCACGTTAAGTACGAAGTATTAATGGTGTAATAAAAATTAAAGACTGTTATGGTTCCAAAAATTAATTAGACTCGTAAAGCGTTTAAGCCGACTGTGAGCTTATATTTACTCCTCACGCCACTTTTGTAAACCCGCCAACATACACCGAACTGAGTGACAACAACGGAGTTATAGGCGCTTTTGGCACGAAACTACAAACACTTTATTCATATTTATAGGACGAAACAATAAAACTGGTGCTGTACGTACAAACGACTGTAAACAGACGAGAAATTGTGTAGGAAAAATACGTTTAAATTGGTCTAAATTTGGTAAATGAATAAAACAAAATCGTGTTGATTTTATTAGCCTTCCATATTCACCCAGACTTTCGTGTTGATGAGGAAGAAATTTAGTCAAACCTGGGACTTCTAGGACCTTCTGGGATACAGGTGTAGGCTTAAAGGATGCCTTTATTATGCGCAATAACGTGAGCTATGTAATTCATCATCATCCAGCAGTGATGACAGACAGCCTTTATTATAGCAGGTCTCAGCTACAATTGATGTTGTATCATTGACCCATCTTACTATTCCTATGTGCCGTTATGTTGGCTATGTTACATTTAGTCATTTACATAAATTAAAGGATTGTAAAAAATATTCTATTAGCAAAGTCTTTATATTAGCAAATATTGAAGTCAGTATATATCTTATTAATAAGTAATATTTAGCAGAAAATTTAGCAAATATTTAGCACAAAATTTTGCAAATATTTAGCACAAAATTTTGCAAATATTTAACAGACAACTCAGCAAATATTTAGCAGATAATTTAGCAAATACTTAGCAGAAAATTTTGCAAATATTTAACAGACAACTCAGCAAATATTTAGCAGATAATTTAGAAAATAGTTAAGTTTTCAGTCATTTAAAAGGAGTTCTTGCTCCCCTTGCGACATTTTCTTCATGTCTGAGGGTCGTGATTAAACGGACTCAGCAGGGGCTGAATCCGTTTAGCATTGACGATATCTCATCATTTCTTGTGTTCTTTAGCTGCATGGAGGGCTTGATGAAATGCAGTGCCAAAGTGGTTCGTCCTTTTACCGTCGTCTATACCAGTAATCATAAGATCTTCTAGATTATGGCCATCAACTCACAAACTATTTTTAAACCCTACGGAGTTCGGCAACAGTTTCCAACGAGCAGATTTTTCCTGCTGGGAATGGTCCAAGTTTTGGATACAATTGCATGTTCCAATTACAAAAGTCAAGTCTTGCGCAAGGGAATGCAACTGCAGCGAGATTCCATTTTCACATCATTCTTTTATGGTTTTCTGACGCGCTAGAGTATTACGCAAAATCCCCTCTTGGGCTCCCCTACCATATTGCATATCACAAATTCCAGTAACAGATGAGGGTAAATTTGTTAATACCGTATATCTGATAATGAGTTTATTATCATGCTAAAATATCATGGGCATTTATATTAACATGTTGTACATAATTTCCCACGTGACCGCTCCGTATATTAATTCATCAGTGCATTTAATTAAATTACATTCTGGCTTGTATCACGCAGATTCACAATTTCTATTAAATTACATGCATTAACGGCTAAAATGGCTTTGAATTTACGTCACTCACGTAAATATCACATCAAATGCGGAGAAACCTTGATTTATATTATAGTAACGTTTTTTAATTTCTATGCAATATTGATGTTGAAATTTTGTATTTTACATGTATTTTCTATTATTGTATATTTTCTCTTTATTTTTAGCATTAACATTTTAACGGTATATATGATATTATGATATTATGCACACATGCTGCGGTCTCCTGTAATGGAAGGAGAGCACAGGTTTTTTGTGTACTTGTGAATTTATACGTAATGTGTGTTTCTTTTGCTGGAGGTCCTTAACACTTAAAAAAATAACATAAAATACATGTGGTAATTATGCAGTTTGAATACTTTGCCCAAATATGTATATGCATTTTTTTCTTCTGGAATTTGTTGTTTGCACTCTAATGAGTTTTAATGCTGTCGGGGGAGGAAATTTTTTTTTTGAATTATAAATGCTATAATTCAAAAAATAAATAAATAAATATAAATACTTCTACTCTAATGTTAACATTTACACACACACACATATACATTACATACACATTTATGTCTTAAAACAAAAAAAAATGACCGCGAAGCGACCAAAGTTATCACTGCGTTAAAACACAGTTAACCTATCCGCAACATAGTTCATAAAATCACTCATTAGAGTGCAAAATACAACTTCGAGAAGAAAAAAATCTAAAATTAGCATTTTTGGGAAATTGCTCAAACTGCATAATAACTATATATATAATTGTTAAATTTATTTTCGATCTTTTTGGATCATTAAGAGATCATGACTACATCTATCACTAATTCAAAAACGTTACCTACCAAAAATTTTAACAAAAATCTCTTTCACTACTTATAAATTGGTTCAGTCTTCAATTACTATTATACAAACCAAAAATATTACCAAAAATCTCTTTCACTTAAATAAATTGGTTCAGTCTTAAATTATACAAATAAAACATACAGATAAATAAGACCAACGAAGTAAATTTGTCTCGCAAAATTTTGCATTCAAATAAATGCCACTTTGGGATATCACTGTGATGATAATGTAATTTCTACACGCATTTATTAAATTTTCATGCGAAAGGGTATTGGAGATATAAGTAATTTTAACTTTGAAAATCCTTTAGGAAGGGTCGGCTAATCCAACTTCTCCCATTAGTCGGGATTATATTACTGTAATTGGAGGGTACCTAAAACGCATTAATAATATATTTAATGTATACCATCAGTGCCATGACGGTTCCCAGCTTCATCAAGGTGCAAAGTTTCACTTGTTTAATTAAATATTTTGCTACTTTCTCATTGTAATGGTGTCGTTATTGGAGGGTGCTTAAGACGCATCAATAATATATTTAATGTATACCATCAGTGCCATGACGGTTCCCAGCTTCATCAAGGTGCAAAGTTTCATTTTTTTTCTTTTGTTTCATGCAAAAGTCTATACTCTATGGTCCATAACAGCACTGTTAACAGTAACGTTATGAAGCTATAATAACACACTTATGGTACCTAATACCATAGACAATCAAACATATGAATACTATAAAAGGACCTGGCAGGAGTCACGATCAAAAAAAAAAGAAATAGGTACAGATGTTTACGTTTCGCGCGCATTTATTTTCTTAATGTATACATCGAAGTAGGTGTTCGAAAAAAAGAAATTATTTTAATTCAGCGAATAAAATTGGATGACGACGGATTTACTTGTACACGTGAAGAAATTAAATACTTTTTAGGTATGTCTAATATTCGCTTTTCCCCTTCTTCTAAACTTAAAGTTAAAGCTTGCATTAGGAGCGGGTGCGATAATACCTCAACGGCGGTGGGGTTTGGACCGGGTAACTTGCGGATTTCAGTCCATACCAAGAATGGGATGAGGATGGCAATATCTGTAACCTGTCATTTCCGAGATGAATGATTTTATAATATTAAAAAATATACTAATATGTACAATATAAAAAAAAATTGTCCATTAAAAATATTATAAGACGCCCTTAGTCGATACACCTCGCTAGCGACACCGCTAATCCCTCAGTTCGCCCCGGGAGCTCGCACGCGACGCCTGCGCTCCTTACTTTAAGTTTCCTGTGTATAATGTCGTAAACAAACAGATTAAAAAGTGAATTGGACTAAAAATGTTTTATTTATGACAATACCTTTGTTGTAATATTAATTTATTTCGAAATTACACCGCTGCTACGGTGTGATAGGGGACATTATATGCTAAAAAGAAAATGATTATAAAATACTGTTATTTGTTTCAGGAGTACGCGTTCGTGGTAACAGCGACGGACGGCGCTATCGACAAACGGCTCGGGACCGCCTCAGTATCGGTCCGGGTGCAGGACGAACCCGATGAACCGCCTGTGTTCCGCCAACCCGTCTATTCGGTCCACGTACCCGAAAATGCGCCCAATTTCCACGTTGTTAAAGTTCACGTGAGTACAATCCAATATATTTTAAAATTTAATGCAATTTGTACTGTTCCATAGTCCTACAAGGAACTCTTGTAATTTCGTTCCGTCCGTCCGTCCGTCTCTACGCCCGCAGGTTGACCCCCTACGATTTCCTAACTATTAGATGTAGGCACTTAAAATTTTCCATGTTCATAAGACTTACTAGAAACTCAATAGGAAAACTATTTTAGGCCAAATCGGAGAATAAGATTTAAAGTTGTTTAACAAATGCCTTTGTCGTGTATCACATACGGAACCCTTCGTAAGTCGTACGTTCTGATACGTGCATCAGTCTGTTAGATCATTAGTATTAATATGGGCGTTTATTATTATTTATGTATATATATCTCGAATTATTTGCATTCTATAATCGGAAGAAAAATTAATCCAGATTTTTCCTCTGAATTTTTTATACTCTGTAATCAGTTTTTTTTTGTCTCCCTATAGGTGCTTGGGACAAAAATTTTTGTGTGTGGATTGGCATATGCTTTGGTATTTGGTTAGGTTAGCCAGTAAATAGAAATAGAATAGAAGATAGGATGATAATTTTTTTTTTATTTTCATTAAATCCAGGCAGACGATCCAGACACAAAGCCCGAGATTACGTACACTATAATAAAGGGGGACACCGAGCTGTTCTCCATAGACCGCAAGTCTGGGGACATCAGGACACTGCGGGCTTTAGACCGGGAGACCAGCGCCAGACACGAGCTGCTGGTGGGGACGGAGGAGAACAGCCAGGAAGGAGGAGGGGGTACCACTTTGGTAGAGGTTATAGTTGACGTAAGTATGATTGGATGTCTTAAGCTAGCTCAAACAGGTACACAGTGACTAACGTCACTCATCAAGAGATCATTCTCCCCATAAGTAATTCACGAGAAAGTATCAGTTTGACTGGCCTGTTAGCGCAGTTGGCACTGACCTTGCCTTCCGCTCCGGGATGGTGGATTCGATTCTCTATATAAACACATATAATCTCTATATAAATACATATAGATAATAATCTGTGTATATTATCTATATGTATTTATTTCCATAAGTAAATATATTTGTGTGTAACAGTCGTCCGTTACCTATACACAAATATTAAGTTGTCCACCTTAGGAACAGACGACCGTATGTCATATAGTCATACATGTAGAACTATGTATATACATGTATATATCACATCATCATGTCATTGTATGGTCTTAGATATATTATGTTGCGCCGGAAAATGATTTTAAATGTACGTAATACGTCTAGTATCATAATATATGAAGTAATATGTCTATTCGCATCTCTAGGTCAACTCAGTTCACTTACTGTAAAAGGTCTAAATTTATTATTAGTATCACATCATTTATTCGCTGCAAAGATAACAATAAAGAGTACACGTATTCAGTCATTTGTGGTATATAACAAAATGCATAGGTATATACATATGTATATTAAAATTTTTCAGGATAAAAACGATAACGCTCCAATATTCACGTCGGTCGTGCGCCCCGTCACCGTATTAGTTACATACATGTATAAGGGTCAAACAGCCAGGAATTTGACCAGATGATAAGTACAGACAAAATTGTTTTGGCCTAAACTCGTCATTAAGGGCTGGCAGCGCATCTGTTGGCCTTCTGGCCGTGCAGATGTCTATGGGCGTCGGTAGGCACCTAGGTGCCTGCTGCCTGCTCGATTGCCCCCTTGTAACATAAAAAAAAATCAAGATTCTATGAATGGAAAAAACTACGTGTAACAACGGTTTTCGAGATTTCCTGTAAGTTTACCTTTCGCTCTTATATGTAGAGGTAGATAAATTTCCAGACTTAGACGTCTTTCAAAGTTTATATATGTCGATCGCAAATTCAGGATTTACTATTGTCAATATTGGGAACATCCCATTAAAACACAAAATCTTAAAATTACCTATTATATTCTATCAGATTTTGGTTTACACCACATCCTGACTTTGTGCGCAACGGAAGCCGAATATAGCCCGATAATTTCCACGTCGATAAATAATTATCATCGATTCTTGTAGGATAAGCCTTGTAATCTACGTAATCGGTGTAAGGCAAGGCTTCTTCGCTCAGTTTTAATGACGTAATCAACTCTCAACATAATACTAATAAACTCATTTTAGTCTAGTCAACTTGTATGGGTCATATAATGTTTTAGAGCCTGTTTTATTGGGTTATTCTTTATGTTCACCATGTTCACTTATGACAGATGGAATACATTTTAGCCCAGTGAACTTTGAATCTCGTGTTAGCAATTATGTAGGACTTTGAAGCCTGTTTTATAGGGCTATTCTTTAAGTTAACCATGTTTTGTCACTTATTACAGGTGGAATAGATTTTAGCCCAGTGAAGTTATATCAATCTAGTGTTAAGAATCATAAAGTGTTTTGAAGCCTGTTTTATTAGGTTGTTCTTTAAGTTAACCATGTTCCGTCACTTATGGTGATGGCTGGTGGAATAGTGCTTTAAAAATGTGTTCCCCCTTTTCGATAGGATACAATCTCTTCGTTAGATTTCTAGGCCTATCCTTTACTTGGTCGGATCGACGAGTTGGCGAAAGATGTTGGAACTTTTTGCTCTTCTTCACAAACAGTGTCAGTTTTTTTGAGATAGCCTTATTCTCTTCTGAATGGCAACCACGTGGAAGAAAACACCATTAAGTGAATTATAGCAAAAATATGGAGCAATTATATTAGGTAGTGAAATACAACCTCCAATCAATCTCAATCAATACCAGGGTAAGCTTACGTTGTGAGGACGTGGCTATGGGGCGAGTTAAGATAACCAATTGCCATCTGACGTCATCCTCGGGACCCCCACGATTTCTACAAATTTATGACTAATATCAGGATCCATTGTTTTACGTACCTTCCGAAAGTCAGAGGTGGTTGGAAACTTGAAAAGCAGTGTTAGAATTGGCCGCCCATGTATCCCCCGGCCGCGATAAGAACTGCTTAACTTAGCGATTTACTTAAATGTCGGCCACTGATTAGGCTACGACTTCTTCTGCAACATAACATTATTATTTATTAGTATAAAAATCTATGAGCCTTCTGGTAGTGGTCCTTCTAGAAGGATACTTTACGGCATTTCAGAAGAACTGACCCATTGTTACAATTGGTCGCCCAACTATCACGCGGCCGCGCTAAGAACTGCTTAACCTAGCGATCTACTCAAATGCCGGCCACTGATTAAGGTACGAAGTCCTCATTACAGATAGGTAAGGTAATGATGGTATTGTTTGTAGGATAGTGCCACTAATCCTCAAAGGGCTATCGAATATTAGCGCATTATTGTGATAATAACAGGAACAACGGCTTAATGTGCTCATTAAAGGCAGGGGGGTATGTGAGTATCTAATGAAATCAGTACTACAGTGTGAGATAAACATTTTTATATCGCCTGTTTAATACTCTTGATTCCAACAGGGCATGTAAGTTTATTTTCTACTAGCTGTACCCCGCGTCTTCGTGCGTGTGTGTGATTTCAGAGATTTTGTTAAGTTTTAAGGGGTTTTATTTCTTTGTACGGAGTCATAATTTTGTGGGAATCCATTTTTATTAAAGATAAGTAAAAGGCGATTTTATTTCGATGCAGCGACGGCTTGCAAGCTGCGTCTATGACAAGAGCGGAGCGGCCTACCAATTCAGTCGCTCGTCTGGTGTATAATACGAAATACTTTTTTATGTTTCAGAATTGTCTATGTCTAAAACACAATGATGTTAAAGTATCGCTATCAGATGCAGACAATCCTGCACCACAACAGCAGCGGCGCTCAGGCTTACACTACCCGACTGAAGAAACGCGAGGTGCACCGCGCCATCACTCTACATCCTGTGAAAGACCACCGTCAGATGTACCGGCTCCACACTTACTTTAAGGTAAATATGATTCTTGACCTTACTGTAGTACTAAAGGAAATGCATAATGGGTTTAATTTGCTTTGGCCAACCTCAACGTCACTTAATAGATTTCGAACAGCAGCCTGTGAAAGGAATTCGTCCAGGCGGAGATTTGAGTGTTGCAATGCAAACGATGTCCCATCTTTTATCGTGCCCTAACATCTGCACGCAGGATGGTTTAATAGTTGTCTCTGATGGAGGATGCGGCTATGTTCTGGGTCCCGACAATATAGTGTTTGAAACGCTAAGAACAAGAAAGGAAATAGGGGCTATCATATCCAGTATTCAAAAAAGGTGGTGGGATTAGTCACCCAATGCTACAACAGTTGGTGTAGCGATAAGAGCTCGACTAGTGAATCGATTGGTGCGAATTCCCTTGAGAAAAAATTCTTTTTATTTCCTCCCTTTACTTAATTTTTATATTATTCATTTTCCCAATAACCAAATAGGAGAGTAATCTATTCTATTTCTTTAAAGGTTCTTCTCGCGACTCCGCGCAAAAATTTGGTAAAAAAAATACATTTAATTTTAGCGTGATGATACAGCCTATAGCCATCCTCAATAAATGAGCTATTTGACACTGAAAGAATTTTTCAAATCGGACCAGTAGTTTCTGGGATTAGCGCGTTCAAGCCAACAAACAAACAAACTCTTCATCTTTGTATATTAATATGGAGGTATAGATACGCAATCGGCAGAAGGTATAAAAAGGTAAAAATTGAACGTTTAACGTCGTCAAAAATCTGTTAGTGCTGGTGGGCATGCCCGTCGTGCTTGTCCACAATAGCTTAACAGTGAAAGGGCTGGACTGAACTCCTTATGGAAGAGGTTCAAACTCTGACCTGCTGCCACAAGTTTTACTACAATGCACTTTAAATGTGAAAGTAACACTATCTGTTACGCTGTTTGTAAACCGCTAAACCATTTTCGATGAATTTTGGTATGGAGATTGATTGGACCTCAGAGGTTAAACATAGGATACTTCTGGCCACAAAAATGAAATTATAAAGGAGCGAAATATGGGTTGAAGGTTTGCGTGAAAGTCCTTCATTTTCAAATTCTGCTCCTAAGGGGGTGAAATAGGAGTTTAAATTTCAATAGAACTTTCAGAGGCATATAGCTGATTTTATAAGAAATAATACAGACTACCTTTTCTATGACACAAGAATTAGAGTGACGCAGAAAGAATGAATCTTAAAATTCTAAACAGTATCGCCTACTTTTTCCGGACAAAGTCGCGTGTCACAGCTAGTAAATAAGAATAAGAAACTCCCAACGAAAGAACTTGCAAAAAATACAAAGATTTAAGCAAAGTAACGGGTTGCCTTTGTTACAAATATCCCAGTCAGTATATGTTAATACAATCCGAAGTAGATAAGGAACTAATATCACAATAAACAATGATTTCACTATTAGTTTTTCAGAAGTATGATCTAATTTCTTGAGTCACGAAAACATGTGGGCAAAATGGGCGGTATCCTTTGTTTCAATACAAACATTACCACAATTTCAGCTACATTCCTAAAATAGTTTATTGGCGGAAGAGGTAGGAGCGACGGGTATACCAACAAAAACACTGTACAACCTACTAAAAGACCTTGGTTTGTCAAGAACTATCAAAAGTTCTTTATCAGAAAGGACATCTAAACCCGCATTAGTAGGTAATGCCAGATTTGGCTAGGTGGGTGTACACCTGGGTCGTTAGCCACTGCTATGGTTCCTTCTTCTACAACTGGATGGACCCGGCATCCACACGACGAACCCATGGAATGCTAAGAAATTTGTCTTTCTCAAGCAAAAAAGACCTTTTTTTAAGAAGACCAGAAATTATTTCATCATTATATTGTCTCTCCCACTGCTGGGTACACACCTGTCCTCGTTTGTACCACTCTCTACGATCTTATACCAATCTGGATCAGGGTCTACTCGAGATAGATATTATGTCGTCGACACATCTCGTTGCCGGACGACTAATGCTTCGCTTTGCTTGTCTCAACCGCCACTCAGTCACTGCCTTACTCCTCTTTTCATCACTTTGTCGGGCCCAATGTCCTGCCCAGCTCCACTTAAGGAGCAACACTGTTTCTCAAATTATTTTCGTGAAATGATTGCGAAGTTACGATAGCCAATTGAAGTCTAGGAATAAACCTAGTTCCTTACAGAGTTCAGTCTACTCTTATAATCGTTGGGTTATTGAGGTTGTTGTGGCCACGACACCAAAATAGTGACTTATTATAGCATAATTGCCAATTATGTGCCATTATGCACAGCGCGGTCTTGAACCTTGCTGAGAGTTAGAGCATTGTTTGTGGTTATTTACCTGAGCAGCTAATAGTTGTATAGCAAATTAATTAGTTCCGTTCATCACCACGTGATAAATATACTATGCGTAAGAAGGGACTTATCCTCTATGCATAATCTATGATATTATTTTACCAAAACCATATATCGAATATATAGTATAACAAAAGCAGACAGACGAATTAAATCATTTTTGTCTGTCTGTCTGTTTAATCCGGAACGGCTGAACCTATTTCTCTGGCAGGTAGCTAATATTACAAGGTTTATCATAGATTACCTAGCTTTTACAAAAATATTTAGGTTTTCACATTAAAAATTGCATTTTACGAAATCACTGAATTAACGCGGATGAAGTCGCGGGTTTCAGCTAGTCATTAATATTTATAATTCCTTCCTATCACAACACCTCTGTGGGGCCAGTTGATAGCTCAGGTGACGATACTACTTAGGGACCTTTAAGAAGGGACCATACTAATTTCTCCAATACCGGCAAAACTTCTAGAAGCCTTCTGTAGGCGTAGGCAATCACTCAGACGAATCACCTTCCGATTTGCCTTATCGTATAATATCCCTTATCACACAAAGAAGAAATGTAAAGATGGAAACGCAGCTGTGCATATGTTGTTAATTGCATATGCACCACATTGCATATACGACCTATCTCGCGCACTAAAACGGAAATGCGGTCCGAGGAAGTATACATGAACTATTAAAAGCCGAGCGAATACCTTTGATCTGCGCCAACCGTCACTGCCTTTGATCATTTGTAACACAGGTATATAGCTACTATAATAAAATAATTACTAGCAATTGCCTGCGACTAAAAAGAGACAATACCTAGGATACAATACTTGGAAATGGAAATACAAAAATTAGTGGCCCAACTTTTTCGTTGTTAATCAATTTTTCGATGTTGCCATTTTTAGGGTTCCTCGTATAGTTTCGTGTTGACCGTCAGTCTGGCCGTCCATCTGACTGTTCGCCCTAATTGACTTCTAAAATTGTGAACGTAAATTCATGAAATTTGGTACAGTTATGTACTGCGTATCGATTTTCTTTCTGGTATTTTAAAGTAACAATAATTTTACATTTTGGGGGTGGCTCCCAAACATGTGAATAAGAGCTTAATTTTTTTTCTTCATTCAACGCCATTGTATGGGGTATCATTGGATATATCTTTTAAAATAAACGCGAAAGTTGTTACATATTTTTTTATTATTCCATATTAACAACATGCTAAAAACTCATTTCGAAAATTATTTCGAGCGAAATCGCACAACCACTTTGGAAGTTATTTCACAAATAATTTTATCGCGTATCAGATAGGGAACCCTTTTATAACCGCGTCTTGACACGCTCTTGGCCATTTTAGTATTCTTTGTATTCGGCCACTGTCCAGTGTAAAATTAGTTTTTTAATAAGTTATATTCCCTATCTAATACCTACAATTTGAATGTACTAATATTGCCCTTCAAAATGACCGACGGACGGAAACTTAAATTATGTTTATGTGTAATTAATAATTACATTGATTACCGGATAAAACACAGATCGGATGAGAGATAATGAAGTTATCATTAGCAATTAATAATTCTTGGTTTAAGACAAAGCGATACGATTCAGGAAAATGATAATGCGGGTGCATTGAACGCATTATCTGTGGGTAGGTGCATATTTCAAGTGTGTTTTGATTTTATTGTTAGATTATAATGTAGGCTTCATTGATTATTTAGAGCATACTTCCTATTTTTTGTAATTAGCCCCCAATGTTTCACTGCTGGGCAAAGGCCTCCCCTATCTAAGACCACTCTCCTCTATCCAGAATAAACCCAATCCATTCGTTTCCCGCAAAGGCATCCAAGAGGTCGCGCCACTTCCTTAAAATGTAAAAAACTAATAGCAACAAATATATTATTTTGACATTAGGGCCAATCACATGCTAGATGGGCGGACGAAACTAAGGCAATAGCAGGCTGGACTTAACAATTCAAGTATCGATAACTGTTTCTCACCTTTCAAATAATTGATATAATCGGGCGTTATTATAACTTTGTATGCTTAAAAAACTTTTGCATCTATTCCAGAACCTACGTATCCAAGATCTCAGGGAGCAGTCACTCGATTTGCATAGAGACATCCAATCTTCAGTACACGAGCTTGGGGCTGACGGGAGTCAAGTAGCAGATTTTGTCTTGCCTGGTGACGTTCCCTTGTTTCCTGCGAAGATGGGCGAGCCACGGTATTTGGGAGATAACAGAATATTAGGTATTATTCATTTATTATTATTCTTTACCGTTTTAATCATTTTTATTATTTCTCAATACTTTGAATACTCATATCTGGCTTTTTGCATCCTCTTACGATTTATTAATCACATGTGTACATTTTTCCTTTTTGACACTTGCGAACTATTTTTTAAAATTAATTTAAGCCTTATTTTTGTTTAATTTATATTATTCTGGCGGATTTCAGGCGCTCCGATTGATTTTAATCGCTACAAGGCTGATAAGGTTGAAGACATTATGCCCTTCGACTTCATAAGCAAGTCCATCTACTCCGTGACACACTCCAACCCAAAACGGAGGATCGAGACTCCGCTGAAGGAAGCTTTGGATGATGTCATCAGAGAAGTAAGTTGTATAGAAATTACTTACACCTCTGGCTCAGCGACCCAAAGTGAGTTTTGGCTTCGGAAACAAGAGAACTCTATCGGCCTGCGCCACTTCTTCCCAATCTGTAACACGCTCGCAATATTAATTATAATTTTTTATTGAATATTTAATAGCTTAACAATAAAACTACAGCTTCAATAAATGCTATATTTAAATTTGTTTTGGGATCTTATTAAACGGCATAGTGAGGGAATCAGAGATGCTAAATTTGTAGTCACTAAAGCCTTGTCGTGTGTTATCGTTTTGGCTAAACATTTCCTACATCATTTCAGGTTATGGAAATTATCAACGCTCCATCGAGACAGCGAGGTCGAGTTATAGACTTCAATGAACTGCTGTATGGATACACGCGCCTGCAGCCCTTACACGGTGTTGATCACATCCTGGATCTGCTGCTAAAGTATAGGCGGTACAGGGGCAGGAAAATGACGGCGGCAGTCAGACGTCACGCGTATTTGCAACAGTCTTTCACAGGTGAATAGTGCTTTATTGAAGTAAAACTTTACGCACGCTTGACTAGAGGGGGTTAAGCTGGTGAATGCGTCTCGAGAGCGTTACGAAAAGTGTGATCGGGCGAGGCGGAATGAAGTTGAGAGGGACATATAACTTAGTGAAGATAGAAAGAGAGAGCGAATTACTATGATTCGTTCACCATCCTCTATGAATCTATATAAACTATAATTGTGCCACATTTCATACTCATCCGTCAGCGCAATTTTCGTAACATGGTACCGAAGTTTTTCGCTTCACGTATTAATATATTTATATATGTATGTTTCGTAGTTCATCTAGAAGAAGGCGTGCGAATGTTAATATATATTTCATTAATAATATGCAATATTAAATTTATTACAATAAAACCACACGCACATTAATGCCAATCGATTTACACCATTTACACACACATGTATTGGATGATGTCAAACCGTAATTGTGACAAACGTATGTATATAATTATCAAATATTATTTTTCTGTGAATAGAATAATATATGTCGTTGTACGAAAAACGGTTTTCGACCAGCCGGCGATCTCTAGTATATATTTTTAGTACTTATTTTTATTGTAATTTTTAACTTTCCAGGAACTGAGATACGAGAACTACCAATGGGAGATCCGCCACCGGTCGAGGAGCCTGAAATATTAGAACAGCTAGATCTCAACGGTAAAAACTATCAAAGTGAATACGACGATTTCGATGATACGAGCCAACAGAATCAAAACAGCTTCCTCGACCTTAGCAAGTTGAACGTACGGGAAGCCTTCGAGAATGGTTTGCTCAAAATACAGAACAACCTGCCAAAGATGCTCAAATGGACTGACGATGACTACGAATACCCGATCTACGACAGACGAATACACTTTATACTCCCACTGCTGGGAAGGTATGAAATATTCAACAGATTCATGAAGAATTACGAGGATGTGGTCCTTAAAAGTGACGAGGCCTCTCCCCTATCCTTTGCCAATCTCACCCAATAATAATCCTACAGGAATGTTTTTACCTTTTTCTTACATAAGATCGGCGTGAAGTGGTGGCAATGTTGTCACGTCAAGCGATGGTACTGTTGTCGCGTTTCTTTCGGTTTGTGAGAAACCAAACCCCTCCTTAAGGAAGGGTTTGGGCAACCGGGAAGTCTCACAAAGCGAGCGAAATGCGACAAAAATACCATCACTTGACGTAACAGCATTGCTGCCATGCCACTTCGCGTTAATCTTATGTGATACGTTGTCTAGTCGTAGGGACGAGTCCATATTTAACCAGTACTGTCTACTAAAAGAACGCCACGTATCTTCCCGGATGTACTGGGTCTGTGCCGATCAGTGCAGGAATGTTATTTCTTTGTTACCTTATGTGTTCACATATAAAGAAACCAGTTAAATTAATAAAAAAATTTCTTCATCTGACCAACTGGGGGCAATTGTTGTCAAAAATCTATTTCTTTCTGGTATATACTATATAGATAGGTACCGAACCGCATAGATTTGTTAGTACATAGCTGTTTCTATTGTAAGTACCCTAATTCCTATTATTATAACTTGTAGGTACACCAAAATGCTGATCAAAAACATACATTTAATATTATTTCTACTGTCTCAGGTCATAAAACCTGAGAAAAGATTTATTTTATTGAGGGTAATAAAAATATTTCCCGATTACGTTTCGGAACACAATATAAGCCTGAATCTGATAATGTTTGCATAATATATAAGGGACCAAACCTTATTTTCTGGTATTCCTGTAATAAAACGAAAATATTGAAAGGAACAATTTTTACCAATGATTGAAAGAGGTTATAGAGATAAATTTTTAAGTACATTTAGCGGTATTCTATTTCATATAAACCGCACGTTTTATGCATTTGTCAATATAAGTTTTTATTACAACTACAAAGTTTTAATATAATTACAAACACACATCAATATTCTACTTAAGATTATAAAGTAAAATTGAAAATGTAAACTTGATCTAATTATGTACTTGCCACGGAAGAGCGAGACCCTCTATCACAAGTACCCACGTGCTTAATGCCCGAGCCAGACATAGCTTAATTTGAATGATCATTTCAATGATCATGTAGTCTGGCCGGGGACTTTGTGTAGCTGCGCAAAATTTTGTAGAACTTTATAGTCTTTAAGGATAAAAATATACAAACACTTTGAGCTGAGTCTGGCTCCGGCATAATAGAGGGCTTCATGCCCATAAAAGGTAAAAGAAATAAAATATTTATATTGTATTGTATCTGTAAGTTATTGAAAATCGGTACATAAAAGCCCCTGAAAAAAACTGTGGAATGCTCACGACTAAATGCATTGCTAACCTAATTTTACAAAGTAATCGTGACTTTGTAATAACGGAATGTCTTTTTTAATTTAGTGTGCACGCATTTCAAAGTTAGTCAATATACGTTAGAAGAAAAGTCGGTTTCGTGGATTTATTTCACAATATATCTGCAGCAGGAGTCCATTGCTGCATAACGACCGCGAGCAAATATGCATACCAGGTTGTTTACATGCGAAAAAATATTTTAAAGGAAAATCCAATTTAGTTCTATGTATCTGCAACGCTAGTGGCGGAAATAAATATAAAAATGGTCGACTTTTCCAATAGCGGTTGCGGTTTTTAAGCAGTATTTTTCCGATTTTACATATAAATGCTTGGAGTTGTGTAAAGCGTTTGCGATCAATTGCAAATTTAAAGGATATCGGTACGGCATAGGTCTTTATTAAAATTGTATAGGATTGGAACGAGTGTATGACAAATAATAAGCAGATATAAAGTGTCGATAATTCAAATATGCATCATTATATAAGAACTATTAATACTGAATTCCTCCTAAGCAGCTCTTATTGTTTTTTGTGTGTTTAAGTCAAACCCTGAATGTTTTTATTTATTTTTTCATTATTGTTATTCTAGTAGTTACAATTAATACCTAGCTAATGGAAAAGTGAGAATTTTAACCACTTTGATTTTTAGACATTATGCAGGTGTAGCTGCCGCTACATAACGAGATGGCAATAATGTCGAGTGAAAAAAGGTTACACCAAAGCAAACTAGATGGCGCTGTACGGATGATGACGACCGCAGTACAAACACTGAAAATCTCCATTCCAAATCTTGACACCTTAACTGTGAAAAAGCATTATAATTGCATTTACATAACTATATAGACAGAAGATCTTTTTGCTTCCAGACACTGGCAAACATTTACTTTTAATTTGACCAATAATTTACATGACAAAAGGAAATTACTTAGAGCCTCAACGGTAAAAGGTCTAAAATACCCGATGTTTGCATAGTTTTGGACCAAATTGCCTTCCATTAAAGTTAGACATCTGTATCTATACTAATATATAAAGCTGAAGAGTTTCTTTGTTTGCTTGAATGCGCGAATCTCAGGAACTACTGGTCCGATTTCAAAAATTCTTTCAGTGTTAGATAGCCCATTTATTGAGGAAGGCTATAGGCTATATTTCGTGAGCAGTGAGCTAGTCGAAATATACATGTCCTATATCCATCGGGAAGAGAAGAGAGGGGATTTTCAATACATTATGATTTCAAAATTTATTAGACTTGCTTATGTATATATATATAATAATGAATCGCAAAATATGTTGGTAAGCGCATAACTCAACAACGTCTGGACCAATTTAACCAATTCTTTTTTTTTATGTTTGTTGAAGTCCAAGGATGGTTTTTACGGCGAGAAAAAATCGTAAACCTTAAAAACAGCCCTTTTATTTTTCATAGAAACGTTTTATAACTAAAATGTAGAGTCAATTTGAACTTATACGGGGTCGGGAACGGGAACGGGAACGGGAACGGGAACGGGAACGGGAACGGGAACGGGAACGGGAACGGAAACGGGGATGATATAGGATAATAGAAGTAAATAGTAAGTAGCCCAACGTTCGGGCAGAACATTGTCTGTCGGGTCCGCTAGTAACATATAGATTAGGTAACTGCTTCCAAGAAGTATTTTTGGACATATAAAAATTATTTGTGTTACATTTAGCAATTTATTTGTGTTGTATTACGCAAATTTAGTATAATTCTTCTAGTGCAGCTTAGATAACCATAATAGTACAGAACTTATAGTATTTATTAACAAGCGAAGATGCCGATTTGGTCGGTATATCCATTACTTTTTTTTTTCTAGAGAGTTTTAAATCGCTGATACAAACAGAAGGTACAATTTTATTCGATATTTTATCTTCTTCCTAGCATTATCCCGGTCTAGTAGTACCAGGGTCCGCTTAGATTGCAAAGAATTTGTCTGTGGGGCGAGTTAAGATGACCGATTGCCATCCCCACGATCTCCACAACCTCACGACTAACATCACTCAGTAAAATCGGGTTCCACTGTTTTAAGTGCCTTCAGAAACACCTAGGAGGTCGGATATCAAATATAAACCAATGCTAGAATGGGTCACCCATCTATCACCCGGTCGCAGCAACAGCTACTTAGCGATCGATAAAGATGTCGATCACTGATTAGGCCACGACCTCCTCTTTATCCGTTATAATATATTACTAAAAAAATATGAATGCATGCAACAGTCATATTTAATAATAGAAATTCGTAATACGATTATACAATTCCTCGATACATCGCTAATTCCTTATGCAATATATGTTCCATCGTGACCGATCATGTCTGAGAAAAAAATTGTTTGAATTTGTTAATTTAATTTTAAAATGAGTGTCATCCTCGAATAGGATGTGACATTTACGCATGTTTTTTTTAATATTTTAAGCTAGCTAACCCGACGAACTTCATTCATCGGTGTTTTCTGTCATATATAGCGTTTTATAATATGATTTATAATATTTTCTTAAATTCCAATGCGAACAGGAAAGTATGATTTTTTATATTACTAGTGGCAAACGGACAACGGTTTCACTCAAGTGAACTACAAAAGCCCATGGACGTCTGCATCACCAGGAGGCTCGTAGATGCGTTGCTGGCCCCAAATGAGTGATTTGGCCCACCGGAAACTCTCAATAACCGAACGAAATGCGACGACAATACCATCACTAAACGTGACAGCATTGCCGCCACTT
Source organism: Charaxes varanes (assembly GCA_024363005.1). Classification (NCBI taxonomy): domain Eukaryota; kingdom Metazoa; phylum Arthropoda; class Insecta; order Lepidoptera; family Nymphalidae; genus Charaxes; species Charaxes varanes. The sequence continues at coordinate 19,699,432 of JANCMC010043217.1, read as the reverse complement.
CACGCCAATCTCATATGAGAAAGAGGTACTGGTACCCGGACGCGTCGGCCCAATTCGGCTACAAAGCATGGCGCTACCTCTAATTACGATTAATATCACAAGATGACATTCATCGGGTCCCACTGTTTTAGGTGCCTTCCAAAACACGGAGGAGGTCGGATATCAAATATAAACCAGTGCTAGAATGGGTCACCCATCTATCACCCGGACTAGACGTGACAGCATTGCCGCCACTTCACGCCGATCTCATGTGAGAAAGAGGTAAGATTCTATTTATAGAAGGGTTCTGTATAAACGTATTTGTTAAATAACTTCAAAAGTGTTGTCTGATTTGTTCAAGATAATTTTCCTAATGAGTTTATAGCAAGTCTCTACGTCTAATAGTTTGAAAAACCTAGAAACCTTGCGAGCGTACAGGCGGACGGACGGACAGAGTGAAACTTGTAAATCCTACAAAATATGGCATTCTGAAACTTATTTATAAAATAGAAATAGATTAAGAGTGATCCCTATTTCTCGTGACTTCTATAGGGCGTGTAGTAATTTCCTCCGAACAGCTGTTGCGAAGGTTACGCCCTTATTCTTGCACCTGCGACCCTCGCAATGTCACTTTGCTCTACCAGCTTATTACGAACGTAATAATATGATCCGACATGTTGGATATGTAACTCGATGAAGAACATGTTTAGGTTTAGAAAAACTATATCCGCCAAAAGATCAGTATCATCAACTATTAACATCCTTATTTGGCCCTTTGGCGCAATTGGCAGTGACCTTGCCTTCAGCTCCGTGGGTTGTGGGTTCGATTCCCGCCTCGAGTCTGGGTGTAATCTCTATATGTATGTATGTATTTGTATATTTCTAAAAAATATTTACCTATAACAGACGTCCGTTTGTCATAAAGTCCTACGTATGTATGTATTATCTATACCCCACAATAGAATTAAAGTCAGTAATTTCTAAATACTCAGCTTTATAAAGTTCTTCTTTGTACCCGATAACAGCACTTAGAAATTGCTTAAAAAAATATTTTTGTATGTTTAATGTTTATATAAGTTAAGAGAAATTTTGTGTAGTGTTTAAGTGTACGTAAAAATGTATTCTTTTCAGTAGAAAACACAACACAAAAACAATTGAATGTTTAAATGGAATATTTCAACGAGAAATATTTGCAGGTTGAAGAATTCTACTTGCGATGTTTTATTTACACATCTGCCTATTATTTTGGTCTTGTATCAGTTTGGTCATAACCTATTCCTGTAAAAAACCGTTTCATACATTCTTTTGTTGTTACCGGTCGTCGTAAGAAACTAAGGTTTTTGACTACATAATACAATATAATAGAAGCATGGGCAGACCACCAGCACGACGGCGCGACGACAATTTAACGGCAGCGGGTAGGAAATGGATTCACTTGGCGAATGGCAGAAGTACATGACGTGGTTATGAAGAGGCCCTAGTATGATAGTGGACTGAATCGGGCTGAGGATGATGAATATAACTTAATTTATTTTTGAATTCTATTCTTCTTCGCTTCTTCGTTGGCTCGGTTATGGGGAAAGAATGGGGGAGGATAGAACGCTGAAGCGAGCATACATGGGACGACCGACCGATCCCAGGTCGAAGGGGATCTATGCCAGCTTCAAGCCACGCAGTGGCAAGATCCAGCTTCGACGTTTAGCAAACATTACACGAGCGCACATACGGTATTCGTAAATATTACCCCTGCATCAGTGCTGGACGTTTGTGACATTTAAAAAGATTTCATATCCATCGATGGCACACGTGCGAGGGAAGGTTAACAACAAAGGGTTCAATTTTTTATTCATAACAGAAAAAAGCTTCCAACAATTACCGGATTAGGGATGCGATGGCAGGGGTGGTTTATTTTTAATGTTGGTCTTTTTCTTATTCGATTTGGCAGGTAAATAATTTTCGACAATCTATATATATAAAAGCGAAGGGTCACCTAACACGAAATATCCAAAACCCCGGGACTATAAAGATGAAATTTGGCAAGTAGGTAGTTTTTAGCTAGTAAACAATGAGCCAGATTAAGGGCTAACTAAGGGCCTTCACAAGTTTAATACACACGAAGTTGCGGGACACAGCTAGTGTTACATATACCTACATAATAAGTGCGTAACTTTATCAGTATATTAGTATATTTTCTAGCCTGTTTTATAAGATGACTTCCTAGTCATATTGAGCCTTAAGAAAGTAGTAAGATAATTGTGAAAGACATAATAAAAATTCCAACATTTATGAATCGTTCATAAAATTAAATTTATTACAAAAATATTAAATTTATTATTTATTAACCGTCAGTAGGTACAAAAAACATCATAAAATACAATTAAGAAAAATGAATAAAACCGGAGTAGGTTATTAAATAATGTAATCCATAAAGTCCTCGTATTCACCAATCACGTAAGTAATAGCTAAATACGTTAACGCAACGCTTTTTAAATTTTCGTGCGAATGAGGGCTTAGTTTGGGAAAATATCAAACACAAATACAGATTACATGAAGTGATACTAATATGTAAAGCTGAAAAGTTTGTTTGTTTAAACGCGCTAATCTCGGAAACTACTGGTCCGATTTGAAAAATTATTTCAGTGTTTGATAGCCCATTTATCGAGGAAGGCTAAAGTTTATATATCATCACGCTAAATGTCTTCACCTAATTTTTCACGGGCGAATTCGCGGGTAACAACTAGTGTGAAAATAAACTTAATATTAACTCACCTGACATTGTGACACAAATTTTAATACATCCGATCTTATGAAGTCATTGTCTTCTTTTACTTTTTCTAACCTAAAAAAAATATTATAAAGTAATTTACAAATTTATCAAATGATCATAAAACACCTTGTTGGGATAGTTTGACAACGGAAAGTGTAACTGACGCGATGAAGTGCTACGGATAGAATACATTAATGTACAAACTTCAAGTCCACTAGTTGAAGCCATGAACTAACATGATTTTAATAAAAATTTGCGTAGAGCGTGTCAAGACACGCTTATATAGATAGGGTTCCGGATATGATACGCTATAAACGTATTTGTTAAATAATTTTATAAGTTGTCCGTTCTATTTCGTTCAGAATAATTTTCCTTATGAGTTTTTTGCATGTTCTATCAATATGGAATATTTCAAGACTCTACGTCTAACAGTTTCGCTATGCGAAGGGGTGGGAACACCTTACGGACAAACGTCATAAAGGTATCCGTTCAATAACTTCAAAACTTGTTGTTCGATTTCGCTCAAAATAATTTTCCTGATAAGTTTTTAACATGTCCTTTCAACATACAAAATTTCAAGGCTCTACTTCAAATAGATTGACAACCCTAGGAAGGAGTGGAGGAGGGGGGGGGTTAGCTCTGTGCGGGTAGATAGATGACAGATGGACGGAACGAAAGTATAAGTATTCCTTGTAGGATGACGGAACCCCAAAAATTAAACGTTTTAAATAGTTTGATATAATATGTCTGTCACTTACAAATCCGGCTTGGTTATCTTCTCGACTATACTTTGACACACCTTTTCGCACAAAGTCTCATCGAATAATGGAATTCCAAATTGGAGGTCTAAGATAGTCCATCTCTGTAAAAAAATTGATTTTATTCAAATTAATGAGGAGATGCGAGGTATGGATCTTTGAGGACATCTAGGCTCAAATGTGCTGTATTTAAATTCGTGTTTTGCTGGAATCGATTTAGAGTCCATTGGATTATCACCACATTAATTGCTAATGTAAGCTTTACGTTACGCTGAAAAGAAAAGTCATGCCTCTTTAGGCATGACTTATACTTTTATTAGGCATGAAAATACTTTTATTTTATAACAAAATGGGATGACTTTCATCCCATTTAACGCTGAACTCACCTCGGGTTTGCAAGCTTCGTCATCGGAATTATTATGCGCCGTGTCCACTCCACTGTCGCCCTCTGCCGTTATCTCCGTCAACTTGTCCGACAACTGGGTGAACATCGAAATGGACTCCTCCACTGGACTGAACAATTCGCTCAGCTGTCTATTAGACTCGACTCTTGTTCCCTTTTCACTCACAAACTCATTTATCTTCCTGTCAAATGTCTCATCCGTATTAACTTTCTCACTCAACGTGTCGCAAAACTCGTCTTCCATTTCGAAACTTCCCTTATCCTTATATTCGCTGGTCGACGGAGAATGTATAGGTACCAAATCGTCCGGAATCGACTCTTTGCTTCTCGAGTGTTCTTTGGGATGTTTCTCTTTCAAGTCATCAGTACTGATCGAGGAATGTATGGGCACGAAATCGTCGCTGATGATCGACTCTTTGCTTCGGTGAGTGTCGATGTTTAAATTGTCGAGTTCTTCACAGAGTAACTTCCCGCATTCGATGCTGGTGAAGCCGTTGGCGGGGGAACTGGTCTTACTGTCGGTGGTCGGGGTGACGGCGAAGTGGGACTCGATCGGTGACTGCAGGCTCTTTATAGACTTCGTGTATTCTGTGTTGTCTTTTACAGATTCGTTTGAGGAGATCGACACTGAATTTTTTCCATTCAACCTCATGGTGTGGGGTATCATTGGATATAAAGGAGAGGTTTCTTACACAGTTTTTTGGTATAGCTACCATTTTCGAGAAAACCTTCAAAGTATTTTGATTTTATAACAACCCCTCCCGCCCACCTAGCATTTCTAAATAAATATTCGATGTAGGAACTTGAAATTTTCCGTCTAAATAGGACATGCTAAAAACTCATCAGTAAAATATTTTGAGCGAAATCGGACAACAACTTTTGAAATTATTTAACAAATACCCCATTTGCCGCTCAAAAGCTGTTCATTTTTGCTGCCCCAATTGACATCTGCAAATTGATACTCTACTTAACAATCATATTGCTACATACGCTAATGCGCCGATAGGTGAGACGCTCATGCATCTCGCCTAACGCGGCCCTAGCGTTTCACCTAACGACGTATTAGCGTCTCACCTAGTGGCGCATTAGCGTCTCACTATTCGCATCATTTGTTTCTTTTTTCGATTTTATTCTATTGATTTTTAATTTCAGTCAGTATCTTTTTGATTGAATGGGAGACATTAAAACTCTATGATAAATTTATCTGACAATGAAAAACCAAACTTTAATTAAAACATTACTGCACTGTTTTGGTTTTAAGCAGAAGAGGAGTCCTTTCTGATCGGTTATGTAGTGATTAATCATAACATTACTGCGTAGTTGGAGGAAAAACATTATTGGTTTAGTTTTATAACAAACAGTATTATTATTCTAAGGTCTCGTTCAGACAAGAAAGATAGAATGGGTGCCCTAAATACAGTTGTAAAGTAAATAGGGGCGGAGTGTGTTATCTAAGTCAACATCTTCCCTAACATCAATAGACAGATTTTGGCGTGCGATGTTATTCTTTAATTCGGCTATAATATCCACTCTACATAACCTAATAGCTTGTCCTTCGAAGAAATGATTTTTTGGACACATTCTTATCATAGAAAACATTCTTGGTACTAATCCGTCTAGACATGGCATATAAGTCCATTTAGAAGTTACATTTGGGGTTGAATTTGTTAGAAGACGCAATTTTTATTTTTTAGATGTCAAGGGGGGTCAATTTAAATTTAAATCCAAGGTATAGGGGTTGCAACTCTTATCATCCATCCATCTTGAAAAAGGGGATGCAAATGGTTTTCAAAGCTGTAGATAATCCTTTGCACCAAAAACGTTATAATTTTTTTTTTGTGAGACCTATTACTTCGTATTGTACAAACATAAAATCAATTTAAACCCCTTTTTTAAATATGGCGCTCTTGGGACAAAGATTGTAACCCAACAAACTTGAATTTAACTTTAAATTGACCCATACCCCCCTTGATATTTAAAAAATAAAATTGAATACTCGCTAAGCTCAAAAAAATTATAACTTTTCAATGGACATATTATAGTCATAGTATGATTGCATAACATCACGTCATTATCAACATCGTCTTAGGGGCTGTCTCACGTGAACATTCCTTAGCTGTTTAAACTCCCCCCCTCCCCCCCTCTCTTACAATAATTGATAATACGTGGTAAGGTTTAAGATTAACCCCCCTCCCTAACGAACATCATGTGCATTTTTTGTAACCTACAGTCTCAAATTTTTTTATATTACCTTTAAATACATGTATAAAGTATAATATTATTTTATTCTGTAATTAAGAACCATAATAAAAATGTCTAGACAAAAAGTTGCTGGTTACTTTTGCCGGCTTAGAAATCACGTGTTTGACAAAAAAAAAAATAACCCTGATATGGTACTACACCCCCCCCCCCCCCCATGGTATTTCGTGGTTTTAGTCAAACACCTCCCCCGCCATTTAAAACTCACGTAATTAATGGAGGGTCTCTGAAGAAATGAGCCAATCTCAGAACTGCCAACCGTTTTTCAGAGTCAATCAAAGTTACTGTTCTCACTGTATTATAGGAGTTTCACAGCGACATACGAAACGTCTAATATCTTGAGGATAACCGATATCCATTGAGCCCAAACCCATAGCTGTCATAAGTCAAATAAATGGACGAGCCATGGAAGATGACATTTCAGTAATAGAGGGTATATGTCTGTTAAGTACATGGGTTATGAGTCAAGAAATTTATTTTCTCAAAAAAGACTATACACAGTTCACTTGTTATGAGAAAACTTAAAATTTAACTTTCTGATGTATCAAGGCAGTCCAAGTTAAGACTAAGACATATCGAGGGGATCGCAAGTAAAAATTGCTTTTTTTATATATATAATAAGGGGCAAACGAGCAGCCGGCTTTCACCCAAGAGACTACCGACGCAAATGGACAACTGCAACACCAGAGGAACCGCAGATGCGTTGCCGGCCTTTGAGAAATGAGTATGCTCTTTCTTGAAGGTCTCTAAGTCGTATCCATTCGGAAAAAAAATATATAAACACTGAAAATTACTACAGACCTATACGTATTAGTATCTAACAGATCAGTTTAGGGTTTAAAGTCACATTCAAGACATCCTTTATTTATCCTTTATTTATCTTCATAAATCTATCTTTTTTATAGTTACTAGAAATCCGCTAAGAAAGGATATTTTGATAGATCAGAGAATCAGAGCAAGAGGTTTAAGGGCTTTCGCAAGTTCAATTTTACGCGGAAACAACTAAGTTGCAGGAAACGGCTAGTTAAATATAAGTCTACCGTTGATTCTGAGAATTTAGGCACTGAGAAAAAAACAACAAAAATTTGGTGCATCTAATTATTATTATTATTATTATTATTTTAATGTATTTTTATTTAGGAACTTTTATGTCCATGACGATAATGTCAGTCCCATCATACCCTAAACTTAAACTATAACATATTAATTTAACTTAAACCATAAAGCATTCTGGCTGCTTCAGATGAAGGAGCAGCCAGAATACTTTGAAAAATACCAACATCTATAATGTTTATATGAAACTGACGCGTCAACTGGCTTTTATTCGCATTCCGGACACACTCCACCAAAAAGTGTTGTATGTCCTCCTCTACGCCGCAAAGAGTACAATTAGGAGAGCTGTCTAATTATTTGGTGGCAAGTTCTGCATACTTTCCGACGTTCTGGCGATTAACGAATTATAATCAGGCAGACACAAAAATTTCAAGTGTGGTTTTGGTACCGGTACCGTAGAAAAACCCCTAGGTGCTTCACTTGTACTTAGAAATCACAAACCATTGTTTTTTCATATAAATTTATTAGTGAACGCGGAAGACGTTGTCCTGCCCGAACGTTGGCTTGATCTTGCTATTGATAGTGAATATCAAAACAAAGCGCCATGAGCTCGTTGCTTTCCTCACCAACCCCAGCCCGAACGCTCTTATGATATTTAAAATTCCCCCGCGTTTTAAATCTCTCATATTATCTTCTAATATATAATGCTATGCTGTTAAGGGCAAATTTGATCTGCATAAAATTTACAAAGTATCTAGTGTATTTAATTGGATAAGTATTAATACTCGGTATTCTTTAAAATAGCTTCGTAAATAGTTCATTATTTTCTATAATATGTAAAAGTTACATATGGTTACTGTTGATTATGCTTATGCCGGAGCCAGACGTAGCTAAAAGAGTTTGTATTAGTAGTATTTTTGTCCATGAAGACTACAAAGTACTACAAAACTTTGTACAGCTTCTCAAAAACCCTCGCCACACTACATGATCATTGAAATGATCATTCAAATGAAGCTATGTCTGGCTCCGGCATTTGGAGATAGACATATATAATCCTTAACTTTTTTATCGATTTTTTCGGTTTTCGACATCACGCAACAAATCTCTGAAATTCTCGACTTCTATCTACTATAATATGCTTGAATTATATGTACGTACAAACCTTTTCCTTGAATTGCTCTTGATGACTAGTTTAAAAGATCTACTCTTAGAATGACAGGAAGCGACTCCGTTTCATAATATGTAAAGATATGGCGAACACAATTACATAATTACTCTTTTAACAGTGAGGGTTGGAATGTTTCTTCAATGTAAGTCAGTTTATATTGAAAACGCGGCTCGATTAATATCAAAACTGGGTCACGTGGAAGGGCCACGTGGATCTGCTATCGTTTTACAAGAGTCAATAAATAAAGCGTGGCTGCGGTATTGATATGTGATATTTGATTCAGGCCATATTTATTATTATAATTCCGACCTTTTTAATATCACTTTTTTATAAGAACAACGTGGCAAAAGAGCAGATGGGGATCTTAAATCCAGTCACCTCAATTTTGGGAGGGATAAACAGATTTTACGGTTAAGATCTAAGTATAAAAAAAAATGATTAAAAAAAAGTACAACAACCGTATATTTACTGTCCAGTACCAGGGTCCACTTATATTGCAGAAGATTTGGCTATGGGATGAGTTAAGATTGCTATCTGACGTCATCCTTGGAGCCCCCTCGATCTCTGCAACGTCACGACTAATATCACTCAGTGACATTAATCGTGTCCCACTGTTTTACGTGCCTTCCGAAACACGGAGGAGTTCGGATATCAAATATAAACCAGTGTGAGAATGGCTCACGCTTTGGTGTTTGTTATGATGGCAAGGGAACTTTTGGGTAGCATAATGCCGGAGCCAGACATAGCTTCATTTGAATGATCATTGCAATGATCATGGAGTGTGGCCGGGGACATTGTGTAGCTTCATAAAGTTTTGTAGTACTTTGTAGTCTTCAAGGACAAAAATATACAAACACTTTGACCTAACTGGCTCCGGTATAAAAGCAATGTGTTAATTGTATCTCTGGGATTATTCACTTAGGTTCTCGAGACCCTTAAAGAAAGTGCAACCACGTCGAAAAGTTTTTGGATAATAGTATTTTTCAGAGCCATAAAGTATGAAAAAGGCTTATATATCCCGAGTGTAGGTTGTAAGTAAAAGTAACGAATTCTTTGTATTCTCCATTTATACGTAGTTTCACGGTCATAAAATTCAATTCAAGGTTGGACATAAACCGTCTGTCCCAACTAAGCCGGATCATATCGTAGAGTAGATCTACGTTACTCTAAACATATTCTACTTTTATTATCCATCTAAAAGACGTAGACTACACGCATCGCATTCTTTTGTATATAATTCTTTTGTATATGTCAATGAGACTAAACTACGCCCAAGTGACTGAACAGATTTTTATGTATTTAAGTATGGACAACTTTTTTTATTTAACAAAGGGCATATAGGCATGCGGTTCGAGAAGGTCGTGGCCTAATCTGTGGTCGGCATAAGTTGCTTTTGCTGCGACCAAGTAATAGATGGGTGACCTATTCTAGCTCTGGTTTATATTTGATATCCGACCACCTCCATGCTTCGGATGACATCTTAAACAGTGGGATCCGATTAATGTTAGTTTGTGATATAAGTCGTAAGGTTTTAGAAACCGTGGGAGTTCCGAGGATGACGTCAGGTGGCAATCGGTCATCTTAACTCGCCCCACAGCCACATCTTCTACAATCTATGCGGACCCTGGTGTTCAACCGGGATAACGCTAGGAAGAAGAAGAAGAGTAATATATAATTTAATATATATAGCATAGTACAGTTCTTTTATCAATATAATATAGTAATAGTTATGCCGGCGACTTCGTCCGCGTAAAATTAGGTAGAAAAATTATAATCAATTTCAGCTTGATGATATAAGTTATGTCTAGCGCTGGCATGACAGAATGCTTACAGCAAGTATCGTCAAGGAGTATATACAGAAACTGATATCGTTTAAAACAGATGCTACGGAACGGGAACGGGAAAGGAAAAGAAAAGGGAACGGGGTTAATATTATAGGATAATAGAACGTAGTAAAGATGTCTGAAAGATGAAGTAGTCTATGTCTATCTATAAATGTGTTTATTTATACATAACTATAATATGTGATGAATTGAAGGTATTCTTCCTTCCTAGATAAGTGGGCTATCTAACACTGAAAAAAATTTTCATATCAGACCAGTAGTTCCTGAAATTAGCGCATTCAAGCAAACAAACACACTCTAAAGCTTTACATATTAGTATAGATTTAAATCACCAACATTGTTTTAATATTGGTTTGCAAATAACTTATATGCGCATCTTTTGAGGTATGATTGGGGGAACTAATAAAAATCATTTATTATTATACAATATTTAATGGCACCTTTCAAGGCAAATAAATAAACGAAAAAAAAACTTGTTACAAATTCTAAAAAAAATCCTCGTGTCTGTTAAATTAATTCGTCCGCTATCCCTAAACAAAAAACCTCTTCAGTGCGTCCGTTCTTTTGCATTTTATCTGTTTATTTTAAAGCAGTCGGCGTTCTTTTAAACGTGCCTGGAATAAATTATAGAGACCGTCCACTCGAAACAGAGTTACTTATACTCTGTGTTTAGTATTAATTTAAAAATTCCCAGCTTATCGCGCGTAACCGAACGGAAGTTTCGTAATAAAGACCGCCTTATATGTTTTAAGCATATTCTAAAGAGAAGTCATTTCGTTTGAATCTATCTATTTTTTTTATGTTACAAGGGGCAAACGAGCAGGCAGTTACCTGCTCATCATCATTGCGTATGACATCCTGCATGGATCAAAATTTCAAGTCCAGAGAACTACGCTTCTGCTGCTGCTGTAAAAGAGTGCAACTCAGATATGCCGCCAGGGAGAAGACGTACTGATCGAAGTACGTAAGTATCTACCGTCGCCCATGGACATCTGCATAACCAGGAGGCAAGCAGATACGTTGCTGGCCTTTAATATATAATTTCGACGTCACAAAGAGACCGTTTGATTTTATTTCTATGTATAGATCAATCGTATATATACCCATGAAAACAAAGTCGAAGCAATGAGCGAGTATTGAAATAAAATCAAAGGAAAGCTTTATATTTGATGGCATATTAAAAACCATACAAATGGGGAACGTAAAAATTATTAAAAGCTACGGGGAAATGGTTTTTTAAGTATGGCTTAAAAGTGTTTTTTGTTCGTCGTTTTATTGTTATCTCCTTACGGTGTATCGTTCGTTTTTTCGTTTGATGTTGTTTTCGTTTGTAAGAAACATTGTGTATGTGTGTTTTGTTTTTTTCGGATCTTACCCGTACGTTAACGGTTGACATATTTTCCTCATGTGCTTTCGGATCTAATACGGTGAAGTTTGTTTCATATTTGAAAGGAACAAATATAAAATGCCAAGAGCGTTACACGCCTATATAGAAGGGTTCCGTATCTGATACGCTATAAACATATTTGTTAAATAACTTCAAAAGTTGTTGTCCAATTTCGTTCAAAATAATTTTCCTAATGAGGTTTTAGCATATTCTCTTAACATGGAAAATTTGAAATCTTTACGTCTAATAGTTTGGAAATGCTAGGGGGGGACCGTCTTACGGGCAGACAGATGGACGGACGGACGGACAGAGCGTAACACGGAGGAGGTCAAATATATTTTATAAACCTGTTATAGAATGGGTCGCAGCAAGAGTAACTTAACTTAGCGATCAACTGAAATGCCGACCACTGATTAGGCCACGACCTCCTCTTTGGTTTCTTGTAGGACTACGGAACCCTAAGAATAAAGCGAAAGAAGCCGCACAGATTATGCAAATAGAAAACAAGGAGAAATTAAGACTAATAAGGCTTCGATGTGACAAAGAGTTGAATAGGAGCTTGGCGGGAATCTGATGTACAAACAAAGGGATGGACCGTTGTTGAACCAATATTATGATTTCAAATCGCGGGGGAGTGATAATTCCGACGTCTAGTAATTTACTCCTTTCCTTTCCTATTTATTTTTAGAAAACGCTGCTAGATATAAAATGCATATTCGTAGTAGAATACTACTAAAGTTACTTTTAAGTATCCTCTACACCTCCAGTTAAGTTTGTCTATCTAATTGTTTTGCTTCACATATTCAATTAATATTTTATAATTTTTAGGTACGCGGAACTGGCTTTTGCGTTCCACATATTTATATACAGATATGTTTTTTTAAAACTTAGACTTTCGTGACCGAAATTCATACTAATTGTAAAAAACGGCTTTTAAACTCACGCGTATGTTATGTCGGGATCGCCCGACTAGTTTCGAACCCTTCCGGGGTCCTTCCTCATGAGATCGCTACGAAGCGGTGTCGCGGCGGAAACTGGAAACTAGTCCCGATATAACATACGCGAGATTTTAAAAGCCGTTTTTTACAATTATATATAGATATTTAAAATATATACACAGTTACTTACAAGAGATCACATTGAGTATTTTATACTAGTCTTTTTGCTAAGATAACTGAATGACTAATCTTCGGCCTGTGTATTCAATTCTTATTTTAAAATTCAAAATAAACGTTTTTCTATAAGCGGCCTGATATCTCTACTACGATAACACGATATTATATTATCTCTTACGGTAGATATAGTACAAGGTAGATAAGGGACTAAATTATTAATAAAGCGTATGCATAGCAATAAATTAAATACCTATTCAATTAATTAATCTTTTTTTTATGTAGCAAGGGGCAAACGAGCAGGCAGCTAAGTGCCTTCTGAGGCCCATGGACATCTGCACGACCAGGAGGCAAGCAGATGCGTTGCTTTAATGACGAATTTAGGCCACCGGGAAGTCTCACAAACCGAACGAAACGCGACAACAATATCATCACTTGACGTGACAGCATTGCCGCTTTATATGAAAAAAAATGTACCCAAAAAAAATAAAATACCTCTCACTTATACAGTACTCATGATAGGAATAATATTAAAATTGGGATCATATTAACACGAAAAGTAACACCGAGTCACGTGACGCTTTTGTGAACAAGATAAATGAGTGGAGTTCATTTCGTCAGCGGGCAGAGTAGAAGAAATGTATTATCCGACATTACACTCCACAGGGCACTTCGGCGGTTTTTATTTCAATTCATTACATAATTAATTATATCCACCCCAGTTAGAAACATTATCAATTATATTTTGCTTGCTCGGTTTTATTAGATAATTTTAAAAGAAACATAATTGTTTCTTAAATCTTTGTGGAAAGTATTAATATTCTACAATTGTGAACTGTTGAGCTATGGTTAACTAATTAACCTTTAATATTTTTAATGAAAATGAATAAAAATATATTTATTTGACACTAGCGGACCCGGCAGACTATGTTCATTCCCGTTCCCGTTCCCGTTCCTGTTCCCGTTCCCGTTCCCGTTCCCGTTCCCGTAACTTCAAAATGACTCTACATTTTAGTTATAAAACGTTTGTATGGGAAAAATAAAAAGGCTGTTTTTAGGGTTTTCCTGGCAATTATTCGCTGTATGCTCGCCGCTAAAACCATCCTTGGACTTCAACGAATATTTAAAAAAAAGAATTGGTTAAATTAGTCCAGGCGTTGTTGAGTTCTGCGCTTACCAACACATTTTGCGATTCATTTTTATATATATAGATGATTCTTGCAGTTGATTAAACTCAATTAGTGCAAGAAAACTTTCGGCTACGTATTGCATAGCATTATTAACATCGACTATTGCAAAGATTTATTGGAGTTTGTAACTACCATCTATAATCATGGGGGGGGATCCACGTGTGTCTTACTGAATTTAAACTCAGTCAATTCAGGCTAATATACAAATTTACATTAATTGATATGTAAACGATTGCCGACATTACGGAAGCGAATATACATATGTATATGTTAGACACACGCATATGTTATGATGACTAATTATCATATTATCATTATATCGATGACATGGCATACATAAGGATAAATGATAAAATCAGAAGAAATCCATAACGTTTATGAAAAGCTAAAATACTTCGCTTAAAACTGCGAATTTGCGTGGGAAAATGGGTGTAAAATACATACTCGTAATTTTAGAAATAGATGTAAACAAATGCAACTTTATTCTTCATAATTTAGCTTCTTTTTCTTCCTAGCGTTATCCCGGTCTGGTACCAGGATTCGCTTAGATTGCAGAGGATATGGCTGTGGGGCGAGTTAAGATGACTGATTGCCATCTGAGGTAATCCTCTGAACCCCCACGGTCTCTGCAACCTCACGACTAATGTCACTCAGTGACCCTTAATCGGGTCCTACTACTTTCCAAACCTTCCGAAATACGGAGGTCAGATATCAAATGTAAACCAGTGTTAGAATAGGTCACCCATATGTCACCCGGTCGCAGCAAGAGCTACTTAACCTGGCGATCGACTCAAATGGCGACAACTAAGTAGGCCACGACCTCCTCATGTTCATAATTTAGCAAATAATTAAATTACTTAGACGGAATTTTAACTTAATACTTTAATTAATAAATTAATTGATATTTTGATTTATACAAAAACTAGATATATAACTAATTATATCTTCAAGGTCCCATTGAATATAACATAGGAGCTTAATAAAACTTTTTGCCCTCAAATATTTTATAACGCAAAAATATGCTTTTAATTGATAAATTATTAAAATTTATTCTCGTGTGCACGTATGTATTCTCCGAGTAGATTAAATATGAGCAGGAATTGTTTTTTCTTGCGGATGTTTTTCATATAATTAATGATAAAATTAAAAGATTTTATAACGTTGACGTTACATTGTTTCTATAGTATTTTGGTAGATAAAACTATCCTACGACTATGTTATGTTTTGAAAGCACCTACTTTTTTTCGACACTACATCGCCAATTATAAGGCTCACGTCTAATAGAACCATTTATGACGTAACGCAAGCAAAATTATAGATAGAATTTTAAAAAAAATAATTATATTTATCCAAAAAAAAATGAACACAAACGAACCTAGCTTGGTTAACACTAAACACTAAATAAACTCGTATAGATACGCGTGCGTTCAAAAACATCCTTGGCTTTGAAACATCCTACGCTTCAAAAGACCTTGATGAACCTTTGCTCTTTAAAGCACAACCTTCGCTATCACGGACGTTTCGCTAAAACATAACAATGAATAAGAAAGCAACATCAACTAAAAATAAAGTCAAACTTAATCTATTCCATGCATCTTTTTGTGAGTACTTATGAACATGAATTTCTACTATTTTTATTCTTAGTAGCTTCATGTATCAAGACTAATTATTAGCCTTTTTTAACATAGGTACAAGTAATATATAAGAACGGCGTGAAGTGGCGACAATGCTGTCATGTCAATTGATGGTTTGGATTGTTGTCGCGATTCGTTCGTCTTGGGAGAGGATCCAAAGACCCAAACCTCCCTCCAAGCCTCCTCAAAGGCTGGTTACACACCTGCAAGCATCCGGTGATGCAGATGTCCACGGGCGTCGACAGTCACTTAGGTGAACCACCTCGAACCGCGCATCTCACGGAGTTCGGTCAACCTTTTACCGTCGAGCTATAGAGGTTTCAAGCATTGATGCAAGTTTCGAGTACCTAGTGACTAACACAAGTACTGACTCTGTTCAAACGCGGCACGTCTAGTAAGTACTAAACGTCCGCCGAGTGCACGCGTTCGCATGCGTGTGGTTGCGTTTTAAAGCGTGACGTCACCGCGATTTTGTAGTCAAATGTATAGTAACCTACAAATAAGGTTATTTTGTACTAGGAACGTTCTAGAAATATACTCAGATAGTGTCGCGGCTTAGAAAATAATGTTCATATTAGATATTACATTTATGAATTATAGTACCAAATGTATGTACGTTACATAGGTTATTCTGTACTAGGAACGTTCTAGAAACAGATTTGAACAATGTTGCGTCTTAAAAAAGATGTTCTAATATGATATGATTAAAATAAGTATTAATAGTTAGTTTAATAAAGGTCGTTTACATAGTTTTGTATTATTAAAAAGAAAATTACGTTATCACTCTATGATGAGCACTGACACTATTATGCAGGTCAATCAGTGGACGTCATTCGAATCAATCTCTAGGTTAAGCAATTCTTACCGCTGCCAGGTGGCAGATGGGTGACCCATTCTAACACTCGTTTTCAAATATTCTCCGTGTTTCGGATAGCACGTAAAACAACGGGTGACGGTTAATGTCACTCAGTGATATTAGTCGTGAGATTGTAGAGATTGTGGGGATTTTTTTTAAATATATTACAAGGGTTGACCCTTGGCAAGCCTGCACCACCAGGAGGCTTGCCGATGCGTTACCGGCCTTCAAAGTGGGGTTTGGGCCACCGGAAACTCTCCGAAACAGAACTAAACACATCAACATTACCTTCATTTCACGTGACAGTATTTCTGTCCATTCACACCGATCTAATGTATGAGAGAGTAAGGTATTACAAAGAAATATCATTTCCCCGCTTGTTATGAATTTGTTCAAAGCAACGCCCGTCTATTAAGGGTATTAGATCAAACAAAACGCACTTCCCCTCAAACAATTAGTTGTCGCAAAGTGAAATTCGACCTTCCGTCGGTTGCGACAGTGTTTCGAGCAGTTTTGCAACGCCCCCAAGGCGACGCAGCTTTTTATATGATAAGCGAAACCGGGTCGGTGGGCATGTCCTTGGCGAAAATCTTTGATACCTATAGCGCGAAAGTCGATTAAAACGCTGTTTAAAATGTACGAACGCGAATCGAGGTTTTCCGTCGAAACCGAGATCGTTTAGCCAAAACTTTTGGTAACTCACAAGCTTGAATTGGAATCTTCACTATGTACTGATAATAATGGTCTAACGCGAGTATTTACACTATCGCAGTTATCATACGGAACCCTAAACTTTGCCTTTGTTTGTCAGGGATAATGTAGGATTAAATAAAAACAACAAATACACAGGACTATATGACACACGGACGTCTGTTCATAAGGTAGACAACTTGATGCCTGTGCTGTAGGTAACAGCCGCCTGTTATACACAAAATATATAAATACAATTAGATTCACCCAAACTCGAGACGGGAATCGAACCCACTACCCCCGGAGCAGAAAACAGGGTCACTGCTAACCACGCCAACGGGCCTGTTAAAGTCAGGCCAAGGCCACTCAGGATTGTAATGGTGAAAGAATTTTTCAAATCAATTCAGTAGTTACCGAGCCTATTCAATGCAAACGAACAATATAAATATATTAATAATAATTAAATTAATTAAATAAACTAAATACAATCTTTACTATATTAGTTTAGTTCAATGGATTTTGTTTCCTAGCTTTGGAAGAACACATGATCAGGCGCAATTTAGGGGAGAACAAGACATTTAAAACGGTCATTCAGAGGCCCTGGCACGAACATTTGGAGCCGTTCGAGTCGAAGATTCGACTTTGAAAATGTTCGTGCTGGGCGCACATCGGACCCTCCTTAGTGTCAACGCGGGTTGAATTATCATTGGTTAAAAGCGTGACTCATTAAAATCTCGATTTAGTGTCGAAAAAATTTTGATATTTACTACATAAAAAGCTGTATCATGCCAGAACGATTTCTAATAATAAATTAGGCTCATTTTTAGTGTTCAAAGGAATCCTTATAATTTCCATTAGTTCGTCCTTCTGTCCGCCCGTTGTCGGTTTATGTCGCGCAGAGAATTCGACTTATTCATAGTTAGCAATAATAAGAAAGAATAAAAAAAATCAACAAATTTGCTATGCGAAAACCCGCTTTTAAAACTCACCATAGAGCTGTGTTATCTCAACAATAGACAGTGTGGAATTCTGTCAAGCGATGGGTTCAATTCACGATCTCCATGGGCTTCATGGGCATAGGATCATTCCCACTACTAGCACACATTTTGTTCTTAGTCTGTGACGTAAGTAAAATAAAAATGACATATTAATGATAATAAAGCCGCTTTATTACCATAATATATATTTTGCAAAAGAAAAATAGTAATATTATTGATAAATTTTATGTTGTACAAAACATACAATTTTAAAAATTATGTTTTTAATATATTAGAAAGTAGTCATATATTTTTGAAACAATATCAGTTTGTTGTGGACCCTTCAAAGGGTAAAGACATCAACTATAACTTTGCTAAAGAGCAAAAGAATAAATAAACATTATTTTAAATATTACTAAGTAAGTTGCTATATTGATAAATAAATTTAATAATTTAAATTTATTTATCAATATTAAAAATTGATAAATAATTTTTTTTTTAAATTTATCAAATTTAAAAATACTGCTTATAAAGTAAACAACATATCTCACACTCTCGAAATATATAAGCTGTAATTAAAATAATTGTGCATTGCAATACATTATCAGCGACTTAAAAGTTTATATGAAACTTGCACATCGTGTATGTTTTAATGTTTAAGCAAATCTAACACTTATCACGTAGCGTTATAACTCAAATTCGACCGGTGAAGTCCTTCTGGAAATAAACGTACAATTTAAGTGGGTCAACGTTTTCAAAGTTGTAAACGGATTTTTAAAAATATAAAACTATATACATTTCGTTAGGCCATCGATCAAACATTTTGATGAAAACCATTAACTATGCGATGTATGACGAAAACCTGTTTAGTTAGAAAGAAGAATACATCCTTAAGTACGCTTTTTATATCGTCATTTCTTTTTTGCATCATAAAAAGGATGCAAGCCACAAATCGCCGTATAATACTATGTATTCGAATTTCAAATTTCGAAATTCGCGACAGGATAGCTGCGCCCGTCTCAATTAAAACTACACTCTTTCTTGGATACATCCTAAAAATAGCCTTAAAGTGAAAGTGGTAAGGTTGTTTTTAGATTGTGCGGCGTGACGGCTTGAAGCCAAGTCAAAAGTGTGTCACAGAGTTGAACAGCACCGCAAGGCCGGTCTATCTATGAACGCGCGAAGTACGGATGTACGACCCTTGCTTCTCTATCGTTTATTTAAATTGTCCTATGTGTTCTATGTTTGAAAGCATCAAGTGACGTAATAATTTGATATTTTGAATTTCGAATTGAATAACTCAACACAAAGAGTATATATACAAAACCCAAAGAGTGCGTATACTAGAAAGTTCATAATGAGGAACTTTCTAGTAAATCCATACTTTTAATGATTTTATTATAAGCCGTTACTTGTCATGTTGTAATTTTGTTTACAAATATAAGTACAACCTTGGGCTGCGTATAATAATTTGAAGTGGAATAACGATGTTGTCCTTACGCAATTTCTTCGACTACAGAAGCCATTTTCCTTAAATCTTTGATAGCGATCGTAATTCGTACCCAACAATTATATCGTTACGCACAACATACAAACTGAATTTATAATATTTTGAACCACTGGTAACTTTTTAAATATAGTAGCTATGATTTAGTAACATACCATTCGATTTAAGACATCGATCGGCAGCATTCGATGATTGAAAAAAGTCTTGATGCTTTTCACGGTTTTCCGCAAAATAACGCCTGATTTGATCCATTGATATGATTGAGTTTTTCACATTTTTGCATGTTAACTATCAAGTACAAAGCTGGAGCGACTCAACTGCAAGCAGTTTTATCTTTAATATAGTCTTCGACAGTATAATACGGTTACAAATAAGCGTGTTTTTATCGTGTAGTTTAAATTTAACTGGAGACAAAAATGTTATAATATCCACTTACCTTACCTTACCTTGATTGCTATCAAACATCAATTTAGCAATAACTTTAAGTAACTCTATTATAAACAATTATCGTACGGACGGTATCAATACATCTTATAGATAAATCTTTTACTCAATGGCGGTACTTAAGCTTATCAGAGTATGTACATATATTCGGAAGCCATATTTATTTACTTTGCAAAAGGTAAAAAGTACATGCGATTTTCTAGAAGCTTCTCACTTCGGAAAATTACTCTGTGGAATCAGCCCCAGTGTTGCCGAAAGAAAACGACTTAGGGACGTTCAATAATCAAAGGCCTGTAACGCATCTGCGAGCCTAATAGTGTCTATGACCGTCTTGTTCTTAGGCGAGTTAGAGTCTAGATACTTAGGCGAATCGCTTGCTTCTTTGCCTCTTGGTATATAAAGTGGCCAAGTGTGTACACTCGATAATATAGAAGGGTTCAGTATCTCATTTTTTTATATATAACAAAGGGCAAACGAGCAGACGGCGAGGTCACTAGCGTGACTACCGACGCCCGTGGACAACTGCAACACCCGGGGGCTCGAAGATGCGTTGCCAGTCTTTGAGGAATGAGTTTGCTCTTTTCTTGAAGGGATAAGTTGTATCGGTTCGGAAATACCGCAGCTGATAATTGATTCCACAGAGGAGTTATGCGAGATAAGAAGTTGCTATAGAATCGCACAGTTGTGGACTTCAGTACATTGATTTGTGATAAAGGTATTTGAGAAAGAACTTCGAAAGTTGCTGTTTGTTTTCGCTCAAAATAATTTTACTAATGAGCTTTTAGCATGTTCTATCGACGCGGAAAATTTCAAGATGTTTAGGTTTCAACTTGGTACCTTGAAACTTTCAAGGGTTTGTTTATCCAATAGTTTAGAAATCCTAAGGGCGACCACCTTACGAGTGGACAGAAGGACGTACGGACAGAGCGAAACTATAAGGGTTCCTCGCAGGTCTACGGAACCATAAAAAAGAGCCTATTTTATTGTTAGAAACTGTCCTTGTATGATATGGCAAAGTCAACTTTTTCGAAATTAAATCAAGATTGTAATGAAAGTTTCTTCAAGACATGCTTTCTCTCGCTTTAAAGTTATTTGGAGTAAAGGTTATTAATACTGCAGACAGAATATGAATTCAAAAGTTCTTCTGCTAAGCGTTATGGTGCACAAGACCAATTTGAAATAAAAGATTCACTCTACATCTTTTACCGCATGTATCATGGGGCATTCCGAGGAATTGTTCGAACTAATATCGGCAGCTGCATTCCACCACAGATAATCAAGTCACAATTTGATATATTTTTGAGTTCTGTATGTTTTATTTTATTCCCCTCATTTTCGAGAAGGTTTAAAAGAAAAAAAAGTAAAGAAAAGTAGAAAGATTGTTTAGAAATACTAAAAAATTCAAAACTTAAATAGCTAGACTTTTTGACTGAGTTTCAATGTAACAACATTCCATTTAGTCGCCTTTTCAAAAGTGTTTGAGAAAGTTAGACTTAAATTGTATCACGTTGTCTGAAATAAGGTGAAACTAATGTAAAATTGTGTGTTAATATAAATAATATTATTTCAAAGTTGGTACGTGACCACAATTTTGTTATTGCGCTGCGGTCAATAAGGTAATTAGAGTCGGGTATCTGTTTCGTGTTTTAATGAGATCGAATTAAGGATTTGGGAGAATAGGTTCAGATGAAATGACCTTGACGCATCAAAATTGATAGTGATTTTGTTTAATATTATTATGTGTATATTCTCCTCCTGTACTAAAGGAGGTCATGGCCTAATCAGTGGTTGTAATATGAATTGATTGCTAAGTTAAGTAGCTCTTGCTGCGACGGGGTGATGGATGGGGGACCCGTAATAAAGCTAGTGTATATCTGATATCTGACCTTCGTGTTTCGGTAGGCATGTGTAAATATGCTGTATTTTACATTTATTAATTACTTTTTACACACTACTAGTGTCTAATTGTAAAATACTTGTCTGTAGACCGTAATTACAAGTACCTTGACCTAATCAATGAGCACACCAAAATGGTTATAAAATCAGCTTAAACGCGTTAGAGGTAGGAGCAAGGGGTATACCAGAAAAATCCCTGTACAGCCTACTAAAAGACCTTGGCTTGTCCAGAACTATCATAGGTTCTTTATTAGGGACATCTCAAGCCACACTAGTAGGATCACACCAGATTTGACTAGGTAGAGGAGGGAACACTGGCAGTGAAGGTGAGTGTTAGTGATTACTGTAAAGAGCGCGCTCTTAAAGGTTTCGGAAGGTGTAGGAACCATAGCAGTGCTCGGAACTTATCCCGAGCAATGCTGTGGTTCCTTTGCAACGCGATAGACTCGGCACCCTCACGGTGAATCCATGGAATGCTAAGAATTCGCCTGTTACGGTCCTTGTTTAAAATGAAATAAGGCAGTAAAAGTTACTACTGGCCTCAGTAATTCTTTCTAATCGACACTTATTAAGAACAAGTTTCAATCCAAGGCATTTATGTCTGGAAACACCAGTTTTAAAATTAGCTAACACCGAAGGTGATTCCTGTTTGTCTAGATCACGTAATTAACTCGTATTTAAGCATGTAATCGATGCTAGCCACTTCATCCGCATAGGCCAAGACACGTTTCAATTTACATATTTATAAGAAGGTATATGAGTAATAGTTCAATGAAGGACAGTTATTAATGCACGAGTGTTATGTTGGTATTAAATTAACACGAGTGCATTTACTTCAGCAAGGTGCGTAATCTATTTTTCTTTGAACTACATCGCTGTCTATTTTCATTTTTTTTTTGCTAAATATTTCTTTTTTTGTGATCAAAGTTATACAATATGTAGAATGCGCGGCATTTTTTTTGCCAGTTCTATTCGGTAGATTTTTATTTTCAACCAGGTTCCAGTGGATACATTTTACATGAAACTTAATTGGATACATTAAACCTTGATGGTTACTTTATATCAAAATAAAAACAGTGAATTAATAAAAAAAACAGTGCAACGATGAAATTTAATACAACTTTTCCATACTGTTTTAGGTTAAGATTAGCAGAAACTACCTCCTTTGTGCCCGCTTTTGCAGCGTATAATGAGAAGATTACTGCACAGTTGAAAGAAAACAATATTAAGATTACCAAAGCCATCAGTCGGTACCTTGTCTTAACCAGATGTAGAGTAAGGCAGTAATATTGGCCCCACTTTCTTGAGTTTTAAAGTGTGTCCAATGTTCTTATGCAGTCAAGAGTTAGTTTAAACGTTTGTACTGGGAGTGGCCACGACACTAGTCCAGCAGTGACGGAATTTGAGCTGAGAACCTTTTGAATTTCAATCGATCCTTCTAATGTTGAGCTATCACGGCTTTTCCAATAAAAAGGAAGAGGTTCTCAACTCACAAGATTAAGCCCTCATTCGCACGAGAGTTAAAAAAGCGTTGCGTTAAACTCGGCGTTCGCGATTTATTCGCGTCGTCTAAAATAAATGGACTTCATATTATAGTTTTTTTTATTAGTCTATAGTTAATACGGAATTCAGCCTCACTTTATCAAACAAACGATCCATCAAAATTTATTGGCTCCAAGTACATAACGATAAAGATTTGCATCATGCATATTGGCACGGTTCAGGAGATCTGATCGTCCAATGAAAGCAAATTGCACAGCATCGACATGCAACAATATTTCACATATATACATACAATTTATATATTAATACGTGAAGCGACTAAATCAGTTCGGTGTTAGTTTAAATGCTGGAGTCAATAGTGACATCCAGTCTTAATACAAGCACATTGGAAAAGCAACCTATGTGTAATGATGTAATCTAGACTGTACAGATTCCCATAAAATGTTTCTACACTCTATACTTCTAAATAATCCGGTTTCCCAACTTTTTAATTAGAGGCGCCATGCGTGTAGCTGAATTGGGCTGGCGCGTCGGGTACCAGTGCCTTTTTCTCACATGAGATCGGCGTGAAGTGAAGGCAATGCTGTCACGTCGAGTGATGGTATTGTTGTCGCGTTTCGTTCGGTTTGTGAGACTTCCCAGTGGCCTAAACTCGTCATTAAAGGCCGGCATAGTCCAATTTTGATAATTCTTTAACAGTTAGAAAAGTGTATGGCACTATAGACTACTTTTTATTTAGATAAATAATATTAAAATTTCATCCGAGCAAAGTCAGGGCGGATACCTTCTATATACGCGTGTCTTGACACTCTCTTGGCCATTTTTTATTTATTTTTAACTATAAGTGTTCCTTGCAGGGCTACCCTAAAAAACAGGTTTTTCCTATAACCATCTCGTTTCCCGACCGAATTCGTCTCTCGCCTCCAATGAAGAAAAAAGTATTGTTTTTCTTTAACTAGGTCGTAGCAACGTGAAATTTTTAACGAGTATCCATAAAACGTAACAATGTAAATTAAGATCGATGGGGACATCATTGAGTTTATTACAACGAAATGAAAAAGTCTGAGGAGTAATTTGTTTTTGGATACTGTAATAGTATTTTATATAACATGTATGTCTTTATATTTCTTATAATTATCCATATCATTGCACATATTTAATTTTATAAATATTATATTCTTAGTTCATTGTACTATCTACATTTTATATAACCCACACGACACACATTCAGGTACTAAATCATCCATATGTATTTTAAGGTACTAGAAGGCAAGGCGTATAGCGTCGCGCCTGCAATTAACTATTGTCATTTGGTACTATTAAAAAAAAATGTATGTGCCAAGATTTTGAAGGCACCAAATTTTCCGTAACTTCTTGAACTGTGGTCGAAATTTCTTCAGCTGTACAGACAACTTCACCGTCATCCAATTTTATTCAATGAATTAAGTATAGAAACTAAATAAAACAGCAAATTATTTTTTTTTTCAACACGGAATAGGTCGTTTACAAGTGCACTTTCAAGGGTGGCCATTTGGTGGTAGATTTTTATGAAATTCTAGATATAAATATTGTTTAGAAAGAACGTCAATACTTTTAATAAGTTAATTAATCCAACTTGAAAATATTCGAGAAAACATTGCGAGTTTTATAGGCAGCCTATCACTGACGCACACAATCTCATTTTATTTACGTATATCGACACGTAGGTATTGTCAAGATTTATACTTAGTTGTTAGTGTGCGTGCGTAGTAAACTTTAAAATTATGAATGAAATTTTACTTTTACTATTATTCCTATTCAATCATACGTATTGTTCAGGCGTTCTGAGATAATAAACTGGTGAAATACTACAAAAAAAAAAACATTTTTTTTCATTAATCGATTATACTACTGTATCCTGTCAAAACTTAGATACCGTTTGAAAATTTCCACGTATATGAGGTATTCTATACAGAAATTGGAAAAACCTGTAATTCTATTATAATCGGACCAAATTAAACAACTGCAATTCATAAAATTAAATAGCTTCAAATCAAAAAGTTAAGGACTACAAATAACAAAGCAATATAATCACAATTTATCAAAATAAATTACAAACAACTATTTGCCAAATGAAACACTAAATAGTTACAAAACATCCCACGACCTCGGAGCAGAAGGCAGGGTCACTGCCCACTGCGCTAACGAGCCAGTTAAGGTTCGTAAAGTTTAGTTAGTTTTTCATGCATATATCCTTTCTGTCAACCATAGAACGTACACACAAGAATGTAGGCAGGCGATGAAAGTGCGCATGATGAAGCTTCAAGTAGTGAATTTGCTTCATAAGACAGTAAAGCATTCCTTAGACGCCTAGTCACTAGTGTTAGGAGGCGCTATGAGTGGATTGAATATTTTGCAATCAGGTTAAAAGGTTTGGAATTTAGTACCAGGTACTCTCGCAAGCTTGTAATATTATTGTTTCTTTCAACTAGTAAACCTAAAACTATCACGAAACGGAGAAAGAATATCTTACATCGGTTTAAAAACATAAAATAAAGCCCTCAAAGCGACTAATTCGGAATATTTTGTTGTGTTTTAATGTCCTTTTATCTAAATACTAATACGTGAAGCAAACACTTTAGATACCATTTTAAGAGAATTGCGCTTACAGATAAATCAGAAATTTGACACATTTATAGTTTATACTCGTATAGAGGGGGTGTGCGACTGCTAACCTAAAATAAATCCTCACGCACACCAATGCAAAACGTTTTATATGCACATGTATACATTTTACTGGTATACTTTAGGCAGCATACTTTTAGCGCAATGGGTAGTGACCCTGCTTTCCGCACATTCATATCATTTAGTTAGATTGTAGAGGATTTAGCAGTGGGGCGAGTTGAGATGACCGATTATCTCCCGAAATCTCCACCACCTCACGACTAATATCACACATCGACATTAATTCTGAAACACGGAGGATGTCGGATATTTGAAAACCACTGTTAGAATTTCTCACCCATTATCCGGCCGCGGTAAGAGTTACTTAACCTAGCCGTCGACTCAAATGCTGGCCACTGATTAAGCTGCGACTTCCTCACTATTTAAGTATGTATTTATTATGTATTTATAGATACTAGAGATCGCCGGCAGATCGAATTTCGCCCACAAACCTTTTTGCGTACATCGACATATATTGTTTAATTCACAAAAAAATAAAATTTGACAATTAATATAACATACGGTTGTCACACTTACGCTTTGATATCATCCAATACATGTGTGTGTATACGTTGTAAATCGTCTGGCATTAGTGTGCGTATGGTTTTCTTTTAATAATTTAATGTATTAATATTGCATATTGTAAAAAAATATTAGCTTTCGCACACCTTCCTCGATATGAGCTACAATTGTACTAAATTTCATACTCCTCCGTCCGCGCGTTTTTTTGTAAAATGGTACCTAAAGTTTTTGCTTCGCGTATATATTAAATATAAGATATATAAAAATTGTTTACAACTATAAGGGGTTGTTGTTGCGTCTATATGCTACGGTGGATACGGGGTTTTTTACCACCTTTATTTACACAGAAAAGTGATCACCGGATGCTTATCGACACAGTATTTCAATGCAAGTCGTTCGAAAAACGAACGGCTGTACGCTCCCTATATATATAAACTCACATTGACACTGTCAGCTATAAATAAGCGTAATGAACAGACAGACAGTCCGGCATCACTGCAATATGTATTGTTGACGAATACCCGCTTAGATTTATCTCATTCCTCGTCCCAACTGTTTATGTCTCCAGTGGATCAGACGTAAAAGCTTTTTTGTTTTTATTTATTTCTTACTTTTATGTACCAAGAACACACTGTGTTATAATTACTTTTGTAGCTAATTAAAAAAAAAACAGAACAACTTATTTTCTTTAAGACATCCCTTCCAGAAGGCCCTGAGTTGTAGAAGATAGATACAAAGCAGAATATGTCATTAAACCCCCATTCGCACGAGAGTTAAAAAAGCGTTGCGATAAATCTCGGCGTTGGCGCTTTTTTTAGCATTATATATCCTTTTCACAATTCTTTTACATCTTATTATACATTATGATTATATTAACTTAAGCTGTTTCTAATATCTCGTAAAGAATAATTGCTTTTTTCTGTTCTTTCTTACCAACTAATACACCAAAAAGTAAGAGAACTATTTAACCGCGTTCAAAATTGTACGCCAATGTTAACAGTGTAGGTAATGGGTGAATTTAAGATTGAAACGCACACACGGTAGAGTTAAACAGACCACACAGGATGTGCATTTGTCCGAGTTCAAATCCCCGAGATAACAAACGGGACGGAGAGCTCTCCGGTCTCCGCTACACTTATCTAAACACTTTACACACAAACAGAGCCCCCTAAAACAATTCTTTCCACGAACCGTCTTTTATACCCTTTGGTGGTTTGCGGTGCCATATGCTTTCCCTTTGTTCATGCCAGCAAATGTGTATTTTTATAAAACATGAGTCCAAACCAAAGTTACTTAGTGCAAAACAACTTGTAAACTTTTCTTTTGAATGGTAAATTGATGGTTATTGCTATTTAAAATATTTAATAGTGGTTTTAAAAATACACTGTCACTCTACTAATATATAAAACTGAATAGTTTGTTTTTTTTTTTTTGAACGCGCTAATCTCAGGAATTACTGGTCCGATTTGAAAAATTATTTCAGTGTTAGAAAGCCCATGTATCGAGGAAGGCTATAGGCTATATATCATCACGCTAAAATTAAATCTATGTTTTTAAACGAATTTTACGCGGACGAAGTCGAGGGTACAGCTAGTTACATATATACCGATCACAAGCGCTTGTAAGTAATTTCTTACTTTGATTTATATTATTACTTACTTAATTAAATTAAATAATTAATTGTAAATTGGATATACTATTTGGCTGGCCCGTTGGCGCAGTGGGCAGTGACCCTGCCTTCTGCTCCGGGGGTCGTGGGTTCGATTCCCACCGGGCGATACTCTAAAATTCTAGCCGTAACATATTTCATTTACCTAAATATGAAAAGTCCATGAGATATATATTTTCCACCTTAGCCAACGTTATACTCTTCTCTTGCCACGTGCAATTTTTTCTTTTATTTAAGACAGAATCCTAAGGTGGTGGTTGATTTTATAATAAGTATAATTTAATTTTCTAATTAGGATGAATTCCGCTCACAAAAGTCTAAGTTCTAAAGGTTGCTTAATCATTTGGCAAGCGTTAAACTATATTAAGCGTTATACCATATGAAATGAAACCTATCGAGGTAATGCTAGTCACGACATTTGTTATTCCGGAACTCATATATTATTCAACCAGTAAATGGAATGATATTGAATAGCAGTCGAAAATTGACTTATAATATTCCAAAATTATTCTTACCAAAAGTCAAACTGTCAATTATTTGTTCATGAAAATGTATTTTTCGTTAATAATTTTTTTTAGTCTCCAAGCAGAAGTATTAATAATCAACCTTTATTGGGTAACACAGGGGTTTAATCTTTGATGTGGCTGAGCTATTTTTCCATCCAGCTCTAGCACAGGTTTATACAAACTTATGTTTACTTGCTTATTTACTTAATTTTATTCCTAGTAATTTATTATTCACGCTAATTAAGATTTAATAACAATAGAATTTCTCCAATTTGAATACACTAGTATTCTAACAATTTTCCATTTCATTGGAAACAAAATGATTTCCTTAACGATTCCCTCTGTATCAAATGCCTCGAAGCATCGTTAAGGAAAAGAAGTATAATTCCTTTGAACACAAAAGATAATATTTTATTAACAAAGCTAATTACCAAGGCAGGAAAAGAAATGATTTCTTTCGTCTTAATGAAGGAACAGACCCATTTTTTCCCCGAACAAGATGTTACACTGAGCAAAAAATAAAAATTCGGTTGTGGATTCATTGAACTCTTACACTGTTTTATTAAAATTTATTCAACATTTTTACTATCGTTACGTACATTTAAATATAATACTAAAGAACCTTCTTAATTTATAAAGGTTGTTACTGTATCGTTAAGTTTTTTTTTTGTGTGGTTCTTGCTTTTGTGCCTATTGGCCTCAACAGCGTCACCGGGAGGGGAATGGGAAAACGAGGGTCTCAACCCGGATAGGAACCTTCTCACGAGAACCTCGTCGAACGCAGACGATGTAAGGAGGCAAATGACAATGTTAAACCTGCTTAAAATAGTCAGACATTCGTATCGTCTATAACGAGCATGCTTAAAGTTTATCGTTCCGTCTCTAATTGCCGCTGGTCAATAGCCGTAAGCAACCACCAGAAAACTAACTAGCTAGTTAGTTTTCTGGTGGTTGTCTGGTGGTGGTGTTGTAACCCTATTCCGTGCCTTTCTCTCAATGATATTAGAAATAAATGACAAATTATTTATTCATATATTCAGATGATAGTAAGTACTTTTTCTATATAGATACAATTTATGAACTATTACAATCGATTAAAGAGGCTCTGAAATCTAAACAATTTTCTAAGGCAAACTGACATTTATTTCGGAATTGTAAGCTCTTTTAATAATCTTATTATAACATATAATAAGATAAACAGACGAACTTATAAAAAAATATATTTCAGCATTAATATTTGCAAACATATTTATTTTGAATTCGTTTAATTTCAAGTCTTTGCAGGACTAAAATAGAAAAAGGAGTCGGCTGGGAGTTTAAGCCTCTTAACGACCGTTTTATTCAGCGGCCATATTTCGTCCGCGGCCCCTTTGATAACGTAATCCGGCAGGATCACGATAGTTTATCGTTGAGCCTGTTAGAGCTGTGCGAGTTAAATAAGCTTTGATTATACTTTTAAATTACCTTTTTAATGCCGGAGCCAGACATAGTTCAAAGTGTTTGTACACTTTTGTCCTTGAAGTCTACAAAGTTCTACAAAACTTTGTGCAGTTGCACAAAGTCCGCGACCACACTACATGAACATTCAAATGAAGCCATGTCTGGCTCCGGCATAATACAAACGTTTTCATTAAAATGCTTTCAAATATTTATACGTCAATATTTTCTATCAAGATGATCACCATGTATATTGCACACGTGCGTGGCCGGGGCGGGTCGCTAGTATGAAATAGAACCAAAGTTAGAAGCCTTATAGTTTGTCTCAGCGTAGATCCACTAACTACAATCGACCCTCTTGTCATTACATCTTTGCAAGGTCCATAGATTTCATATATATTTCGGAGTCCACCGAGAAATCTTCATAATAATCCGTCCGGTAGACCGTAACGTGAATGCCAGCCATAAGTGTGACAGTATTAGTAGACAGTTAGATGACAGTGGCTTGGCTTGATTTTTAAACGTTTTTATTTAGTTTCACTTATTTGTTTTTTGAATCCAGTCTTGGAAGCAAACTTACAACCAATTCCTGATGTTCAATAAGACTCAAATTTGATTCACTTATGTATTTTTGGTGACAATATAATAATACAGTATCATGCAGGAGGTCTGATGGGGTCAAGAGGTGTGGTATATATTTTAGTGCTTATACAGTAAAAGCTTTTTTAACTATTTTATTTAATTTGAGTTTATCAAAGGTATGTTTAAACATTCGCGATTTTAATGAAAGGCAAAAGATAACGTTTAACAAATGTAGTATTTAGAATTTTATGAAAAAAGACATTAAACGAAAATAACAATCAAGAAATCAAACCAAACAAAACTGGTGTGTGGAAGATGTGCTTGAACCCTAATCATGCTCCTTCATTAAATTCATTTAGCATTGCTTTTGCGCATCTACCTTCTACCTATATATTACCTAGATATGAATATTACACGCGAGTAGTAATTAACTGCTGTGTGTCATTGAATTACAGAGACGTAGTCGTTGACCCCGGTTGACATTCTTAAGTGATTGTCAACGCCTTTACACAGTGATGACAAATTTAGGAAAGATGTTGACCTTTGAGTTTAAGAGTTATAAGAAATAAAAAAAAGTAATAAAGACAAGACAAGAAAGTTCTAATGAAGAGTAAAAAAAATACCACATACATTTGATAAGATCACTGAATTAACGGATGGACGCAGTCGTAGGTTTTTGGTAGTGCAATATAGAAAAAAATAGATGAAGCGTTAAAAAATCGTTTAAATTCAAGGCCACTGAACCTCACATGGCGTATTATAGATTACATGCATTCTTGCACTCTGTGATGCTTCCCACGGAAGTGAATCGCTGAGATTTCCGCGTGAATGTATGGACCTTGCTATTTTATTATTCTTATTGTTTCTTTTTTTTTTATTCCACAGCCACAGATGCAAGCTTCTTGCAAACTATTGTTTTAGAGTTATTGAACATTCTACATTCTTAATGTTAAAGAGTTATTATCTGTATGCATTGGTGAGGACTTATACCTCATCGAAATTTTGTTCCGGAGTTTTGAAAAAACCCAAAACAACGTTAATTTTTTAATATTACGACGCCCATGCCCAGCCGACAAGGCATCTGCACCACCAGAAGGCTCACAGATGCCTTGTCAGCCTTTAAAAAAGGATTTGGGCCACCGGGAACGTTCACAAAGAGAACAAAACGCGACAAAAATAACAACACTTGACGCACAAGCTTTAAGCTTAGTTACAGGAGTAACAGCTTAAAAACAAGTTCGACATATATACATCTACTACTGGTAGGAAGCCATTAAACCAATAATTACGGTCGTATTCAAATGCAATGGTTGTAGTAAATTCCTATTTGATGATTTCACGAGAATTAGGAAAACATACTTCTTTCTTTATGCAGGTTTTCGCACCTATTTTACTCTGTGGTGTAATTCTACCAAGCCAGAGATGTATATATTATTTCTTCCAACTACGCAGTAATGTTATCACAAATCACTACTTAACCAATCACAAAGAAGCTATTTTCTGCTTACAAAAACAGTGCAGTAATGTTGAAAATTTCATTACTGTACTGTTTTTAATTAATGCACTGTTTTTTATTTTCATATAAATTTATCACAGAGATTTAATGTCTCCGATTAAGTTTCATATAAATGTATGCACTGGATCGAAAAAATTGACTGAATAAATTCGACGAAAAAAAAACAAATGGCGAGAATTCTTATATCATTGAAAAACTTACTATATATTTAACAAGAAAAGTTTAAAAATGGAAATGAACAGCAATGAAGTTGAAAGAAAGGTAGATTACCCACCTTGCTGAAGTAAGTAATTAATACATTTGTGTTAATGTAACATAATACACTTGTGTTAATTTAACATAATACCCGTGCATTAATGAGTCACTTTGCGCTCGGTGTAATAATCTATATAATTAGAATACTAAATCTGTTTTCAGTTTGAAAATTCACATTCAAGATTGGATCTGCGAAGCCCTCAGCAACTAGAAAGAGAAATAATACGTCAAAGAGGCTTAGTAGAAGGTAGAAGAGCAGCTTCTCACCCTCATCTTCTAGACGAACCGCAACAAAGACATGAAATTACTTCTCCTCAGATGCACGATCGGTCTAGAAGAAATTCACATGGGAATTTATTAGACGGTATACCTAACGAAAACGGACCGCCTAGAAATACTGAAGAAAGGGAATCGGATGACGGAGGTTTTAGAATGAGACTGGCAGCTCAAAGTAGGTCGAGTATTGAGGAGAGAATTCGGACAAGCGGACGTTCAATAGAATCTAGACAAGACAGAAGCCACGAAATGTACAGAAGAACACCCGATAGTCATAAGGAATCACGACGGACACCAGATTCTTTAGGAAAAAGACAGAAGGAAGAATTATCAACTGGTGAGACGCACGAAAGGAACGACGAAAGCGCAAGTCAGAAATCTGCAGATAGTGTTTACAATTCCAGCGGAAAAGCAGAAGCATATAATCCACAGCCTTCCTCTTCAAGGCAAACACCAAGTAGAATAGAAGATTTGAAGTCACACGGTAAAAAAGGTGCGAGTGGTTCCGGGGCTAGTTCAGGTGATTAAGAGAGATTAGTTAAAAAAGTTAGCCAGTTGTTTCCTGGAAAATTTCAAGTCACTACGACTAATAGTTGGGAAATCCTAGGGGGGACAGACGGACGGTCAGAGCGAAGGTATAGGGTGTCCTTGTAGGACTACGGTCCCCTAAAAATAGGTTTTTTTTTAATTTTACTATCTTATAATTTGGTCCTAAATATGAAATGAATAGTATTACGGTAAACGAAATTACTAATATTAATATTATAATTGACAGTCTTATTTTTTTTAATTGTAATATTTTTCAAATTGTTTTAATAATAATAAAAACATGTAAAACTTTACAGACTATGACAAAAATGGAGGTCAGTCTTCAAATGTAGACTCAGGCAGAGGAAGCGTTGCCTACTCTAGCGGTAGAAGACCCGATGCCAGTCTCCATGATACGTCTGCCGATTCGGACGCCGTGGGCACCAGGGTTCAACCCCAGCCTGGAACGAGTCAGCAAAATCCTGGACCCGGTACAATATTTACAAAAATTAATAGAGAATTAACGAAAAATGGCCAATTACAGCCCAAGATAAAATTCAAAATGGCTATATTATATTCATAACACTTAAGGCGGTCGGGCTGTACTTATAAACCGACATAACAGGCTGACTTGTTTGTAACTGGACTATATACATCCTCAAAAGAAAATGATAAAATTTTCCAATAAAATGTTTTTCTGGTACATTTTTCTGCACATTCTTTATATAGCGTCACAGAATATACGGTAGTTTTAAAGCCATAATGTACTTTTCTAAATAAGGTGAAAAATAGTTTTTTAATACGATGTACGCCGGAGCCAGATATAGGTCAAAGTGTTTGCTTGTACATTTTAGTCCTTGAAGACACAAAGTTCTGAAAAACTTTGCGCAGCTACACAGAATCCCCGGCCATACTACAAGATCATTCAAAAGAAGCTACGTCGGGCGCTGGCATAAGCGATTAAGGATAGACAATTATTGTCATTGGATAATTTAATTCTAATCAATCCTTTGCGTCCAATCAAACGCTTTTCTTTAAAACCTAATGGCGAAACAAACTATTATAAGAAATATTTATATTATATAATATATAATAACAACGTTTATTTGCAAACTTCGAATAAATTATGTAACAAAATTGGTGTTACAGTAGTCCTCAAATTAGGAAAACCCGTATTTTGGAAACTACCTTCCTTAATGAAGGAACAATCTTAGCAGATCTATTTAAAAAATAACGTTATACAAATTAAACAGGATTGAATATATTAACAATCGTTTCTTATTTCTCTTTAGCGGTGGAAAACGAATGGGCTGATTTAGTAGAATGCGAGTTGAGACAGATTTTGGAACCAAAATTATCGAGTATGAGGCTGGACAGTTCGGCCAGCTCAGACGGCTCTGTCACTCCACCTCTACCTCCACTATCGCCTTCTTCAGACCTTCATAAACGGAACAGGTGAGATAATAGTACAAATATTTGAAACATATCGCACGATGATATGTAGCCTATATAGCCTTCCTGGATAAATGGGCTATCTACACTGAAATAATTTTTCAAATCGGACCAGTAGTTCGTTATTTTTACTACGTACGTTACGTACGTTACGTACGTTACGTACGTTACGTACGTTACGTACGTTACGTACGTTACGTACGTACGTACGTACGTTACGTATTAGCGCGTTCAAACAAACAAACTCTTCAGCTTTATATATTAGTATAGGTTAATACTGTTTAGGTATCTCTAACATTCCCGTCTTCCCTCCTAGTAAGCTTAAATTAAAAGGTTGTATTAGGAGTGGGTGGGACAATATCCCAGCGGCGTTGGAGTTCGAACCGGGTACCTTGCAAATCTCTGTATATCCTTTCTACCGTTGAGCTATTGAGAGTCATTATTGTTAGTATAGGTGAAGTCATCCATAAATAACGTCCTTATACGATTTTTAACACTTCCCCGCGTCCTTGTCACAGGTTTTCACAATTTCAAAACCATCTCTCCCTTGGTGTGACTTCACATAAGAAAACAGCAATTTCTTTTAATTATTTTGTGTAGTTCTAGTGGCCCCGGCAGACGTGGTCCTGCCTAGACGTTGGGTTACTTACTATTTACTACATTCTATTATTCTATTATATATTATTATATTATATATTATCCCCGTTCCCATTCCCGTTCCCATTCCCGTTCCCGATTCCTTTCCAGTTCCCGTTCCATGACGGTTCACTATTTTGGCGTTAATGGCTTAAACATGAAAGATAGATGTATGGGGTCACGTATTTTTTTTTAATTACTTAGGATAAAAATTTCCTTCATACACTATATACGTGTAACTCTAACGGTATTTGCAGCGCAGGCTAGAATAGCTCGCAGATTGCAGAATTTTCCTCTACTTACTTGACATTTATCGTTATATTTTGGACAATTTACAGAATATCTGTATAACTTGTAGCCTATGTGTTATTCTAATGTATAAACTGTATTATTGTAAAGTTTTATTCAAATCCATTCAGTAGCCTTTCCGTGAAAGAACGTCAAATATACATCCATACATCCACGTGGACAAACTTTCGCGTTTGTAATATTAGTAGGATGTTAACAGTAGACAAAATATATATATTTTGACGTGTAATATCACACAGCTTTTGACTCCTCTGTCCGCACATAATGTCACGCTTTAGTGTAAACCCACCCGTTAACATTAATGAATGAACCTAACAAGTATTCTGGTCAAAAGAGGGGATAGTATGAAAGAGTGCATGTAAGAAAGAATGTCTGCATGAGTGTGTGGATGAACCCTAAAGCAATATCGTCGGGTTTATGGGTTGTGATCCAAATCTAAAATTGCCTTTTACGCACCAAGTGATTGCTTCGGCTTATCAAGGCACGCAGCCAATGCCTTGTTACCCCACTTTGAAGAGGACGACGTCTTCGTTACAATTGAAAATTAGTTCCTTCATAGTACAATAACATATTAGCTTTGACCAAGCCTCGGAAACAAGACGGATTAGCCGGATTTTATTCTAAGGATTTAATTTTAATAATTGTTAGAATAAGAAATTTAATTAAGAATAAGAAATTTTTTTAGTTTATAATTTATATTATATTTCTACTGGTGTAACTGTATTTTGTACAATTCGTTTATTGATATATTTAATAGTTAAAGATTATAATTTATTAGTAATTTATAATTTATATGAAGAAGATTATATTAAATAGAATATTTATTTTATTACCTATAAGATTAATTTTGGGGAGATTTTTAAGTTGAATATTTTTTTCTTATCCTTATATAATTGATTTACCTTTTCATATAAAAATAATAGTATTACATGTAGTATTTTTTGGTATAATAATAGGATGATTAATTAGAAATATAAATATTTATTCTTTAAATACATTTTAAAAAACTTATAATTTAAGTTTTTTTTAAGTTGACGGAGATGTAGATCTATATGTGCAATAACATTAAATTCGAAATTTAAAAAAACCCCGATACTCCGCTCGGGTATGTTCAGTTCATTGTCAGTAAATTAATCCCCTACTAGTCACCATTAATTTAAAAAAAAAAAATGAAATCGCTGCATCCCTTCGGGAACTACGATGCCACAACAGACAGACACACTCACACCCACACACACACACACTACGTTATTTCAGGTCTTTTAACATCCCGCGGCTTTTGATATTTCGTAATAGGTGTAGTGTAGTGTATTAAGTACGGCAGATATTAACCTCACCCCAAATTTTTCTACTTCTGATATTCCTTAACCGTGTACACAAGGCTTTGTGGTGAACATTTTATTTATAATTATTTTATAATTACTTATTAGACAATTATACTACCTAAAATAGATCAGGTATTTAATTTGCGACATAAAAAGAGGATAAAATAGCTAAGAACTTATAATAAATGTATATACCTAAGTAAGATTTAAGTAGGTATATGAAATATTTCAACTTACTTAAGATAAACATGTTACAGTAAGTATTTCTTTTATCTGCTGAAGTAGTGTATAATATTCATCATCACATCATAATTTATTTTTTTCAAAGTACGTAATATAATTAAACAAACAATACAATTACTGTGTCATTACCTTGCGTATTATCTTCAGCTCCATCACTCTCCACTTCACTTCCGACACTAACAGGGCTCTCCCTCTTTTCTTCTTCTCTAGTCTTATTTGTTATTTGCGTAGGAACACCAGCACCAAACACCCGGGACAACCACGGCTCAGGATAACCAAGCAGAAACGGAAAGTTGACCGCATTCTGTTGCAGAAACGGTGCGTTCAAATAATATCTCATCCTATTTAAACCTTCCGATCTTTCACCCTCTTCATCCTCTGATTGTCTAGAATTTTCTGAAATATTATTCTCTATGTCTATTTCTGGTGATTTTCTATCTCCAATTAAAGATTCTATAGAGAACGGTTTAGGCTGTTTTCGCTTAGTCTGCGACTTTAATTCGGACTCCATTGCACAATACAAAAAGTTTATGTAACACTGGCCACAATCACTCGCGGAGTTGAAAAATAAAATTCAAATTCGGAACGCGGGATGCGTGCGCTTACCGCCGCATCGTAGTGATGTACTCGCAGTTTGTCGACCGAAGTCGCCACGCCCACACGGGGTGTAGACGAAAATGTAATTTCATTTTATTAATGCATCACGTCGGCTAAGCGAACATAAGCCTTATTACTACCATGATAATACCACTATCATTATAGAAAACTTTCATTCCGTAACATCTTAGGCGTTTACATTGCTTAAATATTATCAACCTTATTGTTCACGAAATAACCGTGTTATTCCAGAAATAGAATTTGTTACTGCGTGGTGGGTGTCGTATTCTTAAAACAAAACTTAAAGGGCTCGTACCATAGAGTACGGTTTTGGATAGCGAACATTTTTTTACAATGTTTTGGAACCGCGCAGTGAATGATTAAGAACAGTTTGCTGTTTTGTTGGACAGAGATGATAGGAGTTTTTGTATGCTTAGAAGAGAGATAGCGATATAGATATTTGTGACCGCTTAGTACACTGGTAATTGGTGGTGATCAAAATGTTTTGCCAGCGTCAGCGCTTTGAATAAGTTTGTCTTTTCGTGCCCCGTTCAAGTTCTATTCATACTAGTAGAATGTATCAATTCTCAGCAATTATTTTTTTTTAATCATCCTGTTTTATTGGAGGCATCTTTCTTCATTGACTTGATTGTAGTTTTCAGATCGGATCTCTACTTATCAAGTTAATATGGTACTTTATAAAAATAGGTATAATTATATACCTCTGTTGAATTTTCGGTACATTTAGTAGGTATTAAAGAACATCCATATTAAATAATTGAAACAGGTTTTCACTTAATTGAAGAGGAAACAGATATAGGTACCTACTAGACTTTGCTATATTATTATATGTGGACAAGGAATCCTTATACTTTCGCTCTGTTCGTCCATATCCACCAGCAAGATGGTGTCCCCCCTCCAGGATTTCTAAACTATTACACGTAGAGACTTGAAGTTTTCCATATTAATTAGACATACTAAAACTCATTACGAAAATTAATTTCAGCGAAATCGGATATCAACCTTTGTAGTTATTTAACAAACACCTTTATCGCGCATCGCGGAAGCTTTCTATATAAGCATGTATTGACACGCTCTTGGATACTTATTTAATAATTTATTAATACTATTAATAAATTATTCACCATGTTTGTTTCATCACTAAAAAATAGCTTTTAATTTTTTTTTTCTTTTTTTTATGTTACAAGGGGGCAGACGAGCAGGCAGCAGGCACCGAAGTGCCTACCGGCGCCCATACAGCCCGGGCAAGGAGGAGTACCTCGAGGCCCGTACGCCCTGAAGCCTAGGCCGAAGGAAGACACCCCTGATTGATATTTTGTTGAGCCACCCTTATGATTTAGTGGTTTAAAAGATAGTTCACAGTTTCGGAAGGGTTTCAAAACAAACACTGTTTTACGAGTAATTTAGAATTTAATAAATCTTCGTTTCGGTTCGTAATTAAAAATGTTAAGTTATCTGTTATTCATCATAGATGGCGCTATGACGAAAATGTACGAGTTATCGTTGTGTTTTATAAATTGTATATATAGACTAACGAATGAAATATGTTTTCCATCGATAACTGTCCTTCTCGTTGGCATAGAACCATGAAATTTAACAAGAAGATATTAGTTTTCTGTCTGAAAATTCGTTATTGCATCAGTGTGTTTGTTTCTATCTGTTAGTTTATGCGTCAAGAACCTGTTTCTAAGGAATGTATAAAGATATAAAGTTTAACTTTATACCAAATACTGAGAGTTACGCAATACGCTCCCTTAACGAGACATTGTGCGAGAACATCAACCCTCTAAATATACGCAATCAAAAGATATGGCTGTATATATCGCATGTCTCCTACTAGTAAAATGTATGAAAATGGACTCAAAACCTATATGCTACTTTCAGTTGCCCTAGAACCATGAAATATGGCAAGAAACAATGTCTTATAGCAAAGTTAACGCAATTATACAAAATCCGTAAATTTGTAGTAATATCACAAAAAAAAATACCAAGACTGTCATGTGACAGTCTTGGTAATTCCACAAAATTAATTGGATTAGTACCTTTCATGGGATTGGGAGAAGTACTAATCTTACTCGTAAAATACCTTGCAAAAGTATAATGTGACAGTACGGAACCCTCAGTGCGCGAGTCTGACTCGCACTTGCCTGTTTTTTTTTATATATTAATAAGTTAAGCGAAAACTTTAGGTACCATTTTATGAAAATTGCGCGGACGGAGGAGTGTAAAATGTGGCACAATTGTAGTTCATAGAAAGGAAGGAGTGCAAATGCTAATATTTTTTTTATAAAATGCAATATTGATATATTAAATTATTAAAATAAAACCACAGCACAACAAAACCAGACGATTTACACCATTTACACACACATGTCTTGGATGATGTCAAAGCGTAATCGTGACAAACTTATGTTATATTAATTGTCAAATTTTATATTTTCTGCGAAAAGAATACTATATTATGTCGTCATACACAAAAATGTATCTCGATCTCTAGTACGAATTACTTTCCCCAATAGCGATATTTTCGTATGGACTTAAAGTACAACCTTAATTGCTTAAGTAGTCATGAGAAGGTGTGCAAGTTAGACTCCAACTTTTTTTATCAATGATTGATGGTAAAGTGGCACAAGTATTAATTAACACTTCATCGAGTGCTAAGTGCACTATCTCATGACCACTTATACAATCTTCCCTTTAAGAAATCGTCGGCTATTAGCCAAGTTAATAAGAAATAAAAACGATTTCGAGAAGAGTTAGGTTTGATCATCGATACCTCAGGACAAGGAACAGGAAACTCTAATGATAATAACACTGCGAGAAGAGTCTTTTACAATAGTATATGTTCTGCAAAAATTATAGGAGTCAATAAAACATTGATAAAACGACTTTATGTTATTTTTTAAGCTTTGTCTTCAGGCCTTATGGTAGATGCACAAAACTTAGGAAAGTATGCTATTGAAACAGCAAGATCATATACACATGATTATAACTGGTATTACATCCCCTCTTCTGTGCACAAACTTCACGAAGACGAATAGTTCACGAAGAAAGTATCTTATATAGTAGTATCTTATTTAATAGTCCTTCGCTTCCCTCTCTTTTCTCCCTCGTTTTTCCTGTTCCCTACCCCTTGGGGAGAGAGGCTTCATAAGCATCGTTCTGCAACCTTTCTAGGTGAAGAAAAATACCGAAAATAAACACAGAATGGTGCCTCCGTGAGGTGCAAATAGGATCCAATCCGAACATGAGGCGGACTCCTGCAGCCGAACCGACTCCGTATATATTGGCACGTCATTCCTGCGGAGATAACCGGGGAAGGCAATGGAAACTTTTAAACGAACACGTGAATTGGTGAAAAACTTTTCCCTTTTTATAGGAAAAAGTTTCAATTATTTATGAATTAGTTTTCTTAATGAGTTACATTCTAGAAGGGTTGATAGAAGTGGCACTCTTGAACCGACTTCAAGAAAGGCACAGATTCTCGAGTCGACTGTTTATCGTTTTATGTTTAATACCTCAGAACTTTCGATTGGATGAACCAATTCTGATGATTCTTTTTCTATTTGATAGCTGGGTGGTTCCGTGTGGTCCTTTTTCAATTTGGTCCAGTACTGACAATTAGAAGTCGTTTTTTTTTTTGTAGAAAAATTTTTATAATTATTTCATTTACACGTCTTTACGCTCACTTGGAGGAAAAAACAAATTCCCTTGTGGAAACAGTTGCCTGCTTCGGTATTTCCGAACGGATACGACTTAGAGACCTTCAAGAAAAGAGCATACTCATTTCTCAAAGGCCGGCAATGCATCTGCGGTCCCTCTGATGTTGCAGTTGCCCATGGGCGTCGGTAGTCACTTGGGTGAAAGCTGGCTGCACGTTTGCTCCTTATTAAAAAAAAAAGAAAAAAAAAACAGACTGATATTCCGAGCAATCTTTAAAAACATGAATTTTAATCGAAATATATACTGTTGTTTTATTACTTGCCTACAATTGCGCCTATAATGCTTCAACAAGACTTAAAAGGGCATATGAAAGCCTATGAGGTGCTTGTGAAAGTTTTATAATGCGGAACCTTGAAAAACACGCAATATTTCAAACGGTTGATGAATGGAACGACACACAAGCTTAATTAAAACTGGTCACGCGATCCTATTCGATACCTATCGAGTTAGGCGAAATAAATACTGCAGTTTAAATATAGAATTTATGTTTTACATATATCATATATTATATCAGTATATCATTGGTAGAAGTATTTCTATACTTAATATATAAAGCTGAAAAGTTTGTTTGTTTGTTTGTTTGCTTGAACGCGCTCATCTCAGGAACTACTGGTCCGATTTGAAAAACTCTTTCAGTGTTACATAGCCTATTTATCGAAGAAGCCTATAGACTATACATATATCATCAAGCATTTTATTTTTCATCTAATTTTAAGCGAACAAAGTCGCAGGTATATTTTTCTTGTACAGTTATCCATAGTTTAAAAATCGAAAACCATTATCACGTTATTTCCAAGAGTTTGGAACACTGGCCACAAAAAGCGAAGGGTGGACACTTACTCGTGTATTTTCATCATCCAATATTTGGTCAAATAATGGTCCAACATCCAACTGTATAATTTCGTGGATCTTATTACGAGAGGTTAGCCGTAAGATGCAAACGAGGAAGTAAGAGTTCTCGGCGCTGCGCGAATTTTATCGGGGATTGGTAATTTTCTTTGATCCCTCATCTATATTCAATGATCCAGGCATCGTAACGCTACGTAAGCGAATTCATTATATATACGGAATCACACGGAAAAATTCTACCCCTGCATGCGCCTTATTCTGTAATATAGGCAACCTGCTTTTAATAATAGGCTCTCAAATGTGTGTATAATTTGAATATGTATTTTAATACTAGCTATAC
This sequence comes from Charaxes varanes, assembly GCA_024363005.1. Lineage (NCBI taxonomy): Eukaryota > Metazoa > Arthropoda > Insecta > Lepidoptera > Nymphalidae > Charaxes > Charaxes varanes. Next base: position 19,656,516 of record JANCMC010043217.1, on the reverse strand, counting down.
CCGCGACTTTGCTAGGGTAAAATCTGGTATAAAAAAGATTCAAATTTCCGCGTCCGCGTAAAATTAGGTAAAATACGGAACCCTAAAAATAGATTAAATTTTAGCGTGATGATATATAGCCCATCTAAGCCTTCTTCGATAAATGAGCTATCTAACACTGAAAGAATTTTTCAAATCGGACCAGTAGTTTCTGAGATTAGCGAGTTCAAGCAAACAAACAAACAAACTCTTTTGGCTTTATATATTAGTATAGATATAGTTTTTTTTTATATATTTTGCTATACCTATTTGATTATGCTACTTGTAGATTTGTAAGTAATCAACTGATACGAATAAGAAATGATTGTTAATTGAATGTGGCAAAGTATTTAAATCATTGAAACAAATGTGTTTGCAGTAAGAAATTTATAAAGTCGAGTCTAAAAATTTTTACACTCGACTCGACTTTAATACTTGTGTTGCCTAAAAAAATAACTAATATATATGCTAACTGGTTTTTAACCGACTTCAAAAAAAGAAGGAGGTTATCAATTCGAACCGTATTTTTTTTTTAAAACATTATATATATATACCCTCTCCACTACATTCAAAAGATTGTAGATGTCTTAGAAATGTGAGATGGAATCTATTTGTTTTTCTTCAATGCAAAAAAAATTGCCTGAAGAATTTCTTGGAAAACAGGTAACTGCTTCGTATTTCTTATTTCTTAATTTGTTACTTTATAAATAGATATTTAATCTACGTTGAAGAATATAATTAATATATAAGAGTATAATAAAAATATGCAATTTGAAATAACATTTATCGTAATTTGGATGACCTTTAGAATTTTAGTGTTTATTTATTTTTGGCTGTCTCAAGTACACTTTAAAGCGGTTTATTTACCTAAGATAAAAACAAGGGTTTAATTGAATATGACGTAATATTGTAAGATTTAAGAGTGAACGTTATATGGCTTCTGGGTTACTTTAAATATTTTTTCTTCTAACTACGTTATCTATTACGTTACTACACAACCGATTAGAAACCATTGTTTGCTTAGAACCTAAACAGTGCAGAAATCTTGTACGAAATTTAATTATTACACTGTTTTCATTACTGCGCTGTTTTTTATTTTCATGTAACTTTACCACAGAGGTTGAATGTCTTCTATTAAGTTTCATATAAAATATATGGTTTGGGTCAAAAAGATACTGGCTGAAAATAAAAATCGACCAAATTAATTCGAAAAAAAAAAAGCAAAGGGCTCGCTTTCTATACCATTGCAAAACCTTGATACTACATATGTAGCAAGAAAAGATTAAAAATGGAAATAGACAGCGATGTAGTTGAAACAAAAGTGAATACGCACAATTCCTTAAGTGACTAATGTATGCACTCCTGTTAATTTTGTGCAACCAACATTGCGCTCGTGCGTTAATGACTCGCTTTCCGCCCGGTGCAATAATTTACTAATACGTATTAACGTGAAGATAAAATAACCTATTTAATATTAATAGTATATTAATAGAATAATGAAATAAAAAATCTAATAAGTAGAAAATACCAAAAAGATTAAATATTTTACGTAGTCTTTGTTCGTTCTTCTTTTTACACAATACAGAAGAAAGAAGGAAGACAGAGAAGATTTATTTATCCTCAAATTTCCGGTATAAACTAATCTATGGGCTTGTTTTGACGTCAGGGATAAAACGGGGATATTCCAGTTACTCAGTAATTACCAAATACAATATTTTAAAAGAAATTAAACGTTTCGTGTAACAATATTCGCATTAAAAATTGCGCTTTGTAAGAGAAGGCCGGGAAAGAGGCGGCTGACATCTTATTACCTCGTACATAATTCTTACGTTAACACGTCGTATAAATTCCATCCTGTTTCCTTATTTTCTACTTAAGCTCCTACTAACCATATTGATTTATAAATTACTTGTTATACTATATCATAGACTAACATTAGACAGTTACTACATAGTATAAATTAAAGTCGCTGTCTATCCATCCTTAATCTACATGTAAATACAAAGTATTCGTCAAACGAGCCCAAAGTCAATGCTGTTATATAGCATTATAACGGAGTTCCTATGGCCTCTTTCCAACTCCAGCATCATAACAGTTCCATGTCATCATAATAATGCATTGTCACCCGATATACATCTTCTTCTTCAGCGTTATCCCGGTTAATTACCAGGGTGCCCTTAGATTGCAAGGGATATTTCTGTGGGGCGAGTTAAGATGACTGATTGCCATCTAACATCATCCTCGGAACCCCCACGATCTCTGCAAACTTACGGCTAATATCACAAAGTGACATTAATCGGAACCCACTGTTTTACGTGCCTTCCGAAACACGGAGGAGGTCGGATATTTGAAAGAGCAGGGCTAGAATCACCTATGTCCTATACCTACGATCTATTTCTATTAATCAGAAGAAGTCAGCCCAGATACTATAATATCCAGTTATCTACAATTAAAGTTTTGATAGGGAAAATCTGTTCGATGTGAAAATAGTCTTTTAATTTAAGCCTGAAAACTCAGGCAGTATCAAAACTCAATCAGAACTTAATGGCAGGTCTCAGCCTAACCAGCTTTAGGTTAAGGGGAAATTTCTTTGACGCGAACTTCAAAAGTTTACTAACTATGCTTTTTTAGAATCCATTTAAAATTAAAAATTTCTAACGCTTCTTATCAGATATTTGATTTCTGTTGAACTGAGAATTTTTTAGAAGGATTTTTTTTTTTTTTTTAATGTTACAAGGGGGCAGACGAGCAGACAGCAGGCACCGGAGTGCCTACCGGCGCCCATGGACATCTGGTTCCACGTTTTCTTTGAGCCTGCGAATATTTCCCGTTGGAAATTGACTGTTATTATTAACTCCATTTAGACAAAAGGTCAAGACGTATATTGTAATTAAATTAAATCAAATGCACCTTATGAGCTTGAACAATGTCAGAGCATCCTTAGATGTTGGATGGGCAAGAAGATGGGTAAACATACCGATATCTGTCTTGTTCAAACCCACAAGGTCCATAAGGGGTACAGATACTTAGAAACAATTTAATATGGTGGTTTTTTTTTTTTTAACGTCAGTTTGCACCACAGGCTAATGCTCGTGCCATTTGATAGTGCTATGTTCCAAATGATTGAGATTTCACTCTTCATTTCTATCGTTCCTCAAGTCCCTTATACAAATTCAAAGAGAGAAAAAAAAATATGGTGGTTAATATTCGTAAATTTTCAAATTTTCCGCGCAACTTTCTTACTTTTTTCATCTATTAGACCCATCACAATAACATATACAACAAAAAACAAATTAGTAAGTTCGGTCCAGTCCTTTACGTATGACGTCGTGAACGAGAAAAATTATGGTTCATTTATATGTATAATTTTAAGCTGCGATAATGGTTGAATAAAATAAATGAAATATCAAAACGCAAATTATTAACATCGGCTGAATATTACAATGTTAAATTATCATACAATAATTAAAGTAACACGCAAGGGATCAACAGCTCGTTAAATACGCTTTTTGCGGTGCAATAATTTACGATTAAATTTTGTAATACAAGACAGGGAATATATAAACTACTTAATATTCCTTTTGTAGCTGATCACATCGCAATTCTATTTAATCTCCTCTATTTTGAACTTTTTTTTTTTTGCATCTGGTAACATGGCAATGACATATTTTTCAGTTCTCGCCAATATGTATTGGGCAACGGGAATTTAAATATTCAATTAGGTAGTTTTTTTTCTGTAAAATAAGAGTCAAACCAGCAGGCGGTTCACCAAAGTGACTACCGATGTCCATGGACAACTGCAACACCAGAGGGCTCGCAGAAGCGTGACTGGCCTCAAGCATCTCTACTAATATTATAAAAAAGAATGAGTTGTTTGTTTGCAATGAATACGCTCTTAAACTATTGGACAAATTTAAAAAATTCTTTCGCCATTAGAATCGTAAATTATCCTTAGTAAACATAGGGGATATAATATTTTCAAAAATGTAAGGGATCTGTATAAAAACTTTCATAGTACTCGTGCGAAGACGGGTCCAGCCCCTGATTTAGTATTAGCATAAGAGAAGATCTTGCTTTAGCCTCAGTTATTAGTAGGGCTACCTGTTGTTTGTTAAGTAATTCTGCCACAATTTTTTTTTTATTAGAGATAGGCATGCGCTTGACTGCAATCACATCCGATATTAAATGTAGATGCGGTTTACAGTGGAAAAGGCTTGCCTAAAACCTGACTGGGTTTTTCTCTTGCCTTAAAGATACCCATGTTGTAGTGGTCTGGGAACACATTAGAGCAACGGACAAAAAGCTTGCATATTTCGGACACGCGCTGAGCCTTGAAATAATTTCATAAAGTAACATACAAAAGGTCAGTCCCAAGAGATCGGGAAATTATGAGATTAAAACCAGTGGGATAGGCTAGTTACATAATACGAGTGTAATGAAAGAATGGGAACAATTTTGCACAATCCGTTATAATGTAGGAATAACTCACGGCCAGCTGGCATAAATCTTACTAAATCGGAATACTCTTCTTAATCTATCCAAATAAACTCCAGATTTTTGATACAGACGTCTCGTTTGGGTACTTGTAATTTGTAAGGAGATTTGCAGAATAGCCTTATTTTATTACAAATAAGTGTGATCGGTAGTGGCTCAAACTTTCTGTGGATTCACTTCTATAAATTCAATTCAACACACGTCAAGTGAACACTGCTAACAATTTGTCAAACATTAGCTGGAAAGCACAACTGTGCGACAGAAGAATTGCGTGACTGTACTCTCAATTCTTTTACGGCTAGTTTTTGGCTCTTTGTCCTTGTGGACAACGCTACGTTGGCATGCGAGTACGAAGATGTTCGCTGTTTATGCAGCGATATTGCAGAAAAACAGACTCCAAAATGCACATATCTTTCTGCAGACAGAAAACCGAACAGTAGCATTTTATATACGAAGTCAATGAAGTTCGAAATGTCAATCTGTCATTAGCAAAATACGTTTTAAAATGGCTAACAGTCTGACTACTATGCATTTTTTTTCTCTACTTATTCGTATATACAGAGCTTCTAGTTTACAAAACGCCCAGTTTATTATAAACATTCTGTACATAGAAGGACGAAACGAGGACCTTTCGCTCCTAAAAGACTAGTTATTAAAGAAAAATGACCAAAAGCGTGTGATGGCACTCTTATATCGAAGGGTTCCGTATCTGATACGCTATAATCGTATTTGTTAAATAGCTTCAAAAGTTGTTGTCCGATTTCGTTCAGAATAATTTTCTTAATGAGTTTTAGCATGTTCTATCAACATGGAAATTTCAAATTTCTACGTCTAATAGTTTGGAAATGCTAGGGGGGGAGACCACCTCACGGGCAGACTGAGGGAGGGGCGGACAGAGCGAAATTTTTCTTGTTGTACTACGGAACCCTAAAAGACACAAAAAGCTGTTTATCTTTTATTGCGAGATGAAATATTACTTTAAGTTCCCATCTAGGACGAAAAACCCATAGATCTTATATCTTATACTAATATATAAAGCTTAAGTGTATGTTTGTTTGTTTGTTTACTTGAACGCTTGAACTTACCTCAGGAAGTACTGGTCCGATCTGAATAATTATTGCAGTGTTGGATAGCCCATTTATCGAGGAAGGCGATGTATTGTCACGCTAAAATTGAATCTGTTTTTTTTTTACCTTATTTTACGCCGACGATGCCGCGGGCGCAGCTAGTACTAATATATAAAGCTGAAGAATTTGTTTGATTACTTGAACGTGCTAATCTCAGGAACTACTGGCCCCATTTGAAAAATTCTATCTATATCCGATAAATGGATTATTTAACACTGAAGTGTTAAATATAAATAATCCATTTATCGAAGAAGGCTATAGGCTATACATACATGTATCATCACGCTTTTTCACCTAATTTTACGCGGACGTAATCGCGGGTAACAATTAGTATGTGATAAGTCGTTTTTTTTTTGATAATAAGAATAACGAGAGACGAGATTAGAGACAAAAAAACTAAAAAAAGTTTTTTAAAAATCGTGTAAAGTACTGTTGCACAGAAGAAGAAAAACAACTATTTTCTAATAGATATTCGCTATAATACTTCTAACTTGGGACATAAAATCGACATTTACCCAAACGAAACCTTGTGCAAAAGCTAGCGAAGAATAAACATTTTATCCGTTTTTAATTTTTTATTTTTTTTCAATAACAAACGGATCTCATTTAAATAGCAAACAAAGCGTTCATCTGGCAAAATGGAAAACGCGGCATGTAAATATAAACGACTAATTAATATGTGTACCCAAAACGAAGATAAATATAAACCTCCAATATTCGCGCTTAAAGCTGTAATTAATATAAGTACTCATTTTTGTTTATGTTACAAGGGGCAAACGAGCAGACAGCAGGCACCCAAGTGCATACCGACGCCCATGGACATTGGCACGACCAGAAGGCTAGCAGATGCGTTGCCTGCCTTTAATGACGAATTCAGGCCACCGGGAAGTCTTACAAACCGAACGAAACGCGAGAACAATATCATCACTTGACGTGACAGCATTGCCATATAAGAGTTTCTTGTAGGACTATGGAATCCGTTGCGTAATTTAAAAGATCTATGACTTAAAGAACGGGAAGGTTTTTTTTTTTTAAACGGACCAAGAGGCCCTATCGTTACTGCGACCAGTAAGATCTTTACTTTACTTAAGAACGGGAAGTTACCCAATTTATAAAATAGAGTGCGAAGATAAACACATAGATTAAATGTTTGGTGAAAAATTAATAAATTATCATCCGTGATAGATGTATGCCACAAAGCCGAAATCACAACCAAATGCTAATTAGTGTGTAACAAAATAGATAGAAGGGATTAATTTCGACGCGGCAGTCATTTGATCTCGTAAATCATAACTTCACGACCAAATGAAGCGATTACCGTTTTGGATATTGCGTTTCATGATACCACTACTTTGTAGGCAGATAAGCAGTTTTGATATTTGTCTTCCAAGTACGCAGTAATGTTATCATATTTCACAGCATTACCAATCACATAGGACACATTTTCCAAAACAGTGCAGTGATGTTGTATGAACTTTCATTACTGCACTTTATTTTAATTCATGAACGAGTAATATATTACTCGAGTAACGGATTCGAGATATTGTGATACAAGTCTCACCTGGTCCTTTGCGCTTATTTGGCATAATTAAGTAGTGACACATTCACCATCGATTCTCGCGAAAAGGGAATTCTTTACGGCGCGGAACTCGATGACATCGTGAGTTGATCAAATAATTCTTTGTATTATTTGACCCACTTCAAAACAAATTCTTGTACTGCTTTTCTTCCTTTGTATGTTACGTAATATTTGCACTGATTTGAAGCAGACTTTTTTGTTTTAGTGTGCTTTGAACGTGTAAGCATTGATTGTGAAAATATATAAACAATAGAGGGGATACCAATTCTTTTTTAGTATAAAATCTATGTCAAATAATTTACTGTAACAATTTTTTAAAGGAAAAGTTGAATGGAAGGAAATTTGCTTTTTTATTTTTATTTTACAAAAGGCAAACGGGCAGGCGGTTTAAGTCATTGACTCTCATGACCATGGACAACTGTACAATCAAAAAGAAGAAATGAGTTGAATATTTTCTTGAACGACCCTAAGTCTTATCAGTTCGGAAACACCGGACGTTGCTGGAACTGGTTCTACTAAGATGTCGTGTATTTTTTTAATACACTTTAAGAACTGTCACCTACCATAAAGATTAGTTGCATAACATCTTGTTAATTTGTTCTGTATACAAGTTGTTGTGGCGCAGTAGTTTATACATGTGGTTACGTAAAATGGTGACTGCAAATGCGATGTCTTTGACCTAGATCGTATCTAGGATTAACCTTTGACACGTCGTAAATTTAGTGTTTTCCAACTATTTTATGCATGATATTTAATAATATATCGTCTACTGTACCCATAAGCTTAATGCCGTAAACTCTGCTTTCCTTTTTTTTTTATTTTTTTTTTAAAAAGCTCACTGGAATTAGACGTTTTATTCGCCTCGCTTTTATACAATGTGGTCTATTCTCAATGGTCTATAATGACACACAGATTAAATTATATAACAGACAATTATAAAATATTATATTAGATTTAGGAATCTCTTCAAACCCTCCTTCTTTTCATTAACATAAAGTCGCTTCATTCGTAAAAAATGTGAATATTTTTTTAAGTCTTTAAATCTCTTAAACCCGAGCTATTTTATCAACTCAAAGCCAAAGAGGAAAATCACGATGAAGATAGTAAGATGTGCTTGAAAATACCTGACGGTGGATGAAAGAAAATGGAGGCTTTTGCTCAGCTGTGGGAGATATATTTTTATTTAAAGAAAGTTGGTAAAAGAGTGGACAGTTTTCTCTGCATTCAAAGTGAACACTTAAAGCTGTGCTATGTAGGACAGATGGGGTTAGTACGCTTTTGGAGATTAATGGAAAGTCGTAAATATTGACAGAAACATTAAAAGTGGTCACGTAGCTATATGTCTATACTGAATACATTAGGAGAAATTTACATATTATAAATATTATAGTTAATTTTTTATAATATTTCTAATTACTTATATATTTTTAATAAATAATATTGAAAAAAAATATTTATTTTTTATAAGAGCCTTGATAGTTCAACGGTAAGAGGAATGGATTGAACTCTGCAATGTACTCGATTCAAACCCCGATGCGGCTAAACTGCAAACTTTTACAATTTTAAATGTTTCACATATTAGGACAATATGCTATAATACCAGGGACAAAAAATTGTAATCCCCACTTCTTATGGTATTATGATAAAACGAACAAGTAAAGCACAAGGAAACATTTAAAATTGGAAAAGTTTGTAAATAAATTTGTTGTAAATCACAAAAAAATAATTTGTATTATTTTCAATATCTATCAAAATATATCAAAGCACTAAAGAAAAATGTGTAATGTGCAAGCTCGCGCAAGTGAGGGGCGGGCGTTAGGCGCGGTGTGGCGCAGGACGCCGCGCTTCGGCAGTATTTCCTGTATAGTTCGTCCATTATAAAACTTAGCAAGGATATTCTTTACAATATTACCTATTTTCATGAAAAAAAATAAAAAAAGTCGAAATGGTCTAAGTTTGTAAAAATCAAGCATTAAAAAATAAAACATAAAAATTTATGAGGAAAAAGAATTGATTTTCGTATTCAAGAATGCAATTAAAAAGCTCATTAAATGAAATAGTAAATCCAGTGGTTTAATTATTTTTCCTTCTCGTCTCTAAAGCCTTGAGAGTTTCTCTTCTCAAAGTCATCTTGCGATTCAAAACTGGTGTTCCTTGAATAACAAAATGTTTATTTTATGAAAAATGCAACACTCATACATTTTCTTCTGCAATTAAGAAAAACTGCTTCTTCTGTGTGGTTATTACATACGTAGGTCCACCCGTATCGTCCAAATTGCTAGTTTAAAAGTAATGGCCTTCAAATTTCAAAAATGGCCTAAGTTATTTTCAATTCTATTAAGACTGTTATAAATTCTAAGTATGTAATAAATCATAGAAATTCACTTCGTTTTTTTTAATTTGTGCGTAATATATACCTGGACCATCGTTGGCATTCATGTTAAAGAATCTTTTCTTGAAAGCAACATCGAGTGTGCCTATGTTTCGCTTCTTTTGCCTTGCCTTCTCCAGATTATGAATCGTCTTTCGTCTTCCCACATTCTGTGGTCCAGATCCAGAGTCATTGTCGTAATCATCGTCCAGTCCATTCAATTTTTGTAGATCTTTCACAATTGCTATAGCGTTTTTATCTAGAAGAGCATCTTGAGAAAGGTCCTCTGACTGTAAGTGAAATATTAAATCTGTCTATAGTTAAATTTAAAAAATTAAATACACGCTTATTGGTAAGGCGTATTAGATAGTCGACGACTATATTAAAGATAAAACTGCTTGGAGTTTAGTCACTCCAGCTTTGTACTTTATAGTTAACATGCAAAAATATAATTTAAACACAGTTTTGTAAGAACTATTTTTAAAAGTGTTGCGAGTTTCTTTCTGATTCTTTTTTTTGGCTCGACTCTTTCGAATCAGTGGTAGCTTTTAAAATATTTGACGATTGAAAGAGCATTTAAGAGTTTACTTGAATAAAATATTATTAATAGGTTCGTCAGAAGCGTTTTAAGTAGAAAAACATTTATTATTTAAGACTCTTGTAAGTATTCCCAAGCATGTATAGAATAAAAATAACTATACATTAGAAGCAGTAAAGTAAATTTATTTTATGTCAGTTTAATAGATAGGAGACAAGCTCCCTTACTTTATCAGTAAGTTATCATTAAGAATTATCCTATTCAATACTTCGCGTTTCACAATTGGACTCCATAAGTCAGACATTACACCAAAATAGAAATTTAAAAAAACATGCCTTACCTTCTTTGTACAAAACCAGTTCAATTCAGTCGATGCTAAAATATGCGATATGGTTCCAAATCTATGGAACAACATAGCGCTGAACTGAATAATCAAGATCAAAGCGAAGAAGAATACGAAAACAAGACCAATCGGTTCCAGTTGCAAGTATTCTTTTGATATAAGCACCTGAAATATTTAAATATCGATTAATTTAAATCCAACTTATTAACATAATAAACACAACAGCGAAAGCGATATTTATGCGAATTATACAAAATGTTCGATACACAAATGAATGAACAAGTAATGTGCAAAGTCGTGCATGAAAATTAATTACATGATTCTATGGCAACGTGTTTAAATCACAAATGTTGAAAATATAATAAATCAATACTGCTAATGTGCTAAGTGAGAGCCTTTGAGATATATGAACATGTTATGTGCTATATTAAATACGTCTAATCGAAAAATATAAAAGAATAAATTGCAAGAGACATCTGTATCGAGTCTGAAATTTAAATAATAATGTTAAACAATTCACCCCATCAGTGATCGGAATATGTACAAAGGGTACCAGCGTCTGTTAACGGACATAGAAGAAATTTAATGGAAGAGATTCCACCACCTTAAAAAGACAGATAGACTTGAAAGATTCACAGGGTTTCGGAAAGTGCAATTAATAAAGAGGTAAATAATAAGGGGTAAACAGCCGCTCCATGCATTCACATAGAAGCAGGGCCATGCTGTATATTGAATATAATATTTTTACTTAGAAAGGATCTTTAAGGTTTTAATAGGGAATGAGTGAAACCGTCGCGTGACGCCCAAGTTGTTTAGTCTTCGGTGTGTGAAGATTTAGAGTCTCCATGCTAGTGTGCCCCGAGATAGATCGGTTAGAGGAGACCGTTAGACTGGTGAAGTGACACACATAACTTTTAATATTGGGCTGTACCTCGCCTGTTTCCTCGACGTATGTAATGTTGGTCTTTACTCCCAAAGGCCAAATCACGTGGAGCGAGTTTAGGCCACCGGGAAGTCTCACAAACCGAACGAAACACGACAACAACACCATCACTAGACGTGACAGCATTGCCGCCACTTCACGCCGATCTCATGTGAGAAAGAGGTACTTGTACCCGGACGCGCCGGTCCAGTTCGGCTACAAGCATGACGCTACCTCTAATTATAAAATATAAGCGCCGTCACTTTTTCTTTGTTCAATACTACTTCATGATTTTTTTTAATTAGCCTATTGTGACCTTCTGCTGCAAAGGCTTCCCCCTTCTCGGTACATTTTCCTCTCTCTTAGTCCAGTTTCAACCACAACTTCCTTGCAAAGGCATCCAAATCATCGCGATTTCTTTTTAGGGTGGTCGAAATTGGCGTGATGATACATAGCCTTCCTCGATAAATGGGCCATCCAACACTGAAAGAGTTTTTCAAATCGGGCCAGTAGTTCCTGAGATTAGAAAAAACAAACAAAAAAACTCTTCAGTTTTATATATTAGTATACGATTTATTATACCTTACATTTAGTGGAAGCTTATCCCTATATATAACTTGAGAAAATCGAAACCCTTTCATGCACCATTCTCAGTTCGGCAGCCATTTTCGTCTTTCGTTATTTGAAATACAAATAGATCCGAAAATAGCCGAGTGTTGCCGCCCATTCGCACGACCATTATGCCAAAATACGGGTTCTCATTTCGTCCAGAAAGGTCCAAAATACGGTATGGCATCTGTTACCGATTCTATTCTAAGAGATTTTATTATACATTCGGTAATTGGACGGGTGATTTGTAATTATTGTGACTGAGGGGATATTTATGTATTGCAAACATGCTTAGTGCGTGTAATTTTAAATTTTGAAATTGTTCTTATCTATGGCTACTGGGCATGATTAATTCCACCAATGTCACGTTACTTCAGGAACAAAACATTGGTTAAGCTAAGAAAGGAGCAGAACACCTTCTATGGAATTTGTAAATATATCTATATATAAATATATTAAGCAAAAGATTTCGGTACCATTTAAAGAAAATTATGCAAACGGAGGAGTTGATATTTCTCAAAATTGCAGTTTATATAGAGCATGTTTTGCGAATGCTAATATTTTTATAGAATGCGCATTGTTAATACATTAATTTATTAAAATAAAATCTCATGCACACAAATGCGATTTGTCTTATACACACATGCATACTGTTATTAGTGAATCGCTGTTAAAGTCTAAACATGACAACCGTATGTCCTACATTAATTGTCAAATAAATGTCGTTGTTAGTACAACGAATATTAAATATTAGCTTTAAATATACAATTTGTATCCAGGTAGTATCTAGTAGATCTTCCTTTTTATCCCCTTAGTATTCCGATAACTGGTCAGATCCACCATGGTTTCGCGACCCTGAACTACCCTAGCTATTGTCACTCCCTCTGCATTGTCCCTGACAATAGTAACCGCATCCATTTTCTCATCTCCATCTACCTTCATATCCATTTACTCCATCATTTTCATTTACTCCTATCTCATTAGAGGTAGCGTCACGCTCTCAGACTTTTTTGTCTGCAACCGAATTGGCTCGTCCGGGTACCAGTTTGTCACATAAGATCATGTAATCATCTCAAATGATGGTACTGTTGTCGCGTTTCGTTCGGTTTGTGAGACTTACCGATAGCCTAATCTCGTCACTAAAGACCGGCAATGCATCTGCTAGCCTTCTGGTGGTGCAGTTGTCCATATGGATCGCCTGCTTGTTTACCCCTTGTAATATTGTAATAAAAAATATATTATTGTAAGTAAATCTAAAGATTTGTTTCCAAATTTTGACCAGCCGGCGATCTCTAGTGTATATTCATCTATCATTTACAAAATACACTACCAGATCATTGTAACTTACACGTTCAAACAATAGATACCTAACAACAATATTCGTTCTTCACTCTGTTTGTCCCCCTATTTCAAAGTCAAACAGTTTGCGAGCGGTCGAGTTAGTTTGTTTACCTTTGTAATTTACTGGATGCCGTTGCCTTGTGATGTATGTCCAAGCTCATTTATATTTTGAATTTATACACTTCTAATATAATATAACATGTAACAGACTGAAAGGTTTTCCAAAGAGCCATGTAACGCAGCATAATAGGTGTAGATTGAACTGATAGAGTTCCGAACACCACCTCGGAAATACCGAAGCAGGCAACTGATTCCACAAGGGAATTGTGCGAGGTAAGAAATTCCTAGAGAATCGCACGGTTATGTACTTATGGACATATGGATAATACACCCAGACTCAAAGTGGGAATCGAACCTAAGACCCCGGAGCATAAGGCAGGGTCACTGCCCACTGCGCCAACGGGCCAACCAGCAAGGAAGTTTATTGATTGTGACTTGTGACGTGTCTGAACCGAAATAAGAAACTATGTATGTACCTACTGTTAGCGTTTAAATTCTTTTCTATTTTATTATTGTATTTATTAATTTATATTTCTTTTTAGGAGGTCGTGACCTAATCAGTGGTCGGCATTTGAGTCGTACCTTGGTAAACGAGCTTTGCTCGGTATTTCTGTTGGTCAATTGTGTTTTTTAGAAATTATATTTAGATATGAATTACATAAGTATTGAAGATCTCTTCAATTAAGATAATTCTTAATATTTATTAATAATACATTATATTTCCCACCTGAATAACCTAAATATTCTTAGCATGAATGAAATCAGAACTCGTACGTATGAAATCCTCTACAAAGCACGAAATTTCATTTGACGTTTAGTCTCGAACGTAAAATTAAGTAAAACTATCGAGAATGTGCGTGCTAGGGTCTCAATATAAAAGGTAGGCTAGAGTTAGTAGAACCATAGTTAGTGTAATGAAAATTTTGGCAACAAAACTTCTTAGCTAAAGTAGCGAAAGTCGAGCGAAAAAAAATGTACTGAAAATTTAAAAAGTTTCAATTTATACATCCAAAATCAAGTCATATTACTCGTTTATGAACGTAAGATGTATATAATTTGTCAATTAAGCAAAATTGACTAAAAGCTTTACAGCATTAAACTTAAAAGGATTAGTTCGTTTTCAACCGTGTTGCAAGTAAGAAAAAGTATAAATCTTCCATTTCGGTTAAAAAGAAGTCTTAAAAAATTTTTCAATGCTCTTTGTTAGAATTGCTGGAAGAAGACCGAAAATTACTTTAGATGACTATCGTCCTGCCTCAGACACTAGTCGAATAACAAACAGCTTTAATTACTACTTTAACAAATATTTAAGTTAAGATGTCTTACACACAGTATTATAAATTTATTCCCTTAACGGAATAACTTATCGCAAATGATTTTAATACTCTAGTTAATAAATGTCTAAATTTACGATTAGCCTCTTCTCTAGGTGTCTTAATACAAATATATGCGCAAGAATATTGAAAACATAGTGTAAATACATGCCTATTATATAATTTTTTGCTTATAAACTATATGTAAAAACTTACATAGAAGTTCAGAATTACCTACTACAGGAAATCCTTGTGGACATTCCTTAAATTTAATACATATTAAAATGTTTATTAAGCACGTTATGATAATGTTGCATATCATATTTAATATTAATCGTTCTATAAGTTTAATTAAAATAGAACATACAGTCCTGTCATATGTAATTAACATTTAGTAAGGTAACGGCAGTAGCAAAGCCAATTAATTTTATCTGCATTTAGTAGTATATAACATTTCAAGTACTGGTATATGAGTAGTGTAACAGTCTTAATACACTCGGGTGCAAAAATACCCTACATTTTTTTTATTAAAAAAGATATATATTTTTTAAAATATCGGATTAAAGGTAATTTCAATAAATATCCATGAAATGATCTTTAATCATATTAAAATAAATGTTTTCACATGCCATTTCGTTGCACCCGAGTGTATTTTATCATCATCAATTTAATAGTAAATGTAATAGATAAATAGTAAAGTAAAACTAATAGATCAGCAACCAAAATGGTACCTGTAATTCCTAAATTTAAACAACTATATTTTTATTATATTTACATCTTTAAAAGGAGCTCACTAAAATTCGATTAATCTTTTATTAAAAATGCTTGTTTCACTTCTAAGGAGGTCGTCGCCTAATCAGTGGTCAGCATTTGAGTCGATCGCTAAGTTAAGTTGCACTGGTTGCGACCTGGTAAAAGATGCGGATCCCATTCTAGCACTGGTTTATATTTGATATCCGACCTCCTCCGTGTTTCGGAAGGCACGTAAAACAATGGGTCCCGATTTATATCACTTTGTGATATTAATTGTAAGGTTGTAGAGATCGTGGGGGTTCCGAAGATGACGTCAGATGGCAAAAACGTTTTATGTTTATGGAATGTTCGCGTACTGCAATTACAACTTTGTGCCTTTTTGCTTAGAGCGTAATTTGCTTAATAGATTTATGTATCATGTATATTCTAATATTTTATACTGTACCAGTAGTTAAATTATAAAACGCGTTGCTTGACAATACGTTCTCTAAAACTTGGACGCTTATAAATGGGTAAAATGTAATTTATATTTATGGAATGCTTGCGCAGAGCGATTACAGCTTTATGATTCTTTACAGCTCTGGTAAGATAAAGAAATAAACGTATAAACTAATTCAGTAGAAGTAAAAAATAATATCCGCTATGTATGTGCCTGAATGAAATTAGTGGAAAATAGACAAGCGAAGATAATCCAGAGCAAATTCTTTAACACTGAAAGTGTTGTAGTATGGAATTATATAAAACAATAGACTGGCCCATTGGCGCAGTGGGCAGTGACCTTGCCTTCTGCTCCGAGGTCGTGGGTTCGATTCCCGCCTCGAGTCTGGGTGTATTATTATCCATATGTAGGTATTTATATATTTACAAAAAAACTTTGTGTATAACAGGCATCTGTTACCTATAACACAGGCATTAAGTTGTCTACCTTAGGAACAGACGTTCGTGTGTCATATAGTCCTATATATTTTTTTTTTATATCACTCGAAAACTTAGCTTGTCAAAAACTATCATAACTTAATTACTAGAAAGGACATCTAAAGCCGCACTAGTAGGATCATAGCGGATTTGGCAAGGCAGGGGAGGGAACACTGGCAGAGAAGGTGATTGTCAGTGATCACTATAAAGAGCGCACTCTTAAACCTACACCTGGAACGCGATGGACCCTGCACCGTCGGCGAATCCATGGAATGCTAAGACATTCGTATCTCTCTGTTCAGCTGTGAATAGTTGAAAATACAAAATAATAACACAGTAGCAAGTGAATTAAATAATCTGACGACAATATCCCTTTATGAAGCCTTTCCGTGAAAAAATTCATGACAAATAGTTTACTGTAACTTTACTGCTGCAATTTCTCATAATATTAATTACGCGTTTTCATCCTCTCTAACTTTGTGTGTTCTGTAAAAGATTGCCCTAACCTTCTTTGAAATGAGTAATTTAATCAAAACTTCCTCACATTTTTCTCTTTTGTTTGGTTTCCGTCAATGAAATTAAGTTGTCTTAATAAACCTGGCATTTGCCTTTTGACTGGTTTTTGTTTAATATTAACTTAGCTTTTATCAGTGACATCGCTTAAGTTGCATTTATTATATACCTCTAGTTAAAATGCCTTAAGCAGATGAGCCGGACATGTCCTAGCATCTTCAGAGGTTTTTTCACCTACAGCTTTACAACCAATGAGGTTGTAAATCTGTATCATATTTGTAACTCCCCTTTGGTGCTAAGATGTAAAAACTAAGTCGCCAAAAGAACTTTCAAATAAAAATCGCATGAAAATAAATTTAGTTGTTTTTGCTCAATTGATAGAAAGATGTCTCAATATGGATAGAAAATATTTTTTTATGAGATTATTTAGTTAAAAATCTATAACCTACCAAATTAGATTTGTTTCTGAATTTTTCTTTAAATTTCATCTTATATAATTTCAAATTTACATTAAGATTTTGCGTCTCAAATAGTCGTATTTTTTCTTAAACTGTAATGACTTAACTCTAAAATATATTCCCGTAAACTTCTACTTTATTAACAATTAAACCCTAAACACACAAACTAATTAGCTGCTCGAGCCTGAATTAGCGGCTTAAATCACAGACCGGTAAGCTTTGTACCGAATAACGAATTAATTCAAAGGTCACTTGACAAATATTAATATTTGCGAGCTTACCAAGGGACGCGTCAGTTTAGCTGCCAAGTTAGGCTTTGTTGTTATCTTAGTGTTTCAGACGGCTTCGGTGGATGAGGTATTTAACTTACAAGTGCAAGATAATTTCTACTTTCTTATTTATTACAACATTTTAATTTAAATAAATAAAATAAATATATACTGGACTGTATGACACACGGACGCCTGTTCTTAAGGTAGACAGCTTAATGCCTGTGTTATAGGTAACAGCCGCCTGTTATACACTGTTGAAATATTAAACATAAAGTTTTCCGAACGTTTATTTGGTTTCCGTAATAGCCGCGTGTGGCGCTGTACAGTCATACAGACAAACAATAGCTCTCAGGTCCTCTCAGCGCCGCTATTGTCACGGGATTTGCCGGCCGATTGTCGATGCTGTCTTTTAGCACACGCGTCATATATTCGTGTTATACAGAAATCTATACCCTATTCTTGAGACCAAAGATAAACAAACATACCAGTGTTTAGATTTGTCACTCATTTTGACCGTTTGTTAACAGTAAAATAAAACAAGTACACAAAAAAAAACTAGCACAACATCTAACAACAAATTTAACCACGAAATAATAAGATATAACACAAATAATAAAGAACTTGCACACTCGCATTGACATGTTGACAGAGAATATAGAGTTTAAGCATCTTAGCAATTTTAGGTTCTTTTTAAGGTACTATTCTTATCAGGCTATTTAAAATATTCGTAAAAATTAATACAAGGATTTAAAAAAAATAAAATTCCAATTAAAGTATTCAATAATTAGAATATTTGCAAATTGTGTAATTTTTTTGGCACATTAATTTTCTGTCTAACTGATTATGAACGAAATGATGACACAGTAAATAACCTTTTTTATTGTTTGTTTAACTTTTGTCTCAAGGGGAAATTATTAGGGTATAGTTGTTTCCCGCGTCTGCTTCCGCGTTAAATTAATATCGCCACAGCTTAATATGGCCGTAACGAAAAATCCGTTCTTATCGGATGTCTACTAACTACAAACTACCTCCTTGCAAATTTCAAATTTCTACATCCCGCGGTTTTCGAGATTCTCTAATAGGTGAATTTTCGCTATACATGCAAGTGGACCAGGCAGACGTTGTTTTATCCAAATTTAGGTTCATCTCTTATTAACCAATCTCCTTTAGGACTCTTCCATAAGAATGTTTTACGAAATAATAATTGTACATGGCACGCCATGTCATTAGTATTCTAAAGTACATAAGCATTTTTGAGTATATTAATAAATATTAATATCATATTAAATCTTGCGACTTTTGCTTCTTTTATCTTTTAAACGTTTCCAAAAATAAGGGGAATGAAACAAAACTAACAGAATTTATATCGGTCCGGAAGCGAAATCGAAAGGGAAATTGAACGGAAACGGAACGGGGACGGGAACGGGAATGGGGACAGGAACGGGACCGGGAAGGGTGAATAAAGTATAGGAAGTAATAAATAGTAAGTAACCCAACGTTCGGGCAGGACAACGTCTGACGATCCACTAGTCTCTATATAGGAAATAATTTAAAAATCTTTCATCCCCGTATGTGCGTTTTGGCACTATAAAACAAAACACTCGACTGCACTTTAAGTGTACAAAGCACATTATACAATCTTGAATCTGTCACATTAAACTCGACGCGGGAATCAAACTCAAGTACCCATCACTCTCGGCACCCTCTGCGGAACTGCGTAATAGCGACATCAAACAACACCCTATGTTGGCGCCGCGCTATGAGATCGTTATCTTAAACACATAAAGTATCTCAACATACATATCGCACGCTTTATCCTAAAGTGACCTAACTCAAAAAGATGATTTTTGGGAAATCGAAAAAATTTTGTCATTTACGACTTATTCCACATATGTATAATTCGATAAAAATGGCATTATAGTAACAAATTATGTGCTTTAATAATAGTTAGCTAGATTAATGGCATTGAATTGTTATTTTAATGATATTTTTCATTATTTGTTTATCTTTTTAACTAAAAGAAGTTTCTTGTTACGAAGATAAAAATTGCTGTATCTCAATGTTGGATGGATTGGATTGAAAGTTGTGAGTGTATATTTAATTCTTTAAATAAATAGATAGTCTTATATATTTATTTATATCTTAAGTATACATGTACATAATACAGTGCAACCTTAATATAACCGTACCTCAATATAACGACTTCCGCGATTTAACAAATTCTTCGTAACCCCCTTGAATTGTCCATAAGAGTCAATATCAAATATACCTTTACAATGCGAACACTTTTTGCGAAGACCCTCTTTATAACGAATTTTCAAATATGAAGAAAAGTATTCATACCTCTAATTAACGAATTTTGTCAACCCAAAACCTTTATATAAAATACCACCAATATATAACTCAATCTTATAGTATGTGATTCATGTCGCGACATGTTTCGACACGCTTTTGTTCGTAAAACTATTATTTTACCTCTTTATAACGAATGATGGAACTTTTTTCGTTAGGTAGAACATATTTCAGAGGTGGTCGTATATAAATTATGTTAAAATTGGTCAGGATACTATCGACACTAGTTTCAAGCTTAGTGGGAGGGGTGACTTTAATATTGGGTATACCTAAAATATTCCTAGTATTATATACTAGCTTCAACTCCCGACTTCGGCCGCGTTGTTTTCTTTTACTTTCAAACAAACTTATTACACCCCTTTCAAGTGTCATTTTTGCTACAAAAAGTAGATTTAGCTCTTTTCCAAAGTCAAATCTATCTCTATAACGAAATTCTTTGAAATCGGTTCAGCGGTTTAAGTGTCAAAACGTAACAGACCGAGCTACTTCCACATTTATAAGGAAGGATTCCTTTTCTTGTTTACTAAACGCGTTGTATAAATCTGTACTAATACATAAAGCTGAAGAGTTTGTCTGTTTGCTTGAACGTGTTAATCTCAGGAACTACTGGTCTGATTTGAAAAATTTTGTCAAATTTATAAGCCTGAAGGTTATATATAATGACGCAAAAACGGAATCTATTTTTTACATAATTTTACGCGGACAAGTCGCGGGCACAGCTAGTACTGAATAACACGCGAGTTTTCCCTACTATGTCGCATTCTCGTGACGTTTAAATACTGTTTCTTTTGACAAACGGTTCTTCGTTTTTTAGGTGAAAACTTCCTGCGTTTAATCAACAGGAAATGTGTCCGTTTTACAATCAAGTTTTAACGGATTGTAACGATAGTTGAAAAATTTTGGACCGTCCTAATATCCGGCTTATATAGCAAGATCCCCTTACATATGAAAGACGTGGTCATATGCCTTTGAGCTTCGAATCTTTGATAACAACGAAGTAACATCTTTTGATCAACCTTCTATCTATATATACCTTAATATGTATAAATTACGCGTCACGTTGTTTGTCCGCGATGAAGTCCTAAATTACTTAACCGATTTTGATCAAATTTGCACACCATGTGTACTTTCATCCAACTTAAAAGATAGGATAGCTCACATCTCACATCATCGAGTTTATAGTAATAATATGAGTCGCTGAAATGTATGTACGTGTATAGCTTCCGAACGACTGCACCGAATTGGTTAATTTCTTTTTTATTGTGTTTGTTATTGTTAGGACAAGGTTCGTATATAATAAAAAAGGAATGGCAAAGCCAAAAGGAAATGGAACGGAAATGGAACAAGAATGGGGACGGAGAACATTGTTATAGGATAATAGAATGTAGTAAATAGAAAGTAACCCAGCGTTCGGGGAGGACAACATCTGCCGGCTCCGCTAGTAAATATATAAAATCCAAAGGTTACCTAACCGCGGGACGTAAAAGGATGAATTTCGACGAAGATATTGTTTATAGTTAGTAGAGATCCGCTAAGAAGAGATATTTCGCCAGCGCTATATAAAGGAGGTTTACGGGCTGTCGCGATTTAACGCGGACCTAGTCGCGAGAAATAGCAAGTATACGATATTTTAATGAAATATATGTATTTAAGAGTGAGGCTTCAGGCTACCTATATATAGAGATTAATTCCAACTGCATAGTAAAAAATAATGAATAAAATTTTATTAGACTATTCCTAGTTTATTATTATTTATGGTCACCGTAGTAACTGGAAGTTTGCTCTATTTCTCCGTCCATGATTATGGCATGCCCCACTTTGTATAATCATACCTTCATTAGACCGCGACCGAGCTTTTCGTCCATTTAGATGGCATCTGAATTATACTTGATAATGTAGGGTAGGTTATTATTTATATGCTATCTCAGTTCTATCTTACATTAAAATATATAGCTGGAGTCTATCTTTTGAAATTTGCCGGGTTATATTCTGACTAATGGAAATAGTAGAGATTAATACGTTATACGTTCGTGATGTGGTCTTTAAAAGTACTATAGAGTATGACTTTTGGTTGGTTATATAAGAAAATGATTTATTCTATACGTTTATATGAATACGTTAATTTAAATGCAAATATTCGTTGTTTTGTTTGTTTAGGTTTAAGCTTTTTTTGCTTACCAAATGAGCATTTAGGGCCTAAAATGTAGTTGAAAGTGCGAAGTCGGGATTCGAACTGACCATTTAAATCAGTCCACCCTTATACCGTTGAGTTATTGAGTCATTTTAAATATTTGGGTTACAGAATGATATTGTGTTAAATAAATTCATTTTCCGACACAGATTTCGCGAAGAATTTCCAAGATGGCCACCAGTGAGCGCTGGCCTGTATGCTTGAACGGGTAGCAAAAACGTCGCATCACTGAGACAATATACGCTGATTTTGTACAGTTACTCGTTAATGGACACCGTTTGCACTCGCTCGTTACGACTATATACGTGAGTTCATCTATACTAATATATATCATAAAGTGGTAGAGTTTGTGAGGTTCCGGGTAATCTCCGGTTATACTGATTCGATTTTGAAAATTATTTTACTGTTAGAAAGGTATATTATCCTCAAGTGCTATACGGCACTTATTTTTTTGGTAAATATTACAATTTCACAAGTGCGAGACCGGGAAACCGGGGCGGGTGGCTAGTTTTATATAATATGGTTTCTTGAATGGAGTAGAATAAATTATTTAGTAGACATTTTCTTAAAGTAGGAGAAATTTTAAGATATTTTAAATACCTTTTAGAATAAACTAGCAGGCCTTACAAACGTTTTACAGTCAGAATTTATCAATCACTAATTTTTAGCTACTAATGTAGATATGTAGTTGAACATAAACGATTTGTATTTTCAAAAGTCTTCTATACATATAAATAAAATTTAAGTGTCTGTTTGTAAAGTCGAAATTATTTTTTACTAAATACGTATTTCGGATATCTATTATAAAAACTTAAATTAAAACAGTTTTGTCTGTCTGTCTGTTTGGTTAAGGTAATTTCTGGAACGGCTGGACCAATTTCGACGGGATTTTTACTGACTGATCGTAGATGTAACAAGGCTTCTTTATGATCAGAATAATAATTAGGATTCCGCACAAAATACTAAAAACTCTCAAAATTAAGAAAGTCTCTGAAGTCGCTGGTTTCAGTAAGTTTTATAATATAAAATAAGTGTATTAACATAAGTATTTAACGTTCCTAAAGTGCTACGCTAAATTCAATAAAGAAATATTGACTTCAACTTGAAATCAACCGTATCAATTTCAGAATAACAAGTAATCAGCAAGTGATAAACGTCAATAATAACGGTTGAGTAAAAGTGAAACAAAAACGCTTAATAATCGAAGCGTTTAGCGTTCGTCACTCGACGTAACAGTCGCTACGACGCGTTGTAAACGGGTCATAACTGTCTGTACTGGCTTACGGGCGCTTTTTGTGGATAAAATCTGACGATGCGAAGGCGATTTTCATCCGAAAGTGTGTGGGACTGGGCGAAAGATCGGAACGATGCAGTGTAAACGTGACATAACTGTCCGTACTGGTTTATGGGCGCTTTTTGTGGATGAAATCAGACGATGAAGGCGATTTTCATCCGAAAGTTTACAGCGTGGGACTACCTCAGTGTGCCCGTTATTAAACCCACATTCAGAACTTTTTGGAGCTAAGAAATTAATTTAACAATTTTGGAGTGAAATTTTGTATAGGCATGTTGGGCATTTTTGAGACACGCGACCTATTACCGTACCGAT
>JANCMC010043217.1:19579784-19632638 GCA_024363005.1 Charaxes varanes | reverse complement strand
ATTTAACAATTTTGGAGTGAAATTTTGTATAGGCATGTTGGGCATTTTTGAGACACGCGACCTATTACCGTACCGATACCGGTGGCTGCATTCGATCGCAACGCTTGATAGAACGCAGCCTCTGTATTTCCAAGTTTTCACTTCTGTAGGCACTCCTGGAGGGCCTATGTGTTTTTGACATAAATTTGTGATAAAAACAAAGTTAATTAATAAGATTTTAATGTTTTCGCTCTCACACGAATCATTAAATAGTTTTTTCTTTTTTTCAAAAAATCCTATTAAAGTTGCAAATCTGCATTGCAATTTTTTTTTAATTTTAAACCGGATGCTTCCGAGACCGATTTTAATGATTGTTTTCATTACTTACTAGCTGTGCTCGCAACTTCGTCCGCGTAAAATTAGGTAAAAATAGATTAAATTTTAGCGTGATGATACATATAGCCTTCCTCGATAAATGGGCTATCTAACACTGAAAGAATTTTTCGAGATTAGCGCGTTCAAGGAAACAAACTATTCTTTTTTTTTGTATAAAACAAGGGGCAAACGAGCAGGCGGTTCCCCTAAGTGACTACCGACGCCCATGGACAACTGCAACAACAGAGGATTCGCAGGTATGTGATCTTTTTTTGAAGGTTCCTAAGTCGTATCAGTTTGGAAATAAAGCTGGCA
The DNA here is from genome assembly GCA_024363005.1 of Charaxes varanes. Classification (NCBI taxonomy): domain Eukaryota; kingdom Metazoa; phylum Arthropoda; class Insecta; order Lepidoptera; family Nymphalidae; genus Charaxes; species Charaxes varanes. Next base: position 19,631,969 of record JANCMC010043217.1, on the reverse strand, counting down.
ACTGATTCCTGATAAATTGGTAAAGATAACTGGTTAGTCTTTGGTTAGCTTTATATATTAGTATAGATAAGGAGATAATCATTTAAATAGGTTTAATTATTAAGTATTAATTCTGTAACATATACACATACATAAAGTATTAAATTATAAATATATTATTTTGAAAAAAAAAATGTTACAAGGAATGTAGTCATTTGAGATAGACTTACTTATGTCTAATACCACATAATTATGTATGTTGTGTTATGCTTGCGTCAGTACCGTATAATAGCTCAGAAAAAGCAGCCATAAAGGCGCGTTTAAACAGCTTCTTAGAAAACGGGCACGCAAACAAAAAACGATGCTCACAGCGATCCAAAGAAAAAGCATGTTACAAATGTGCTTAAAGAATTTTACGATCGTACGTCGCGTAAAAATGATTACACTTAGAGCACGGTGACCACACGGAAGGTAAAATTTTGTACTGTCCCAATGTGAAGCTGTGTTTTTATTACGAAATTTACTTGACTAGCCCTTTGGCGCAGACCCGTCGTGGGTTCGATTCCCGCCTCGAGTCTGGATGTATTATATATATGTATGTATTTATATATTTCTACAAAAAATATATTTCACTCGTAGCTTGGGTCACAGCTGAAAATCAGTGTCGTGTTTTTGTTTTGCGACTCACGCAAACTTAAAACTGAGCTGTACACCTTTACACGAGGTAGTGCAGACAGTTAAGTTAGTAAGTAGTGTAGATTTTAAGTTAGTAAATATTGTTATTTTATTAACTACTCTTGTTACATATTATTTTAAGCTGTTTGTAGTATCTCGGTTGAAATAAATGCTTTTTCTTTCTTTCTTCTTGTGTATAACAGGCGTCTGTTACCTATAACACAGGCATTAAGTTGTCTATCTTAGGAACTAACGTCCGTGTGTCATATAATCCTGTATAGATGTTTAGTAAACTATCAATTTAGACTGTCCTGATATTTAAATGAGACCTCGTAATTCCCATAATTAAAATTTTTGTGTGACATTTGCACTCCATCTCTGGTGCGATGCAGTGTTACTCTTAATTAACCATAAAACCATGTAACCACCTCTATCTGGCAAACAATTGATTGCATTACTGATACCCAATAAAAATAAGCATACCAGAAGGCAAGACAAATTTAGAGACTCAGTGAAACCTTAAAAAACTTTAAGTAGATTTTACTCTTGAAATAAGACTCTTGAATTCGCCTGATTTATCTATGATAATTTTGTTAACGTTTTTATTTTCTTTGATATGTTACCGATACGGAATAAAATTTCTACCACATTTCGGGATTATGAATTAAATCAATTATTTCCAAAATAGTAAAGGATCTTCAAATTCCAATGCTTGTGGTCACTCTAACTTTGAGTCGGAATTGCGGAAGATGGGTTCCGTTATTATACTAAAGCCGTTTGTGTGTTTTTATCTTGACCAAGTACTTTACGGTAAATATGCTAGGATTACGATAAAAAGCCATCTTCAATGGTCTACATTTATATTTTCAACTAGTCTTACATTACTGGCACTAATAACAAAATTAATCTCAATTTCAATAAAAAATATACCAAATTCCAATCTACCCTAATAGGCCAGGGGTTGGCAACCTTTTAAATGGGATAAAAATTACAATTTACACAATTTCAACATTTTTAAATGGCCAAAGAAATTTTTCTTGCAAACAATAAATACTTGCATGAAGTTTTTTCTGATATATATGAGATTTTGTGAGAATAAGTGGCTGAGAGATAGGAATGGTGCCTAAGCCTCGTTAAAGGACTTAGAACGATTTTTGAAGTTTTTTTTAAATACAATAAACAATATTTGCGTATGGAAATAAAGAGCCGCAACTTGACACCCAAAGAGCCGCAAGGTCGTCTATCACGAAATCTCGAAAACCGCGGGACGTACAAAGAGGAAATTTGAAGAAACATCCATCAAAACAACTAAGAACGGATTTTTCAATAGGACCATGTTAAGGAGAACCACGGGCTCTTACTAGTTTAACTTCAGTAACAGGAGTTACTAATAAAATGGCCAAAAGCGCGTCAAGACACGCTCATGTTCGCTGAAGGGATCCGTATCTGATACGCTATAAACGTATTTGTTAAATAAGTTGAAAAGTTGTTGTTCAATTTCCAACGGCTCGCCGCCCTCTCAACGCTATCGCAGCGACGCGAGACACAAGAAACGTCGCCAGTACGCGCAACCGCGATGATATAACGTCGTGCCGCGCAAACGGCGGACGTCAAACTAGTGAACAATACAACTATAGTGCTGTGCAAGTATGGCGAGCGAGTGACCATTAGAGTAGGGACAGTGTTCAGTGCTTATTGCCAAAGTGGGGATGTCAAGATCGATAGTGACGTGCCGTTAATAAATACAGGGTCTGTGATGGACGTTATAGTGTACAGTGATGTTGGAAATTGATGGCTCCTAAGTAAAGTATTGTAAGCCACATTTTGCCATTTACACTTTTTTACGTTTCTCTAAATGAATGGTGAGTAGTATTAACTATATCAATTGTGAATAATACTAAAAAATACTCTACTTTAAAATTTATATAGTTTATAGAATTTGTCAAAAAAGGAGAATGGCGAGAATGTGCTTTACAATACTTTACATAGGAGCCATCTAAATTATCATTGAACACTGTGATGGAATATATAAGACTCAGAACTGTTATATGATGTGATCTGATGTTTGGTACTTGATATCAGACAGTTATCTGTTCCGCAAAGATGATTTACAGGCTCCAGTATTTGGTTAAAAGCTGTAATGAAATTGGGATATGGGAATGAAACTGTTCATGAGGTGAAAGGATTGAGAATAAGGGAAAGATGTACTCCATTTAAAAAATGAATGCTTTCTCCATCTTTCTGTTAGGTTTATTCCATAAATGAAATTTCACATAGAACATTTTGTGGAACATCACTAGGAAATGTTGAGAGTGAGTTTCAAAACCAGTCTGAAAATTACTGACATTTATTTTTCTCATACTCTTGAATTGAACTCAAGAAAGATGGAGTAGAATCCCAGTGATATTGTATAACCAGTGATTTTCAGTATACCTTTTTACTATGTGATGTAATGCATTCATAGCAACTTATATATATACAAATGGAACAAATCTGGTAATAATAATGAAATGCATAAAAAAATCATATCCTACAGGTGATGTTCTGTATTCTGTGGGTGATGAAATTTATATTGGCTGAGTTACATTTACAAAAAACTCGAACAAACTTAATTTAAGACCTTGAATTTGTACTTTCATAAATTTTATACAAAGCATAAAAATATATCACAAAACTTATTTTTTGTGAAATAGTATGTCATCCTCGTTATGCAATATGGTGCAGTGTTTGTAAGACATCCCTACTCATGTAATGTTGGTAAAAGGCAAGTGAGAATTTGCAATAATAGTTAACTGTGGACAGCTAAGCCACAAAGATATTTATTATCAAGATAGCCTATGCCCATAATATATTAGCTACGTGGTCACATAATATAGATGTTTCCAACTTTGACACTAACCTATTTTATAATAAAATGGTTCTATATTACTAATCTATAAAAATATTTAAGGGTATCATTTTTAATAAGAGTGTTGAGATATTCCGAGTGGTAGCGTAAGGCCTGTCCCACATTACATTACTTAAAACAAACTATTTTTTAACTGAAATTATTGTTCATACCACATGTGGATATTAAGGAGCGTTAGTTATATAATACTGTATGCTTTTTTATTACTTAGGTTTAATAGTACGCTCACTGTATCCACAGATCTTATCAAATTATATTAAAAAGTAACTGTAATCAGCGGGATCGCCTGCGTGACTTAAGTGAAATTGAGGGTTTTTAAACATTCGTGTGGAGCCCTAATTATTTAGCTAAAAGCCAAGTAGTCTTTGTTATTTCTTGTAACATCAGCTATATACCAGTGAAAGTCCCGTCCAAATCGGTCTAGCCGTATCAGAGAGTACTTGGAACAAACCATAGACAAAAAAGGGGTGATTGTTTACTACTAGTTTGTTTTAAGTAATGTCGTCTTTGAGAGGCCAAATAATATAGATTTTCATACCGGTAATTGTGACAGAAATACAAACATGTATAAAGATCTTGTAACTAAATTAATTTTGAATTTTACGTTTTTGTCATAGGATTCAAAATTGGTTGGTCGAAAAGATTTGTGTGTGTGATGTAATACCGCGCCGTTCCTTTTAGATTAAGTTGTTATTTATAAATTATAAATGTACATCGATAGTTTAGTAAGTGGTGTAAATATTTGTTAATTGAACCCGAGGCGGGAATCGAACCCACGACCCCGGAGCAGAAGGCAGGGTCACTGCCCACTGCGCCAACGGGCCAGTCGAATATGAAGATTAGTGCAATAGCTAATCTATACCTCTATACTTATAACCTATACTAATATATCAAGCTGTTCATTTGATTGTTTACTTGAACGCGCTAGTCTCAGGCAATACTGGTTCAATCTGAAAAATTATTTCAGTGTTAGATAGTCCATTTATCGAGGAAGGCTATATTATTAGTCCTAAATGCAACGTAAATTTGACGTTTTCTGAGCGTCTCTGCAATTCGCTCAGATGCTGTTCCTACATAATTTAAAGAGGTCTTATACATCTTGACTTTATCAGTTGGCCCCGGGTACAAAAGTTTTTTGGCTAAAAATTTATGTTTTTTATTGATGATGTTATCTACTAATTTAGAATCGTACCCGTTTGAATGGGCCATCTGGTATATGATGTGTAATTCCTTATTGTAATTACACTAATTTAAAGGAAGTGAAATGAGCCTATGTACATAACAATGGAACGTTGCCAGTTTGTGTTGCCATGGGTGACAAGAAGATGCAGGGATGGTCGTATCTGTATATGTTGTTTTTGTTAAAATTCCGCGACGTTATATGTCTATCTTTTAAGTTTGGCTCACTATAACCGTTTTTATGTCTACCAAATTTGTACTAAAATAATGTATTAATTTTGAAAGTGTTTTTATAAACATGATATTAATCCTTATCCAAAAATTGTTTTAAAACCCCTAAGTGATAAGAGAGGCCCACGTGGACGATTCACAAGAAATACCTACAGTATTTTTATTAGTCGCTCTAAAAATAAAGCAAATGTAATAATTAAATTGGAGAACAGGTTCTTTGAAAGCAAACAGAAGATCACAGCAAACAATTAGATTTATTTTATTCTAACTTATTCAAATTTAAAGGAAACTTTACTCAAATACTATATTTATAATAGAATTTTTTTGATCGTACAACGACCACAGTAGATCCAGTTTTTTTGGCTACTCTTCCTAAATTGTTTTGTTACAATACAGGTTTACTACGTGTTTATAATCATTGTTTTTTGCGGAACCAAGGCAAATCATCGTAAAGATGTTGCAATAAGTTATGGTAATTTATGGTATTTCATTTTATACATCGTTTATTATTAAGTTATACCGGGCCTTTTTTGTCACAACCTTTTTGGGGCACGTTAACTTTTGAATTTTTTTTGTTGATGTGTTTTGAACATATAGGTATTCTATGCGAATGTGAATTTGTAGTGACAGAAATAAAAAAAAAACATCAGTTTGTATATGCAAAGAAAGGAATTTGAATCGTTATTTTATGATAGTGATGATATTAGTAGTGTTATTTCTATAAATAAATATAGTTTAGAAAAGAAGTATAACTTCTACCAAGTGGACAGAGATTTACGCGTCCATTTCATTGCCAGTTTTGAGATTTTCTTTTGGGGCACTGTCCGTGGGGCGTGTCCCCGTGTGCCCCCACAAAAAAGGCCCAATAAAAAATACAATATATCGATATAATTAAACATATACTATATACTATACAATAAATCGTCTCCACTAAACTATAAACAAACGCAATTATTTCTTTATAATTTAAACTGGAAATGCAATCATTTCCTGTTTAAATTTGTTAATTTATATATATAGGTATATACAAAGAGTTTTATTTCAGCCATGCATTTAACCCTCTATTGATCTAAGATAGGTACTGGTTTATACTCATAGAAATTCATAAAAGCAAATGGATTACATAACATATATGGCGGGTTACATGAAAGTTATAGATTGCGTGATTATTAACGCAAAACATGTGGGTAGGTACTAAGCAAACAAGGTCAAGGAACCAGACCGGTCGAATGACATAAAGGTTGACTATCATATTATTATACTGACGCTTAAAAAATACATACAATTATGTATATCTTAAGACTTACAACAATGTTACTTAAGTATAGTAAAAATGATTGTTCACTTTTTACAAAAAAAAAAAAACAAATGTTCTGATTTCAAAAATGAGATAGAATTTATTTATATGTTGTTAGTTAAAATAGGACCAATCACCCATATCCGTACAAGTGAAAACTGTATTACGGGAGGCTGGTCTTCTTCATATTAAATAGGTCCATTTAGTAATTTTAAAAGCTTGTATTAGGAGTGAGTGCGACAATATCCCAACGGCGGTGGGGTTTGAACCGGGTACCTTGCGGATTTCAGTCCTTACCTTATACCGTTGAGCTATTGAGGCTCTTATTAATTCTTGTGTTTTTATAACTCCCCTAAGTGAAGCCGAAAGGAGATTATGAATTTCAAATTATGTAACAAAATGTTCGTTTCCTCATGTTCTTAAAAATGTGGCAATTATACAGTTTGGTTACTTTTTCCACAACCGCATATTTTTTTCCTCGAATTTGTTGTTTGCCTTCTAATGACTGGTATTTCGTCGGCTGAAGCTGACATTCCGCGCGAAACGTAACTCTGTTGCCGATAGGTTAGAAGCGGATGGGCAATCACGCAACTATCGCCCTGGCCGATTCGTGGTTATGTCATTTGTTTTTAACACAGAAAGGCTTGTATATGTGTGTGTATAATGTTCACATTAATTGCGAAATGCCTTAAAATGCACTTCAGGCATTCAGAACTCGAAAAGTATACAACCCCATAACTTTTGGTTTTTGTGGGAAATATCGGCATCCTCTTGGGTTCCCACCCATAATAGTTTAAACAACAAGTTCGAGGGAAAATAAATGCATTTTTGGGAAAAATAACCAAAGTATAAACTTTAATTTCATCGGATCTTCAAATGTATTCCTTATTGTCGCAACTTATACAATTATTAATTCTAGATAAGTGTTATAAGAGTGATGCAACATGAACGTAGCGTAATATAAAATCGTATATAATTTAATGAATTAGATAAATTTATTTTAAAATACATTTAAGTGTATTAAGGCCTATACATTTATTATTCTATAATGCAATTAGCATTTTCGTCTCACACATAAAACAAATCACAGTTATAAAGTCCATTTCAGAATAAAGTCTTATCTACACGCGCGAAAAATTACTTATTAATTTTTTTCTGTGAGAAAACTTTAATGGTAATGTAGTTTTTTTAATCTAAACCGTCTATTTAAGTATAGTAAGGTAGTAGGTATTTAAAATTGCAAATACTAATATATGGATAGCACTAAATAGCATGCATGTAATTTTTAATACAATAAAGGAAGCGATATTTTCGAACGTGTAGATACAGTCCTTTTATTAATTCATTTCTTGTCCAAAACAAATCAGTATCTAAATAAAAGACAGATAAAATATATAAGAATATGAGAGTCAAAAATAATCTTTTAAAATTACCCAATAGGCAACATACAACTGGAACATAGAGTAATGTTATATATGAGAACTTTACTCTATGTTCCAGTTTGCATATATTTGTTCAAATTAAATATTTGAATTTAAATTCTAAAGTATTGAAACCAGCATTAAATTCACAATTTCCGTAAGCGTAGGATTCTATTCTTTTTTCTGGTTATAAATTAAATTAAAAAAAAAAACAAGACATCCACATGTAGGATTTAAAAGACCATTCATTGAATAATTTTTGCTTGTCATTAAATTATTTCTTCATTAACGTCATTAATTTTGTTTCCCATGCAGCTAAGGTATCGGTGTAATTAATATGTCATATAAGAAGTATATGTGTCTCCGTTGCACCTATAGGTATAAATATTTAGGCATATATTTAATTTACTCCGACATTTGCAGCAATGAGTTGATGGTGGCGTCCTTGTTCCCGCGGTTTGCTTCCAGAACTGATTTAACCACCTCTTTGTCGATACTTGGGAACATCTCCTCGATCTGAAATTACATTTTGGAATGTACTATACAAAAAACTACTTGAAAAAAGGCGAAAAAGTTTTTTTAACCTCTAAGGTTCCGCGATGGTTACTATATAGACGACAGAAAAAAGTATATAGTATGCTAAATACTATAGCTTATCAGTAAATTATTTTTTCTTTCTATATGTTTATTTTATCTATATTGTATTAATAAATAAAGTTTAACAATTTTTGTTTTCAAATTTACATAGGTCAAATATTTTCAGCATTGTGAGGGTACATGTTCAATGCAAATTCAAAACATTCAAAAAATTAAACTGCTGTTTTTTTTTTGAGTAATTTTTATCACATGCAAAAAATCGTAAAGTATGTGATCTCATAGATTAATAAAACTTAATATCAATATCTATACAAATATATAGAGCTGAAGAGTTTGTTCGTTCGCTTGAAAGCGCTAATTCCTTGGTAAAAGTCTAACGGCCCTCCACTAAATAATTAATGTATAAATTTAGTAGAACCAGCGCTAACAATATCAGAGTAGCCCGCCAATCAGCCATTGTAGCAGGATAATAAGGTAACTCGAGGAGAAATGTCCAAACACAAAGGCATATTAGTGTACCGAAAAGGTGATGCAGCTTGCATCCAACGCATGCGTCCTGGACGCGCCGCTAAATAGCCAACGACCTGTCTTAGCGCTGTACTGCGATCAAATTTGGATCTTACGATGTAACCAACTGGTGCTCTTTAGCGGTGGCGTAAGGGGTGTATGGGGTAAGTTTTAGTAGAACGCCGGTCGTCGTGGACTGCGCGCGTGCTCGCTGCGAGGGGGCGATTTTCCGAGCGACAGTTGAAAACTTTTCGTACGTTATATCTGTGCGTGAATGTTTAGTTAGTGCATTTGGAGTTTTTTTGGGATGTGCGTTTAATGAGGTATGTTATTCACGCCGATTTATGTTATTAGAGTTTATTTTTATAATAAATTAATAAAAAAATAATAATTTATTCAATAAAATATTTAATGCTCATTTAAAATGAGATATTATATAAGTTGCGCATATTGTACTAAGTCTATTATTATTGTAATTCTAATTTTATTATTAAAGTGATAATTGTAATATTATTTTTAATATTCTTACTTAGAAACATAACTAGGTGATAAATCTTTTATATATATAATAAAAACTTACCTTCTTAGTCTTGAAAATAATAATTATAAAATTAATTAATATTATAAATTACGGTCAGTAAGAATATACGTATAAGAGGCATAAACCAAGAATTAAATAGAATAAATATTTAGCAGTTTTTTTTTAAATTTTTAATTTATCTCGCTAGCGGAGGAATTTATTTTGTTTCTTAAGTTTTACTACAAACTTATTTTATATAGTTGATTTTTGTTTAAAATAATAATAAAAAATAAATACAAATATTACTGTCTTGTATGATCGGCAATTACTTTCCTAATTGTTTCTAATTGTTTATAATTGTAAAGTATATACAAAATAAATGACCAATTTTTCTATTTCTCTCGTATTTCATTTGATAAAATAATAATTCAACGTATACACGTATCGTATTTAAAATATCTTAATTTTATTATAGTGTTATTTTGCCACTTACTTTTTTTTTAATATACAAATTATCATTTGTGTTAAAAATAGGACATAATATTAATCTCGTCCATATCTATAGAGCAAAATTCAAAATATTTCTTGATTTGAGGTGATTTTTTTATATGATTCATTTTATTTAATTGTACCAATTCGAAACTGCGTAATTTTTGTTTCAGTGGATGATCCTTCATCATTTCTTACAAAAATATTAATTTCTTACAAAAGTGTACATTTCTTACAAAAATGTTCATTTCTTATTGTACGAGTTTTCTTTTATAGGAGTTTCCATAAATCCTTTTCTTACGATTTCACTCCTTTACATAAGAAAGTTTTGTGCTAAAATCCGAAGTCATGAACCCAGCAGTTTAGTTTGGGTCAGATGTTACACTTTTATCACGTCTATAAACTTTACCGTTTATTTTTATTTTTAAAAAGTAATCTCTCGAATGCGGTCTTCCTAGATATTAAGTAACTAGCTGTTACAGGCGACTTCGCCCGCGAAAATTAGGTGAAAAATAGATTCCATTTTAGCGTGATGATATATGGCTCAATAGCCTTCCTCCATAAATAGGCTATGTAACACTGAAATAATTTTTCAAATCGGAGCAGTAGTTCCTGAGATAAGCGCTTTCAAGCAAACAAACAAATAAACTCTTCGACTTTATGTATAAAAAAACAAAGATATAGATAACCTTATCATTTTTAATACAATAAATGACTTAAGTATATGAGAAGGTCGTGGCCTAATCAGTGGTTGGCATTTGAGTCGATTGCTAGGTTAAGTAGCTCTTGCTGCGACCGGGTGTCCCATTCTATCACTGATTTATATTTGATATCCGACTTTCTCCGTGTTTTGGAAGGCACATAATATAATGGGACCCACTAATGCCACTTTGTGATATTGGTCATAAAGTTGTAGAGATCGCGGAGATGGCTAGACCGATTTCGATGGGACTTTCACTGGCAGTTAATGTTGTAAGGAGTAACAGAGGCTACTTTAGTTTTAGGTTCCAGGCAATGCTATATTTCCTTCCTCTGCAACGCGACGGTTCCGGTACCTGCACGGATACATGGGATGGTAAGTCGTCTCATATATTATAATCAACGCAATCATCCGCAAATATTATAAGTAACTATAGAATCATATTGTATTATTATATAGTCACTTATAATATTGGCGTATGGAACTACAGAGCTGTAGCTCCACATCCAAGGAACCGCAGGTGGCCGACCCCTGACCCAGTGACTCGTCGTGATTGAAAATGAGCTCCTTACGGATTTCACTTCGTCATACCGTTCAGCTATCAAGACTTCAAATTATATTCGCCTAAATATTGTACTTTATCGACCATAAATAATCGTTTCCGTTGAGTTGATTTCGAGGCAAAGGCTACATCACTGACGCTCGTATTACCACATGCGCATATTTTAGAAAACAATACAATTTTAAACAATGAAATTTGTTTCTTTGAACAGATGTCAACCGTACGGCTGTTTAACATGAGAATACTCGAATTCACTCACGGACTTAAACATTAGTTTTGTTTAAAACTTATTTAAATTTTCATATTAAATCCTCCGCATACTAGTATAGAGAAATAAGTACAAATAATTTTTTTTCAGCATCTCACGAACGCATTTTATATTTATTATAACAGTTTTACGATATTTTTATCAATACGTAAACTATATAAACGTGATATATCCATATAATCTATTACAACCTTAAAGAAATACTTTCAAATAACAGTTTTTCAGTACATAAATTTTAGGTTGTCATTATTGAATATATTGAGGTATTCTATAACATGAACGGTTGTACTTTAGAAGGAAAGAGCAATATATTAGTCAAAACTGGTTTTATCAAAACTACGCATGTAAGGAAAATACTTAATAAATAACAACCTCATTAAACAGGACAATATTAACAATACTAACATTTTCTGTATGAAAGACTGGGGTAAGTGGAGTGACGAGACAGACTTAATTTGTCAATAGTCTCAGAAAATTAGGTTAGAACGAATTTGCTAAGCATCTAACCCTTTTGAGAGACCGAAAATAATAATAATTCCTTATTCATAAATATAAGAATAATTCGCTAATCATTAAGTAATCTTTGCTAAATATTTAGAATACTTTGCTAATCATTAAGTAAACTTTGAAAATTATTAAGAATACGTTGCTAATCATTAAGTAAACTTTGCTAATCATTAAGAATACTTTGCTAATCATAAGAATATTTTGCAATCATTACGAATATTTTGCTAACCGTTGAGAGTACTTTGCTAATCATTAAGAATACTTTGCTAATCATAAGAATATTTTGCTAATCGTGAAGCAAAGTACTTTGCTAACCGTTACATGAGAATTGTAAAGAAATTACGTCCTGCGTTACGCATCATTTCATGCTTGTCGCTTCGTGACAAGACACACCTCTAAAACGTAACAGCCTTGAACAACCGTTACGTACATCTTTCTAAGAAATAGTAAATTGTCTCCATGCGTAAAATAAATGTTTCAAACACTTCTCTTAATGATCATCGGATTCCGTATTGTATTAAAACAGATGGTAATATTTCATTTTCGTGACAAAAATTACTAGTAAAAAATATGACAAAATTTTTAAATAAAGAATAGAAAACGATTGAATGAATGTTGAGTTTGAAAATGATGACATTAAGTAACGAAGAGAAAATACGAAATTATAAAAAAACATATTTCTAAAATTACAATAATTTACGATTGCAAGTTTTATAATTTCACATATTACACTTTTTAAATGTTTCTTCGAATATTCGCCTCCTCTTATTAAAATAATGGAACTGGACTGGATTCTGAGGAGGCCTTAGGTTAACCAGTGGTCGGCATTTGAGTCGATTAAGCAGGTTAAGCAGTCCTTACCGCGACCGGGTGATAGATGGGTAACCCATTCTAGCTATAGTTTTCAAATATGTGGGATATTTCCTTCGTTATTCGAAAGGCACGTAAAACACAGGGTCACGATAATGTCGCTGAATGATATTTATCGTGAGTTTGTAGAGATTGTGGGGCTTCCGAAGATGATGTCAGACAGCAGTTGATCTTCTTGACTCGCCAAACAGACACGTCCTCTGCCTAATAAATAAATTTATTATGAACAATTTATTTTCGTAAAACAATTATATAAGTATGAGCTTGTTATAAGCATTTGTTTTGCAAACTTAAGAAAGCATAATCATTCTACAGTACGTATCTACGACGATGGACATCTGAATCACCCGGAGGCTCACAGATTCGTTGCCGGCCTTCAAATATGGGTTTCCGTCTCGAGGAACTCTTACAAACCGAACGAAACGCAAACAATACCATCGCTTGGGGTGACAGTGTTCAACGATGGCATGAAATTCGTAAGGATCCCAGTTGAAAACCCCACCGGCGATAAAATGAAAGTAAAACTTGATAAAATTTTGCTTCCAAAGTGGGAGTAAAAATTAAACAAAGTTTGGCACCTAAAACCAAACTGCTAGAAAATTGTTGATAAGTTTATTTTTAAAACTAAACGCTGTGTCATGAATCCTTCAGTCCCGATAAGGCTATTTTATTTTTTGCTATCTACATATGAGTTTGCTATAAGTAATAATTCGCAGTGCGTTACACCCGGAACACTCTGGGTTGCCAAACGTATTGGGGTCGTCTAGCCTAATTGCCTCCCGCAAATATCTAGGTACTTGTCTTAGCACAGTCGGAATATATTTTTAACCTAGTCCTTTTGTTTGTACAGATGAAGCTATTAATTTTTTCTATATTATTTGTAATAGAAATTAAAAATATTACGATGTATTCACATAGGTATGACTGGAAGCTTTTGGTTTGGTGCCAGTACTCTCTCGTTCAGGTACAGTACCTCTTTCTCACATAACATCGGCATGAAGTTGCGGCATTGCTGTCACGTTAAGTGATGGTATTGTTGTCGCCTTTCGTTCGATTTGTGAGAGTTCCCGGTGACCCAAACCCTCTTTAAAGTCCGTCAGTAACCACCTGTCGGTTTGCTTCGTCTTATATATAAAAATAAAACGCTTGTATTGCTATCAAAACTTTTCCCACATAATATTGTTATTTGTAAAACAGGTGCCGCGTTAACGTACTGGTATGTACGGAAATCTCGTCGTCAAAAAATCTTAATTATCTCAAAATATCCAAAGGAGTTTAAGAATTGCTATAAACATTTTCCACTATTTATTTGGCTTCCAAATGTATACGTTGATGGTAATGCCCCGGCTATTTATATATTGTTTTGACTTCATCCAAATCTGATTCGTCTTTTTGTTCGAAGAACCGGTGACGTATGCCTCAATGATTATCAGTGGGCAACGTGCCTTAGCGTAACATGTTGGGCCTACGCACGCATTTTGGACGGACGCCAGTGTCCAAAAAGTTCACCATTAATAAAATGAGGTTCCCTACTCCCTTGCCGAATGGAAATAGAGCAAGGTCTGATTTTTCTTTAGTTCTTGCGGCGATTCCGTTTTGAATGTTGTCAACGGTATTAAAAGATTCGAATGCGTCTTTTTTTTATTGTTGAAATCTTGACTAAAAGTAAAGCGTTGAGGACGTATTCACCTTCTGATATTAGCCAATCAACAATGTGAGGTGTGTTTTTTGCAAGTTGTGGTCAAAAACGTCCAATTTTTGAACATCGCGTTCTGTGTTATTAAACGATGGTGTCTTTGTTTAAAGCAGTGATTAATCTACTCGTGACAATTCCTATAGATGACAAGGACTAAAATATTCAGTATCGTTAAAGTGTTGAATGCATTTTAGGCCATATTGACATAATGTTTAGGGAATAGTTTTATGTGACGGTGAAATAATTGTGTGATATATTGTATAATTTGTGATGACTGAAATGTGAAAAGGAATGCCGGTTCGCAAGTTGCAATTTTATATGAGTCACGTGAGTTTCATTGACCTGTTTATCTGAATTGCCAACTTCATCCTTAGCCTGATTCCTTCCTTGATTGGACATAAATTTAGTTCTGTACTCTTTGGACCCAGTTCATATATTATTGTTCTTTATCTGTGGAATGTTTTTCTTATAATATAATATAATTCTGCGTATGATGTCCTTTGTGCATTTTTTCCTTCTTATGATATAGGACTATAGTTATCGGTAGTTTATATTCAGTGATGTTCTGTCATCGAACAGTTAAAGCACTCGTTTTGAAATATTAGTCTGTACATCTGGCGCGGTGCCAGAACAAATGACATTTTTCGCATGACTGACCCGGTTTTGACCACGCCGTCTAGCAAAAAACAATACGTGCATCAACATAAAAGATATGAGATCTATAGGATGCGGAATTCCACACAGTCGCCATGTTTTGTGTGAAAATATTCATGTGCGACAGTGACGTAGGAAACCTAATCAATCTAGGCCCTATATAAATAAAATCCCTCGCATTTATGAAGAGGGATTCTGTTATATTAATATTTTGTGATAGAGGCCGTGTAACGTGGATTGAATCTCCTTGGCGACGTTTGAAATATAATAATAATAGATAATAATAATAAATATCCTTTATTGAATAAGAATATATTTATTGCCAAACAATTCTTACAGACATCAAATTTTGGTCAGTCATAGGTTTAGTTTTACATGCATGCCTGTGCACATGACAAACGGTGGCAAACTCAGCCATGCTGTGCCAGAGCACAGCGCTGATTTTCAGTTTACCCCTTTTCTATCGAAATTAACATTTGCGCCGCCCGTTACGTCACAACGCACACAATTAATAATATTTATCCCGCTATTAATAATAAAATTCCAAAATTAAAGATTAAAATTAATTATAATTAATTGAGTTAAAAATATGGTGTGAAACGTATTGACCACGAGTTCCTTGGTCCAGAACTAGAATTAACTGTATTTCAAGAGCCAGCCCATAAGGGTGGGCCTTGTATAAGGTACAGTAACCATTATACTTAAAGTAAGTAGACATTTATATATATTAAGTTACACTATCTTATCTAAACATAAAAGCAGGCAACGATGTGTTATGTGTAGATGCATGCATGCGTGCGTGCATATGTGTGTGTGTGTGAGCGCGCGCGTGTGTGTATGTACGCGTGCGTTTTTGCTGATTAAAACGTCCTAATCTAAACGGTTTCATTAACACTCTATACACAGGCGGGTGCGAGTGGTATATCAATATAATAACCTCTTAATCTATTATAAGATTTGGTGTGGCCTTTCTCTCCTCCCTATTTACCTTTATATCCTTTTACTCCATCCCTTTCCCCTACTCCTGTCTTTCTAATTTGGGGTAGCACCACGCTTGTAGCCGAATTGGCCTCTATCTCACATGAGATGGGCATGAAGTGGCGGCAATGCTGTCACGTCAAATGATGGTATTGTTGCCGCGTTTCGTTCGGTTTGTGAGACTTCCCGCTGGCCTAATCTCTTCATTAAAGGCTGGCAACGCATCTGCAAGCCTCTTGGTCGTGCAGATGTCCATGGGCGACGGTAGGCACTTAGATGCTGGCTCGTTTGCCTCTTGTAACATTAAAAAATAAAAAAAAAAGACTTACCTAAAATATACAGAGTGATTTTTATGAACTTGCTCAAGTAACATTGGAATAAATCCAAATAAATTTTATCATAAGTTTTACACTAAAAAAAGATATCTGAAGCAGCACTAGTGGGTTATATACAATTATACGGCTGGCCCGTTGGCGCAGTCGGCAGCGACCCTGTCTTCTGCTCCGGGGGTCGTGGGTTCGATTCCAACTTCGAGTCCGAATGTATTATCCATATGTATGTATTTATATATTACTTAAAAAAAAATTGTGTATAACAGGCGGCTGTTACCTATAACACAGGCTTTAAGTTGTCTACCTTAGGAACAGACGTCCGTGTGTCATATAGTCCTGTATATATTTATTATACAAAAGGATAATAAATATTTCATTATTTATTCATACATATTATAAAGTTTAAGCCTAATAAATTATAACATTAAAGGCTCACGTCGACTAAAGGTCGGTTGGAATTAAAGATTTATTGATTCCTTACTAGGACCAGGCTATAATGATTGTGATGTCCAGTAAGCTGAATTAACAGCACTTAGCAGTACAAAATTCTTCACTTTTTGCTTATTTTATAACTCGTTATACTTTATTAAAATATAACATCATTTCAGGCAATGTACATACATATGTATATATTTTACTATAAGATTCTCAAAGCGTGGTTCATGACGTTTATAATCTCTACTCATGAATGAAGCTGAAGAGTTTGTTTGGTGTTTGCTTGAACACGCTAATCTCAGGAATTGCTGTTCTTATTTAATGGTTAAAGAATTTTATCTCTCAAAGAATTTGTTACAAAATTCACTTACAGAGAAAAACAAAATTATAACTTACAATATTTTGTACGGCAGTCAGACATATTTAGTAGAATGCAAGATCGTTGCCACAGTGTAGTTGTATCAGTATGATCAAAAAATATATATTATTGAAGGTCCATGGGCGCCGGTAGGCACTTCGGTACCTGCTGCCTGCTCGTCTGCCCCCTTGTAACATAAAAAAAAATCTAAGTCTAGTTTTCTAATATACGACCTCTTCCGTGTTTCAGAAGGCACCTAAAACAATGGGTTCTGATTAATGTCACTGAGTGATATTAGTCGTGATATTGTAAGGATTCCGGAGATGATGTAAGACTGTAGTCGATTATCTTAACTCGCCTCACAGCCAGACCCTTTGCAATCCAAGCGGACTCTGTACTAAATCAGGATAAAGTTAGGTAGAAGAGCAGATAAAAATATTCTTTTTTATTTATTCTATAGCGTCAGAATGCTTAATTTCTTGACCATATACTTATCGTTTTGTCATACACTTTATCTCTAGAAAATATAATATCCCTTGTCGTCAAGATTTTGCGGTTGTGAACTAAGGTTTTACGGTATTTGTAGAGCATAAAAGTGTGTCTGTAAATATATTAGGATATTTTGTTTTTCAAAACAAATCAAGTGGATAAGGCGTTAGATGGACACAAGTGTAAATCAAAAGGGTCGTCTCCGATATAATTAAATAACAACTAAAATGGATAAGGGTCTGCTGTCAGAATACATCCTTAACTGGATAGATAATTTGATAGAGCGCTCCTTAGTAGAATATTTAAATTCGCATTTATAGTATTAATTTCTTAACCAATCCCCTAAACCAGATGCCTGCCATTCTATAATGAAAATTATTAATTCTTCAACAATATTAAAAGTTTACAGTAATAACAAGGTTGGGCTCTTCTAGTGAGCTTAAGAAACTCAACCATAACATTTTAGGTGCATCTTTTAAGGAATAATAAGTACGGTATTTGTTAGTATATATTAATAGGGCGTGTATGTATGTACGTATGAGAGTGTGCGTTTGTGTGTTTTTGTGAGTGTGTATCTTGGTGTAGTCTATCTATTTGTCTTGGTACTGACTTCAACACATCAGTGCTACTACTGTATAAATGGAATGATAAAAATGATATAGGCACATACTAGTTAGTAATCTCCTCGTATACTTCTTTGATATGAAATAAATTCAATAAAGTTGTCCGAACACCAGCATAAATCAAAAGGATCGTCCCTGATATAATAAGATAACGCTGAATTGATAAGGGTTTTACTGTCAGAACAGAGAAGCTAGAAATGTCATCTGATATGAGTCTACGAGTCATTGGTAAGAAGATAGGTTTGGTTGATCTAACAGAGCGCGAATTTTTACCTTTTTTCTTCCTTTTTTTGCTTAGTTGGCCCGTATAGAGCCGAATCAGAGGTAGCGCCACACTTGTAGTTTTTTTTGGTCTACAGCCAAATTGGCCCGGCGCCTCGGGGTACCAGTTCATTTTTCTCACATAAGATCGTGTGCAGCGGCAGCAATACTGATGTAACTTGGTGTGTCAAGTGATGGTATTGTTGTCGCATTTTGTTCGGTTTGTGAGAGTTAAACCCCTCTTTAAAGACCGGCAAAGCATCTGCGAGCTTTCTGGTGGTGCAGATATCCATAAACGTCGTTAGTCACTTAGGTGATGAACCGCCTGCTCGTTTGCCCCTTGCAATAAGTTCCTTGATGTTATTTGAAGGAGCTATTCTTTTTATTTATGTATACTTCCATCAACAACGTAAATAAAATAACGGCGGACAGACTGATGGACAGAGTGAAATTATAAGGGTTGCTTGGACTACGGAACCCTAAACATATGTTAATTGTCACATGTTAAATATTCGTAAAATTCTTATTGCCCTTTTTGAATGAAACTCCAAGTGCATTTATTCCATTTGGCTATAGTTTAGAAGCACCTTTGATGTCTAGCATCACATAGAAATCAAAGTCAAAAATATTTTATTCATATAGACTTTACAGTACTTATAGACGTCATATGTATAATAATATTATTTTTTTTTAATTTTACTTCTCAGGCAAACATCCTGGGTATTTGGAATAGCGCGAATTATTACCAAGAGTAATTCCGTCACTTGTTGAGAAGGAGTAATAGAGTCTGTATTATTTTCGCCGAGCAGTAAAAAATTTCTTACTATTTCTTTATGTGTACGATAACTGGTCCAATCATTATTAGATGTTGATAATCGTGTTGTTTTACCAATAAATAATCAAATTCGTATTCTTATTACAGCTACGTGTGTGTGCATATGAGTGTTTCAAAGTAATGTGTATGTGTGTGTTTGTCTAAACTAGTCAAAAGTTATAAATAATATAATTTAAATTTATATAACAATTTTGTTGTACAGATAATTACAATTTTGTATATAGTTTTATATAATCTTAATATAATCTTAGATTTAAGCCTATTAGGAGGGGAAAAGGGAACATTAGACATAAGAAGAAGACCTTAAAAGTATTCCTAATATTCTTTATAAAAAATAAAATAAATAAATAAATAATAATCATATGGAGCGCAAATTTACAGATTTGTGGACCAATCGGCGTTTTCTCTTATACATAATATGTCTTCAATTTTCCAGATGTCGAGTTCAGCGTCAAAACCACGCGCAAATGTAACGACAACGACGACCACGAAGTCGTTTATACCCACCAGTGCGTCGAAACTCAGCGGCATCAATAGGGCGAGAGAGGCGGACGAGTTGAAGAAGGAGAGAGAAGACGCGAGGAAGAAGAAGGAAGCCATGTTGGAAGCCAAAAGAGAGTTGCAGAAGAAGTGAGTAGATTTTTAAGGTTCTTACAGGTGCTTGCGTTCCACTGACTTACTATACCGGCTATAGGTTTATATACAATTACTAGCTGTACCCCGCGACTTCGTCCGCGTGGGCCGCCCTTATCACTTCGGAGTATGAAAAACAGATAGCCGATTCTCAGACCTACTGAATGAGCATATAAAATTTTATAAAAATCGGTCAAGCCGTTTCCGAGGGCCAACATTGTGACACGAGAATTTTATATATAAGTTTAACAGCGCCCCGCGACTCCGTCCGCGTGGGCGACCCTTATCACTATACTATACACACACAGTATGAAAAATAGATGTTGACCGACTCTCAACCCTAGCCAATATGCAGGCAAAATTTCATGAACATCGGTCGAGCCGTTACGGAGGAGTTTAGCAACGCACCCCATGATATTTATATATAAGATGTATTGTAGTATATCGTTATGTGTGTAGTATTTTTACTTTATTATATTTACTGTACCTAATCAGTGTTCGGCATTTGAATCGATCGCTAGGTTAAGTTGCTCTTGCTGCGACTGGCTGATAGATGGGTGTCCCATTCTAGCACTGGCTTATATTCGATATATCCGACCTCCTCCGTACTGCGGAAGGCACGTAAAACAGTTGGACCCGATTAATGTCGCTTTGTGGTATTAGTCGTAAGGTTGTAGAAATCGTGGCGGTTCCGAGGATGACGTCAGGTGGCAATCGGTTATCTTAACTCGTCCCACAGCCACATCCTCTACAATCTAAGTGGATCCTGGTATTTGACCGGGATTACGCTAGGAAGAATAAGATACAGTTATATTACTGCAATTCAAAGGATACGTTTAAATACCGCGCGGTATTAAAAACGTTGAGTTTTTTTCACGATATATGTAGACATATCCTAGAATCTATACTGTCTGCAATACTCGCCCAGTAGACTTCGTGACAATGAATTTACTCTGATGTGCTGTGTGTACTAATGAGTGCACCGTCGGGTCGTAATACGTGCTGACCTTACGTACTCATAGACCTTGTTTACTTTCACTGAAGCCCTTTTATAGTTAAGGCAACATTTTACCTACAAAATGTTCTTGAGTAGTTCTAACAGTACACTAACACTGCAAAAATGGTCAATTAAGTAGATAGATCCAAGTTTAAAAAGATATTTTTTCTAATGGCACTTCCATACATTGCCAATCTTTAAAAAAGTCTGTTAAAATATATGAAACAGAAACCATTTTTGTATATATAGTACATATACATACATAACAGTCAGCAAGTGATTCCACGAGGATAATGTGTGAAGCATAACAACGATAAAAAAAACTTTAAACAGTCTAAAATGGAAATGACTAAATAGCGTAATAAAAAGAATCTATTAATTATTTTAATATACTAAATTCTATATTCGGTATCGATGTTGTACGAACAGCACTAGTGTTGTGACAGGTGCGGCTGAACGCGATCAGCCGCTCTATCGATACTGCGGTAAATTGTGTTTAGATAGCGTATAGACTTAACGGGATATAGAAGTGACGAAGACACATGACACTTCCTTTGAAATCAATAAATTTGTCTATAGGGTTGTGACCGGATCTCCATAGCATCCATCCATAATTTAATTTACCTACCTTGCGGATTTCAGTCCCTCCCTTCGGCCGTTGAGGGCTCTGTATATTAAAACGTTTAGATTATAAGTTTACACACCCTATCCTTATGCGCCACTTCAGTTTCCTTTAATTTATTTCTTAGTTCTTCGATTTCGCAATTTAATAGTGCTTCCTTCGTGTCTGCTTCATTACGAACCTGTTGTACTAAAGATGAAAGGTATTAAATACCAACGTGACCATCTGAATCTTTTAATAATATATAAAAGAGTCTTTTCCTTGGTCCCGGCATCACGCGTGAACGCATGGACTGATTTCTGTTCGATTTCGGCCGGACATTTGTCGATAATACCTTTTTGTTGTTTGTTATTGTCAGGAGAAGGTTTTAGGAAGAAAATTGTTCTTATTTTGTGTTCGTTATTGGTAGGACAATGTTTATATACTTAAAAATGTCTGTCTGTTTGATACGGGTAATTTTCGAAAATATTGGGAACGGGATCCGGAACTGGAATAATATTATAGGATAAAAGATGGTAGTAAATAGTACGTAATCCAACGTCCGAGCAGGACATCCACTGCCGGGTCCGCTAGTAATAAGTATATAAAAGCGACAGGTCATCTGTTACGAAATCTCGAAAATGGCGAGACGTACAAGGATGAAATTTGGCAATGAGGTATTTTAAAGTTAGTAGACATCAGCTAAGAAAGAATTTTTCTATAGAGCCAGATTAAAGAGGTCTAAGGGCTGTCGCAATTTCCGGACGAAGTCGTGGGATAAAGCTAGCAACTAATACCAGCGACGTAATATAGTTTTCTTCAGTTTACTTCTGCCATTTACGAAAGCTTCTATTAGATATATTCAGGGCCGGCCCGAAGTAAATTTTAAGATGGAGGAGTGATCCAATCATGGCGCCCCCTTACTTATGATGTCATGTATATTTTTTAATATAAAATATTTAAAAAAAAACGAATGTTAAGAGTCGCCCGTAGCTGAGGCGCCCCATGGTGGCCTGGAGCGGCCGCTCCGTTCGCCCTATGATAAGGCCGACCCTGGACATAATTATGCGTTCTAATTAATTAAGTTTAGTGTATAATATACATATATATTGTTACACACGTTTCTTATCGTTGATAGACATTAGTTCCTCAATGTGATTTTCATGAGTTTTACGCATTTCCGTTATATTTTCATTGCATTTCTGTTCTATATTCTCTTTATCCTGAATAATAAAAAAAAACATAACTATTGATAGACGCTTTTTTTATTTAAGGGACAAACGAGCAGGCAGCAAATTGCCTCCTGACGCCCCTGGATACATGCCGACCAGGAGGGAAGCAGATGCGTTGCCGGCCTTAATGACGAGTTTAGGCCACCGGGAAGTCTCACAAATCGAACGAAACGTGACAACAATACCATCGCTTCACGCTGATCTTATGTAAGAGGTGCTGGTACTCGGAAGCGTCGGCCTAATTTGGCTACAAGCATGGCGCTACGTCTAATTAGAAAGACAGGAGTAAGGGAAAGAGATGGAGTAAGAGGATATATAAGTAGATAGGGAGGAGGGAAAGGATGCGGATACTACTGGCAGACAGATAAAGGAAGATCCACCCCCTGTGAGGAAAAGAAAATGTTAAATGAATGAAGTGCTGAAAAACTGACCTACTTTTCGTAAATCCGCAAATTAAAACCAGCGAAAATGGAAAGAATAACGTTAGCAGAGTCTATCTTCTGATCGTGCGTTCTTTTTCCCATAATCACCCGAAATAATTTAATTTTCCGTTCTTATTTTATGTTTTTAAAATTCCATTAGGAGTCTTTTAATGCACTAAGTACTATATGAAAATACTTCTTTATATTATAATTTTTTTGCCAATAATGATGTACGTTACCTTTTCCATGGACGCTATAGTAATGTTTTTCGAAATAATTTCATCTTTTAATTTTTTAACATCGTGTTTGAGGTAAACCAATTGTGATACGGTATCTTGGAGGTTACCAATCATTTCTCGTGAACTTTGCAAATGATAACGTTGAGATTTCTCAAGTTCGCGCGCTGCTTTTAGCTCCAATTCAAGTTTTGAGTTTGTTTCTTTTAATCTTTTACATTCCTCTATTTGCTTAACAAAATCCTGATAACAATTTATTTGAAATATTTATTTTACCGCATTAAATCGAAATATTAACACAAGATTAATAAATATTTTATTTCAATCTTACAACTTTACACTTTGTTAAAAATATCAACATGTTTTGTATACGGTTATTAAAAGAGCTACTTTCTACTTGTTTAGTATCCATTTCAAGGGTTTCATTTCTTCAGAGTCTTAGAATATTATTACGGTAAACGATAATTTTAAAAAACTGAATTAATTACACTGTATTCCGTAAAATTCGTGTCTATGGTAGAAGTATCTGTTGCCATGCCGCCTTTTTACTTTTTTTAATTTACGCTGACGGTAGCTTAGACTAAGACATTTAATATACAGCCAAGATTTCGCTTATATAAAATTCCCACAAAAATCAATTATAAAATTGACTTTTTTAGGGTTCCGTAGTACTACATGGAACCCTTATAATTTCGCTCTATCCGTCGGTCTGTCTGCCCATAAGGTGGTCTTCCCCTTAGCATTTGAAACTATTAGATTTAGAGACTTGTAACTTTCCATGTGAAAATAATTCTGAACGAAAACGGACAACTTTTGTAGTTATTTAACAAATATGTTTATAGTGTAGCAGATACGGAACCCTTCTAAATAAGCCTGTCTTGACACGTTTTAGGCTATTTTTTTTTGTAAATATAGCTAAATGTCTAATTGGATAGACTTTTACAATACCTATAATTTCAAAGTTAAAATAAATTATGTATTGATCGATATGACTTGATATGCAATGCAATTAAGATAAACACAAATAAAAAGGGCAATTATATAGTTTGTTATTTTTTTTTATTAGTTCCTATTAGTATAATTAGTATATTTATTAATATTTACATAATTAATCATTCAACTTGCAATATTACATTTGATTGTTGAAGTGTAGCTTTCAATTTAAACGGTTTAGATAAACTTTCTACATTGAAAACTTCCTCAGCAAATTTTTCATTATCGGGATCATCGTGTAAAGTGAAGCTTATATTCTTTGCATCATTCTCAGTTTCAATATTGCATATATTTTGAGCAAAGGGTGGGGTTCCTTCTTTGAATAATTTGACTGTTTGGTCTAGATATTTTAAATAGATATCCTTACCAAGAAACTCAACTTCTGTACTTGTATCGGTTAGAGATAATTCTGGTAAATCCAGTATCATGCCAGCCTGTTTAGCACAACCAACAGCAATAACCTCATCAGGATTAATACCTGAAAGCACTTCAGCATCGGGAAGCAAACTAGCTATTGCTGATTGCAATTTAGGTATCTTCATACTTCCACCACACAATACAATTTTACTTATTTTACCATCAAAATTGTCAATTACTGTTTTTGCTGGCTCTATGTACGAGGAGATTTTTGATGATATGATGTTCTCAAATCTTGCTCTTGTCACATTTTGACTCCAATCGACACCATCTAACAAAGATTCGATAAAGACATGAGCTGAACTTAGAGTGGATAATACGTGTTTACAGTTATCAGCGTGATGCAGTAACTTGGCCATAGCGCGTCGACTTTCTTGTGGATCAAGCTTCCATTTCTGTCTAAATTCTTGTGCTATATAATCAGCCAAGTCTTTAGTTAGACACTGGCCTCCAAGATCAGCTCTAAATATGTTCTTTTCCACTGATAAAAATCCCTCAGAAACTGACACAATTGATGCAGCACAAGTTGAGCCACCAAGTCTATAAACTAGAACATTCACATCTTCAGGCGAATCATCAATGTTATACGATAACAATGCTGCGGCTGGCTCACTTATTACTTGTAAAACATCAAATCCAGCTAATTCTGCACATTTTACTAATCTCTCTCTACTAGCATTTGACCAGTTTAGTGGGGCAGCTAATACTAGTTTTAAATCTCCTTCATTTTGAACTGAATGACTTGCTATAGTAAAAAGCTTGGAATAAATCTTTGTAGCGATATTATCAGGACTGGAGTAAAGTTTTGTTTCACTTGTTTCGAATTCATAAACTAGTTTATCGTCGTTCTGAATACGACAAGAGGAGGAATTCTCAACATATGATAAGTCGTCTTCACTAAAGTCATAGTTCATAAGGCGTTTATTATGTTTTATTATTGCTTTAGAAGAAGGTTGGCCAGATTTTGCAGGAAGACCTATCTCCCATTCCCCACCATTTAACGCTACTATCGCTGGTGTTACTCTATCTCCTGCATCGTTAGCTAAGACAGATGCGGCACCATTGGTAAAAACAGCTAAACAACCGGAATTGTTACCTAAATGTATTCCATATGCAGTAGCCATTTCGCATAGGTTATGGAAGATCAGTATTTTATTTATTTTAGGGAATAATAAAATCTCACAAACTTTCAAAAGATACTCATGCAATTCATTAAGCTACAGTTCAATTTATATTACTATCAAAACTGATTTAAAATCCCAAAACCATTGGTAATAAGTAATAACCTTATTTAAAAGTTCAAAACTTCAAAACTAGTAACTACATAGATTAGCGAATCGAATAAATTATCAACTCTTTGAAATTTTGTTAAGATTAAAATAATTACAATTAGTTTTTATATTATCATATGTTATTTATGTACATAATTTAATGGAAAATTTGTGAAGAACATTATGGATTCCCTTACAATAGTTATATACTAACAACAGATTATAACGATAATATGAATATGGCAATATAACTAGAACCTAGAGCCAAACTCCCAAATAAATTGTTTATGAAAAAAGTATTTGACATGTTTAGTTTTGAAAAATCACAAAAATAAATACTCTTTTCCATTAAAATTCTAAATTTTTGTGTTTTAAAAATGAGAAATCCTTTAAAATGCTCAGTATGTTCTTTGTATGTCTTTGCTGTATGCTTAGGAATAACTTTCACGTATATTTTGAGTGCTACTGCTCTAAAATCAACAGATATTCGAAATTACTTAGGAACTCGTACCCCATACAGATTCAAATATAACAAAGACGATTCAAAGATAAAGTTTGCTAGTAAGTTACATAATATATAAGGTTCCCAAGATGTGAAAACATAAGTCAAATTGAATTAAAATATAAAAAATATATTCTTTAATACAGCTTCTTAGAAAAACACCTTGCATTAACAATCGAATACACAAGTTTTTATAACCAATATAAATTTTTATTTCTTTTAAGAATGAATTAGATGCAATTCATTTACACTGTCATCATCATTCTCAGCCCAATTCAGTCCACTGCTGGACTAGAGCCTCTTCATGAGCATGCCATTTATTTTCCACCATGCATATCATAAATATCAGAATATTATTTATGATTTAATTATCATCATAAACATTACAACTTTGATTCTACCTACCTATTCAAATATTTAAAAATATAATGAACTAAATTACAAACTAAGAATAATGAAAAATTATGGTACAATTTTGGCTCATTTGGTAGAATACTCAAAACACTACTACCGTTGCCTTGTTTGATAGCCCAGCTTATCCAATTGCAATTATTAGCAATTTTACAGATTGTAAAGATGAAAAAATATGGATGGTTCTCAGACATGGGACAAGGTTGCCTAGTGCAAAGGATATACGTGGAATGAACACTACATTGAAAAATTTAAGGGTTGAGGTTCTGCTAAGGAATAAGAACGGTAAAGGTGAATAAAACAAATTATATTTGTACTATCTTCACATTGTTCGCATGCACGCACACCTTCATGTATGCATGCACACATCTACTCTCTCCAACCACACCTTCCTATCCTGGGCTACTTGCATCTATTTCTTTCCCGCAAAGGTGTCCAAGTCGTCTTGCCACCTGTTCCTCGGACTACCTGGTTGTCTGAGGCCACTGGTGGGGGTCCATACTGTTGTATATTTAGCCCACCTTTGAGGGTCCACCCTTGTCACATGGCAAATATTCAAATATACTTATATTATTTGTTTTAAAATGTTACATTACAGGTCCATTAAGCAGTGAGCAGCTGGAATGGTTTGAGCATTGGTCAAACACTATTCCAGAAGACAAGGAGAAATTTCTCACACTTGAGGGGCAGGATGAAATGATACTGCTCGCTGAGAGGATGAGAAAGAGATTTCCAAATGCCATTAAGGAAAAATATGACAATAAAACATTTTTGGTAAATATATTATCTATTACTAGCGGACCCGGCTGAGATTGTCCTGCCCGAACATTGGCTTATTTTTTTATATCGAATTATAGCGCCATCTATTGGTCGCTTACACTACTACTGAGCGCCCGCACGCGGCCCGCTCTGCCATATTGTTTTAAATCTTTCAAATCTTTTAAGATATTCATTTTAATGACATGCTATAAAGGGCGATTTTAATCTGCATAAAATGTACACAATATCTAGATAGCTTGGATAAGGATTAATACGGTATTCTTTAAAATAGCTTGGCTTGTCAAGAACTATCATAAGTTCATTACTAGAAAGGACATCTAAAGCCGCATTAGTAGGATCATACCAGAAATATTTACTCTGTTTATAGATGAAAACCGCATTAAAATCCGTTGCCTTATTTTAAGAGACCGAAGCGTACGGGAAGTGAATGTTTTATACTATGTTAAGATTACGAAACTAGCCTTTTTTTGCGACTTCATTTGCGTTCAATAATAGTATTCTTTTCTATTACTCGAGAAAGAATGCCTTTTTTATGTACTGAAATTTTTTTCATAAACTGAATTCCATGATACACTAGAGAATAACGAATTTAAAAACGAAAATATTGCAGGAGTAATTCTTTTGTATACTTCAATAGCATATTATGGGCTATTATACTTCTTTATTCTAACCTTTAAAGGGATACCAACTTAATAATCTGGAGCGAAACCCGTAGTGGCACTCGACGGAACCGTAAAAAAGCCTCTCTGACTAAACCCTTTAGGTTGGCACAACGTTAAAGACAAGAAAATATCTCAGTAAATGTGTTTTATCGAAGTTTGAAGTGCATTTTCCGGCTTGACGCGAACTTTGCGGCCGTCCTTAAGCACGGGAGAATGAAATTCTAGTTGGTCCATAATTTTTGAGAGAGGTAGGTACAGTCGACCTAGAAATTGATTTGCCACGCTAAGGTCGAATGTCGTTTGCACATCAATTGGTTAAGAGGCTTATTTTTGCTTGTTATGCATTACGTTAACTTCTAACAATAACCCTTAGCAAAGTTTTCTTTAATTAGGA
This sequence comes from Charaxes varanes, assembly GCA_024363005.1. NCBI lineage: Eukaryota > Metazoa > Arthropoda > Insecta > Lepidoptera > Nymphalidae > Charaxes > Charaxes varanes. Next base: position 19,603,047 of record JANCMC010043217.1, on the reverse strand, counting down.
GCTGTCATCCAAAATAGTGAAGCACTTTCTTGGTCGATTATACAAGCTGAGCCTAACGCTCAACAGTGAAAAGGTTGACTGAAATTTAAAGGCCTTGTTTCGAACTCCGACCAAGCAAAGATTACATTTTACAAAAATCTGCGAGCCTTTCGCTAAACAGGCTAGGTTACGAGGAATTGTTCGAACTAATACCGGCAGCTGCATTCCACCTAAGGACATCTCGACAAAATTTGAAACTCCACCCTCATCACCTCGATGTCCAAAAGTCCACAACCTTGCGATTCTCTAGAACCCTCTTAGCTTGCACAATTCCCCTGTGGAATCAATTGCAAGCTCCGGTATTTACGATCGGATACGACTTAGGAACTTCAAGAAAAAAGTATACACATTTCTCAAAGGCCGACAATTTATCTGCGAGCCCGCCGATGTTGCAGACGTCCATGGGCGTCAGCAGTCACCTAGGTGAGTGCCGGCTGCTCGTTTGCCCCTTGTTATGTATATATAAAAAAGGAAGGTTGTTTTTCGTTTACTTTGCGTCACTCCAATCTAGTGTGGCAGGGTTCACTTAAATTGCAAAATGTATGTGGCTGTAGAGTGAATTAAGATGACCGATTGCCGTCTGAGGTCATCCCCGAAATCCCCACGATGTATAAAACTGCACGACTAATATCACTCAGTGATATTAATCGCGTCGCGTTATTTGGCGTGCCTTCCAAAACGCGATTGACTAGAAAACCAGTGTTAAAATCGGTCACCCATCTATCACCCGGTACGGACTGCTTAACCGAGCGATCGACTCAAATGCCAACTACTGATTAGGTTACAACCTCCTCACGGTAAAGCAGAGGTTTATAAAAAAATACATGTCTGCATTTCCATACGAATTTCATCTCGTCGCTAGTTAAAAGCGGTACAGCATCGGCATTCCTGGAGATTAATGGAATCCTAACAGTGGTCGTCTCCAGACTGTTATCGTAATGACGAAATGAAAACACAATTTATTAAATAAAACGAAACAAAAACATTTTATTTTTTGTAAATTGTAATAGTCAAAAAACCCTTGTGTACATTTACGACCCATATCACTTTTTGGTCCTGTCCAGTGCAGTCTAACTTTACAAGCGCCATTTTGAGGGGCCTCAACTTTTTGTGTCTCGTAAAACACATACGACCACTCCAGTAAACCGTTAAAAAGCTTATCTTACTAAGATCCCCGCATTAAAGAGTTCATGCGAGAAAATAACCCGGAAAATGGCTTTTACGGCAGTTTCGAGTGCAGTTTCAAGCATCACCATAAAGCTTGTCCACTGCTAAGTTGAAAGGCAGAAAGTCATTTGTACATTCTAAAATTGTTTGTGTTAATTTATTTATTAGAGATGTATTGTATTGTATTGTATTGTATTGTATTGTATTGTATTGTATTGTATTGTATTGTATTGTATTGTATTGTATTGAATGCTGCAACCCGAAAGCTACACCACCGAATCCGCCACCAAAGCACAGCACTACACTGACTTTCCGATGTGCCTCACGTTTCGCTTCGACACCGAAGCATCATCAGGAGATAGACTCTACAAAGGTTATTCGTAAAGTTTACGTATTCATTCGCGGATTAAAGCAAAGTAGTTTAGTTTCTCATGCATAAAAATATGTTTGTAGAATTCATTGTAATAGAATATACGGCTGGCCCGTTGGCGCAGTGGGCAGTGACTCTGCCTTCTGCTCCGGGTGTTGTAGGTTCGATTCCCACTTCGAGTCTGGGTGTGTTATCCATATGTATATAACGGCTGTATATAACACAGGCATTAAGTTGTCTAACTTAGGAACAGACGTCCCTGTGTCATATAGTCCTGTATATATTTATTTATTTATTATACTATTATTAACTACAGTTTTTGTGTCTAATCTTTTGGCAATGACATTGGGTTAGTCTTTTATTTTCAACCGTGATAACTGAATTGGCAAAAATGTAGGCAAATTTTCACGTACTGCTAATACTGTTAGGCTCCTGTAATAACAATATAAGTGGAAATGAGTTAACATTCTCAGCAAAAAAACTCTATAACAAATACATTATCATTTTTTTTCCTAGGTCCTGATTTTTGCCGCTGCGCTGGTGGCAGTAAACGCTCAGCACTACGCACATGAGCATGGCCATGCCACTTCATCCCAGTCTATCGTTCGTCATGACAACTCGCACAACCAACACGGGTACCACGCCCCGATAGCCGTTCACGCTGCCCCTGCAATCCACGCAGCGCCCATTGTTCATCATGCCCCGATCGTTCAACACGTTGCCCCAATTGCCCACGCTGCCCCAGTTTATTACAACCAACATGGCCACGGTCACGGTCACGGACATGAAGACTATTACGTAAGTAGACCGTATAGTTAATATTGTCCCCTTACCTAAAGTAATAGATATGACTGCATATTTCTACCTTCATTTATGGTTCTTTAGTATTATTATTCGCATACTTAAAATTTCGAGTGCGATCCGCAAGTTGCATTTTAATTTCAAAAATTATATCAACATTAACCCTACTTTTATAGGCTCACCCACATTACGAATTCTCGTACAATGTGGAAGACTCGCACACCGGCGACATTAAGTCTCAGCACGAAGCTCGTGATGGTGACCATGTGACCGGCTCCTACAGCCTGCACCAGCCCGATGGTTCTGTACGCACCGTACATTACAACGTCGAGGGACACAGCGGGTAATGAACAAAATTTGAAATATCATAGAAGAAAGAAAGAAAGCACATTTATTCTAAAAGTGTTTTAAATAATACATAGTAATAGTAGTTATCTTTTATACCAACATTTATATTAAATACAATACAGTAAAGATTACGAGCATGGATGGCCATTGCTTCGATGGAGTATATTTATTATGTAAATAAAATCTATCAACTAAACACCAATTATAAAGTAAGAATTAATTAATTTCATATACACTTGAAATTGTCAGTTTATAGTATTTGGCATATTATACGGATTATTTTATAGAAATATGTAATTATAATGTATACATATCTGTATTACAGATTCCAAGCTCAAGTGGAACACTCAGCCCCATCGACGCACGTGCAACCAGCCCCTGTTCACTATGCCCCAGTTCACCATGCCCCAGTTCATCATGCCCCAGTTCATCATGTCCCAGTTCATTATGCCCCAACTCATCATGTTCTTGCTCATCATTAATCACTGCTCTGTGAAATATGTATTGATGTTAAGAATTTTTAGCAAATAAATCTAGTCCAAATTTTATTACTCTTATTATTGCTTAAAAAAATGCAGAAATTATGATAATTAAAATAGTAATGTGGTAAACATTTAGGAATACAAAAAATTAAATATTTTTCAATCACTTTTAATTAAGCTTAAAAACTCGTGATAAGAGTGGTTGCGACAATAGGCTGGTAGTAATTGAGTTCAATAAGACTACGTTAGAAAATTGAAACACTTGGACAGTGACCTCCCAAACATTACACTCTTGAAGCCATAAGAATTTTAACCAAATACTTTAACAAGTCTCTACTACGGTGCATCTAGCACGGTGCTACGTGTTTTCGGTTCTTCTGTACAGCGTTGAGACCGTGGACCTTACCCCAAAGCCGAATTGGGCCCGCGCGTCCGGGTACCGGTACCAGTAAAAAAAAAAAAATTGAACATACAGACAAACAAATGTTTTGTTGTATTTTTGATATCAGTATAACATATACAGGATGTAAAAGACATTGTACTGGATATGCATCCCACAGGTTCAGTATATGATTCTAGACTCCCCAGTGGTGAAATTTTTTCAATCGGCTTTTAAGAAAAAGCTTTCAAGAGAAATGTACCATTTTTTGAACTGAATACTGTATAATATTATTATTACTATCTGTCCCAATGCAATTTTTAATTAGAAACAAATTTCTTTAATGTTTTTACATCAAACTGCAATGTAAATAATACTGAAAGAAAAGTATGTGACAGTGGAAGCTCGTTCATTCAATCATTTTGCTGACGATTGCTTCCCAATGTTCTTATGAACATTGGGAAGCATGTATTATATACATTGTGCGCTCATGAATGGGATGAGGAAGGCAATATCTGTAAACTCTCATTTCTGAGATGAATGATTATTGTGATTTTATTTAAGACATTAAATGCAGCCTTATTACAAAGTTTGCGGTATGATGTCTTTTAGACCCTGTATAGTCATATGCAATAAGAAGAAAAAATAATTTCAGTGTTACAAGCAGACACTTCAATTTTATTGACATGTAGAGATTACAACTTCTTGAACATTTTAATCCTTTATATCTCAGATACTTTGGCGCTTAGGAAAAAAGTAATTTTACATAGATAATTATGAGATCTACAATTCTTAGCTGAACAACTTTATGAGGACTTCATAGTTAAGCTGAAAATCACGTAAAACTGATTTTGGTTACCTTTGACCTTAAATATCTAAGCCCGCAATAACATTTGTGAAGCTAAAATAAAGGGCTATACAAAAATTCAGCTGGTTCCATTCGATTTTTCGGTGAAACGCTCAGATGACTGACCTATATATTTTTCTGTTACTTTTACTTAAATACAATTTCATTTCAGATACAAAGATGCTGAAATTGCACTGGGGACAAAGGATACTGTTGCTTCCGAATTTGGAGAACAAGCTCCATATGCTTTCCAACTTTTGGCAAAAATTTACAACATCACAGAGAGACGGAGTAAAGCGACAGAGGCACTGCGGAAAGCTCTATCCCTCAATCCGTTTATGTGGAAATCCTTTGCACAACTTTGCAATATGGGCGAAAAAGTAGACCCACATAATGTATTCCACATAAACAACACCGAGTTCACATTCGGTGTGTCAACATTAGTGAATCTAGTCAGCAACTCGGAGAATATTTCTTTTGTTAATAGTAATATTTCTAATAACACAAATTTGAATTCTAACGCAACACCAAATAACGTTGCTCGTACACCCATGACGATGTCGACCAGCATCACTCCAGAGATGCAGGCACCTGTTAAACGCATGCATAGTGTTTTCAGCGGTATGACGCCCATACCTTTTTCGCCCTCATTTGGTATGTTGCCCATGGAAGAGTCTCCAGTAATGTATACACCAACCCTCACAGACGCTAACGAACAAAAAGCTATACCAAAGATAGTTAATTCACTCCGAGCGCATGTAGGTCAACTCAAAGATGCGGTCTTCAGTCCCGGCCCAAGGTGTACACTTGGCCCGGCACCTAGAAGATCGTCCAGGCTGTTTAGCAATAACAATAGCAGTTATTCGGTCAAAGAGAACAATAAATCACCGAGTCGGAAGTTTGTAACACCTAAGAGCCCTTCTAGAAAAAGCAAACAGCGCACAGCCAAAAATATTAAAACAAATCCCGAGAGTAACGACAGAAAGAATATAGAAGCGGTCACACCCACGATAACGCCAAAGAACACCAACGGTGTACCTCTACTGAATTTACTGAAGGATCTGGGTGAAGCTTACAAGTCGTTAGCGTTCCTAGACTGTAAAAATGCTATTAAACTGTTCCTAGATATACCGTCTAAGCAGCTCGCCTCACCTTGGGTCCAAACGATGATCGCACGAGCTCACTACGAGCTGGCGCAGTACGAAGCGGCAGCCAAAATATTTGCGGAAATTAGAAAGAATTATCCGTGTCGCTCTGAGGGCATGGACATATGGTCGTAGAATAATTGACATTATCTTGCAAAGCTACAAAGAAAAAATAAAATGTAACACTAAGGACATATGTCATCACACAGTTGTTTATGGGGGTCGATGATCACTTAGATAAACCACCTGCCCCTTGTTATATATGGGCCTCAAAAAATAACCTACAATCACCAACGAATGTCGGATCTTCGTGCTATGGGCCCTGTTCATTATAGCACTTCAACTTGTTCATTCTAAGACCATCAATTTGGTCCATCTGCTCAGTTACCGAACCCTAAAACAACATAACCATCGCATACCTTTACACAGTATCCAGTATAAAAATAAATGTGATCCCGAAGTTCCGGCCTGTGACAGACAGACGGGAATGACAAGGGTTCAACCTCATCGGGGCTCCAAACGTGACCGTCCTACTGAATACAAGCTGGTAGGCCCCGAAGGCAAGAAATACATTACTTCTAAAAAATCTTAGATCTAAAGCAAAATTGCGGAAGGTCATTTAGGGAATTTACTGAACTCTTAAAAGGAATTTGTGTCATTTTGTATGATAAAAAACTAATTATAGGGATATTTGTAGAAGTTTTCTAATTATGTTTATAGGTTCTATGAAACCCAGGTCTCCCTGTGTGTGTTCTAGACAGCTTACTGAATAAATACCCATAAATTTCTTAACAATCTTTCCATTATTGAATGACGACATCTTCTAAATTTTCTATGAGTAGCTAGTAACCTGTTGAAAAATGGCAGCTACCAATCAGCACTCAGCTAGACTTCAGCGTATTAAAGCGTAGTTTCTTTCCTTTATAACTTACTGACTAATAGCGTCATTTGAATAATTACCATAATTGTTTGCCTTAGTTTCTTACAATTAAACCTCACCATACTCTTAAACTCTCTGAGCGAAGTACTCAAAAATTAAGTCAAATATAATTGACGCCTCGCTGCCACTTGGTGACAAGTGGTAAGGCCATCGTAGCGTTGACGATGGACTAAAAGTTGGTGTGACTCGTTATAATTCGCGACAGTCCTCAGCGCCCTTGACTTGACTTGAAATTTTGTACATCCCTTAAAATAAGATGATAAATTCTGTCAAATATGCAAAGAATATCATCCCCATTCTGACCTTTGTAGTAAAGAATTTCAACAAAAATTCTCGATAGTCAAGTAACAAAATTTAGCAAACTAAAATATTTTTATAATGTTCCAAATGTTAAAAAATACCAAATATATTATTCATAAAACAGTAGCGCAATTTCGAAAACTCATCAGACTACATTACAAAAGCAAAAATAACAAACTTAATATTCACGTAAGTTTCAGTTGAGCAAAAGCGCTTTGCAGAATAAAAACAAGACGTCTAACTCGCCTCCAACGGGAACTTTAAAACAATAGGATTGTCAGAACGCCCGCCGCTTAAACTTGTATGGAAAGGTTTTTCATAGAAAGTTCGTGTTTTGTTTCGCCACACACAATAAAACTGAAAGTGTCGCGTGAATTGTAAATGGTCAGAAAAAAGATGTGGTTCAGGAAGTAGAAGGTAAATGTGAACTAAGTTCCGTGAGAACGGTAAATGTGTCGGCGGTAGACAGTGTGCGATAAACTGCTTCAAATAAATGTTTACATTTAGTCAAACAAAAAGTTCAACCTCTTCGCTATGCGTGTAATTATACAGGAACAACGTGTAACAAGTTATTACAGTGTACACCATAAATAAAATTCAGTCAGTACAAGTAAAGTGAGCAATAGACCACTTAAAATAATTATACAGGGTAACTTATTATGAACGTTGACACATGAGGTGTACGAAGAACTGCTTCACATGAATAATGTAGCATTTTGATAGGGCAACGCTTGCAGTTCTTTTGGTCTGCAGCCGAATTGAGTCGGCTTATCCGCATCCATACCTCTTTCTCACATACGATCGGCGTGAAGCAGCGGCAATGCTGTCAAATCGAAAGTTTGATTTGTGTTAGTTCCCGGTGGGCTAAACCCCTCATTAAAGGCCCACAACTGTGAACCTTCTAATGGTGTATTTTTATATGTCTATTCCTTCTATGTCAATGAACGTCAGGAGTAACTTACGTGATGAACTGCCTACTCGATTACCCCTTGTAATATTAAAAAAAAATCTAGAAGCCTAGCAAAAAACTCAAGTTCTTTGTAACTCGCGTAATGTTTACACTGGATACAACTTATTACAACCACTAATACCCCGTGTATTATGTGCGATTGACCACTTCAAATAAATTTTATTATTTTTTATTTTATACATTATGTGTATGTTTTATATATTAAAATATAAGAAGACCGTATTCATAAAAAAGAAGTATTGGAAAACAAATCACACTCAAATAAAGAAAAGAATATTAGATTGCAAATGTCTAATGAAGCAAGCAACATTTATTTTTTGTAGTTTAGATGTCGAATCTCAAAACAACTCTCAGTTGAGACATGCATTACTTCGACTCGATTGACTAACATCGAATTTGACTAAATCAATATTTTCCTCAACATGTAAACATAATTTATTATTGAAATTAGCTTAAACCTTTAAAGTTTCGACATCTAGAATGTCGAATGGCGGCATGCAGTAGAACGTGATCCCCTTGAACAGTCTCCGCTTGCTCAGCCGCGACCGGCGCGGGCCCGGCTCCCCTGTATAGTCCAGCACTTCAAAAGGCTCCTAAAAATGTTTCATACAAATGTAGTTTTACAAGCTTTTTTGGATCGTCAAATATTTCAAAAGCTGCCAGTGATTCGAAAAGTTGACCAACTAAGAAGAATCAGATAAAAACTCTTTGGCCACTCTTTCAAAAGCAGTTCCAATAAGAAAAAATAAATGCAATACATCTCGAAGTTTACTTATGTTTTGTCAAGGAGGTAGATCTTCCTCTTTATCTGTTCGATAATTGGTTAGCCACTATGAGCACGCCAACCCGGATTACCCTAGCTACTGTAGCTACCATTATATAACAAGATAGCAATGATGTCGAGTGGAAAAGGTTACACAGAAGCAAACTAGATGGCGCTGTACGGATGACAACGACCGCTGTACAAATACTGAAAATCTCCATACAAACTAACTCACGCTAGCGAAGTTTCTACTTACGGTTACTATATACAGACCTTCCGACGAGCAACTGTCGGCGAGGCGCGGCCGCCCCGGACAACTCCAACAAGCCCGGACTCGAAGATCTACCTTTGCGGTAGTTGAGCATATCGACCTTCGTTCCCACCTTTTATTCCTCGCCGAAACTTTCCACCTTGGTGTGCCTACCCACACTGCCATTGTCATTCCTCCTATACTGCCCGTGGCAGTAGAACCTTTATATCCTTTTATTCTATCCATTCCTTATTCCTGTCTATTTCTCCAATTAGAGGTAGGGCCACGCTTGCAGTCCTTTTGATTTGCAGCCGAATTGGGCCAGCGCGTCCGGTTACCAGTATCTCTTCCATACATAAGATTGGCTTGAAGTGGTGGTGATACTGGCACGTCAAGTACTGGTACTGTTGTCGCGTACCGTTCGGTTTGAGAGTTCCCGGTTGCCTAAATCCCCGTTTGAAGGCCGGTAACGCACCTGCAAGCTTTCTGGTTGTGCAGGTGTCCATGGGGTCTGTAGTGACTTAGGGTGATGAACCGTCAGCATGTTTGTCCCTTGTAATATAAAAAACATATATATACCGAACAGCGTACCGATTTAAACTGTAACCAGTGTAGCAAATGAAAAAGGATTATCTTTACAGTATACAAAATTGATGTTTTATATGATCACACACAACGTAACGTTTGTAATACAGTACTGTATATATTTCCACACAATACAAAAGTTAATTTTTTTAATAGTTAAATGAAATTATTAAGAAAAAATTGTTCTTACTTCATCAACAATGTCTTTTGTTTGAAGACACTTTGCCACCCACTCGTAAGACACAATCCACTTTGACGCTGCCAAAGTGCACATGTATTTTACTGACCTGCAAAAAGTATAAATTTGTATATTATTTAGTATTCAATATTAGAGCCATGTGATATGAGAATTATTTAAGTTGAACACAAATTAGGTATTGAAAATTAATTTGCTCTTTTTCATGAACAATATCCATGTCCTGACTAAACGAGTAGCCTCGCGAGGTAGCCTTTTTTATTTTTTAAAATAACAATAGAAGAACATGTTATTTACAAATGACAATTTTGCATAACAATTAAAACGTTTTCTTTAGATACTGAACGACACAAGAATAGAATATAAAGCAGCTTTAACTGTTTAATCTAGAACAAAATTCTAGCTATTTATATTCATACATCTATACATAGCGGCGTAATGAATTATTGTAATTAGAAAAAATCATAACTACATATAATTTTTAGTAGATATTTATTGAGGGCCGTCACTTTTGCATTTTTGAAATATGGGCTCTCCGGGGTCGCGTACCCGTAGGGGATCGGACCGGTTATCGGACAGATAAAGGAGATCCACCCCCTGGGAGCCAATCGTTTTATGACCTCCAAGATATAGTTTCTCAATAAAGTGTTTGATAAACAGTTGATATGCAAACTCACATATTTTATATAGCAAATTTTGCTCTTGTACTATTGTATTGAATGTTGTTGAAATAAATTTCATTTCATTCCATTTCATACCTGGTACTTTTGTCTTGCTAATAACAAAGATAACAAACCCGACCTCGTGATAATATGACTAAAGAACCTCCGGTAGTGAAGCCACCCATTATGGCGGTAGTCTCGCAGATTTATGCATACATAAACTAATTAAATGTAATGCTAAAATTTAGAAATACTTATATTACTAATTAACATGACCACAATGGCTGCACATCCTCAACGTGATGTACATATATAATCGAGCAATTAATCACGAATTCTCTCAATCAGAGGCGTTGTATGACCACCCACGCGCACGCCCCGTGATATATGAAGGTATTGCCAAAACTAGATGACTCATGGTCCTCCATATTCTGAGCGTGAACACCATTCATCATTTCTCTATCAATGTGGAACTGTTAATCATCTTTATGTATTAGTTGTAACTTAGGTAAATTCTACTCATATATTGATTATGGAATACATCAGATGAAAGCAGCATACCTTAAGAATTAAAGAAGTCGTGATCCTCAGTTAAGAGGACGCAATTAAGTTGGTGATACGCGTTGATACTTTGATGAAAATAACATACTCAATACTCAAAATCCGGCAATGGTGAGGCTTCTAGTAGGTCAGATATAACATGGACTATTGGTCGATTGTGGACTATTTTTGGACAAAGGACTATTGTTGGCCATGAACCGATGGTGTATATATAAACTATTTTGTATTATAAAATAAGAAAGTTTTGGATGAATCACTTCTCCTCACAGTCCTAAAGTACACATTCCTGAATCAGTTTCTAAGAAATTGTTGAAAGTAATTGAGTTGGCCTATATTGCAAGACATGTACTAAACTTAACGTCCCAAAGGCCATTAATAGCTATCATAAAACGAAGCCCTTAGCCTGCTTTAATTGAAGAAAGCTGGCTAAATTAATTAGTTCATAAAAGACTATGGCTTTTTTACAACTATTACTAACATAGTAATTAGATTTCGGATCATCTATATTTACTATTGAGGTTATCGTTAGAAAAAATATATTTCCCTTTATTAATCTTTATTATTCTTAAAATTTTCATCATAAGATATCGCCAAGCTTACTGTCGTTTTGGGCTGCAGCCGAATTGAGTAGATTCGCCCGGGTACTAGTATTGTTGTCCGGGTTAATTCGATATGTGAGATTCCCTGGTGGCCCGAACCCCTTTTTAAAGGCCAGCAACGCATCTGCAAGCCTCCTGGTAGTGCAGATGTTCAGAGGCATCGGTAATCACTTAGGTAAACCTCCTACCTTTATATAAAAAACCTATTCCGGCGTGTATTAAGCACATAATAAACACAATGCAACTAGATTCAATGTAAGTTAAATAAATAGCTTACAAAGCACTGTAACAGTGTAATAGATTCTTTTGTTATTCACGGGTAATAGCCCGTAAAACAACGTAGAGTACAATGGGTATGTAAGCATACTGCCTCCCACCATTTAGTAGTGCACATTGCTTAAATTCCACCGCTTATACAGCTAACAAGGACTAAATAACTTACATTGAAAAATAAATTTAACCTAGCTTTAAGGATGAGAATCGTATGAAGAGTTTTAATTTAATCTGACATGAATTTGAAGGGCGAAGAAAACCCTGATGCCGTGAGGTATCCATGACAAGTCGCTTTCCGTTTTTGTACGCTAATATCTTTGAAACTATGCAACAGATTTTAATGCGGTTTTCACAAATTAACAAAGTGATTCAAGAGGAATATTCATATTTCCGTACGCGTGGCGGTTTGCTAGTAACCAATATTGAAAAGGTAGCGCCACGCTTGCAGTCCTTTAGTACCTCTTTCTCACATAAGATCGACGTGAAGTGGCTGTCACGTCAAGTAACAGTAAACTTGTCGGAAACTGTGATTCGCTCCACAAATTTCTGAGCATTGACCATAAAAAATTCCTGGGCGATTAATAAAAAAATTAGTTTGGTGTTGCAGTTGTGCATGGGCGTCGGTAGTCACTTAAGAATACCGCCTGCTCATTTGCCCCTTGTTATATAAAAAAATACTTTTGCTAGAATAAGTTATAACGATTCGTGGTTATGGCGTTTTGCTCATGATTCCTAATTATTTAACTGTTTTTATTAAGTTGTGAACGTTAGGAAGAGACTGTCAAATAGTTCTACGGATTTATTGTCGACAATATTAATTGCATTTTTGAAATTGCTTTATCTTTGTATGTCCCGCGGTTTTCGAGAGTTATCATTTTAATATACATACATATGTATTAGCGGAACCGGCAGACGTCCTGCCCAAAGGTAGGGTTACTTACTATTTACTACATTCTATTATCCTATAACATTATTCCCCGTTCCCATTCCCATCCCTGTTCCCGATCCGTTTCAGTTCCAATTCCACTTTCTCATTAATCTTTAATCATACAAACCTTGTCCTAACAATAACAAACACAACAAAATAGAAATTATCCAATTTGGTGCAGTCCTTCGGAAGTTATGCACGTGCATACATTTCAGGGACTCATTTTTATTTGCGACTGTAAATAGAGATGTAAGCTATCCTATCCTTTAAGTAGCATCAAACTGCACACAGGGGTTGCAAATTTGATTAAAATCGGTTTAGTAGTCCATCGCGGACAAACAACGCCATGCGTAATTTATATATATATTAATACATTAAAGATTATAGGATTTAAGGAGAAATAAAAGATTTTATTGATACGTTTCTGTAACCGCAGGTGGTTTGCAGGGCTGGTATTAAGTCATGAGCGCGTGCTTTTAAGTGTGTAATTGCTGGCCAGTTTGGGCGCGCATTTCTCCTTGCCCCGTGGCCGATGGCCGAATGCCAAATTGGCCGGTAATTGACACGAATGGCCGTCGGTTCGGGTTTTGAGGACTTATCGCGTGCCCCAATGCCCACAATGCGAACTTTGCTAATTTGAGAACGTTTTTCTTATTTAAATGATTCGCGATACACGTACGATGGGAATGATTACAGTGTTGTAACGCGAGAAACGATGTTTACATACATTGTTAACAAATTATTTGGCTGCTAAAGGAATATGGCTTATGACTGCCCGTTGGCGCAGTGGGCAGTGACTTTGCCTTCCGCTCCGGGAGTGGAGGATTCAATTCCCGCCTCAAGTCTGGGTGTATTATCTGTATGTAAGCATTTATATATTTCTACAAAAAAAAATATTTGTGTATAACAGGCGTCTGTTATCTATAACACAGGCATTAGGTTGTCTACCTTAGGTATAAACGTCCATGTGTCATATAGTCCTGTATATATTTATTTATATTGGCATAGATATGTATGACTTCATCTTCTTCCTAGCGTTATCCCGGTCTAATACTAGGGTCCGCTTAAATTGTAGAAGATTTGGCTGTGGGGCGAGTTAAGGCGACCAACTGCCGTCTGAAGTCATCCCCGGAACCCCACAATTGCATGACTTATATCACTTAGTGTAATTAATCCGGACCCACTATTTTACGTGCCTTTCATAACACAGATGAGGTTAGAAAATTGAAAACCAGTTTTAGAATTGGTCACCCATCTATCACCTGGCCACGGTGAGAGCTACTTTACCTAGAGATCGATTCAAATGCCGAGTACTGATTAAACTATGACATCCTCGTAATTGCAAGTGTTATTATAAAATCTAGATAGCTTAACGGTATTAGAGCCTCAGTAGCTCAACGGTATAAGATATGGACTGAAATCCGCAAGGTATCCGGTTCGAACCCCACCGCCGTTGGGGTATTGTCGCACTCACTCCTAATACAAGCTTTTAATTTAAGCTTAGTAGGAGGGGAAACGGGAATATTAGACATGCCTAAAAATTTTTTTTAATTTTTTACAAAAAAAGTCTGGCCTAAGTACAAGGTTCGATTCCCTAGACCTAGCGAATACTAGGTGCCTATTTGTACTTATTTACATCTAATTACTAGCATTCGCGTACCTAAAGTTCCAAAGTTTGCCTAATTACTCAAATAAAATCACTATTCTAATTAGAGATAGCGCCGCGCTTGCAATCTTTTTGGTCTGCAGGCGAATGTAAAACAGTGGGTCCCGATTAATGTCACTGAGTGGTATTAGTACATTGTGGGATTCCGGGGATGACGTCAGAAGACAGACCAGGTGAAAGAAGCTCTCAATACACCTCTTTATTGTGCATATAGCCAAGCCGAAGACCGGACAAATTGGAAGAAAACCATCACGCGAGTGTTTCAATGAGGAGCCACGATCCTCAGTAATGAGGGAACGACTGAAGAAGAAGAAAAGTTTGAATACTGTTTGAAAATTTTCAATATTGTTATGCCGGAGACAGACATAGCTTCATTTGAATTATCATTACAATGATCATGTAGTGTGGCCGGGGACTTTGTGTAGCTGCGCAAAGTTTTGTAGAACTTTTCAGTCTTCCTTTACAAAAATGGACAAAAATGTACGAAAACTTTGAGCTATGTCTGACTCTGGCAGTATACAAATTTAGTTTCACCTTTACCACAATAAGCACTTTTGAGTAAAATAAATTCAAGTAGCGAAAATATGCTATTATTGTTTTTTTCATTTTAGTACATATCTCTCTGTATGTTTTAAAATAATGAAAATAACCCACATACCTGAACACAAACGAAAAGATAATATAACTTCAATAAATCTTTCAGAAGTGGGTTGAACTTACGACCCTCTTAAACGCGAATACTCGCACATGAACCACCGGTCTATGTCGACCCACTTTGAAGTACGTTTATTAGTTCCGTTTATAGCATGGCTTGGTGGATTAACATGAATGTAGTTTTAATTGGGATATATGTAGTAGAATGGAACGCGCATTAACTTTATAAAATGCGGCTAAGTTTGATAACCATATATGTCTCACCAGTTTATTTAAAGAACTTGTTACACTTGATAAGGTATTAATTGAAAGAAAATGTCAAAAAAATATTATGACTGGGCCGGATATATATTCTACTAGCTGTGCCTGCGACTTCGTCCATGTAAAATAAGGTAAAAAAATACATACAATTTTAGCGAGATGATATATAGCCTTCCTTATAAATGGGTTATCTAACACTGAAAGAATTTTTCAAATCGGACCAGTAGTTCCTGAGATTAGCGCGACCAAGCAAACAAACAAACTCTTCAGCTTTGTATATTAGGATACATTAGTGCGCGTGTTCGTCCGTGTCATATTAGGTGAAATTTCAATCGATTCCACTTTTTCGTCCCTAATTCTTCTGCCACGACACTGGCTCCCTGCCGAATTTAATCTTTTTCCGGCCCGCGGTTGTTCACAGTCCACCTTAGGTGACCTTATGCTTTTATATGTATAGATTTACACCGAATTTTATCATTAAATTACAAAAGGACTCTGACCAGTTTTGCGAGTCAGGGCGTTACCTGATATTTCGTTTATTATATTCCTTTACCTGACTTGGAGAATAACAAAAATCAACGGTCATAAGATTGCTGTTTCTGGCGTTTTTTAGAGTTCTTAGGGAAGGAAAGTAGATTATGTAGAGCTGCTAGAAAGGAAGTTGTAGCTTGATTAGTGGCCGGCATTTGAGTCCATCGTTAAGTTAAATAGTTTTTACTGCGACTGGGTGGTACGTATTCAAATATCCGACATCCTCCGTGTTTCGGAAGGCCCGTAAAACAGCGACTACCGATTAATGTCACTGAGTGATATTAATTGTGAGATTGTAGAGACTGTAGGGTTTCCGTGGATTACATCAGGCGGTTATCTTAACTCGTGCATAACCACATCATATGTAATTTAAGCTGACCCTGGTAATAGACCGGGATAATGCTAGGTAGACGAATAAGTAGACCTGTTAGGGTAACGAGCGAGAAACATTACAAGCACCTATACACTTGGCTAGATGTGGTGATAGAAGGTGGAGTTAAGCCTCAACAGAATGATTACCAATAAAATGAAGAAAAGGTCCCAGAGGCCAACTACCAGCCAGATGGGTCACCGACATCCGAACGATAACAGGGATACGATCGATAAGGAGAGAAGACTTATACCCAATCTCTCTCTCTCTAATCGTTCCCTCATTTATGAGGATCTGCGTCGAGGAGGTGAGAGCTTACAGAGGCTGGTCGTCGTTGGTAATTTCAAGGATAGCAGAGCCAGAGGACGATCACCAACTAGATAGACCGACCAAATTAAGGAAGCCACCTCCTCGAAAAACTTGTATCAGGCGGTGATTGATATATTTTAAAAAGTCCTTTATTAAAAATTAAACAGACTCTGTTAATTAGAAGTAATCTCCGAGAAAACTGAACCCCTTAATAAGGTGCAATTCAGATATATGCACCAATCAGTTAATGCACAGATTAGAATATAAGGAAGACCATCTCAATGTGTTAAAGTGTCCGTCGAAATCCTCAAATAAGGGGGGCGCCACATTAGAATGTGGAAGAATTTTAATGGTTATTACTGATCAATTAATAACTACGTACCATACCGCGCCTTTCTGGAAGGCTAATGGTCCATTCATTCTACACCAGTGCCATTTCTTTGAATCTTATACCGAGGCCAGACATAGCTTCATTTGAATGATCATGTAGTATGGCCGGGGACTATGTGTAACTGCATAAAGTTTTGTAGAACTTTGTACACTTTAAGGACAAAAATGTACAAACACTTTGAGTTATGCCTGGTTCCGGTATTTGAACTATAATTTGAAGTTTCCAAATGGGCACTTTTATAACAAGACCCCCATAGAAGACAGTCCTTACATTCTAATCTCCATAAAGAAAACGAAAAAAAGACATGAATGGAAAGTTAGCAAATAATAAATATAAAATATATTTCACCTAAACCATAAATAACCAGTAGCCATAGATAAACAATAACCGTAGATAGCAAATAGCCATAGATGAATAATAGCCATAGATACAATACATTTAAGTATACCAGAGACAATAAATAAATTCACAATCAAGATCGTTCTGGCATGGTCCAGGCCATTAATCTTGTTTAAATTTGCCACATGTCATCACGAAGGGAGAATACGCGACGTGACAATAATTATTTTCGTGGACGCGTTTAATCCTATAATTAATTGACGCCTGGATAGTTCAAGCGTAAAACGACAGGTTGAAATCCGTTAGGCACTCGGTTCAAACCCTCATCATAGCCAGCCTTAGCATATACTAATCAGGAGAGGTAATAGTCCAGATATTGTGGTGTAATGTACTCGTTTTTTATATAACAAAGAGTAAACGAGCAGGCAATTCATCACCTAAGTGACCACCGCTGCCCATGGACGTCTACACCACCAGCAGGCACGCAGATGCGTTGCTCGGCTCTAAATAGGGGTTTAGACCACCAGGAACTCTCGCAAACTGAACAAAATGTATTAAAAAGAATCTCCAACAATATAAAACTTTAAAAACAAAACAGACTTCAGATTGTCAGAACTGGACCAAATTGAAAAAGGAATACACGAAAAGCACCAGCATTCAAATAAACAAAGAATCATCAAAATCGGTTCACCGAGTCGAAAGTTCGTTTTTTGCTGATTCTTCCCGTGGCTCGACTCTTCCGAATCAGTGGTAGCTTTCAAAATATTTGACTGTTAAAAAGAGTTTGTAAAAGCTTAAATAAGATATCACTTGAATTTGATTAAAAAACATCGAGTCAAATTGAGAACCTCTTCCTTTTTTGAAGTCGGATGAAAATATTTGGATTCTAGGAGAGTATTAATACACACATATTTTTGCATAAAATAGAATCACAATTAAATTCATAGTCAAAATCCAATTTCGGTTTTGTTTACTTAACACTCGACACCTTTTTGTTAATCCTATTTATTTAAGGGTCTTAAATCTATTTAAGATTATGCAGACTTATCCAGAACATATATTTCTTACAAACATATAGGTATATAAACTCTATATCTATATTAACTTACAAATGTAACAAACAAAATGCATTAATAATCATTTTTCACACATTTAAATGAATACAAATGAAGTTATAGCTACCTCGGTTATTTGCTTGGACAAAGTAGACTGCATCATTCCACCTTTACATTTATATTATATTTACTTGACGCCTTGTTATTAATATTATCAAAACACACCTCTTATCCTATAAACTTAGTTCAGAGTAATTAAGACGCGTTATTGTAAATTGAAGGACCCTTCACTATCTATGCCGGGGGATTTGGCCTTTGTTCGCAAACCCCTCTGGAGAAACGAAACCACCGTCTATATTGTCGAATCGAAGATATTTTCCTTGAGGATGCTTGCTTTAAGGGGATATTGATGTCGAAAGCTTAGTCACTTAATTAAAACTATAATCTTGATATATTTGTTCTGACTTAGCTCTAGTAAATAAAAATATTTATGGATGATAACATCTTTAATGTATGCATGAGAAACTAAACTACTTTGCTTTAATCCGCGAATGAATACGAGGGAAAATCGGTGTAATGCTGCAACTGATGTATAAACCACATTATTGCTAAGTTTTTTAAAATCTATTCGGTAGTTTTTCGTGAACGAGCGTCAAACATACATCCAAAAATCTATGTACATCCATGTATACAAACTTTCGCGTTTACTATTAGTAGGAAGTAAGATAGTATGACAATATAAAACAAAATAGTTAAATATACTAATATGACGTCACAAAGGTTTTGACACCCCCTGCCCGTTGTCACAAAATGTTATATTTTGATGATAGCCTTTAACGTGTGACGTATTTTTGGTTGGCCTTTAAAGGCAATACAAGAGCTTTCACCCATCAGTTGCCAATGATGATTTGTGATCTGCCTATTACTACTTCATCTTCGTAATTATTACACCAAAAGAACAGAAAAAAATTGGCGTTCATTAAAAAAAAAACAATGTTGTATTTCAAGGTGTAAATAATCACGAGAATCGAGGAAAACGTTATAAAATAAAAATGACCTTAATAAAATTAATTCATAACTATCATAGATATTAGCATTCAATATTATTTTCTTTTATAATTCCGAGGCAGACATTTTCTGTAAATAGGAGCGAGACGCACTGTCTGGAACTTTGTCATGGATTCTGGAACCAATCCAAGTAAAATTAGCCCACACGATGTAAAAATGACACTATTAGCACAATTAAAATCGATTTGTACTTTATTTTTTCGTGATTCATATTTTATTTAGAAACTTTGCGAGATGCTGTTTCGATAGACATTAAAATTTAAAATGTAATGGGAGAACCCTCTTTCATATCCGTTTATAGATATTGGTATTTGGTAGTGTTGATTTTAAAACATTCCGACTGTGGCTATCTTTTTGGCAATGATTTAAGCAAATAAAATTTAGAACAAGAGAAAAACATTTGCTGAATGATTACTGCCACAACCCCCTGATTTACTATCAAAGACTCGTATGAACTCGTACGTCGTGGCCAACATGAGTCGTTAAAAAGGTATGGCTGTGCTTGAGGGGGCGTGAATCGATCTTTTAATAAAAATATGCATACAGAAAATATTGCAATCTGTTGCAATGAATACAGTTCCTTTATGGCGTTAAGGTCGTCGTTACTCAAAAGCGTGACCTTCGCGTTCTGGCTTGTGAAGGCGCTGCAGATGTCGATTTCTCAATCGATTGTTAGTTATTTTGCAATTAGAAGTATTTAGAACTATTTATAGGGTGGAAATTATAACATCCTCAGTATGGATAAATAGATAATAGGCTTTGCTTTAATCATTACAAAGAAAAAAATTTATATAAGCTATCCACAACTTCTGGCAGGTAATATAATGTTTCCGTTACACTAATTGATATTAGGTTTGTATAGACACTATTCTGTTTTTTTTTTATTAGTGATAGGCATGCCCTTGACCGCACTCACACCTGATTCCACGCCTTAGGCATTCGGATGAGGAAAGAAGCATCAAAACGCTTCATACGGGTTGTCTGCATGTTAATAATGTAAGGATGGAAACCCGCACAGCGTCTGATGGTCCGATGAAGAAAAATTTTAATTCTATTTACTATCATTTACATATTTTTTTAATTTTCTAGCAGATAGTGTTGAAACAGACCATTAGTGTAAATACCTTAGAAAAATCAGAAAAATTCAAAAAATTAACCTACAAAATACATGTACTGCAGAATCACCAACACAGGGTACAAGTGGACTACACCTGTTGGTGTCACAGACTGCCTATTGGGAGTAATCAAAGAGTAGGAGAAAAAGACGCAAATTTGTGATTCTCTTCTCCCACTTTGTGTTTCAAAATCTGAGATAAATCATCCAGAAAACAGGTTGAGACCGTGAAAGAGAGCATCCTGTGCCTTACCAAGAGATGAAGAGGGCTTTGCTGGGTTTGGAAGGATATTAACAGTGCTTGCAAGTCCCACACTTTAATGTGTCCATCATTTGTAATATCCCTGAATATTGAATTACACTAGTTTTCTAACAAGTTTTTTTATAATTTAATACTGTCTTATAATTACTTAATATACTGTTATACTGAATCAATAAAACCTCTCAAAAATGTTTATATTAATCCTAATACATTTTTATACCTAATATTAATATAAGAGTTAAGTTTAGTACAAAAGTTAAAATCAGTTTAATAAAAATTATAGAATAAAAAAATACATTTACATACGCATAACAGCTTTCGATTCAGGTGATTGATTAGTGTCGGTTTTTAGTCGGTTGGAGCCCGACATATCCCGTCGTCGGCCCCGTGGCGGCGGGAATGCGTTCCGCATTTTCCTAATGTAAAAAAAAAAAACCAAATCAAGGCTACAGGGGGTGGTCTATTGCATGAGTGCACTAGACTATCAGCTAGTAGGGAAAGTGGCAAGCAATCGTGAAAACAGCTGCTACTGGATATCCGTGATGATCACAACCGCTCTGTCAAGCCTCTAATGACGAAGAAGGAGAATTATTTACTATTCCTGTTTACTATAAACTCGTCAACTCTTGGCAATAGAGCTGGACAAGACGGGGCAATACCTATTTTTTTTGTTAGAGGAGATCACGGAGGAGGTCATAGTCTAATCAGAAGTCGGCATTTGAGTCGATCTTTACGTTAAGCAGTTCTTACTGCGATCGGTTGACAGATGCCTAAATCTTCTAGCACTAACATTTCCAATATCTAATCTCCTCTATGTTTCGGAGGGCACGAAAAGCAGTTGAATCCTATTAATGTCACTGATAATATCCGTCAGATTGTAGCGGGGGTACCGGGGATGACGCTACTCAGTAGACGGTCACCTTAACTCGCCCCACAGGTACATCAAGCGGACCCTGGTACTAGATCGGGATAACGCTTTTTTTCTTCCTAGCCTTAACCCGGTCTACCACCAGGGTCCACGTAGATTGTAGAGGATGTGGTTGTGGGGCGAGTTAAGCTAACCAATTGCCATCTGACGTCATCCTCGAAATTCACAAAGTGACATTCATCGGGTCCCACTGTTTTACGTGCCTCCCGAATCACGGAGGACCGGGATAACGCTAGATATTAGAAGTTAGGAGTGGCCAGGACGATGACCATAACGGGTGATTTGAACTGAGCAAATTAGAGACGTTAGTCCATCCTTCTTTGGCTGTAAAGACATCACATAACGAGTATCTGTATCCCAAATGTCCCTGGAGATAAATATGTTGAATTTGTAAGAAAAATTTTTCTGTATTTCGCAGCCGGTCTGACCCTGGCAATTTTCCCGTGATAACGAGCGCATGTGTGATTTAGATATTGGATTCCACTTTCCCTTGTCATCTTTAATCTTCAGAATCATGTTTTGAGTCATTCCACTCGGCTTTCATGTCCGATTCGCATCCATAATGGTGGTTCAGGGATTTGGAGCTTTGATACAATTCGTGAAAAGAATAAATGAAATAATTCCGCCCTCGCAGATGGAAATGATATTAGAGGTAGCGTTATGCTTGCAGTCCTAATCTGCCTAATTAGGGTGCCCAGAGGTTATAGTCAGCCGGGGCCTTTTCTGGAACACCCGAACCCGACATAACCCGGTCTCGACCCCCACCCCCCTCAGGACCGGATATCTGTTGTGCAGATGAGCAAGTTCCCCTGGGTCAACAAAAAAAAACCAGTGCCTCTTTCTTACATAAGTTCCGCGTGAATGGCAATGCTGTCACGTCAAGTGATGGTATTGTTATTGTGTTTGATTCCACTTGAGAGAGTTCCCGGTGGCTCAAAGCCCTCCTTAATGGACAGCAACGCATTTGCGGACCTCCTGGTGGTGCAGATGCCCATGTGGGTCGGTGATCACTTAGCTGAACCGCATGCATGTTTGCCCTTTTACATTGAACCATTACAAATACCTATTTACTTTAGAAATGAATTCCGCCATTGAAACTCTACACGTAACAATTAAAAAACAATGTAATTGAAATCAAACAACCATCGTTGTTTGCCTCTAAAATATTTCCCTATTTTTTATTTGTTACATTTATATATATTTGGCTGTAGCCCGCGACTATGCCCAGGTGTATTCTGTGATCTGAATTCATGTTTTGGGCGGAACCCTAAATATTTTTCTAAAAGTCAAGTAGTCTATTTTGTCTCTTTGTGACATTAGCTATTTGCACGTGATAGTACGGTCGAAATCGGTCCAGCCGTTTCGTTTCAGAGATTACTCGGAACAAATAGACAAATAGACAGTCAAAAATGTTTTTTGTTAACGGTATCGCGTATAAAGTTATGTGCAATTAGTAAAGAAATAATTTAAAAAAAATTGTTTGTAACAAACACCTTCACTTTATTTATAAGTAGTTGTACCCGCGACTTCGTCCGCATAAATCTATATGAAAAAAAAAGATTAAATTTTGGCGTGATGATATATATCCTATACCCTTCCTTGATAAATAGGCTATCTATCACTGAAAGAATTATTAAAATCGGACCAGCAGTTCCTGAGATTAGCGCGTTCAAACAAATAAACAAACAAACTCTTCAGCTTTATAGTATA
>JANCMC010043217.1:19494013-19577863 GCA_024363005.1 Charaxes varanes | reverse complement strand
GCATGAGGCCAGTTTGTACAATACTGTCGTTTATGAAAACCAGTTATGTAAATGCATTTCCCAACGATAATAGCAAAAGCTTTTTATATATAGCTAGTTGTTACCCGCGATTTTGTCGGCGTATAACAAGGTGAAAATTTTTAGCGTTGTGATGTAATATAGCCTATATCCGTCCTCGATAAATGGGCTATCTAAAACTGAAATAATTTTCCAAATCGGAATGTAATTCCTGAAATTGGCGCGTTCAAGTAAAGAAACATACATACAAACTCTTCAGCTTTATATGTTAGTATAGATTATATTAGAATAGCTGTTATCCGCGACTTGGTTCGCTTAAAATTAAACCTGCAAGAGCCTTAACCTCCTTTGGTTGGCTCTACCGAAAAATTCGTTCTTAGTTAATAGCTACTAATTATGAAGTATCTCGTTGTCTAATTTCGTTTTTTATGTCTCGCGGTTTTCCAGTTTTTGTGATACGTGACCATTCGCTTTTACACACACATACGCACGCATGCACACACACACATATACATGTGTTTATATCTATATATATGTGTGTGTGTGTGCGTGTGTATGCATAGGTTAGGGCATTCTAATAGACGGCTCATTTGTTTATAAACTCTACAAAGTTAGCCTTAGAGGTTCAACTCATGACCATTTATTATTCAGCTTGTCTGTGGTGTTCAAACAGCTCCTCTCAGCCTAAATTAATAAAGTGGTTCTAAATTATCACAGAAATTGATCAGCAATTTATCTATATTTTATAATCATAATTATTGAACTGATGGAGAAGACATCGCCAAAAGTGACAATGTAATATTCAATAATGGACTTGTGATCAAACCATGCTTAAAGATTTCATTACGTTTTTATGTATCTATCCACAGTAAACGCATGTATTTGTAATGAGAAACGTAACGTATCTGAGTCATAGGATTTCTCTCGCTTGATTTCCCCTGAGACATTTTGAGTAGACCATTTTTGGTGTTCATAATATAGTCTTGGTCATAGAACATTGTAACAGGCGTATGTTCGGTTCCTATAATTTACCAATTGATATCCGTTACAGAATTTCCATGCAAGAAACAAAGAAGAAAGTTACCCGTCTAAATTTATTTTGTTTTAAACATAACATGTAATATTATATTGTTAATATAAAGCTATATTTTACTCAAATATTCGTTGTTTTTTTGTCATTACTTCAAACTTTAAATACATTAATTTAAAATATTTAAGTTATGGCGGACCCGGCAGACGTTGTCTTGTCCGAACGTTGGGTTACTTACTATTTACTACATTTTATTATCCTGTAACATTATTCCCCGGTTCAGTTCCCGTTCCCCTACCGATCCCATTTCCTTTCCTTTTCGCTTTACCTTTGCCATTTCTTTTTTATTATACAAACCTAACAATAACTAATACAAAAAAAAAAGAAATTATCCAATTTGGTGCAGTCGTTCGGAATTTGTGCAAGAGCAATGTATGCAACATTTCAGCAACTTATTTTTATTTGCGATTATGAATTGAGATGTAAGCTATCCTATCTTTCAAGTTGGATTAAACTGCACCCCGTTGTGTAAATTTGATTAAAATCGGTTAAGTTCTTTAAGAGTCCATCGCGGACAACAACCTGATACGTATTTTATATATATTAAGAACATATTATCACATCATGTTTCTTATGGCAGTTTTTACCCTTTTTATGAACTTCGTTTCCATAGGAATTACGTTGTTGTTTTTTCTTATTAAATTATGAAGAATTTAGCTTTCTCTATAGGTAAATTTTTATTGGTATATATGCAGTTTTTGCTCTCAATAAAATTTTTCGAGAACTCATATGCAGACAGCGAAATATTATGCAGGATCACGTTGGAATCGACCAAACTTGACTATAGGATAGGAGCTATTTCATAAAAAGGATAAGCCTTCCAGCCCATTGTAAGTCCATTTTGTACTCCTGGCTATCATCGAAGTACATTTTCTTGATAGAATTTCCCTGCTCCTAAAAATGTATGCAATCTTTTAGTATATAAAGCACTTTTTTTTGGTAGACTTTTAGGTGAGAACAAAATATTTTAAAGCGGGTTGTCATTTTTGAGGCTGATGAGGTTTAGTGAGATTTTTTTATTGGTCTGGGAAAGAACTTCCACTCAACAGAAAATTAAAGCTAAAAATTCGTGTTATATTACGTCTGGTACTGGTACTCTGATTGCCAGAGATTGTTCTTTGGGTATTAGGGGTTGGGTCCCTAACCCACGATAGAAAACCATGAGCTATTTGCAAACGTCTGTGGGTTAGGGTGAAATTACCAATATACTTGTATACAATAGTTTGCTGGGATGTACTAAGGAAGACCATCGACAAGTGCGTGCGTGCGTATAGATAAAAAATGTTATTTTGAAACCCAACAGTTGACTTTTTAATTCTCATGAAGGAACGAATTAGTTACTTCGAGGTAAAAGTGTTGACAAAGAACTCCTATATCCACTTGAAATTTATTATAGCTCTAATAATACAATTTGTTTGACCTTTAAGGTCGAACAAATTGACTGATATAGATAGGGATATTTTTTCTATAATTTCGATACTGTTTACTGAAAATCATTAGAACTTTTATGACGTAAAAACGCATGAATTTATAACAGACTTAATTTCAATTTTATTTATATGTAATTAGCTAATAATAGGCTTCCTTGATAAATGGGCTATCTAGCACTGAGAGAATTTTCCAAATCGGACCAGCAGTTCCTGAGATTAGCGTGTTCAAGCAAGCAAACAAACAAACTCTTCAGCTTTATTAAAAGCTTTTATTTAACTTGCAACGTATATATGTTTGTTCGGGTCGAATCTTACAATTCAATTTTGGAGCAGATATCTTCAACCGATTGAGCTGAAATTTTGCACACATATGTATATCAGATGACAATGCAATATTATGATGACATGGAACTGATATGATGATTGAGCTGGAAGGTGACCATAGGAACTTCGTTATAAAACGATATAACCGCATTGAGTTTGGGCTCGTTTGATTCGTCTTGACGAGTACTTTGTGTTTAGTGGGGTACATATGAATAAAAGATTTTTAAGAAGGTATTTTTACTCAAAATTTATATATTAGTTGAAATAGATTGGCACCTAGAGTCGTATCTTATTCAGAAACCGGTATAAAAGGTGATTGTTAGGTTGTACAGCTCTTACCATGGCCGGGTGTCCCATTCTGACTCTGTTTTTCAAGCATCTAACCTCCTCAGGGTATCGGAAGGCACGTAAAACAGTGGGTCCCGATTAATGTCACTGAGTGATATTAATCGAGAGGTTATAGACATTGTAGGGGTTCCGGGGATGACGTCAGACGGCAGTCAGCCATCTTAACTCCCATAGCCACATCCTCTGAAATCTAAGCAGACCCTGGTAATAGTCAGAGACAACGGTAGGAAGAAGAAGAAGTAATAGATTTTTTTACCTTATTTTCGAAATGAATTTTCATATTACAGAGGCAAAACCATGAAATTCCTTAGTAGTCTTAAGTAGTACAAAAACGGGCTTATCTCTCACCATATTTCGTAGGTTGGCTACGGTGTTATCACTACGAGCTACGAGCTACGAGCACCCGCTACGATAATATGTGCTACGAGCCTTCATCTGATAAACTGGTGTGCTCTATCTGTTAAATTTTAGACTTTATTGTTTGCATCTTTAGGTTTAAAATTGAATTAACGTTTTAAATAATAATGTTTATATCTTAAAGCTTCTTGGTTAGTACAGCTACTAGTAATATTTAGGTTCTCTAAAAATATTAGCGAAGGGTCTGAAAATATTTATGTTAGACTTAGGCCTTTTTCAAAGGCCGGCTTTTCTGCAAATATTCTAAAAATGCAAGTCATTCAAAAGCGTCGGTATGCACTTGTAATAACTTGAAGGGCCTTCTGTCTTGCCTCTTATATAAAAAAAAAACAAAATTGGTGCCTGATTTTTTTAACCATTGTTTGAAGTCACTCGCAAAGATTTTTTTATAAAATTAAGCAGTCGTTTATAGACATTATAATAATAATTAAATAATAATGCTTAAATCGGTAGATCAAAATACTTAGTAAAAGCTATGTATAAAAACTTTATTCTTAGTAAATTTCAAAATTTAATCTCATTAAATTTTATAACAAACAAAATACATTGTAATTTACGGTTTGGCATCATCCTATAATAAAATATATACATGTGTGTGTAAATCGTTTCGCATACGTGTGAGTGAGGTTTTATTTTAATAATTTAATATTGCACATTTTTTTTAAATAATAGTATTCGCACACCCATTTCTATATCTATATTTTTTTATATATATGAAGCTGAACTGTACTGAGACAATTTTTTTAAAACTCCCTAAGCAATAAATATCAAAGAAAATAATTGAACTAAACGTAAAAATTAAAAATGACGTAAACCGACGCCGAGTCCGAGAAGGGAGGAATTCATTAAAACTGCTGAACGAAAATTAGCCGCTTTTTTGCGATTTCCCAAAAATCAGCATTTTCGAGTTAGGTCACTTTATCACTAAGCGTGCTTGTATATTAAAGCGAATTTTTTTCGCAAGTGAAACAAATTTTGATTGTTCGGTGTTATGCATTTTCCAAAACTATTCCTATCTTCATTGATGTAACTTAGAAAGAGCGCATTTATAAACAGCCGATGTTTATATACTCAAATTTCTTTATACAAACGAAGTAAACTGATTTGGAAAGAAACTCAACTTTTTAATTATAAATTCTATTAATAAATTCCTATAAACGCTGAACCACGTTAGCTTTGTTTATAAATAAAATTATTTTTATAATTAATTGCAAAGCAAAAAAATAGCACTTCAAGTTATAAATGCAATCCTTCTCAATTTTTTTAACAAAAATAAAATACAAAGCGGGACACTAAAAAGGTATAAACCGCATATACATATATAATTAATCATAAGGCCCATTACTTTAAATCTAAGAAACGTTTACAAAGCATTCCGGGATTAAATAGAAGTAGGTGAACGCTCATGATTTGAAACTCACTCGTCGAGTCGTTTATTTTAGGTGCTTTAGCTAAATTTGAAATCATTAAAGGGAACATCACTTCAATTAAACCCCAGTATAAAAACTAGAAAAAAAGCATGGGTGTATTTTTACGAATTCTACAGTCACATCTGAGTCTCGACGTCGGTTATTATTTATACACTATATATATATATATATATATAAGATATATTTAAACGCTTATTAACAAATTAAACGCGAGGAACTATTCTATTTATAGAAATAATTTATACATACGTTATACATATTTATTCTAATAACTGAGGGATCATCCATACTTACGTCACAAGAATTTTACGATTTTATGTATATTAAACCCATCCTCGTCACATTTTGAAAACCCCGTCCCCTTTGGTATGACGTCACATAATCAAGAAACATCAGTTTTTTTTTATTTTTTTACGTGGTACGTCAATAAAAGTCATGTGACGTCACACAGGCTTTGACCAACCCCCCCTTGCCTGTTGTCATACAATGTCACAATTTGGTGATAGCCTCCCCCCCCCTATTAACGTATAACGTACTTTACGGATGACCCCTAATTCATCGTAATAATAAACAGCAAAATTACAACGAATTTGGTAATGTCCATTTCAAATGCTTCACCCACCAAACTCAACTTCACCAACCAAGTGTCCTCAGTTGCACACGACACCTCTATATTTTATCAACGAGATAGATTTGCATGCATCATATTCCAAAATATCGGGTTTATCTTTTCTCGGACATTTTTCATTATTAATCGATTAAGTAAAACCTTTTTATTCAATTCAAATTCCCTTTTTAGGTATATAAACTTGCTGTTAAGGCTCGTTCATCATGGAAACTATTAAGTAAATTTAGATATACATTTCTTTTAAATTTAATTGTATGCAGCAAAAAAGTTTACTTTAAAGTATTGATACTTACTTAAACACGTTTCAATGTAAGAATAACGACAGAATCTCCGAATACCCAATACAGTGAAAATAGATTGTTGACGTATATTTGCCGAACGTTTAAAACGAAATTCATTGTAAATTGCTTAATACAAAGGAAGATAACCACAATAACAATGAGCATCGACAGTATACACTTAGAAAATACGTGTTATTAGGCACAATTCACTTTCATTAACTAGAACTAGCAACACTACACTTAGTCGACGTTCAGTGTGAAAGGCGCTTTACAGCTGGTCAATCGAGAACGTTGACTATATCATTGTATTTTATCACCATCAACTTGAAGGGTTAAATAGGCAAGGTCATTAATACCCTAGGGCTGAAAGGGCCAGGAATGGAATGGGGGCTGCCCCGGGGCGAAATCCTGAGCGGGGCATACCTCAACTGCGCTTAGCTTTTTTGACTTTACTTAACTAAAGAAAGTCAACCCTATTAACAAAACTACTTTATAATTAAATATTTGGATAATTATCCTAAGACCGAAAGGGCCAGGAATGGAATGGGGGCTGCCCCGGGGCGAAATCCTGAGCGGGGCATACTTCAACCGCGCTTAGCTTTTTTGACTTTACTTAACTAAAGAACGTCAACCCTATTAACAAAAACTACTTTATAATTAAATATTTGGATAATTACCCTAAGGCCGAAAGGGCCTACATAGATACATATATGTACCGGGCGGAGGATTCACCCCGGAGGGAGACCAAAACGGCCGGAGGTCAGCGCGACAGTTGGAGAAATTGGCGGACTATCCTAGCCGAATCCAGCAAGACCGCTTTCTGCATCTTGACCTCAAGCGAACTGCCACAGAACCCCAGCCGCCTCAGATGGTAAGCGAGGGAGGATTAGGGTTCAAAATTAAAGATAGACCTACCTGTTACTCTACCTATTGGCCCAAAAAGCGGGTCAAAAACGCTTCCGCGTCGCCTTTTAAACGACCCGTGCTTAATCCTCCCAAATACCTTAGCAAGTTACGCCAAAGGCAATTCACTTTCATTGTTCCGCTCTCGCTGTTATTGGCCTGGGATTCGAGTTTATCTGGTGTGTCCTTTAATCGAAATAGGAAACAGCAATTTACAGCAGTAAGCCAGCTCTTAATCCTATGAAAATAGAGCTCTCTGTGTGTCCGTGACTGAATTGTATGGAGTATTGGAATTGTTGAGTTGATTGTTCTAGTGTTAACGGTTGTTCTTTATACATTACTTCACTTCACGAGTTCGTCTGCATTGTTTTTTTCGACTAGCATACACATTTTCAAACCCTATTTAATCCCTTTCATATTTTATGCCCGAAAAATGTAGTCTATATTCACTTCCAAGGTCCAATCTTTGTATATACCGAAATTGATCAAAATCAGTTTAGATCTGACAACGTAATAGACAGAATAGGCACGACGACAGTAATCAGAAATCATTTAAATTACGAATTTATCTGATAAAATAGGATACATAAAGCTTAACTAACGCATTTATTTTTATATTGCGATCGAGATTAATAGGGATTAACAAAAAAGGGAAACTAAAAATACATTAATCCGTCATGATAGCTAAAACACCCAGCAGAGCTTATGACGTTATCGTATATTATAAATGCGTTCCAATATCGCAATGTTTTAACGCAGACATTCGACATTTGACGACTGCGTTCGTAACGGTTGTAGTGTAATCGTCGAGGTGACGTTTAGTAGAACGCACTGTTAACATAAAGTGACGTCATGACAACTTGGAGTGTTTTGGAGTGAATTTTAACCTTATGTTTTTTTTTGCTATGAAAACGTTAATTTCAGCAGAAATATTAAATTTTATGGCAATAGTAGATATTTCATAACATTATAAGCCATTATTACTTTCAAATTTAATATATTAGCAAGGATAAATGCTGTTTGTACCTCCAATAGCGTGTTAATAATTTATTAAGTATTGAAATAAATTTTGTTGGAATGAAGGAACTTGACTACTGAATGCTGATTGGTTTTAAATTTGTAATACCTGAGGCAGGAATTAGGAGGGAAGAAAGATAGATAAGATTAATAGTCTGTGCTTAGTGTTTCATTAACTTGACCAAATTACAGTTAAGTTATTAAATCAGTGATTGAAACTTGGCTGAATCACTGTTAGGAATTTGATCAAATTGGTGCTTGAAACTTGACTGAATTACTGTTAGGAATATGATTAAATTGGTGCTTGGAACTTGATTGACTTACTGTTAAGAATATGATAAAATTGGTGCTTGAAAATACTTGGAATTCGAATTACTTGAGGTACTTAATTTAACTTTTTAATTCTAATTCATTATGTAAGTTTACCTTTATTATTATTAGCTTTTTTTAATTTCTTTACACTGAACCTTAATGCAGTTGCATTTAATTATACTCCAACCATTGTAATATTTATTGTGATGTTAACCTTTTTTATACCCAGTCTGTGTACACCTGTAAAAAAAGCTGCCAATTATTTTGTTTCTGATTGTATTATTTTTCTTGATGTGTATTTATTTTTGAGCTGCTTGTTGGTGTTTTAATAAATAAATAATGGAATAATAACTTTGAGGAGGTCGTGACGTAATCAGTGGCCGGCATTTGAGTTGATCTCTGTGTTAAGTAGCTCTTGCTCCGACCGGGTGATAGATGAGTGACCCATTCTAACACTGATTTATCATGGATATCCGACCTCATCCGTGTTTCTTAAGGCTCGTAGAACTGTGGGACTCGATTTATCTCACTGAGTGATTTTAGTCGTAAGGTTGTAGAGATCGTGGGAGTTCTGAGGATGATATCAGATGGCAATTGGTCATCTTAACTCGGCTCACAGCCATATCTTATATATAGATAGATATAGATATAATATATTAGTGATAACGTGAAGGCAAAAGATCATGATAATTGTCTTCAATTACTTAAAGCGTGAAAGCAAACAAAAAATGAAAATTCGCATTTATAAGAAGGAGTATATAAAATTGTTTTCCGAAAATTTTAAATTGTATTGTATTAAAGCAAAGTCGAACTACCTGAAAATGTAAGTAAAATATAGTAGTAACGTAATAATGACTAATTGGAAACTAATTAATGAAAAAACAGGAAACTCTCCCTATCATCATATTAATATTGAACTTATTGTAGGGGACAAAACCATGAAATCAGACTATGCGGTGGCTACTGTGTTTGAGTCCTTCTTTACTTATATTCCCAATATAAGGGGTATACTTACATATGGCGTGTCCCTATATAGCCCATTGATGTATGCAACCGTGTTCATTTTGGGCATGGATGGATACAACAATTTGCATAGACAATACAACGCGAATAGAATTGGCACTGGCATTTTATGTAGCGAGAGTTCATCGTGGGTATTTATTCAATCCGGGTGTGTTACAGCTGTTGAGTTTGTGTGTACCGAGAGGATGTGTGGCGGCGCCGGCGACCGCCTTTACTCGGAGTACCCCGCGCCGAAACTAATCTTCTGGCGCAAGCATCTTTAACGCGTTGCATGCGCACGCTAAATCTAGTTGCTGAGAAGATAGACCTATTCTCATGCTCTGAGAATGTTTTTAAAACTGCGGCACTTCGTGTATTGTGTTATTAAAGGTAACTACACTGTTTCATTGTCCGTAATAGCAGTTGTACAGTGTTTTAAAACTAAAATAAATAAATTCCTGTTTCCACTACAGAATCCTTGAACTCATCACCCACTACTGCACTCTCTTTGTTGAAAAATTATGTGGCTGAATATAACAATCTCTTCGAATTTGGTCACATCACAGCCTCTGACCAATCTTTAGACTAAGACATAATAAGAAAACCAGAGACTTATAGCATTTCTGTTCATATTATAAGCTCTTTAATTAATATAAGAGATCGCCGACTGGTCGGAATTCGCCCACAAACCTTTTTACAACGAAGAATATTTCTTATTTATATACAGAAAAAGAATACTTGACAATTAATATAACATACGGTTGTCACGCGTCGACCTCATCCAATACATATGTGCGTAAATGGTGTAATTCATCTAGCACTTCCATATTGCAAATTAGCACTCGCAAACCTCCCTCTATATGAACTACAATTGTGCCAAATGTCATACTCCTCCGTCCGCGCCACTTTCGTAAAATGCTATCTTAAATTTTCGCTCACGTATTAATATATAAATAACTATACCTATGGCCTAGCATTAATATTCAGCAATTGTATAGACTATGGTGTGTTTCCCGACCGGTTTTACACAGGGTCGCTTAACTGTCGATGCTGGTGTGGAGCTTATCTATACTAATATATAAAGCTGAACAGTTTGTTTGCTTGTTGACTAGAACGCGTTAATCTCAGGAATTACGATGTGAAAAATTCTTTCAGTGTACATTGTGGGATGTCTTTAAATAAATTGAAAACTTTTATAAAACGTCAACTCAACTCAACTCAACAACAACATTCAGAAGTGCTATTATAATGTAAAGGACTATACGGATCGTGATAATGCTTGGGAATAAATTGCACTAACCAAATGTGAATTATTGTCAAAACGTTGATGACTAAAAATTACCCGACTGAGCGGGCTCTTCTTATTGCAAGGTGTGACCCCCGGTGGCAACCCCCGTAAACTTAACTTTTAAATCGTAAAATTGATCTCCAAATTATTAAATAGCAATAAAAAAAAATATAATTATTATTGTATATATGACGTCTTAAACTTGTAAAAATGTCTGTATGAAATTTTTGAGTTTGAATTCTAATATCTTATAAATCTTATAATTCTAATATCTTTCATCGTTAGACAGAAAACACTATGACGAAAAGTTAGTAGGTCGTTTACAAAAACAAATAAAACTGAGAACAAAACAAATGGGAAAAGTAGGAAAATAGTAAACCGCAGCGCGCGGAAGAAAGCGGAACTCATAATGTATTTTTACGCGCCGCTGTAATTATAGCCTGAGACAAAAGTGTATCACAAAACAGTAGTATGAATAACCGCCCCCCCCCCCCCCGTACCGTTTCCAGTCCGCCCCGGAAGTGGTTCTACCGTGTACGTAATTTCAAATGATATTTTATTCAAGTAGATTTTTACAAGCTCTTTTGACACGTCAAATATTTTAAAAGCAACCACTTATTCGGAAGAGTCCAGCCACGAGAAGAATCAGCAAGAAACTCGTTAGCCACTGTTTTAAAAATAGTTCTTACGGAAATGAGTTTTTCATATTTTTGCATGTTAACTATCAAGTACGAAGCTGGAGCGACTCAACTCCGAGCAGTTTTATCTTTAATATAGTCTTCGATAGTATAATACGTTATACCAATAAGCGTGTTTTTAACATGTAGTTTAAATGTAACTAGAGACAGATACTAGACATATATTTAAAAACTAGTTTTATATAAATTTACCTATATAAAAATCCAGTGACACTCAGTCTGTTCCCAGCGAACTCCTAAGCGGGTCAACCGATATTCATGAAAATTAACATTTATATGTGTAATTTGGTCCCACTCGAGAGATAGGATATTTTGATTAATGGCCTCAATAAGTTCCGATTAACAATGAACTGATTATCTGATCATATGATAAAATAATGTACTAAACAGAGTATTTAATAATAAAATTGAATTGAAAATGTTACGTTAATTTGACTTAAATTTTGTGTTCTAAATCTTTTCTTATTCACTCGCGGCAACGGATGGCCGAGTCTGCTGGTATATTTATATATTTTACTTACTTTTCAGGCTTCCTGAGAAATTGTATAAATGGATTACCAAATTTTTGACAGATTACGATCTAGCAGCATTGGATCGGTTGGTCGGAGGTCGAATTGGTTTGAATTTAAACTAACCAGGAATGGACACAAAAAAAAAAACAATATCAACAAAATCGGTACACGGAATTATAATCGTATGCAAACTCCGAGGTCACGAGGAAATCGTAGATATATTTGGGTGATTCTTTACTGATGTGCCAAATTGGGTAATGATTTAGGGATTTGGCTCGGAGTGTCGTACCGTATGTGCTGACGACAGCGGTTTTACTGCACATCACTGATTGTCTGCCAAATCATTATACTGTTTTTTCATTAAGTGTTCCACCGATTGCGACTGAGTCAAAAATAAACTAATTACTTTGGCTAATTATATCTTAATGGAGATATTTGTTAAAAAAACTGTTTTTAGTTTTTTTAATGATCCTTTCATCGTCACCATTTTCAACCCTTGATAACCCACTGCTGGGCATACGCCTCCCTGAGTTTCTACCACTCTCCCCTAACCCTTGCACAATCTCACTCAGCCACCTCCCGCTACTGTCTTTATATCATCCGCCGATTGAGCCAATCTAAATAATTTGTTACAAAAGGTTAATTAGAAGCTTTAACTAGTAATTTGCATTTAAAAATGGGAAAAAATTACCTTCAAAGCGGATATTGCTGCAAAGTATGGTGCTCCAGTATATTCAATAGACCCACCAATAACGGCAATTTTTCCAGCCTCACCTTTTCTTTTTCCTTCTAATTCTGGAATAATTACTGTACTAAATTTCAGTAAATCGATTTTACCAAATTCGTTTAGTTTCGAACATTCGTCTACTATCACAGTTTTAACTTCAAAAATTATTGTTAATGTTATGAAATAAATAAAAAACAAATTCATTCTTCTTGTATAAAATTACAAGCGTATTTCGTGTTCTTAAGTTTTACAATTTCGGTTACAATTAACATATGTCATATGTAAGACTGTAACTATGCACCTATACAAGTTTTACGGTTCTTATATGTAATGGTAAAGGGTAGTGAAAGTCAGTTTTACTTTAGATCTCATAATATAATTAGTAATTCTGTTTATTTGTATACTTTCAAAACGTTAAACCTTGTAAGTTTTATGATTTGTATTTTGTATAAGTTAACCTTGTAAGTTGTCAGAGAATTTATGGTAAATAAAGATAATCAAGAGCGTGTCAAAACACACATATGTATAAGGGTTCCGTATCTGATACGCGATATAGATATTTGTTAAATAACTTCAATAGTAGACAATAAACTTATTACAGAAACAGAAGTAGAAAATCTATCATATAAATAAACAAAGCTTGTGTCGTAGTGCGACAAAGGTTTATTAAATACTAAGTACATATTACAACAGTTGTTGTTCAATTTCCCTAAATATGTATATTTTTCGACGATTAATCCATGCTTGAAAAACAGCGCTGCGGTGCAGACCCATACACTGCAGCATTTATGCTGAAGCGTAGACCTTTTTGCTACAGTGGACCCCATACGGAAAACCTTTAATTTGTAGTCTCTTTTTCTTTGCTTCGTCTTTTTAATATTAGTCCTCTTATTGTTAATATAGTGATATAGATTTGTTACTTTATAGATTGTTAATTTCTGTGTTAGGTTTACTCACCAAATAAATACTTTATTATTATTTATTATTATTATTAACTCGCAACAGTTAATGATAGAAATGGTTTTAATTAAATTGACTTAAAAAATTATATGTTGGAACTGGAGTAAATCAAAAAAGTAAAATAGAAACAAAATTATTTCTTTCTTACAAAAACTTACTTAAAATGGGACCCATAGATAACATAATATATCTATAGTAATAAAAATATATATATTTAATGTGAAGCTTCTAAGAGGACATCGATAATACCTTTGTAAGGGAAAGGAAGGAGGACGGTACGGAAGTCTTTTGTTGGTCGCACTTCTGCAAATTATCTCACTTGCTCCTATTGTGGATAATAAGCCCAAGTGACGTGTATTCTTCTCCGTTTTTTTTTTAGATTACGATAGGTTTAAGAAAAGATCCTTTTTAAAAATATTTAGATCACTTATTGATGAATTTAGTATGCATAAGTAATATCTCATTGGTGATGATAAATGATCACATTTCAATACATACTAGAGATCTCCGGCTGGTCGAAATTCGCCCACAAACCTTTTTGCGTACATCGACATATACTGTTCTTTTCACAGAAAAATAAAGTTTGACAATTAATATAACATACGGTTTTCACGATTACGTTATGACATTATCCAATACGTGTGTGTGTTAATAGTGTAAATCGTTTGGTATTGGTGTGTGTTGTGTGTTTTTTTTTAATAATTTAATATATTAATATTGCATATTATTAAAAAATATTAGCATTCGTAGAGCTTTCTCTATATGAACTACAATTGTGCCAAATTTCATACCACTCTGTCCACGCAATTTTCGTAAAATGGGACGTAAAGATTTCGCTTCACGTATTAATATTTGGTAAAATTTTGTACATTTCGTGATTGGTCTTTCGCGATCTGCTGAATAGACAGTTTTCGTAGATTCTTTTTACCACTAGCTTGTGAGTCTACCTTGCCAGAGGCTGATATGGCAAATGCCATTAAAAAAAATAACTTCCCTATCCATCAAGCATCACTTTACGTAGCTTTAGTTCGTATGCTGGTTTTCTTATAAAAACCATATTTAACCGGTATTGTTAGTGGACAATACCGGTTAACGCTTTAAGTGACTTAAAGAGTTGTCAAGTTAAATGTTATTAATTTACTATCTATTTCTTATAGTGGAAAAACTGAGGAGGTCGTGGTCTAATCAATGGTCGACATTTGAGTCGATCGCTAGGTTAAGTAGCTTTTGCTGCGACCGGGTAATAGATGGGTG
The DNA here is from genome assembly GCA_024363005.1 of Charaxes varanes. Taxonomy (NCBI): domain Eukaryota; kingdom Metazoa; phylum Arthropoda; class Insecta; order Lepidoptera; family Nymphalidae; genus Charaxes; species Charaxes varanes. The sequence goes on along the minus strand of JANCMC010043217.1, from coordinate 19,563,224 downwards.
ACCAATTCTAACGCTGGTTTGTATTTGGTATCAGACCTACTCAGTGTTTCGGAAGGCACGTAAAACAGTGGGACCTTATTAAAGTCGTGATGTTAGTCGTGAGTTTGGAGAGATCGTGGGGGTTTCGGGGATGACGTCAGATGGCAATCGATTATTTTAACTCGCCCCACAGCCACACCCTCTGCAATCTTAAGCGGACCCTGGTAATAGACCGGGATAATGCTATAAAGAAGTATCTTATGGTGGAAAATATACCTGTAAGTAAAATTTCTAGAAGAATAATGGCCTTATAGAGACACGAATTGACATAGACCCATATTCTTTCAATTCCATGAATCAGTAAGTAATGACTCTCCCCTCTACTCTCAGTTTGTCAAAGGAAAACTTTGTATAGTGGTCTGAACCAACAAAAGTAAAAGATAAAATGTACGGGAATATTCTAGAAATTGATCCAATCTTAGTAAATGTAAACATGGCTTCTGTTCCCGTAAATGCTAATTGAACTAACCCGACTAGTTTAGAATTCATCCCAGCTTCTTAACCACGATCTCGCTGTTAATTATTCGATCGTGATTGATAGCATCATGTCAGAAATCACATAAATTATTATTATGTCACACGAATTTTACGATTGTTTAACCCCTCCCCCGTCCTTGTCACATATTGTCACATTTCCAAGTATTTTTGACTGACACAAGCTCTTAATTTAAGCCCAGTAGGGAATATATATAATAAATGGGAATAATGGACATACTTAAACGTATCCCTCAAATTCTTAAAAAAGATAAAAAAAGCTCTAGATATCTGATTTTTTTCTAAATAAGTTAATTTTTCCCCGTTATTAAAGAAGTGCAAAGTAATACCTCGTCATATCAACAATCTTATTAATGCAATAACAGACGTGTTTCTATAACAACTTTGCACATAACCTGCTATAATTCGCCATAATTATAACAATAAACGTTTAAACGAATTACATGAAAATTGATCAATTACTTCCTAATATGTCGACTAGTTTCAGACACGCAAAGATATTGTTGAACTTGTTTTAACTAGAAGAAACCTGCTCAGATATGAGGCCATCGATGGGTTACTTCTAATCGTAAAGCCTTTATAGGTAAACCCACCTAGTTGCCAGTTCCAATGTTTCCGAACTGTTACGACTTAAGAAACAAGTTTACCGGTTCCTAAGCCGACAATGTATCTGCCTTCTGATGGTACAGATCAACAAGAGCGATTTATGCCAAAGCAGACCCAAGGTCCTCGCTACGCTCAGATTAAGGCCTCCCTCTTGTTCTCAATGGCCTCCGCTTATCGATGTCTTTGGTGAATAACAAGATCACCAGCTGAGTGACCCCGAGGAAAAACGTACTGGCACAGTCACTAATCAGTTGATGTTCCTCTAAGTATCAATGGATGTAATCATTGATAGTGGATCCCATTATCTTTGAGAACAAGGTTTACGGTTATAGGCCGGTAGTCGGAGGAATCCGAGCGGTCGCCTTTCTTAGGGATCGTATCGGTTATATTCAATAGCATCCCAAAAATCGCGCTGAAGGTTTGAATGGTTTACATTTTTTGCATTACTTTTATTCCATTAAAGTCGCAGATATTTCGCATACCATCGCGAAACGGATGTAGCGTTAAGGATCATTGGACATCTCACTGGCTAAAAGAGGGATTAGAACCTGGTTTGTTTAGATTCATTAAAATTTATTGAAGAATAAGCAATGGATATTTGTATGTTTACCGCATCTACACTTTATTAAGTCTGACTGCGGTCAAGCGCTTGCCTATCTCCAATAAAAAAAAATGTATAGAAAGAATTCCCATTTTTAATGCATGATAGTAAAGCTTGACGTCAAGCAAATTTGATTTACAAATTCTAAACCTCAATTTCCCAACTCCAGAAGTCCTTGACCCAACTGGTAAAGCCGATACGGCTGGGACAAATTCGCATCCACTTACATACATAGATACAAGCTTTAAGCCCAGAATGATGGGTTTACGAAAACATTAAGTACACTCAAAAATTTCTAGTATTCTTTAAATAAAGTGGCCGAGACCATGACAAGGCACGCTTATACAGAAGGGTTCCATATCTGATACTCGATAAAAGTATTTGTTAAATAACTTCAAAAGCTGCTTCCGATTTTGCTCAAAATATTTTTCCTAAAGAGCTAGTAGCATGTTCTATCAACGTCGAAAATTTAAAGTCTCTACATCTAATAGTTTAGAAATCATAAAGGGACCACGTTGCGGACGTCCAGACGGACGGACGAACAGATAGAGTGAAACTATAAGGGTTTCCTGTATGGAACTACGGAAACCTAAAAAATAGCTTCATTTTTGACAATGCTGCTGGCGATTTTTTTTATTTCCCAGTACTTAAATCTGCCTATTTTAAACTCATTTCAAATGATCGTCTATTTTTTATATTCAGTCTTCGTTTATGTAATACCATATTATGTCATTAAACTTAATACGCCTACGTTATTATAAACCATTATATATTGTGATGATAAATGTTACTCATTATAGAAATTATTATTGTATTTTTACTGGTCATTGTAAAGGTGCGGAGTTCATATCTCAAATTATTATTATTTTCACTTTAAATGATTTAAAAGAAGACGCCAACTCGGATATTTTCCACCTAGACTAAGTTTCACACCTTTAGTGTCTTATACCTGCCAAAGCCAGCATCACTGAAACTTCATAATAATGGGCCATCGTTCTTATCAGTATAGAGAGCATGATGAAAAATGTGAATTTACATTTTTTACACCTCTAGTTCACTATACCTGGGAAAGACACGATCACTCAAACTTCATAATGGACCCAGTCGAAAGATCTGCGGTAACAAAGATAACAAAAAAATACATATCGATTTGATAAACTCCTCCTTTTTCTGAAGTCCCAGTTAATCCAGTTCCTAAGAAGATAGATCTATTGCCTTGCTCAGAAAATATTTTTAAAAGGACAACACTTCCTGATTTGTGCTCAACTAGTTAACTACACAGTTGCAATGGGCGTCGCTTGTAATAGCAGTTGTAATTTGTTTTGAAAATAAGATCATTGCATAGTATAAAGCGACGTCGCTTCCCAACATTGTAAGCGCAGATCTTTCAAACTACGCAACGAAATTTAATCCGGTTTTCACCAATAAACAGAGCGATTCAAGGATAAGGTTTATATCTATAATAAATGGTTGTTATAGAAGATAAAAGCCGAGAATTTCAATATATTGTAACGAGATGTCGTAAAAAATGTACTTTTATGCGCTTACGTCGCGTGCGCTGGCTAAACCTTACAAGAGAGAACAAAATAATGTACTGCAGAATTATAAATCTTATACAGATCTATAATAAAGTCTACAATAGCATAAGTCTATGTCCTAAGTATAAAACACAAGAACCATTTATATCTTTTACAAATTACAAAAAATTATGAAATATTTACGAAATTATTTTAAAGAATTCCGTATTAATCCTTATCCAATTAAATACGCTACATACGTTGTACATTTTATTCAGGTCAAAGTTGCCCTTTACGGCATATCATTAAAATGAATATCTTAAAAGATATGACAGATTTAAAATACGGAGGCAGAGCGGGCTGTAGGCGGCGGGCGCTTGGTGGCGTAAGCGACCAATAGCTGGCGTTATAATTTGAATAAGTGATAAAATCAGGCGTTACTATGCGGAAATCCATGACATGCATGAAAAACTAAACTACTTTGCTTTAATCCGCGAATGAATACGAGGGAATATAGGAACGGGAACGGGAACAGGAACGGAAACGGGAACGTGAGTGGAAACGGGAACGGCAACAACGGCGGCAATATTGTATTGTAGGATGTAGTAAATAGTACGTAACCAAACATTACATAAGTTAACATAAGTTACACCACTCCGTCTGAAAGACGATTAAAATCAAAGCCAATCACAATCTATTATCATTTTAATTAACTTATTAAAAACCTATATCAAGGATATATAAAGATAAGACAGTATTAAGCGACTCAACGTCTAGTAAGCAATATATCATTAAATATAGAAGGTATGCTAGTGGAAACATGAAAGTTTTATGGTTATTTCTGTTATTTATTTTTGGTATATTGGAGACGAATGGCCAATCAGGTATGTATTCAATTCGATGCACATTTTAAAAATGAAATATAGTTAAAATAAACAGGTAAGTGGTAGTCAGACTCGCGCAATAAGTGTTCCGTACCATCACATAATACTTTATCGGGTTATTTTAATATACTTTTCGTAAGATTTCTTTTGATTTGACAAAATGACTGTATTTTTTGTCATATATCCAGAAATTTACAGTTTAGAGAATTTTTTCTATACTTGCACTTCAAAATGTTGCTACTTATGGCTATGTTTATATCTTCTTATAGCTATGTCAACGGATTTTAATGACTTATTCGAATGTACCAGTATAATAAATGCGACATAAATGGTCATACCTTTAGATTGAGGACACTTAGAGAGTTGATTGTTTGACAGCTTCATGGGACCGCAGACCCCAGTGTTTGGCATTAATGTCAACTCTATAGTTTTACGCGTTTCTGAGAAAAAAAGGGAATATTAGACATACCTAAAAAGTATTCCTAATATTCCATAATATCTAAAACCTCGCATATTCAACCATTGCGTCTTGCCCACCATGATGTACGGTTCTGAAACATGAATGGACCAATGAGGCTAGTGGACGACCATGCTCAGTACCAAACTCAAATATACATATGTGTTTATGGGCTACAGTGTTTAGTCATTATTAAGTACATAAATATATACAGGACTATATGACAAAAGGACGACTGTTCCTAAGGTAGACAACTTAATACCTGTATTATAGATAACAGCCGCCATAGCCGTATACATATTGTTCTTTTTTTGTAGAAATATATACATGTAGATAATACACCCAGACTCGAGGAGGGAATCGAACCCACGACCTCCGGAGCGCCAACGGGCCAGTAAATCCTCGTTACTACACTCTGCGGCTTCTAAAATGAAAAAGTTGAGAGCACTCGCCGGTTACTCGCCGCAATGAAGCCAATTGAAAATTTCCATAAATGCGGACGCAATATAAAGAATAATTCATACGTGCTAGTTTGTTATGGATTGGTTTTAAGCATGATTTTTAATGTTATTTTAATCGAGAACAGTCGGAAACTCGAGCTTACTTTCTCAAAGCCGCCCTCCTCCTTCTATGAATACTTCGCGACAAAAGTATCCAAGAGTTCGGAGTCCACAAAAGTACGATTTTCAAGGAATTTATCTGCACAAAACCACAGACCAGCCCACTGACCAGTTGGCAACACTGGCGTTTTCGCTTCCGGTACGGTTTTTCCGAATACGCAAGGTCGCCTTGGAAGATTTGTACAGTATTTTTTTAATATAATAGCAAACGATGGTCAGCAGCCACATTATTTTCTAATAATACAAGAAATGATATGAAAGACCTAAAGTAGCTTCCGGTTGAAAAAGAAATCTCTAAACCTGACATTTATTCAAAATGAAATACAAAAATTAAACACGTTAAAGTGAGTCTATCTAACCGTTTCATTATATTTTGTTTTGACTTTAAACCACACGCAATCAACTACCCCTTACAGTTATTTTTTTATTTTAATTCGTGAGAAAAAATTGGCGCACGCTAACTAATGCTGAACTGCACTATACTGAGTTTTCTAAACTTGAACACGTGAAGGATGAACTTACCGAAAACACGTGTAAAGTCAAGAGTGCATTAGAAACTTTGACCGAAATATCGCATCCGGAAGCTGCGAATGGAACACAACAAACCCATTACCGGGCCGCGCCAGAGCCTTATGCCAACTTTAGATCGAAGTTAGGCTCCACCTTTTAATACAATACTCCGCTCTGAGCGGCGACTTTCAGTTGCCGGAAACTAGAAAATTCAATAAGTCGTTTGGGTTTTCAAACTTTGATCTTGCGAGTGAACATTGGGCGACCGATACATGCATACTATAAAGAAACATCGTATTTTCAAAATTTTGCAACAATAAACTGCCTCCGAAGCTTAAAAGGGTTTATAACAGATTTTTCCAGGAAATTGTTATTGACTGATACCTAAAAATTAAAAAAAAATTATGAAAAATTGTTGACATACAACGAATGGTGCAAACATTATTCACAAAAAAAAACATGAAAGAATCATTTCGTTTCCACATTGTAGATACAAATATAATGTAGCAATTGATATATTATTATTACAGCTTTTTTTTTCGCACTATAGGCAAAGGCCTCCCTGTCATCTTTCCACGTAGTTTTGTCTCGTTCTCGCTCGTTGCCAATCCCTATTATAACGATTCAAGTCATTCCTTCATCTCCCTCTTAGTCTGCCGCGAGGTCGCTTCCGATCTGCGGTCCGTAAAGTGGAGATTTTGGCCCAAATATCATCCGACATGCGGCAGACATATCCAGTCCAGCCCAGTCTTACTTTAGCTTGACAGCTGTTTGGGCCATATCCGAGATTTGGTCTGCGAGATGTTTTGTTTACACCCAGAATGCTACGCTTCATAACCCGCTGGCAAACGCGGAGGGCGAACTCAATGAACTAGAACCAGTTTTGAGTACCATATATGAATATTGGAAAGGATAGTGGCAAGTTTCTCTGAAGATCAAGATCTTATGATCTTTCATGGCCCCGTAGCGTTTCCAGGTATTTTCAGTGCGTAGTAGGAGTTCTGCTTATGTAAGTTATAGTCTCAATAAAATAATTATTTATTTATTACGTTGAAAACAGATCTTTTGATCTGATCTTTATTCTTTCCTTAGGTTAATAATATTATATTGATCTATTTACAACGAGTACGTACCAAGATAATTACTTTTGATCACAAAATTTTTTATTGTGGTACGTACTCGTTATACCTAGATAGTACGTAGGTTAATATATTTGCAAAGTTAATGAAATAAATATATATTTATTTTATTAAAGCTGAAATATATATTTATTTACTTTATAAAATACATACATAATACATTAAGTATTGTGTTTTTCGGGACTACATTCCGAACTAGCTGTGGCCGCGACTACGTCCGCGTAAAATTAGGTAAGAAAATTAGATTCAACTTCACCGTGATGATATATAGCCTATAGACTTCCTCGATAAATAGGCTATCAATCCTTAAATTACGTCACATGTAAAAGTGGGGGGAGGATCGACAAAATGTGATATTGTGTGATAGCGGGTAGGGGTTGAAAGTTAATAATAAACATATAGAGAACTATATGACACACGGACGTCTGTTCCTAAGGTAGACAACTTAATGCCTGTGTGATAGACGCCTGTTATACACAAGTACATTTTTCTGTACAAATATATAAACGCATACGTATAGATAATACCCCCAGACTCGAGGCGGGAATCGAACCCACGACCCCGGAACAGAAGGCTAGGTCACTGCCCACTGCGCTAATGGGCCTTCAAATTGTCAAATGTGTGCGGTAACCCACACATCACATTACAGATAGACACGGCAGGAAATAATTCATAACCAACATTTTGTTAAGCAAATTAGTGAACTTATATAATATTGAAATTTATTAAAAACAGGGGCAAATAAGAACAAGAGTACAGAAAAATAAGATTTAGTCTGCGAGAGAATGACATAGAATACAATATTTCTATAAATTAATTTATTTTGTATGATTCATCATTATATAAATGAAAGGAGCAATCCATAAATTGAATTAAAAATTTGAATATACTGATAAGTCTAATAATGTTTAAAAGGTTAAATACAACATTTATGTATTAAAGACTTTTTCATGCGTTAATTAATATGAAAATATTATCGGTATAGTACACTAAGTTACAATGAATTAAAAATACTTCGTAGAAAAAAAAAACATTTAACGTCCCTTATATACGTCTTGCTTCTAGCTTTATCTTTTGATGGCAAAAAAGGTGCTGGCATACCGAGCGCAAAGTATTTCATGGAATCCAATTGGCATATATTGGGAGTCATTTATGAAATAATACACTTGGGAAATCTATATACTGCCTCTGCGTCTACCTGAGTCTATCTAATGAATTTTATTTTATTACATTAGGTATTTTATATTTCGTAACATACGTAATTCACTGATATATACATAACATATAGAAAAAAGGCTAACCAAAAATGTAAGGTTTTATTAGTAAGATAGTGTATTTCCCTAGCGAGATATTTGTAATATTTTATGTAATTATTTTGGGCACTAGAGTAACAAAATTCCTAGCTCAATTTGTTATCTAAGTAATAACCTGCCAATTTTTGTGATAAATTGATTTGCAACATAGCTTGATTCCTTAGAGAAATTGTGCGAAACAATAAATTCTCGTTGTTGTACACTTTTGGACATTGAGAGTATAGCGATGAAATTTCTAGGTCTGATGCTACGACATTTGTTGGAATTAAATTTTCCTACTTAAACTTATTCTACCTAGCGTTAACCCGGTCTACTACCAGGATCCGCACAAATTGCAAATGTAGCTGTGGGGCGACTTAAGATGACGAACGGACATTTGACGTCCGCCCCGGAAACCCCACATTCCTTGCGATGTCTAATATAATTCAGTGACAGTAATCGATTTTTACGTGTCCTAACATTAAGTGACTTCCAAAATACGGAGGAGGTCAGACGTTGAAAACCAGTGTTAGATGTTGAAAACCAATGTTTTAGCCCTCATTCGCACGAGAGTTAAAAAAGCTTAACGTTAAATCTGGGCGTTGGCGCTTTTTAAGCGTTGGTGATACGAAAATATAGCGTATACGTATATATCATAAAAAATAGAACGTTGTTCGATAAAAAAGCGCTGCCGTATTAACAAATACATCTGAATTCAAATGTTCTATTTGAACGCTTTTTTAACGCATGCGAATGGGGATTTATGATATTAAAAAATATTAAAATCTCGTTGTACCCACAGGTTTATTCCTCTTTCGCTGTATTTGCCCGGATTGAAATTTATTTGACGGGTCTCTATCTCCGACACGACGCAAAGTGGAAATAAAGGGAACACCACTCGGCATATTTTATATAGATTTTAATTTTTTTCACAAAAGGACGTCGATTGTTTTTTTTTTGTTATCGGACTAACGTCAACCGTGATATTGCTACTTGTTAAAAAATGGTGACGTTGACGCTTAAAGTGGAATCACACTAACAATAAAATAAAGGGAACATCACTCGGCGTATTTTAAATAGATTTTAATTTTTTTCACAAAAGGACGTCGATTTTTTATTTTGTTATCAGACTAACGTCAACCGTGACATTGCTTCTTTCTGACAAATGGTGACGTCCAATGGCCGCCGACGATCCGGCAGGCAGAGGAAGAGTTGGCGCGACTATTTGGATACCTTCGCAGGAAGTTGTGGATGAAATTGGCCCAGGAAAAAGGAGGATGGATGAAGAAGACGATTACACTATTGTATATATTAATATATTAAAACGTGACTGTTATATTACAATTAAGTTGTTTGTAACGCTCTACTGTAAAGCTGGGAATATAGGGTTACAACAACTTACTTGCGAGGTATTAAAATTAAAGAATTCCCTCCCATTGCGAATAGCCGTGCCCAGTCACTTGCAGGCTTCAAAAAACAACTGAATAATTATTATTTAAGTGTATAAATATCCACCGAAATTTGCCTTTGTCGTCAGAAATTCCATTTATTACCAGTAAATAAAGTATTTATATATTTTTATGCAATTGTGTATTATTATGTATTATATTAAATACGTCTATATGATTAATGTAGCTCATATTTCGTTAGCATTTATTTTAATGCACCTATATTTCTTCTAATGGTTGCCTGGAAGAAATAGCTGCCATACCAATAAGGCCGCGCTTTGTGGTTTAAGAGGATAATTAAGTGTATTTCTGTAAAGTGTTAGTTTATGAGTACACAATAAAGAATATATAATAATAGTATAATAAAAAAAACAGACAATGCTACGATACTGAATATTGCTGAAAATCAAGTCTCGTTTTGTTAATATACTTTAAAAAAAAATTACCTTTAAAGCATAGAGGCAAGCAAGAGAAGCACGGAAGAAAAATGGACGGGTAACAACAGAGCTTCGGAACACAAATACAAAAACACATCAATGTTTCAAATCTACGAACAGTTGCCGCTGTAAGGTGAACAGTGATTTCGTATTTCTAATCTTGTTTGGATTCATTTTCAATATAATAGTTTAAACAGCAATAATTTAGAATAAATATCAAGTGTCAATCAAATACTCATAAAACCATAGACAAACACCTTAGATTATAGAAACAAATTTATAATCTGAGGAAAAAACAATGACTTATGCCGGCGCCAGACATAGCTCAAAGTGTTTGTACATTTTTGACCTTGAAGACTACAAAGTTCAACATTGGGCAGCTATACTACATTATCATTTAAATGATCATTTAAGTAAGTGAAGTTATGTTTGGCGCCGGCATTACTAACACTAGATTCACTAGACCGCATTTGATGTAAAGCATGGCCCAAAATCATGGTCTCTCCAAAGGAAATTACGGTATAGTCTTTTTTAAACTCATCGGATAGTGGAACAAATCTTAGATCAGAGGCTGTCTCTTTCTAACACAACGTATTACATACAGAAAGTTTAGGAACCGTGCATTCTAGTATTATTTCTTCTTCAGGGGCCGTTACCTCATTACTGAAGATCCTGGCTCCTTTCTGATATTACACGTGCGATGGTATTCGTCCAATTAGTCCGCTCTTCGGCCTGGCTATTATAAACACGATAGAGATCGGGAGATTTTAGTTTAGAGAGCTTTGGGGATACCGTTGTCATCCTAAACCACCCAAGTTTTCTATTTAAATTATCTAGCCAATAAACGGATTCTTATAAAGAAGCCTAGTATTACTATTGCTGCGTTCCACTAAGCGATCGCAAAGTCCACGCTCGCGTCTGCAATTTTTCCCGTTCCACTTGCTTGCGAGCGTTGCGACCGCAAACTCAAGTGGAACGAGATAAGGGCGTTTTGAGCGTCGATACGATATTGCAAATGGAGACGTAAGACTAAGTTTTACGATTGTTAATTTGACATCGCCCAATACCACCCACCTCTTGGACATGGGGCGTTGCGAGCGGTTTGTGAGCGTGAGTAATTACATCCTTAGTGACGTCTTTGCCGCGACTTCAATGGTCGTGGTCGACAAGAGGAACGGCTGTAGGAGCGTTTTGACTGTCACGATCGTTTATTGGAACGCAGCCATAATCTAAGGTGTTACATAACAAATAATTTATTTTAGTTACTAATAATTGTGAAAATCAAAACCATGAATTCAATCAGAAGTCAATAAAAATAATAAATTATAAGTGGTTGAAAAAGTCAATTTAATACTATTTGCTTTTCGCTACCACAATTAAAACTCTTTCTTGTGAACGAAATAAAAACCATAGATACTAAACTCGAGAAAACAGCTAATGTGCCATCATATAATTATATATAAATTCTAGTTTCGGTCGACTTATTTTGCTGCCAAGTCGGCATTTCGTTTTAAATTGCACGCCATAATTTAGCTGGAGAATGACATTATGCGAGTCAAAATAATGGTGAAAAATGCCTTACGAGAGTGAACAGGGCATTAAAATACGGAATCCTCGGATGAAATTATCCGTACGAGCCGAGATTTCGTCTAAATATGGAATAATTCTGAGGCACAACGCGTATGTTAACGCAAATGGATATAATTTGCACACAGGAGTGGGGCCTTAAGCATTGGCGGGCAGAATGGTACTATCAAAAAGTAAGCGATTATGGGAAGTAAATTTTTATAGAAAAATTAATATTTTTGTTATTTCATTGTACTGCCGGAGCCAGACATAGCTTCATTCGAATGACCATTTCAGTGATCATGTAGTGTGCTCGGGGACATTGTGTAGCTGCGCAAAGTTTTTCGAACTTTATACTCTTCAAGGATAAAAATTTACAAACATTGAGCTATGTTTGGCTCCGGCATACGTCTCGACTAAATATCAAAGATATATGTATATTTTTTAGTTTACAAAACTTGAAGGTTAAGGATTTGCGTTAACGCGGGTGGATGTGACTTGCACAGAGAGGGTAGGGAGAAAATGCAATGCCTCAAGCATTTGCGGGCAGAGAGGTTCTTTCATAAAATTCGCCAAGAGGGTGTCAAGACACACTTATATAGAAGGATTCCGTATCTGATACAATATAAACGTATTTCTTAAATAACTTCAAAAGTTGTTGTCCGATTTTGTTCAAAATAATTTTTCTAATGAGTTTTAGCCCGTTCTATCAACATGGAAAATTTTAAGTCTCTACGATTCATAGTTTGGAAATGCTAGCGGGGGACCATCTTACGAGCAGACAGACGGACGAACGCACGTACGGAAGCGAAATTATAAGGGTTCCTTGTAGCACTACGGAACCCTGAAAAGGAGGCGGTTATAGAGGGTATTGTTTAAGAATATTTATAATACTACTTATATGTATATATGTCTAACATTTCCATATTCTCTCTAATACAATACACAAAGAGGGATATGTGAAAAAATGGATATTGAAGTGAGTTCATTATAGTGGTGATTAATTAATAAAAGGTAATAAGTGTCCGTTGTGGTTTAATTACAGTAAATTTAGTTCCAGTTATAAATATTTAGTTTTTTCATATTGAATTTTTAAGAATATGTAATGAAATTGTTACTTTCGTCTTTTTATTGATTGATTTTCAGGTCGATTTTATCTTTGCTTAATTTTGTGAAAACGCTAACTGTTTCGCGTTACTTTACAAATATCCGCCAAGACAACCTCTTCAGAAGACGTCCGCTCACTTCGCCAAGTTTAACATTACACTGTCTGCTCTTTGCTTTGATACATTCCGGTTTGGGTGAAATCCGTCTGAAATTCAGTCTATTGAATTAATAATTGACCTTAATGCCGGGGGATGTGAACTTGAAGTTCTTGGAATTTAACCACTTTGTTAATAAGTCATGACTCGTATAGCCTTGAGTTGGTTTTATCCTCTTCATTTCTATTGTTACCTGGTTATCCTTACGTTTAGTGAGGTTCGACAATTGTGTGATGTGTAGTGGTTACAGCGGCCTTTAAGGAGAGTTTGAGCCTCCGGGAACTCTCACAAACCATATGAAACGCGACAACAATACTATCACTTGGCGTAACAGCATTGCCGCTACTTCTTAGTCAATCTTATGTGAGAAAGAGGTACTCTCGCGCCGACCCTCTTCGGTTGCAGACCAAAAGGACTGCATAGGACTGCGTTATATATCAGGGCCTGTTGAAGAGAGAGTTTGCGCAGGCAATGAGGAACTTTTTACAGCAAGATTGCAACGCTTTGCAGCCATATGATACTGGTGGTATCACACTAAATATATATAAAAAATATAAATTTAAATTTTATTTTACAAAACTTTACTGTCAGCTTTTTCTTCTCGTATCGATGGCACATCAAACAGTCCCAAAACTCGGCCATGCGAACAACATCCTTTGTGGTTTGCATCAGATCCTCTCGCGTACAGGTGTTAGGGCAGAAAGGACATGATAAAAGATGCTCCTTTTGCTAGGGACCCGCACCAAACAAACATCCAAAGTCAGAGCCATCAAAGAGTCTGTCAGCTAATTATAATTATCAACGGCCAGGCTTAAGAAGTCTTGAGAAATTACAAACTTCGTTACGGAAAAGAGAATTTACTATGACGTTTATTTCAAAAAGCACTGGTTATTACAATTTCTGAAGCGCCTTGAGGGAAATACTGAGAAATTAAAACGCAAGCTCCTGTTATTTCAAGACGTTGTAAAGGTAATTCAAAGTAAATGGAACGTTATCAAATGACGACAATGTGAGCCGAGAGGAGGTTCTCTGTTTTAACAGAGAGTCATTTCCCTTCTGTTTAAAAATACTAGTTGCTGTAGAAGAGTAATAAAATCGAAGATGACAGTAAAATAAAATTTAGAAGAAAAAAAAATAACTATGGCACAGGTTTCAGCCCATGGAGTATGCAATGAAATTAAAATAAAAAAAACTAGTTCACGTTGAATTTTAATATTTTAATTTTTTTGTTGCAGAATCCTAATTCTCCCTTTCACTTCTGAACCTTATTTGAACTTTAAAAATTAAAAATAATGACGGTTTTAGTACAGGCGTGCTCATGTTATGGCGTAAATTCTTAACTCGCCCCACAGTCACATCCTCTGTAATTTAAGCGGATCCTAGTACTAGTCCTGGAAAACGCTAGGCATAAACAGGTTTTCAAGTTATGGCGTGACCAAGTGAAATAGGGACTGTCCAATCAAAGGAATATCTTTTTAGGCTTTTGTTATCCTATCATATATAAAAATGAATCCATATTTATCTTCTTCAAGGTATCACGCGTGAACAGCTGAGCTGATTTCATTTACTTTCTTTTTTGTTGTGTCTGTTATTGTCTATCCAGGGGATGGATCTTTCTTTTTATTGGTCCGATAGCAGGTTAGATCCACTACGGGTACGGGATTCTGGTCTATCATAGCTTCTATTGTCACTACCCCTATACCGTCCGTGATAGTTATATCCGCAACCTTTTTCACCTTTATATTAATTTACAGCATTCTTTCTTTTACTCTATATATCTATCTATTTATCTAATTATAGGTAGCGCCATGCTTGCAGTCTTTTTTTGGCCTGCAGTCGAATGGGGTCGGTGCGTCCAGGTACCAGTACCTCTTTCTCACATAAGATCGGCATCAACTAGCAGCGATGCTGTCACTTCAAGTGATGGTATTATTGTCGCGTTTCGTTAGGTTTGTGAGAGTTGCCGGTGGCTTAATCCTTCTTTAAAGGCCGACAACACGATGTCCATGGGCGTCGGAAGTCACTTAGGTGATGAACCGCCTGCTCGTTTGCCCCTTGTAATATAAAAAAGGTTCTTATGAAAGGAAAGATTTAGGAAAATTGCGCGGAAAATTATAAAATTTAGGAATACTTAACCACCATACTAAATTATTCCTAATGTAACCCTATGGTGTTTGACATAATATGGGCAGAATGCGTGCTGCAAATATCGTCAATGTGTGTTTTCGAAAATATTGGGAACGGGAACGGAAAGGGAACGGAAACGGGACCGGGAATGGAAAGAGAACTTGAAGTAGAATACTATAGGATAATAGAATGAAGTAACCTAACGTTTGGGTAGGACAGCGTCTACCGCTAGTTTAATTATAAAATTCCCCGTTTGATAAAACTTACAGGTAATAAATACCTTACTAAATACGGTTCTCGTCAAGCAAGCCAGTCACATTAAAACGAAGATAAAAGGCGTGTTAATAAGAAAATTAAGCAATATTCAAAGCAGAATGATTTCAAATTCAAATATCTTAAAATTCTGCGTTAAAACTGAGAAGTTATGAATTCACCGAACTCGAGTTAATAACTCGGGAAATCAAATTTTAAGTTTAAATTAATTCACAATTGGACAATCATTTCTGTTGTACGGTTTCGAGTTATTTTTAGGGTTCCGTACCTCCAAAGGAAAAAGGATCTCTTTTAGATCTCATTCAGTAATCACTTCGTTGTACGTCTGTCTGTCTGTCTGCCAAGAATCTTCTGCGTGGCCCTTTATAGTTGAAATTAATTTTAACGTGATGTTGTATCACCTATAAGCTTTCTACGATAAATGGGCTATCTAACACTTAAAGAATTTTTCAAATCAGACCAGTAGTTCCTGAGATTAGCGCGTTCAAGCAAACATACAAACTCTCCAGTTTTATATATTAAAAACAAAAATAGATAAAGTTGAACAACTACCCTCTTTTCTTTACTCTACACGGGCCCTCGACATTTTTTTTAATGAGTATGTTCTGCTTAATTAACGTATATTTCTAACTCAATTTATGGGGTACCTTCACTTCACCGCAACCAATTCTATATGGGAGGTACATTCGTACTCGATACCGCTTTGCGTCTATTGACGTCTGTATTACTTTGAGGTTAAATTTATTTGTTGAATTTGTCGTGTCGTTTGCTGTTCGTATTAGTTGCGGGCGCTTTATATTATTTACGTGTGATTCGTTTGAATGTTTTTCAGGCGATTCCTAATGTGTATAGGATGTTTCTCACATTTTACCAATTGCATATAATTGTCTATTGTGGTGAATGTTTGACTTCGACAAATAAGTGTAATGTGATGTCAACAAGCAATTGCTTTTCAATACAAGTAGCTGAAATTCAGTAGCTCCTATACACCTTTACAAAATTCTAAAAAAGATTTTAGATTTTGTTCGCCTTCAAATTGAAATTTAACATCACACAAATAACCTACCGGCAATTTAATTTCCGGAATTGACGTTATCGCACACGCAAATAATTCTGGCGAATTTTTCTGCATTGTACCCGAATCGGTCGGATCGGTTTATACGGGATTTGGTGAAAACAAATCCAGTTTCATTTTTACATTTCGTCGTCATATTTTACGTATCTGTGTCGCGCCGTTTCGTTGTGAAATATTTATTTTAGCGCTATAAATTCTAGCGAGCGAAATGTAAGCCCAAAATATATTCGACGCGATGCGCTTTCAATTTAAAAAAATAACTTTGTAAAACTTTTTTGTTCACAAAACAGGCAAAATAACAGCCCATTTTAGGGAGCAAAATTTATCATAGTGTACTGGTATGAACACTGTTTTATTTCGTACTACCCACATATAAGGGTTCGCGCATTGTTGTTTTTATGCTTTTAGTCATTCATCAGTTTTTAAGAAAAGAACATATAGTAAAAGGGCACGCCTTTATTCTAGAATAAAAGTCCACATAAAATGAAATAGAGAATATTAAGCCAGCTTGCTGTCATGGAATGGACATTAACGCGAGTAAAATTGCAGTCAAAGGCTAGTTGGCACTTGTTACGTTTAATTATAAGGATGGTAAATAACATTTCTCTTATAAGTTGTGTCTTGTTAAAATGAAAGCTTAACTTAATGATTGCCTGTAGTATGTCAAGGGATTCTCATCACATATAGATTGAATCTTATGAGACTTATTGGATCTCGGAGAAAGTATATTTTAGGATTTATTAGAGATGAACCCATACATCAAGGGTTCATTATATGTTTGTAATTGTTTAGTTCTCCCAATCCACCAACCAACCAAACCCTATTTATTAATATAATAAATATGAAAGAGCGTAAAACATACATCCAATTGTACAAACAAATGGATGTATGTTTGACGCCCTATTACTGAAAAAGTACTGAATGGATTTCAATAAAACTTTAGAATAATATAGTTCATACACCAGAACAATACCCACATATATATATGTATGTGTTATTCCATATATTCTGGCTATAAATTATAAGGTTAAGATATAATAATAAGATATTGTGTGAATTTTCCAAAATATAACTATGAATATCAAGTAAATAGGAGAAAATTCTGCCATCTGCGAGTCATTCTGGCGCGCGCTGTAAAAACCGTTAGAGTTACACGTACATAAATAGTGTATGAAAGAAATGTTTATCTTAAATAGTTGTACAAAAAACCCCGCGACAGCATATACCTATCTTTCATGTCTAAGATATTAAAACCTAAACCGTTTTTGCAAACATTTTTGTCGACACAACAAGCGATTTCAGACTAAACAATTTTATCGACTGTTAAATGTCGAAATCGCAATGTTTTGGTAACACCTACGATACAAGTATCCACGGAGGTGTTAGATTCAATAGATACTAGCATTTTTTAAACGGAATAGAAGCATTTAAACTTGTAAACAATCAGCGTTAGAGACAGGTTCTAACATTTTGAGGACATCTCACTGTACAAAAATGTATGATTTATGATGCAAAAAAATGTTGAAACAGTTCACTATTTTACAAAGAAAAATTTGTACGTCGATAGCTTTATTGACGGAGCATTTAAAAGTTGTAGGTTCTCAAATTCAAAACTTGGCTGCTCAGGTCGAGACTTCGTGGCTTCGAAATAATTTATTCTTCTCTCAACAGAGTGAGATTTTCCGCTTTACTCGAGCGGCGCGGTGGGAGGCAAATTGGATGGGATTGCGACATATCGATGCTTTTTTCGTTTTTTACAAACAATTTTTTTTATTCTCTTATATAATATTGAAGTCTAAATGTTGTAATTATTGGGACCCAGGACTACACCAGCTGCTCTTATCACTCCCCCTATACCGTCCGAAACATTAGTTTCCGCATCCTTTTTTTCCTTTTATCTTATTTATCTACCTATCGAATTAGAGGTAGCACCACGCTTTCAGTCATCTTGGTCTGCAGGCGAATTGGTTTGGCTTGTCCGGGTATCAGTACCTCTTTCTTACATAAAATCGACGTGAAGTGACGGCAATGCTGTTACGTGCAAGTGCAAGTGCTGGTACTATTGTCGGGTTTCGTTCGGTTTGTGAGACTCTCAGTGGCCTAAACCCCTATTTAAAGACCAGCAACGCATCCGAGAGCCTTCTGCTGGAGCAGATATCCATGAGCGTCTTTAGTCACCGCCTGCTCGTTTGCTTCTAGTAACATTAAAAAAAGTAATAATAATTTCTCGCTCTGTTGTTTCCGTTGCTCCATCAATATCAAGCGTTCCATAATGATAGGTATATATATACATATAAGATAAAATCGCAACAGTTGCGCCGCGGCTGCTGTGGCACTATCTAGATCGCTGAGCTGGTAACCGCGTCCCGCAGGTCGTTCCATACAAATTGTATGGCATATCTACTGCTAGTTTTGGGCATAGTTAACCTTACAGTTTTCTTGTAAGCCGCTAATAGGCGGTGCTCATCCTATCAATGGTGAGAACTGGCACAAGATTTATGCCCAACGAAATGTCAAGAGCGATCTTAGTTTTCACTTTTTTTGTTGGTGTTAACGCACAGAGGATAATACAGTAAAGTTTTTACAGCTTTTCAGGCGAGATTTATCACGTACATATACGATCATAAATTTACAAAAGGCCTTTTCTCTGTATTACTGTATGTATGTTGAGTCTGTTAGGTTTGTTTCGAAAAAAATATATATATATTCCAAATTTTTTTTAATAAAATTTTCATGGTGTAGACATATAAGATACTGGGAATAAAAGATGGAACGTTAAAATTTATCTTTGTAATATAATATATAAATAAAGCAACCATTAATAATTTGAAATTTTGAAATTTAAAGTAGACCGAGTTCTGTCTCGTTTATCAGATGAAGTGACAAGCGACCTCCATAACCGCTCGCCCAAAGATCTAACGGTTCAAGTTTCCTTATACAAGATAACATAGTGTTTGTGGCGACGTGTCAAGGCCCACTACGTTTGTCCCGCGACCTTACCCCCTTTATGGGTCCCCCCTAATTTAATGCCAGCTCAAACACTTACAATTATACCCTCACCATTCACCCATACTGTAATCCCCCCTACAACACGGCGCTCTTATAACGCATTAATATTATTCTGTAATATGTAATATTATAATATATATAACATACTTCTCATCAAAAAAATCGAAACACCTTGCAAGTTTACTGAAGTAACTTTTTAAATCTGACCAGTACTTCCTGAGATTAACAAGTTGAAGCAAACAAACCAATAAACTTCAGCTTTATGTATAATAGTATAGATATAGGATATGTGACATAATAGTTAAGACATCTGGATTATGATTCTTGAAATAGCTTGACGGACGTAGATTCTTTGATTGAACGGTCTGAGTTCCGAAGAAAAATATGATTTTAAAATAATCAATTCTAAGTAAATAATATATTAATGCATATAACCCAGAGTAGGACATACTAAGATGAATAGACACAAAATTTACAATTTTGATTATTGCTTTCTCCTTTCTCTATTTTAACATTTAAGACTACACAATTTAAAAGAAATCTAATATCATAACTCTTAAATATTCATTTAAGAACGATGTGCAATAAATTAGAAGTCGGTTTATACCAACGCTATAAAGGTATAATATATTCATCTTTATTATTCAATCGTATGATTCAGACCCTTTTTATTGTAATAATATTATTGCAAGAGAAGGGCCCGTTTTGTAATAGTATAAAAATGGAAGACTGAAGTTTGGATGGGAAACTCAACTCAAAATACTCGTGGCTTTGTAAAGAAATATAATAAATATTTACTGTCCCTTTTATGTCTTAATTAGAGGTAGCGCCATGCTTGTAGCCAAATTGGACCGGCGCGTCCGGGTACCAGTACCTCTTTCTCACATGAGATATTGACCACAAAAAAAAAACAGAGTATTGGAAAAGAAACAAAGTAATAAATTTAAGAAGAATTAATAAATTCATACTTCAATTGACAAAGTATGTCTAAATTACATTCGAGGAGAGGAAAATATCCAATTACTCAAATTAATTTAATTTCCAACCAATAAAACAGTCGCCAATCCATATTAAGCTATTAAAATATTAACGTCAAACTCAGATTAAAATATTATTAGGAAAATACGATTAGCAACCAACAATTTGTAGAATTACTAAATAAACAGTAATTTTGAATTGCATTCCGTCAACTCTAAGCCTTTGTTCAGACGCGGCAGGAACCGAACGATTACAAATCGTGCGGTTTTCACATCGCAAAATTGTGACTGTTCAGACGGCGGCGATTATTAAGCGGTCTGTATAAATAAAAACCGCGCGGTTCCCATGCTATTTTGAAACCGCGCGGTTCCCGCCTTGTCTGAACAAAGACTCGAGGTGCTAAATGTGCGATTTGCTGAGTTGGGAATAACAATACCAGAATCAATGAAGGGAATCAATTAAGAAATTTCACAACCGTGAAAACCTCTATTCAATTTTAATTCAATTGTACATCCAAAATGATATATTTCCCTCTTAACGGATTTATATTATCACTTATATTGTTCATAACATCGCCGCGGGCTCCCCGTGAGTTACTGCCGCAGGTATGAGTTATACATAACAGGGATACACCGCGGCATCACTTGATTCTAATTCATGGCCGGTGTGATTAGCTGATTGCACATAAATACTGCTGGATACCATAAGTCTTGACTACGCTGTTACACTGTACTTGAACAAGACAGTACCAGAACGCCATAGTTTCAATAAATATTGTATTCTTTCCACGGACGGTATTTAGTAGTATTCTTTCCATGAACGGTATAACATGTATAGAAAGTACCAGTCTATGTTTTGATTGAATATTGTGGAATAAAAAATTTAAAAAAAATAACGCCCATACGCCCATGGACATCTGCACGACCAGAAGGCTAACAGATGCGTTGCTGGCCTTTAATGATGAGTTAAGGCCACCGGGAAGTCTCACAAACCGAACCAAACGCAACAACAATACCATCACTTGACGTAACAGCATTGCTGCCACTTCACGCCGATCTCATGTGAGAAAGAGACACTGGTACCCGGACGCGCCGACCCAATTCAGATAAAAGCTTGGCGCTACCTCTAATTAGAACGACAGGAGTAGGTGAAAGGGATGGAGAAAAAGGATATAAAGGTAGATGGGGAGGAGAGAATGGATGCGGATACTGCTGTCATGGGTGATATAGGGGGCGTGACAATAGCAGTTAGGGTGCTCCGGGGTCGCGTACCCGTTGTAGATCTGACCAGTTATCGGACAGATTAAGGAGATTATGTCGGAGGGAACTGGAAGAAGAATAAAACCTCAACGTTAACCAGCTGAGGTTAAAGTGATGTCTGATCTACTCACGAATTCGCTAAACGGTTTAATTATAGAAATATACATTTTGAATTGAGTATTATTTTCCACACAAAAGGCCCTACCGTCGAGAATGGACCTTTGAGGGACCTGAAGAGCACCCATTACGGTTGATGATAATTGGTTTTCTGGCCATTTTATCCTCTTTTGAGTGTTGAAAATGTGATTAGGTTACACGGGGATGCTTCTAAATTGTCTTTATGTTAGCGTCTTAGATTTGGTAATTATGAAAATGTAAAATCCGTCAGATGTTTTTCAAATTCTAATTCGAAAGAGCATACATACTTGTTTTTTCAAATCCTAGCAACGCATCTGCGAGCCTTCTATCAGTGCTCTTGTCTATAGGCGTTTGCATTCGCTCAGATAAGTTTTATATTTAGAAAACGATTTAATTTTTATTTACTCTATGACTAAAATAATGATAATAACTTATATACTTTATTTTAAAAAAAAACACGAAATGTTTATAAATTTCGCCTGGTCCTAAAAGTTTCGCAATAGAAGCAAACTTAATAAAACAATAAGGACCATCCCTTCGTAAGAAGATTAAAAATAAAAAGTGCTCTCAACACCCTAATCAAATTTCCAACATTCAGTAAGTGGCTAGAACGAAACCAAACTCAATTAACGGTCCACTTAATATGTACTGTTGAGTTTAAGTGAGAAAAAACAGAAAATTGTTCTTGCTATATAAGATGTATTACTTTGTCGAGACGCTAAAAATAACTTAGTTACAAGTGAATCGTCATTGCATAGCACGCCGCCGCATATAGCATTCTGATGAGTAGGATTTGTTAAATTCAAGCCACTTTTAAGAACGAAATAAACAGGTGGCCCCAATCGCATGATATTATTCACAGCCTGCAAATATCTATAGACGTATGAGTCTGGAGGTAACGCCATTTCCTGATCTAAGCCTACTTCAATTTGCGGAATAATAACTACACTACCCGATACCAGAAACATAAAAATAATCACAACCAATATTTTTACACGCCAATCCAATAAAAATTTTGCATATGGCTCCATAAGCCTTTTTGTAATGCTTTGATAAGGTAAATTATCTTGTAAAGGTTCTTCATCATTTAATATCTTCTTTCGAATACAGCAGAATATGTCAAATCTGTTTTGTTTAACCCTTTTGTAATCAATTGCTAATATACCAACGACAGCTGTAATTTGAAACAGAAACAAAAATCCTAATGCAATTGACGCAAATATAGCAAAAGATTTTACTGCTGGTAAGTTTGTTATGCTTCCTATTGCAAAGCAAGTAATTTGGGTAATCGAAGATACAAACATAGACGGCCCTATATTATGCATCATTTTTCCAAAAATATATCGTTTCCTTTTCTCAAAGCTGAAGTTTTCTTTATAATCCTCGAACGTATGTAAATTTGAATCAATCTCATGCAGTTCATTTATCATAAGAAAAACGTTATCTATACCCACAGACAATATAAAAAACGGTATTACATTAATAGCTAATAGTGTCACAGTCACTTTAATATATCCTAACACACCCATGGAACACAATATGGCAATAAGCACCACCAGTATACAACCAATAGCCACAGTCACTTTACTGTCTATGAAACAGGTTTTTACGCTTCGTATATTCCCTAGTGCAAAGATTACATACACAAACATTAGCAAATAACTTATAGCAATTGGAACTGCTTCGGCTTCTGAAATTCTCTGGATTTCGTCTTCGATTGATCGTTCGCTTCCGAATGCCACATCAACAAAATCGGACTTCCAGTTATTTTGATAGTCATGCATTAAATTGATAAAATTTTTCTCCCATTCCAATACTGGTTCTAAATCTTCAGCTCGTAAGGAGTTTGCAATTGGAAAGTTAATCAGTAAAGTATCAGCTTCTAAAATATTATCGCCATAAAATCCCCCTATAGAGATCTCTGGGTCAGCACCGCCTCCCCAAGATGCCAAGCAATTAAGAGCCAGATGATTGTTAAGACAGTTTTGGATATTATTTAGATATGTATTGTTATTTATATTATGTCTATCTGGTAAATAAGTAGAGACAGACATACTAACACAATCATCTAAATTTTGTTCAGCGCCCGGCAAACGAAGTGGTGCAAAACATACCTGTTCTAATGTCACTGATCCATCTTTTCTTCCTATGTCTTTAATAGCATCTTCAAGAGCCACTAACTCTTGTATAGCTTCAATTCTCAGTGCTGGTCCATAAGTGATGTTATTTAAAACAAAAGGTTCTAATCCTTTGAAGGTCAAAAAGACTTGCGCTGCTCGGTAAAAAGGACCAAATCTTGAATTGAAATAATTAAGCTCCTGACGACTACGAGATTCTGGTCCAGACCATAGTTCAAGAGGATTCGATGTTAAATTCAGCTGTGTCACGCCATATACCATGGCAAAAGCAATCCACGTAGTGAACGTTATTGACATAACAGGGTTACTTGCAGAGAAAACTCCTATATGTTGGAAAATTTTCTGAAATTTCTTGGTAATTTCGTTCACATTTTCAATATTTTGATATTTCCTATCCGTGTTCTCCAATCCTCTCAATTTTCTATATTCAAATATTGTAAGTACTATAAATATGATCACACTTATTACAAAGAAAACTATCCCTATTGAAAAGCCAATGCAATTGAGTGATAGTACAGTGCATATATCTTGTAATTCCGGTCCTTCGGTTATTAGGCAATTAGCGAGACAATCAACGCAACTGCAGGGAAAATCACCTTCAAATGTTTCGTTACACAAGGGAGCGCGTGCATTCATCGAGTCCTCAGGCGTAGGCCAACTAAGGTAATTCAATTGTACTGGTGCGAGTGGATTGATACTTTGATCACCAATTTGGTACAATTGTAGTTTATTATTTGCACGCAGGAGGTTTTAATGGCCTGCCTCCAAAAGGGGAGTAAATGTGTGAGTGTTTGTGTATACGTTAAAGAGATCCCTCAAACCTACACTTGGATCACAAGTCCCAGGCACTGCTCTGGTTCCTGCCTCTGCAATACGATGGACTCGACATCCGCACGGTCCATGGAGCATTGCTAAGAAATTAGTCTCTTTTAGATTTCAACTTCAAGCGCTGTGTAAGTCATTAAGGAAGATAATAAACGAACCAAACCACTATTATTGAAATACGCCCACTGATGAACTTCACCCAACCTGAAGTGCCTTTATGCATAAACAGATTTAAAAGTGGCAATCACATCTCTAATATTTTTTGTAAGAAGGTATGTTTACAGAATACGTTAAACAGTCATAAGAATAAGTAACAAGATGTATGTCTCCAGTTTCAATAAACAACGAAGTATTAAATTGAAGCTCGTTTCCACCTGCGACAAATTTCACCTGGCTTAAATGCTGATACTTTCGCTGAATTTATATACAAATTTTGAAACTTTGGCGCTAAATTGTCCATTATAACAGTTATTATTGTTATTTTTAAATGAAAGAAAGACAGATATACAATAGATGTCAATAGATAGAGTGAATAAAAGATAGAAAACATTTTTAAGTGCAAGTTTACGACGGTACACGTTTACGAAAAACAGGATTTTATGATTTTTCTTAAAGAGTCTCATTTCTGGTAAGTATTACAAGAATTATCTACCAAAAATCTGTGTAGAAGCAAAAAATCGACGTATGTTAACACTGGATCGATCACTAGGGAAATCTATTAGAAAGACCTACCCATGCAGCAATGAATGTGATAATGCTGAGACGATGAGAAGTTATAGGTATAAAGTAGGTTTTATAGATTAATAGAAGGCTGTAGGCCACCCACAGGTTTATCCTGCTTAAGATTAGTTTAATATATTATGAATAGCTTTACAATAAACTTCCTATACATATAAGACGCATGCATTCACTCAATACGTTCAAAATTTTCTTAGCAAAACATCTGACCTCAAAACTATGAATGTATTGGATGAATTATGAACGAACGAGATGAAATAATGTAAATTAACCATATTCTTAAGTAAGTGACTGTATTGTCTTATTGAGAATAAATGTCTTTAAACCTTATGAATAAAAGACTTAATCTAATTATGTATAGTCGACCAAGAAATTGGTTTGCCGCGCTTAGGTCGAATGTCGTTTACACGTCAATTAGTTAAAAGGCATATTTTTGCTTGTTATGCATTACGTTAATTTCTAAAAATAACCCTTAGCTAAATTTTCTTTAACTTTAGGCTGTCATCCAAAATGGTAAAGCACTTTTTTAGTTGGCTATACCTTCCACGGAACAGCGTGACCCTCTAACTAGGTATCTGCTTACCTAAAAGAAGGTCTCATACTCAAGAGACGTAAAATAGTTTAATTGAAATAAATTATTAGTATTGTATTGTGTATATTTGTATTCCAGAGCTACACCCATGTACATCTTAATATTTTGTTTGCCAGTCTACTTTTAATTCACATTCCAAGAAATGAAAAGTTTATTTTTTCTTTTAAAAGGTATATGAAATAAATGAATGTAAAATAGTAAAGAGAGGCTTTTGAAATAAAAAAATATAAGATATCGTTAACACTGTTTATTTAACAGGGACTGTAAACATTAATTAGAAAAGTATTAACTTGAAAGTAATTAGAAGCCGGAGGTAAGTTCCATTTCAAAGAAATAAAAGGTGAACTTTACTTTTGTTTTATTTTTCCAATGAAATGTTTGTGATCTTGTTCGTGTAAAGATCTATTTATAGTATAACAGCGAAAGGTCACATAACGCGGAATGTTGATATACGTGGGACGTGGGACATGGGACTGCAGGGGAAGTAGTTTTTAGCTAGTGAGCGTCCGTTCAGAACGGGTGTCGAGATTTTTTTAAAGCCTTTTGCTTTGCTATGGACTTGAAATTTGTGCACAGGGGTAGTCCGTAGACGTTCACTAAGGACCAATTTGGCGACATGACTCGATTAAGGAAGGCTAAGGGGTCTCGGAACTTTGTCTGAATTTGTTTCATTTTTTTAATACGAACTTAAAATTTGGCAGTGCGGCAGCTAGCAGAGAAAGAGGTACTGGTACCCGGACGCGCCGGCCCAATTCGGCTACAAGCATGGCGCTACCTCTAATTAAAAAAAAATCATATCAATATATTTTTATGGTAGGGAAATAGGTGTTAATAGGTAGCGTCATGCCTGAAACCGAATTCGGCCGGCGCTTTCGGGTACCAGTACCTCTTTCTTAAATAACAACGGCTTGATGTGGCGGTAATACTGTCACGTCAAGTGATGGTATTGTTGTCGCGTTTCGTTCGGTTTGTGAGACTTTCCGGTGGACTAATCTTGTCATTTAAGGCCGGCAACGCATCTGCTTACCTCCTGGTTGTGCAAATGTCCATGGGCGTCAGTAGGCACTTAGCTGCCTGCTGCCTGCTCGTTTGCCCCTTGTAACATAAAAAAAATGCTCCTCTCAAAATTATGGAATATAATAATCATTATTAACAATTCAGTTATGTATTTCTCTTTACTCTCTTAGTTTTTTACATTTCCAAACTGAAGATGTCAAATATTGCACTTTGGGATATTCTTTATAGTCTATCGCAAAAACTATAATTCTTACCTTAAAATAGAAGAGTCCAAATAACTTGTAATAACATTTAATAAGATTCACGGGATCTTAACAGTAACGAAGACAGCAAAGGAAGGAATGAATAAATTGGTCTGACTTTCGGTGAATTTCGCTTTAAATATTGTATACAACAACATTGTCAAAGTATTAGAAAAACATCTATAGAGCCCTGAACAAACGAAGAAAACAAATAACAAAAAGAAAAATGATCTTCAGAAAGATAAAAATATTTATAACTGTTATATAACCTCCTTAATAAATTAACTACAATATTTAGACTAAAATAACAAGTAGTTATTGCTTTCTTTATAAAGATGTTTAACGCTTGGTCCGTTCCATGAGCGACAGCGATTTAATAGGAAATCTTTTTTATAGAAATGTCACCATTATGTTTCAAGTTAAAAACAAGATTACTTGAATTGCTAGATTTTAAGGAAGCGTAATGCCTTTAAATGTTTTTGTAACAGTAGCTCGATACTTAATAAAAAAAACATACATAGGTGCATATTGTGAAAGGTTTTACAAACTGGAGTACAAAACAAAATTACGTTTGTAAAAAAAACAGAATCACATTTTTCTATCAGATCGAATTCTACATACAGAAACGAAATACTGAGAGTTGAAAACTTAATATGCTACGAGGTAAAATGTTATATTGTAACAATAATATTCAATTTACATAATATATGCAAGGTAATTAACATAAACTCACTTAAGATCCGCTTAACGCTTAAAAGTTAGACATCCAAAACTTGCTAAAAGTTTTGGGACTCACCCACGATTCCTCGGAATTGTTGAAGAATTAACTCCCGTAATCATCCCCCTAGCTACCTAATTTGTTATTGGCCAAATTCCGAAGTGTTTAGAATTTGTTTATAGGAAACAACACAAACTATCTGCGCACTCCATTGTTGGGATGCCACTGTTTACTTTGAAAAATCTCTCCTTACATTATCGATTTTCTTCTACAAACCGTAGGAATTACACAAGTTTTACTTCGTATAATTTATACTTGTCCAAAAATTTTTTTTTTAGTTTTAGAAATGAGATTATTACTTGAAGTGATTGTAAATAATTAAGTCCTATTTTTTTTTTCTATTTAAAAGCAATTTTACTTATAAAATTTATTCAGCACAAAAACCACAGTCGGTTTTTCTGTGCACTGCTCATTTTACGGTAATTTTTATACAAAACTATAATTTATTCTAAAATATATGATATATTGTACAATGTATCTTAATTTTAACTCTAGATATAAATATATGTTTTAAGATTATCTAAATGAAATTGTGGAAATGCAATAATAACTCATGCGGAATCCGCAAAAGCAAACTCTGAAATTGAATAGAAATTTAATACGGAACGATTTCGATTTATTTGAGCGTCAATACAAAAGTCCTACTAAATTTAAAGTGCAAAGTTTATAACCCAAAAATTTAGTGAAAGCCTTAAAATTAAATATAATTACTCGAAATCAAGAGACTATTTTAAAATATTAACCCGATCACGAAGATATTAATATGACAAGACTTTTTTCGAACCTCTCGTAAAACGTCCGCCGTGCGCCAAAACATGTCTGGGTGCAACGTGCAGTCGTGTGCTATGTTAATTCTTGTAACACTCGCTATCAGCTAGTGAAAGTTCCGCGAAATTGGTTGAGCCGTTTCGGAGATTACCTGTACACATTTTTATAGCAAACTCCCCCACAATACCTGGGAGAGATGGTTTTAAATAAATTTAAGCCTTCCATACAAAGTTAACTCATTGAAAAATGAGCTTGTCGCGGGCTCTTCTCAGTGCAGGGCGTGAGGAACCCTCGTAAACTTAGCTTTTAAATCGTAAATTTCATCACCAAATTGTTATATGATTAAAAAATTATAAGTATGACCTTTATAAGAACTTGTAAATGTTATCTTAATATATAGCAATTATTGCTTCATTTGCTTATGAGCTAATTCGGTATATAAAATACGCGCGATTGCTTGTATTAATGGAAAATAGTACACTACGCAAATTGACTTTTGTATACCGCTCACTAATCTCTTTATCTTAATATATATAAATTAAGCGTCACGTTGTTTGTCCGCGATGTACTCCTAAACTACTTAACCGATTTTAATCTAATTTGCACGCCGTGTGCAGTTTGCTTAAACTTGAAAGATAGGATAGCTTACATCTCAATTTATAATCGCAAATAAAAATGAATCGCTGAAATGTATGCACGTGCTTTACTCCCGAACGACGGCACCAAATTGGATAATTTCTTTTTCTTTGTGTCCGGTATTGTTAGGACAATGTTTATATAATAAAAAAGGAATTGGAAAGCGAAAACGAAAAGGAAATAAAACGAGAACAGGAAATAATGCGGAAAATAGAATGTAGTAAATAGTAAGCAACCCAACGCTAGTATGATATAAAATTTCTTTAATACGTCTTGCTATATGGTTTCGATATATCGGTTTTATACGGTACAATAGATGCGATGCTTTCCATTACGTTATTTTTACATCCTCGGAATGCCAAAACAGAAATGATGGCATCACAATTTCACCTTGGGGGATTTTTTTAATGAGACGAATCCAGCGAAAAGTTATGCAAATGATACGCACAAGATCCTTCTGCCTAGTGGCCTGGAGATAGTCATCGAATCCGGCTGATTCGACCGGACGTGAACCTTTAAGATACAATATTTTGGATGTTTGTCACTCTATATTATATGATACTAACTGTACCCCACGACTTTTAGTGATTTTGTAAAATAATAAGGGTTTTCATTTTTTTGTGCTAAACCCTAATAGTTTTTCAAAAAGTATATTAGTCTATGTTATTCCTTATACAACCTACCAATGAAAGTCCCGTCAAAATCGATTCAGCCGTTTCGGATACCCGTTAAAAACAGAAAGACAAAAACGTTTTGATTATACAAACCTTGGCCTGCCAATAACGAACTCGACAAAAAAAGAATTATCCAATTTGGTGCAGTCATTCGGAAGTTACGCGCGTACATACATTTCGGAGATGAATTTTTATTTCAATAGATAGAAATAGATAGATAAAACATTTGTGGATCGCACGTACACACAATTTTTAACCCAAAAACAGCGTACAAAGGTCTAGAAAAATAACCTATTTATTACAACGAATGAACGCTGTAATGAATTCAAGACGCGGGGTTCAATAATATTCTTATCTTTCAAATGGTAATAAATATTTTTGTTGGTGAATTTTTAGATGGGGTCTGGATTATGTGGGAAAATTTTAACGATGTCCAGAAAAAAGCAATAGGTATAATTAGATGTACCGATTTATTATTTTGGTTTTATATTAAATTCCGATTTATACTACACAAGACCTAAAATTAATGTAAGAAACTACTACGACAGTCTTGAACCAGTTATTGAAGTAAAACTTCTTTATACATGTTTGACTTTGGCATTAAGCTGGTGAATGCGTGACGAGAGCATTACGGAAGTGAGATGTAAGGTAGTGAAAATAGAAAGTCGTGTGAAAACACACTTTTCTTTATATAGTTTGGTTCTCGAGAGGAACAGCAAATTCGAAGCGAGTCTTTCAGTGAATCCGTTAACTCGGAAAGATATTTGTGTAGAATCATCACATACGTATATCGTGAGAAATATAGGGGGCAATTCAAGTATTACGTGAGCATATTTACTACAATTATTTACTCTCCCTTCCCCATTATCAACAAAAGAAAAACTTACGCGCCCCCCCTCCCCTCACCATCCCATGCTTACATAAACAGTCTGCTGGCCTTCTGGTCGTGCAGATGTCCATGGGCGCCGGTAGGCACATCGGTGCCTGCTGCCTGCTCGTCTGCCCCTTTGTAACATAAAAAAAACCTGTGTTAGAGTGGCTCACCTGGTCACTCGGACGCGGAAAAATTGCTTAACCTACCGATCAACTCAAATTCCGACAACTGACTACACTACAACCTCCTCAGAGACCAGTAAACTGGTTGATAATAATTTATATACAGTTCGGCAGTACATTAATATGGCAGGAGATGTCCCACTGTGCGTATAATTAATTTACAGAAATTAAATAGACAAATAGTAACGTCCGTCGCAGATTCGCGATAATGTCCATAAGAAATCAATTTTAGACTTTATAAGAGAAACATTTTAATTAATAATTCTTTAAAAGTATAATGCTATTATTTATTATTCAATTCATTTGCATTCGGAATCTTTTTTTTTTAATGTCAAAAGGCAACTGGGCAAACGAAAGCAACGGTTAGCATTTAATTCATGTGTAATAGGAATCTTGTTTTTAATATCAAAAGGCAACTGGGCAAACGAAAGCAACGGTTATTATTTAATTTATTTGAATTAAGAATCTTCTTTTTTTAAAATATCAAGAGGAAACTGTGCAAACGAAAGCAGTGGTTATTATTTAATTCATTTGCTTTAGGAATCTTTTTAATAACAAGGGTCAAACAGTCGGCGGTTCACATGAGTTTACTGCCCATGGGCAACTGTGCTTCCAGTAAGCTTGCAAATGTATTGCCAGCCTTGAAGAGATAAGTACTAAGAGATAAGTATTTTTTATTAAGGATCCCTTGATCAAAAGTCACTCAGAAAGACATTGTGCGAGGCAATAGTTTCCTACCTACATCCTCGTCCAACTAGAATCTAAAGTTGAATCCAATAGGATCTGATCCAGCTTGATTCGGGACACTGTTTTTCAACAATTATTTATTTATAAAAATACTAATAGACGTACAAAGCTGGCTATTTGCCGTGACTTTGTCCGCGAAGATTCCTTAATCCAGTCCTATAAAAAAATTGTTTACCAATTAAAACTAACTCCCAGCCAATTTTCATCATTGTACGTCCCGCAGTTTACATGATAGGTGACCTTTATAGGTGATTAGCTGTGCCCACGACTTCATCCATGTAAAATCAGGCAAAAAAAATAGATTAAATTTCAACGTCATGATATATAGCCTTCCACGATAGCTGGGCTATATAACACTGAAAGAATTTTTCAAATTGAACCAGTAGTTCCTGAGATTTACGCATTCAAGTAAACAAGCTCTGCAGCTTTATATATTAGTATAAAATATAGATATATCTATATATTACTATGATAAGTATATTCAGTAAAGTAAAAATATCACTTAAACAATTTACACTCTTAAATTATCTCTTTTTAACTTTACAAATTTTCAAATACGAACTGAATAAGAACTCCGAAAGAAAAAACAGCTGAATTCACAAGATAAAAATTATACAACTACCAAGAAACAGTTTTCTACGTTATTTTTACAGATGGGAACTTCTTTCAAAGTTAGTCAAACTTTATCGAAGATATAGAAAATTAATTCTCGCTTTATTGCTTTTGTCTTTAAACTTTGAACTGTGTTTTTAATTTCTTAGCAATTAATTTATACTGTTTTAACACAATTTTCTATGGAGAGGTACTCAAATTGATTCCGTGCCTCCTAGTCTTCGGCACGTTGTCATATTCAGGCATGACCTATGATGTTTCCAATTTAGCCAAACCATGGGCTTGGCGAGAAATCCTGACCTTTTTGAAGTGTAAACTTTAGGCACGATGGGAATTTTGTGAGATGGAAAAAATCCATTGAATTCCAGTCATCGTCAAATCACCGAACGGTTTCCATGGGCTATACATACATATATAGGACTATATGCCACACGGATGTCTGATCCTAAGGTAGACATCTTAATGTCTGTATTTTAGGTAACAGACGCCTGTTATACACAAATATTTTTTTTTTAGAAATATGTAAATAATACACCCAGATTCGAGGCGGGAATTGAATCCACGACCCCCGGAGCAGAAAACAGATCACTGCCCACTGCACCCACGAGCCAGCCAAAGTTATATGTTCACCAAAAAAATATTTGTGTATAACAGGCGTCTGTTACCTAAAATACAGGCACAGTAGGCTTTGACATTGCTTAGGGTTCCTTGTTAATATTGCTAGATCGTCTGCAAAAGCTAAGACTGATTGTGTGCTAATATTTTAATAAAATATGTATAATAAATGTATTAAATTGTCAACATAAAATTTCACGCACACTAATGCAATATGGTTTATTCACACATGTATACATTTTATATTGCAAGGTGACAAAACGTAGAACCACACCCGAATATATTGTATTGATTGTCAAAAAGAATAGATTTCATTTTATTGAAAATTAAGATTGTGGCTTAAAATAAGTGTATCGTGCGCAAATCTAAGGAGTTGTAGCCGATTTGTAGTCCTAAACTCAGCGTCTTCAACTATTACTATATCATTTTTGCTTATTTCTAAAGATCGTTCTGAACAAAAACATTCAACATAGATAAAATTGACGCAGGAGAAGTTCAGATACTTCCAGAACCACGTATTTGGAACAAATGAAGAACGAGGCCAGAACGGATGGCTGATTTGGAGGCGCGAGGGATGGGCAGGAGATTATCCCTTAAAAGAGAGAGAGAGAGGGAGAGAGTATGCACACATTAACACACATACACACATGCGTATATTATTATTGTAAACGTCGTGTTGGTCAATGATCAATGGTCTTAGTTGTAAGAAATTATTGTGCACTGTAGTTAAGTCTTACCACTGTTGAAATACCTAATAATAATATAAAAAGATAAGAAAATTGATGACCTTAATATTTCAGAACTAGAACAAATCAGGGTACTGTAATACATCACAATACTATTGTTGAATCTAGATCTTTCAGTCACGATGACGTATGATGCGGTGATGTATTAGTTTTTCTATTTGCTTTCAGCTAATGATAGATAATAGGAGTATATAACCATTTACATTAATTGTGCCAACGTACTGTTGAAAATAACAAATTGTCTGTTTAATAAATGGATTCCTTTTTTTCTTGAAGAAGTCAGCAAAGCTGAAGTAGGTATGGGCTGGACATGTGGCACGAGAATACAGGACTTACAAAGGTGCATCAATATTGCAACTTCCTGGATGACCACCATCCACTTCCTGGATGCCACCGACTGCCTTTGGAAAGGAGCATGGACAGAGAAGGGGGAGACCTTTGCCCAGCAGCAGCAGCAGCTGTTTGATTAGCACACTAATAGACTAGTAAAAATTGATAATTTTCAAAATTTGAAGGCGTTCAAAATAATATAGGCTTTTATTCAGCCTATATATACATAAACGTTACAAAAACAACATGGATCATCGATCTCGCTGAAGCTTTCCGATCTCATGCATTTAAATTCAGAATTAGTAAGCACCTTTGCTGGCAGACTGACTTTTTCCCTCAAAATGGATAAAATGCTTTTGTTGGTTTATTTAGGCAGTCTTTATTAAATAGTCTGAAGAATTTTCGAATAAAAACTACGTCAAAAAATTGTAATTTTATTTTGTTTCAAGAGAAGACAGCCTTTATAATAAGGTAATGACTTTATTGCAAAATAATTTAATGTGTGTTTCAACTGTCTACTAATGAATCCACGGGCTTCAGTTGTCACTGCTAATGAAGTAAAAAAAAACAGGACATGAAAGAAAAAGTATATATTTTTTATTTTAATATTAATAAAACCAAGCGGGAGGTTGTAGCCTAATCAGTGGTCGGCATTTAAGTCCATCGCTAGGTTAAGTAGCTCGTATTGGGTGCCCTATTCTTAAACTGGTTTATATTTGTATCCAACCTCCTCCGTGTTTCGGAAGGCACATAAAACAGTTGAACCTGAATAATATCACTCAGTGATGTTAGTCGTAAGGTTGCAGACATCGTAGGATTCCGAGGATGACGTCAGATGGCAATCGGTCATCTTAACTCGCCCCACAGCCACATCCAGCCACCTCTACAATCTAAACGGAGCCTGGTACTAAACCAGGATAACGCTAGGAAGAAAATTTAATAATACTAAATTCAAATGCTTATTTTCGAGGTAGCTTCAGAATAAGACCAATACTAGATAAGCTCACAGGAATGCCTCTGCGGTGGTATGGGCATGCCATGCAAAGACCCGAGGAACACCTAGGAACCATAGCAGTGCCCGGGACAGGTTTTAATCTTTTATTTGCCATTTTGTCTGCACAAAGTAAAATGTCTGTTTGAATTTTAAAAACTATAAAGACTTTAACGTTGCAAACAGACACTTCTAATTGATTTATATGTATACATATGTTACTAGATGCTGTATCTTGTACAACCTATGCCTATCCTTATGTAAAAAAAATGTATATAGTAAAAAAAATCCACCATTGTCTCAAACAGCTACACCGCATCGTTATGTCTAAATCATTACGCGCTATTCCTCATATTTCTAAACACATTCTCATCAACTCAGTATATTTTATACCGGCGAACGTATAATTTGTGAAGCCCTCATTCGAATGGATGGTGTTGAGCAATAGGGTCACTATCTATACCAATATATAAAGCTGAAGTGTTTGTTTGTTTGGTTGAACGCTCTAATCTCGGGAACTACTGGTCCGATTTGAAAAATTATTTCAGTGTTAGATAGCCCATTCACCAAGGAAGGCTATATAGCATCACGCTAAAATTTAATCAATTTTTTTTGCCTGATTTTGCGCGGTCTATGTCGCGGGCACAGCTAGTTTATTGATAAATTTAAATGTTAAAAACACGGTTATTCGTAACCCTTTTTATACAGTTGAAGACTACATTAGAGATAAAACTGCTTGGAGTTGAGTCGCTCCAGCGTTGTTCTTTATAGTTAATATGGAAGTGTATTATAATCATTTATTTGTAAGAACAATTTTTAATAAGGACGGCTAACGAGTTTCTTGCCGATTCTTCTCGCGGCTCGAATTTTGCGAATCGGTGGTAGCTATTAACATATTTGACGATTCAAGAGCTCGTAATAGTCTACATAAATAAAACATGTTTTGATTTGATTTAAAGTAAATCAAACTAAATTTTTGTTATAAATACTAGATAGAGGTTTAAATATTACATAAATCAAGAATAATTACTAAAATGTGTTAAATTGTTTGATATTTTTAAAACATAAATACATTAGACACAAATCAAGTTTTAAGGAACAGCAATCAGAGCGCATGACGTCACGTCTTGCCAAATAAATAGTTGTTGCTAACGTACACTCTGATCACACTCAACTACAGCTGTTTGTTTGGCAAGACGTTACGTCATAAAGACTTCATAATAGTGAATTCAAAATGTAAAATAATGAAAATAAACTTTTTTTCTTGGTGTGATGTCACGCCCAGGGTTTCGAAAATGTGGTAACATGTGACAAGGACGTGGGAGAAATTAAAAATCGTAAGGCGGTATAGTCTGTGGCGTTATTTATGGATGATCGCTATTGCTTAACACCATTCAAATAGAAACGCAACAAAAAACCACTACCACCGTATCCAATTGGTGCTGCTGAAAAATGAACCTTTATTATCCTTAAATTATTGTAAGACCACCCGTACTAAGGTTTTCGGCGAACTGACAATAAAAAACACAATCGAGATAAACTCACCTGTCGGCAATATAAAGAGAAATTAAAGTGTGTCCGTGTTTTAAGAATGGAACTCATGTATTTTAATGTAAAGGAAATAAGAATCGATTTCTAAATAGCTGCCATTTTAGTAATTAATTTTTCACATTTACTCATTATATTTTGCCAATATTGTTTATTTATTGTTAGAGTAGCTTCCGGTCGCGCCTGCGCAGTACTGGTTATGTCAACTGCGCATGAGCAAGTTATAGCATA
Source organism: Charaxes varanes (assembly GCA_024363005.1). Taxonomy (NCBI): domain Eukaryota; kingdom Metazoa; phylum Arthropoda; class Insecta; order Lepidoptera; family Nymphalidae; genus Charaxes; species Charaxes varanes. The sequence goes on along the minus strand of JANCMC010043217.1, from coordinate 19,526,208 downwards.
AAAGTCGGTGCATCTCTAGAATCGCGGTCATTCTAAGAAATCATTCTTAAGGAATCCTTTTAAAGAGATCATTGTTAGATACTTACTTAAATTAATCAAGATCGGATCAGTAGTTTCGCGCGACTTTCTTATATGATTAAAAATCTGTATTTAAAAGAAAAGAAACATTTATTTGACTCATATATGTATATATTAGACGAGTCGTCAGACGTTTTCCTGCCTGAACGTTGGATTACTTACTATTTACTACATACTGTAATATTACTCCCGCTCCTTTTACCGTTCCTGACGGTCTAAGTGATTATTTTATTTATCCTATACCAGCAAAATCCCTGTGCAACCTACTAAAAGACCTTGGCTTTTCAAGAACTATCATAAGTTAATTATTAGAAAGGACATCTAAACCCACACTAGTAGGATCATACCAGATTTGGTTAGGCAGGGCAGGGAACACCATAAAGAGCGCGGTATTAAACCTACACCTGCGTCACAAGTCCCGTGTACAGCTATGGTTCCTTCTTCTGCAACGCGATGGACGCGGCACCGTGTGGCCTGGGACATTGTAACTGTACAAAGTTTTGTAGTACTTTGTGGACTTCAAGGTCAAAAATGTTCAAAGCTATGTCTGGCTCCAGTATAAGACGGAGGCTGCATTTATTTCATAAACAGTTATATACAGTTAGGAGATCTCTCTAAACACTTATTAACCTCCTCTTTGTTTCGGAGGCCACGTAAAATAGCAGATCCTGATCAATATTACTCAATGATTTTAGTCATAAGATTGTACATATTATGGCAGTATGAGGAATGACATCGGATGGCAGTTGTTCACCTTAACTCGCCCCACAGCCACATCCTCTGTAATTTAAATTCAATGTAGAAAAAAAAGGTAATGCTCAGGTAGTTTTTTAAATTTATAAAAAAATATGTGTTTAAGAGTCCTTTTAAGAGCAACTCATAATTATATGTATTAAGTCTATAGGTAAAGTCAAGGATTTAAGGAACATCACCTTAGACACCATGTGAGTTAGAAGACTTGTATGCCTTCTAGACTATGCACATTATGTAACTAAAGTTATAGGATCAAAGGGATTACAATTTAAAAAATGTAACCATTATGTAAGACCCAATTTTGTAATAGCTTAAAAAATATATTGTTTACATATTTCATCTATTATTACAAATGTAACAAAAATATTATTTACATATTAAAAAAAAATTGTCTGAATAGAAAAACTAGTGTTTGAAAGAATATATAGTACATGTTTGATTTAAAATTGTTGAATGGATATGCCATTGTTATATAAAGTAGCTTTATCTCCTTTCTAAATCTTCAAATTAGTATGAACATAGATTCATTGTACCAAAAAGAAAAAAATAAAATGACATACCTACATGGTATACTTTTTCGTTTTATTACTACAATATTTTTCCAGCCTGGTTGTGGAAGAACTTTTGTTCTTGAACTTTAAAGTGGAAAGGCCAGACATATTGTTAAATTTGTTTATACAAAGATAAAAGAAAGTATGTATAAATATGTAGTGCACTATATATGTATATGTTTTAGAACAGAATGAAGAACGTGAGTTGCATAAAGAAGATATTATTTTTATGTAGATATTTCGTCCCCCAAGGTTGATAACGATGTTTTTAATTAGAGCACACTTCTGTCAAAAAGTGAGGACGCAGTAAAACCAAAATACGCAGTAAGGACTTACCTGATTTTATTTCGCTGTAACGGGCACTCTACACCGAAATCCAGAAAAAAGGCTTAATTCGATGTGCAATTATCACTGAAACTATTTACATTTAATATTTTCTTATCACTTTGTATGCAACACAAACGGACGGAACACAGGAGAAAACATAGCACAAATAAGTCTTGAAACGGAAGATACTGATTCCTTAAGCTTAAAAGAGATGGAAGATATTTGTCAAAATTTTCATAGACAAAATCAGCTGTTTCTTAATTTTAAGGACAAAAATGTCTTGTTTTTAGTTAACTTATAGAAAAAACTCATTATTAGAATATGAAATTGGTTTTTCATGTAATTTTTTCGTCACACCAAAAGGATTTCGTCATCCTCGAAATGAATAATTATGAAGCAATCAATAAAATTACTTTAAATCCGATACAAGTAATTATACATTTTCAGAATTCGTTGCACTCATAATATTTCGAATGAAGTTTCTTTTACTTAACCTTTGTTGGGATTTTCTATTTAAGGAAACGTTAATTGAAAATACCAAAATCACTCATAATGTCTGAAATTAATATTTTAAATAGTTGGCGAACGGAGCTTTAGCGAGCTCTGTTCGTGTGTCAAGTATAGATGACTTTGGCGGTTTAAATGTAAATTTTTAACTTTTTATACAATATAAAACATCTTTACCGTATATTACTATTTATCACAGAAAAATAAAAATAAAACTTGTTATTATTTTTCTGTGCTATTTACTATACGAAATGTTGTAGATCCAAAAATAAAATACTTCATGTAACTCTACATTATTCTTATCTGTTTAAATATGAACATCTGTCATCACTAATCCGTGCATTCTTCAAACCAATGAAGGAGACCTACGATTTTGTTATTTATATAATTTTATTTAGATATTTATCGTTGATGAAATTATATGATATTACTTCCATAATTTATTGAATTGACATTGTGATTATATTACGAACTTAAAAACTGTAAAACATTTGAAGAAACAAAATAAAATATCTTTTGTTTATTCATTTCATAGAATTGCATATTCAATTTGACAGATTTTTTAGAAGTAACCTTTCGTCATTGTAAGTGATCAATTAGTGCTTGGTTGTGAATAGAAGTATAATAACCGCGAACAAGATAAGTATGGCCAAGGAAGAAGAGGATGACAATTTGCCCGATAAAGATGCGGCGAAGGAATTTTACGCAAAGTATGAACCAAAAGAAATCATAGGAAGGTACGTTTCCGATTTTATTTGTGTCGCAAAGAGAACGATTGTGTGAACTTGTGCTGATGCCAAATTTATCGCAATAAGTGTTGTATTTAGAGTACCTATAATTTGCTCGAGCAGAATTCATTGAGTTTCATCAGTAAGTCTTTTCTGACCTTGGCGTGGTACATCGGTTTTATTTACTCTTTATCCATTTTCCATATAAAGTTTATTTTGTAGAATTAATCTCTTATTTTATTCTATTAACATATAATAAAATTCTTAATATGCAAAACATTTTGGTTAAGCTAGGACATTGATTAGATTTTTTTTCTGTTACTTTGTAATTTGATCATTAAAAAAAAATCAGTAACATAAAGTATAAATATATAATAAATTCTATTTTTTTTTTGGAACTTTTTTTAAAATATTCAAAGACTAACAAGCTACAATTAAAGATTTAATTAAATAAAGTTTAATTACGCTTAAATTTTAATGATATATGCACAAATAAAATATCCTGATCTTAAATGAATTTCCTTTGTTTGTCCCATTCTCCCATAACACAATTCTCATAAAAGTGGGTGAAACAAAGGGAGGCATATGCCCACCCGTGGGCGATCAAAAGGTGATACATAGATTAATTCATATTTTGTGGTGTCCAAGTGTCAATATTTAAATTAGTTAAGTCATTATATTTATATAATTAACATTCTAATTGTAAAAATAATAATTTAAGATATTAGAGATAGCTTTAAGTAAAAAGTTTTTTGAGACTCACTGTAATCAGAAATAAGTATGTATTTGAATGTTTATTACATGTCATTAACTATATAATAAAACAAATTGTTTTCCATTACACTTCCTACACTAAAATAAACTCCATTCCCCCAAAATACTTCAATTAGAAATCTGTTAAAATATTTCAATTAGATATCTTGTTACCTTTTATATGTTGATCGAACCTACTTGGTAATACATGATTGGTATACATGCTTTTTTGGAAAAAGTAACCAAACTCCGTAATTATCATATTATGCCCACCAATGGCCTAGTTGGTAGGCTTAGGAAGAGGTGGTGCGACAATTTGGATAGCTTTGCAGGGAAGTTATGGATGAGCTTGGCCCAGGAAAGAGGAACGTGGATCAAGAAGGGGGAGGCCTTTGCCCAGTAGTGGGACACAGCAGGCTAATAAAAAAAAAAGTAATATTTTAATATTATGATGTGAATATGAATGTAAACTCTTTATGTTTCTTTCAGAGGTATAAGTTCTACAGTTAGACGATGCGTTGAGAAGGAAACGGGCCGGGAATATGCTGCTAAAATTATTGATCTCAGTCAAGAGTCTCAGGATGGCGTGGATACACACACAATGCGGGATGCGACAAAGCAAGAAATTCACATATTACGAATGGTGGCTGGACATCCATACATTAGTGAGTGAGTTGTTATGACTTTACGAATCATTTGTGTATGTTGAATAGCCTTTCCCAAAACATTGTTTTTCAACCCCAGTATAATGAAATTTTTCATGACCCATCACACTTAGTGTAGTATGGTCTCCACGACCTAGTGTAGAGACAGTTAGCAAAAAAAAAAAATATTGGACTGTAATAATTTTATTATTAATAAGAATAGTGCATTATTTTCAAACAAATTTGGTTAGCATAAAGAAAGTTATGGGAAGCCAACCTTGAAAGACAGACATATGCTGCCGTTGACTTTTATTTAGAACATTTAAAGGGGAACAATTCCGTCATACGTGATTTTTGCGAGACTAACTGTTTACGCAGTGCACGCAGCCGAAGCTCTCAAAAGGGGAAAAAACAGCCGATTTTTAAAAATACTTCGTTGGTGCTCCGATCCTATTAGTCTAGGCGTGATGGTATATAAACTACAGCCTTCCTCGATAAATGGGCTATCTAACGCTGAAAGAATTTTTCAAATAGGACCAGTAGTTCCGTAGATTAGCGCGTTCAAATAGACATAGATATTTATTCACTCCAAGTTTACAAACTTAATTTAAATTAACATAACTAAACTTAATACCTTAAATAACAATAAGTATGTCTACTTAGACTGAATGGGCATACACGTCAGGTTTTGTACTGAGTAACCAAACTAAATAAACAAATAAACTCTTCAGTTGTATATATTAGTACAGATATAATAATAATTAATATATGAACAATCAATTCAACCACTTCTTTGATTAATAAAATGTGTAATGTTTTTTTTTTCAGTTGAACTACAGGACGTGTTTGAATCCGAAACATTCATATTTTTGGTGTTTGAGTTGTGCAAAAATGGTGAACTTTTCGATTACCTGACTTCGGTTGTGACGCTATCCGAAAAAAAGACGAGATACATAATGAGGTAATAAAATAAGTGCTTTAATAAAATACGTATTTACATGAAACCGTTTCCCTTTCTAGCATTATCAGGGTCTAGTATCAGGATCCTCTTACATTGCAGAGTATGTGTCTGTGGGGCGAGTTAAGGTGACGGACTGCCGTCTGACGTCATCCCCGGAACTCTTACAATATCACTTAGAGGCATTAATCGGGATGCATTGATTTTCGTACGTTTCGAAACATAAGGGAAGCGGAATCGGAAAATATCATACTCTTAACAAAAAAAAAACCGAAAAAATTAATGGAAAGGGTTGCCAACTTCTCTCATTTTTATTCCCAAAATTTTTATAAATCTTTTACTTAAAATAAAAAAAAAATGTTACTAACTGCGTTATTCAAACACCCCCTCACGCCTCTGTAACATATCATAACGTTAAGTACAGTACAAATAACAATCCTTTTTATCACTAAACAATAGAGGTTTAATATTTAAAAAAAAACTATCCATGTAATCTTTTTTTTTGTTTAGGGTCAGAATTAAGCATTGACCCATAAACCTTGTCCCTATTTCAAGTATTTTGTTTTATAATATTATAATAAAATATAATAAAGCCGCGATTACACTAGTCGATTTCCGCCGTACGGCTAACCTCTTTACAAATCACTTCACCAAGCCGCATCGCTAGGCCATTTACGCAGTTGACTGAAACCGCAGGCGGCTAGCTCATTTCCTTCGAAAATGTTTAGCATTGTAGGTGTTCGTGCCGAATTTGAAATAGTTAGCCTGGAACTGAGGCCCTAACACGAACATTTTGGAACCGTTCGAAGTAGACGAGTCGAGGCACGTCTTTATCATGTCACGCGTTTAATTAATGCTAATGAAACCCGCGCTAACACTAAGGAGACTACGCTGTAGGCTCAGCACAAATATTACCAATGTCGACTCTTCGACTCGAATGGTTTGAAATGTGCACGAATGGACGATCAGAGGCCTAAACGACAAGAGGCCCTAGCCTCTGGTCGTTTACACGGTCGGCTTTAGTCACCAGCCGCACGCGCCGGTCGCCGCGCGGCCAAATTCGGATGCTACCCAACTTTGAGCTTTGCGGCATTAGTCACTTGGGACGTAGCCGAATAGCCATTTGGATGGTAGATTTTAGCCGCTTAGCAAAAATCGTGCCGCTCTATTCACCCGTGTAAATCCGATCTAGCCGAATAGCAATTTAGATAGATCGCTCTTCAGCGATAACACCGCCTTTTGTACTTCTTTTCTTGCAGTATGTTACTTTCTTATGTGCTAATTTCTTTTGTGGTGTACAATAAAGCGTATAAATAAATAAAATAAATAGATGGTCGAGTTTCACCGCGCGACAAAAATCGTGCGGTTTTAGTCATACGTGTAAACCCCTCATAAGATAAGTCACAAGTCTACTTGTGACGTCGTTTCACGCCCTCTTGAGCGTGTCGTACGTACAAGATGGGCAGATTATTATTTGCATATAGTATTCTTGTGTCCGACCACCTCAGTTGTCATCTTGGACACTTGGGCGTGCCACTGGTTATTTTTCGTGTATCTATTCCACGTTAAAATGGCTCTTAGTCTTGTTCCGTCTAAGAAAGGAGGGGCTCGCAGCCAAGTCGATGAAAGTGATTGGAGAATTCGTGTCATGAAGTTGTTTATTACGTTAGTAATATCGAAACACAAACCATGTCTAAATCTGCACCTGTGGTTTAATTAAATCAAGCACAAAAAATTGTGAAAATAATTTAATCCCCGGTGGCTGATTCTATCTCCAGCATAACAAAATTCTGGCACAACAAATTATATTTCACTAATCCAGAGCGATGAAAGCGCTACGCTAAGTACTTTTTACCGTAGCCGGTTCATAGATGCGTGACCCGTTCTTACACTGATTTTTTTTTAAATCTCCGACCTCCTGCGTGTTCCGGAAGAAACAGTAGGTCCCAATTAAAGACACTGAATAATATTAGTCGTGAAATATTAGAAATTGTGGGGTTCCGGTGATACCATCACACGGCATTCGGTCATCTTAACTCGCACCACAAGCACATCTACAATTTAAGTGACCGGGATAATGCTAGGAAGAAGAAGAAGAAGGGGAATACTTTTGGGTACGGCTAATACTCTTGTTACTCCTCCTCCCATTAACAAAATAGGGCGGACACTTCAGTATCCTAGCGGAGTCAAAGTTTGAAGCAAACCTTGCGAAATTTTCCAGTCTTTAGTCCGTTATTCAACAGTTGAGCTAAATAGGCCGTAATTCCGCGCCCGTTGAATTTAATGATTTAGTCAAAAAAAAAATTGTGACAAATAAGAACAATCTCTTTTTTTCTACTCCCTCTACTATTCTTGGACTTCAAGAAATGAAATAAATAATAAAATTGTTTCAGACATTCTTAACAAATGACGTTATCTTGCAGAGGATTTGCCTGTGGAGCGAGTTACGGTGACCGATTGCCATCTCACGTCATCCTCGGAACCCCCACGAACTCTGCAACCTCAAGACTAATATCACTCAGTGATATTATTCGGGTCCCACTATTTTATGCGCCTTCCAAAACATGGAGGTGGTCGGATATCAAATATGAACCAGTGTTAAAATGGTTCACCCATCTATCACCCAGTCGCAGCAAGAGCTACTTTAGGTTTAATTAGGCCACGAACTCCTTCTTATTTTATACATATATAAGTAGATACATATAAATAACATGTACAACTGGATATATTGGTCGAAATACTGATGAAATCCTAAACAAACAACAAAACCCCGATTGTATCCTTTTAGATTGTGTTTGCAAACAGCTCTTATGCGCAATATTTCATATACAAGCCTGCCAGGAAACCGAATGCCCTCCTGCCCCATAGTTAAAAAGTGGCAGTCTTTCAATTTGACTGGCTGTTTTTAAAGACTATTTAGATTAGTTTGACGGTAAAACTAAATGTAAAAATCAAAGAGAAATAAACTAAACTAAATATTTTAAAGCGAAAAGGTGTTTATGCTGGCTGAAATAAAATCTTTCGAGGATTTTATAAAAAAATTCTCGCGCGTTGGTTTGAGTCGTTTCATGATATAACAGTATTACGAGGGATTTGCTCGGACGGTTCGTAAAATCTGATGGAGTGATGCGTTATAGTGCAACGCGACACGATGGATTGGATTCAATAAAATAAAAAGCATTGTAATGCACAATGAAATACAAGACTGGCTTCGTTAGTTGGTACGTTCGTGCGTCGTTCGTGGAAAGAGGTCTTAAAGACGAAAGGTGGATAGATCTAGAGGATGGAAAACATTTTAAATTAATATTTACATCTGGAAAAGAATATCCAAGAAAAAACTAGCTTTAAAGAAATTAAACTGTTGCGAGCAGCTGCGCTGTTTATTTCTGGATTAAACTTAGAGAAATACGTTGTATCAAGAATTATTATTATGCTACTGTTTATCTGATACTTGAGTTAATGTTTGAACAATTTCTTTTAACACTTTAATAGGCTTTCTGAGTAAATCTGTTTCAAAATTTTCTTTCTTATATAATAGACTATCTGTGCCCGCGAATTCATCAGCTTAAAAAAAATAGATTAAATTTTAGTGTGTTGATATATAGAGTATAACCTTAGATAAATGAGCTACCTAACACAGATAGAATTTTTCAAGTTGGACCAGTAGTTTCTGAGAGTAGCGCGTCTGGTACGCAACAAACAAGCAAACAAATTCTTCAGCTTTATATATAAGTATACATCTGTACAACCAGATACCAGCTCCGGTGTATTCGAAGTGACACTTTAATCTAAAAAGCATACTCTGTTCTCAAGGAAAGTCAAAACATCTGCGATTCTTCGGGTAGTGCAGTTGTCCATGGGCGCAGATGTTCAATCAAAAAAATCACTCGTTTGCCCCTTTTTATATAATAAAATAATACTACTTCCTAGCGTTATCCCGTTTAAGTACCAGGGTCCGCTTAGATTGCAGAGGATTTGGCTGTGGGGCGAGTTAAGAGATGGCCCCCTACCCGTTATCACAACATCACATTTTAATGATATCCCCCTTCAACGTGTGACGTAATTTATTGGACGACCCCTATTGAGAGTCGATGAAGATCTTGTTTAATTATTTTATAAATATAAATATATAAGGCCTATATGACATACGGACGTCTGTTCCTAAGGTAGACAACTTAATGCCTGTGTTATAGGTAACAAACGCCTGTTATACCTTATTTATTTATTTTTTCGAAATATATATATAGATAATAACCCAGACTTGCGACGGGATCAAACCCACGACCCCCGAAGTATAAGACAGAGTCACTGCCACTGCGCCAATGTGGTAGCCACAGGTTTATGCCTATCCTAATTAATTTAAACCAGTAGTGCACTAAAAGCCGGTGAGATCCTGGACTTGGTTCGATTCCTAGATACTGTCGCGCCCAGTCCTGACAAACATTTTACCCTTAACTAGAGAGAAGACGGGAATATTAGTTATATGTAGTGAAGTACTTAAATTTGTATACGTATATCTAATTAAATTAGACATTATTTTAGTCATTAGAAGCGAACACAATTATAATTACAAAGAAGACTCTTATTTCTTATTAAAAACAGATTTAAATGTCAAAAAGTAATAAATCTATCGCTGGTCAAAACATTGGCGTACCAAAAATACCCTGTTACAAACTAGTCATCTTTTTAAGATATTTAATACAATTGAGTTTTAATATGTATATATATTTTTGGGCAATCTTTCGAAACATTCATTATTATGCACAAGTAATAAATTTTAAATACTTAATTAAACGCAAAAAGTATTATATATTGACGTCAGATTTCAGTTACGTCATAATTCCGCAATACCAAAACTTATAGAATATTTTTTTTTTTAATAATCTCCTGCTATAGAAAGTACATACAATGTTATCTACGCCAGTGTTTGTATTAAAAAAGGGAACAAAATTAAAAAAAATAAATTACAGTTACCTGTTAAAACAAAAACTATCAGAGCCGCAAGCATTTTTCCGTGTGGCGTCTTGCTTTGCTGGTTACATGGTACAATAGCTCAAACCAGTTCAGGATACCTGGGATTGGCCAATCGTCCAATTGCTCCTTGATTGTCGTGAATGGGCAAATTGGTGACACGTCAAGGATATCGGGGCGGGACACTAGTTTTGACCGGTGGTTTTGGCTGGTTTTTTTTTTAAATTGTTTTAACTATAGCACTGGCACTCAATAGAGTGTTTGAGCAGAGGTTCTAGACTTGATAAGATCCAGATTTGATTATCTGTTAACAGACGAAACTTGTGTGATCTACCAATAAAATCTTCATTCTTTATCGTTATCCCAGTCTAGTACAAGGGCCTGCTTAAATTGCAGAGGATATGACTGGGATGAGTTAATATGACGTTATACCCGGTACCCTCACAATATCTCCGAATTTTAATATATCTAAGAATAAAATAATTCATAAAACTTTTAATGAATAAAATGGCCAAGAGCGTGTCAAGGCACGCTTATATAGACGGGTTCCGTATCTGATACGCTATAAACGTATTTGTTAAATAACTTGACAGTATAAGTGTAAAAAGTTTTGTGCCGCTCTATTTGATGTGTAGTAAATCTATGCTTATATATTAATATATAAAGCTGAAGAGTTTGTTTGTTTGTTTGAAACGCGCGAATCTCAATAACTACTGGTCCGATTTGAAAAATTCTTTCAGTGTTGGATAGCCCATTTTTTTAAGGAAGGCTATAAGCTATAAATCATCACGCAAAAATATTTCACCTGATTTTACACGATATCACAGGTACCAACTAGTTGTTAATAACTTCTCTAAAAAACAGTAATCTTAGATTATACAAACTAAATCTAACTTAACAAATTAACCTAGTTAGTTTGTTAAGTTAGATTTAGTTTGTATAATCTAAGATCACTGTTTTTTTTTTGTTTTTTTTTTATAGTTGTGATGTCACAAATAAATATCTTTCATTTCATTTCAAAACTAAATGTTAGTCACAAACATCATGACGATATCTTTTATTGAGAATAATGGTGATGGCAGATGGAAATAATCGATTCAATAACTTATTAATATAAATAAATATATACAGGACTATATGACACACGGACGTCTGTTCCTAAGGTAGACAGACAACTTAATGCCTGTGTTCCGTACTTTATGTAAGCTGTGTTCCCGCTTATCTCTTCCAAGCTTGGAATATACGATTTTTTATACTTGTTTGCTTTGTCCGCAACGCGACGTTTTGAAATGAGTCACCGGTTTTGCATTTTTTAAAATTTCTGCACAGCGTACAGTTTAGTTAGTTCAGTGGAGCGTTTTATTGCATTTTTAAATTGGTTTTTTAATTATCAAACAGCTAGTTTGTGTGTTCGGGCGTCTGCATCGAGTCACCAAACTGACGGCCTTCAGAAATACATGGGGGGTACTTGTGTGGAAAAAAACATCTTCCACAACTGTTAAGAGCCTATCATCTAATGTCGGAAGCAGATTTAGCTTCATTTGAATGATCATTTCAATGATCATGTAGTGTGGCCGATGGCTTTGTGTAGCTGCGCAAAGTTTTGTAGTACTTTGTAATCTTCAAGGACAAAAATGTACAAATCCTTGAGCTATGTTTGGCTCCGATATAAGATGACATTGAGGCAGTTTGCAGTTGGCAAAAGCTGGTTTTAATGAGAGAGTTTCTGGTGGAAAATATTTCAGATTTCCCTAAAAGCCTAGAAACTTATAGATGGAAAGGCATTTTTTATAAGAATATTATTATCTAAAATATGTCTTGTCGTATTTTCATAAACAATAAAGGTCTATATTTAATAAAAATAACTCTCCGTTTCCATTAATATTCATGAAACTTGTCAAGAATATTTTTCGTGAAATTTCCATAGAGACGATTAATTGCCGCCGGTTAAAAACTAAAAGTAAATAAATGAGAAATCTGATAGATGAACTTCTATTCAAAGGGTTGCTTAACTTGAAATTTCTCGAACTCTTACAGAAGCGTAAGCCTATTTAAAGTTAAGCTTTAGTAAAGTTCTAGGACTTTATACTTAAGAAATTTTATGCAGCTTTTCACAATTTTAAACTATTTAACAGATTAATTTCCTTTTTATTACATATATTTCGCTTATTAATATACTTTGAGGTATGTCTAATAATCTCGTTAACACCATCTAAGCTCAATGGAAGCTTTCGGTAGGAGAAGCCAAGGGTTTGAGTAAAGCATCTTACTTTTTTTGAAATATTTTGCTACGCCCAGAAGTGAGTTTATATGTGTATTGTTCGCATGATGCAAATGATGAAATGATTTAATGATTTAATGATTTAATGATTTAATGATTTAATGATTTAGTGATTTAGTGATTTAGTGATTTAGTGATTTAGTGATTTAGTGATTTAATGATTTCATGATTTCATGATTTAATGATTTAATGATTTCATGATTTAATGATTTAATTATTTAGTGATTTAGTGATTTAGTGCTTTAGTGATTTAGTGATGTAGTGATTTCATGATTCAATGATTTAATGATTTAATGATTTCATGATTTAATGATTTAATTATTTAATGATTTAATGATTTAGTGATTTAGTGCTTTAGTGATTTAGTGATGTAGTGATGTAGTGATTTCATGATTCAATGAATACACTTAATTGTTTTCAGCACCACCCTTTCTGACTCTGAAATCCTCTCTTGCCTAGGTTGTCTGTCAGAGATCGCTATAATCGATAAGAACGCCTTTACTCAGTTTGTATTATATTTCCTTATCGTTATTGTTATCTGTGCCCATTAAGCTTCAAATAAATAAAATGAATTTGCAATTCTCCCTTCTATATGATTAAAGTTGTTACTCCATCCGTATTATTTTCTAAAAATAGGCACAGTTAACGAGGCGCATGAAACGATAAACAATCCAATACCGGGCTCAGATGTACGGAGATCGTTTCTTTGTTGCCAGCTTCGCGTATTGAGAGCGTTGTTAACCGCCTTTCAGCTTGATTAAGCGTTGATACGGTTCTTTTACTAGGTTTTTTTTTCTAACAGATTAGTGCTGAACCTCGATCTTATATAGCGGTAGCGTCAAAACGAGATAACATGGAAGTGCAGAGGGCCTAGCACGAACATTCTCGGTAGTTTTACGTACTTTTACGTTCGAAATGATACGTCAAACTTAGGTTCGTGCTTCAATTCTACACGACTTACAAAATGCAATTTGTCAAGAAGCTATATATTGAAGGCAGTGATGGCTATTGGTTTAGGTAGGGAAAACGCAAATCATAAAATTTTTGGTAATTTTTGGCGCGCGATATTGTATATAACAACAGTAGTGACAAAACATAAAAACAAATAAAAGCAAAATTGAATAATTTGGAAAACCCAAATGATCTCATTACCGTTTTAATTAAAGGTCATGAATTACTACAATGAATTACATTCAATGCTAATTTTGTGATTATTGCTCCTGTCCGTAATTTGTGTTTTAAGATGTAACATATCACAAATAAGAGAAATATTTGTGTTATTCTTGATATAATGCATCCTCTGTTTGTGTATCGAATGCGTGCGCCAAGGCTTAATCAAAAAGGGAATGCCCGTACTTAACAGGGATAACGCTAGGAAGAAGAATTTGACACTTCTGAACCACAGCTATATCCTCTGCAATTTAAGCGGACCCTTGTTAGTATCAGGGTACTTTTAAGGGGTGTCTCCCCTGCATGTAAAGTGGGGATGATTTTTTTTATTGAATCCCAATAAGATTGGTATCTTTAAATAGCTCTTTTAAAATAAAAGCAAGGCTTTTTATTATGGGCACCATTTTCGAATAATTGGCCTTCAAAGAATTTTGCACAGTGGTCATGAGTTGTAGAGAACTCAATTTATAATAGGGGGTCATCCATAAATAACGTCACACCAATTTTACGATTTTGAACGCCTCCACAGACCCCCTTCCCCCTCCGTACTTGTCACATTTTGTCACACTTTAGAAACCCCCTTTCTCTTGGTGTGACGTCACAAACTTAAAAAAGAATAATCATAATTTAAAGAAAAGGGCAAATTCAATTTTGTTATTAAATATATTTTTTAATTACATTGTTTTAAGTTTACATACGTGATGTCACAAGGCTCTTGACCCCCCTCCCGTACCCCTTGTCACACTGTCACATTTTAGTGATCCCTCCTCCCCCCTGAACGTGTGACGTTATTTAGGGATGACCCCTAAAATCCCGGATAAGTGACCGGGATAACGCTGGGCAGAAGTAGTCTCATCATATTTGTATTTTTACAGGTTGGCATAGTTTCCTTCGGCTCTGAAAACTGCGGCACAGAGGGCATCCCCAGCGTCTATACCAACATCGCCCACTATCATAAGTGGATTGTAGACAATATGCCGTCCTGATCTGTATTAGTATTAAGCGTAAGCTATAAACAATATGTGCAATTTAAATTAAATCGGTTAATAATGATAATGTTGTTTACCTCAATATGTTTCAAAAACCTCGGTAGCTCAATGGGCAATGGGCGGGATGTTACGCTTTATCAACAAAATCACAGATGCCATATTAAAACTGTCTATAGTTAAATTTAAACAGCATGGTGAAAACATGCATTCGCAAGGCGTATTAGATTTTTTCTTTTTTAAGTAATCTGAGAAACTGAGACTAGCGACTGGCATTTGGCAACCGTAGGTTACCAACGCTGCGTAGCCGGCGACGACCGTTGTGGCCATGGTGAGGTGTAGGTGAGGTAGGACTCCAAGAATTATTTGGTTTTAATGATTGAGCAGTATGGTAGACACTGCTGTATTCGTTAGTTACGAAAATCTAATAAGGATATTTGGTTAAATATAAATATGTTGTTTTTGTCTATAAATTTATTTCAGTTTGCACGATTTCTAGCATGCAGAAGGTGGTATAACGCTTGATGGTTGTAGTACTGTGCACAGGGTCGGGCATCGATCAATAGAGCGCATAAAGTACCGAGAAGGTCTACTTGAGCATTGTCTTGGATTCGTTGATCAAATACCTGCAATAAGAATATGTAATATATGGGAGGGGAAGAATTTCTCAGCATTAAATCGGCGTGAACTGCCGGCAAAGCTGTCACATCAAGTGATGGTATTGTTGTCGCGTTTCGTTCGATTTGAGTGAGTTTCCATTGGCCTACATTTCTCCTTTAAGCCCGGCAACTAAATTGGAAGCCTCCTGGTGGTTCAGTTGTCTGGGCGTTGATAATAACTTAGGTAAACCGACTGCCCATTTACTCATTGAAAAATAAACGTGCGGGCGCCGGGTCTTTAGCATTACAGAGGAAGGAACACAAGTTGTTCTGGTTAAAGAGATTATAATAGGGAAGTGGTCACTTCCATAGGAACTGTCAAGAGTTCTCCATGAAGAAATAGAGACTAAAGAAGGGGAGCATAGAGATAGATCGATAGCAGTCTTCGGATTTTGGTTTGGATATACTCTTCGGGTTGGAGATAATTATGTACGGAACGCATGGACATACTAGCGTGGACGCACGATGATGGTCCGTTTTCCCTTCACACTTTAGTCCTGACTTATGATAGGCAAAAATACCTATTACACTCATCACTTCTTAGTTTAATACGAACTGAATAAATTTTATTTACAATTAATATCGCATTAAATTTCAACTGACAGCCGTCATTAAATCGTTTTTTATAGCCAACCAGTTTTTTACGCTGGGAAATGCATTTACGAACCAACTTTTTCGAACATCAAATTAACCGTAGAACGTAGGGCCACACTGACGAATTTTAATGAAAATTGGTGAAAAATTAAGTACCTATTTTTATTACATAATTATAACGAGTACCCTCCTGAAGTATTTTAAGTGTCTCACCAGTCACCTGTATAACAAAGGATAAACGGACAGGGGTTCACTTTAGAGAATAGTGACGGTCGTGAGAAGCTCCATTGACAGAAAGATAGCATACAGAGGCATTGCTGGCCTTTGTGGTATAAGTATGCTGTTTTTTTATTTCACTACTGACTCAGAAAATGTCTGTAACAAACCATAGACGGTTATTTTGGCTATATTTATACGTATAGAGTACAGTACTATAGTATAGTATACTAGATTATAGTACTTTGTTCTCTTGTTGTTAAATGATTATGTGGTCAATTTTGTAATGCGTTAAGTTTGGTAGGTAGGAATTTGAAAGGTATACACAATCTTTGCCCTTAATTTCGATATTGCACAAGAATACTGTTATTTTGGTGGTCCGTAAGTCGTGTCTGATACTGAGTGCCCTTCAAAAAACCACTACAGTGTTTGTATATTTCAAAGTGTTTGTACATTTTTGTCCTTGAAGACTACAAAGTATTACAAAACTTTGCGCAGCTACACAAAGTCCCCGGCCACATTACACGATCATTGAAATGACTATTCAAATGAACCTATGTCTGGCTCCGGCATTAGATGCGCTTGTACAATACAATCCTTTCCCGCAAAGGCGTCGAATTTGACAATAGGTTTAATAAGGTTTTTTAAAGACTTAAAGATAGTCCAACGGGCTTTAGTATTTAGATCGTAGCCTAATTATTGGCCGGCATTTAAGTCGATCGCTAGATTAAGTAGCTCTTATAGATAAAGGAATGACCAATTATAACACTGGTTTAAAAAATATCTGACCTCCTCCGTGTTTCGAACCCACTCCTAATAGAAACTTTTGATTTAAGCTTAGTACGAGGGGAAAAGGGAATATTAGTCATACCTAAAAGTATTCCTAATAGTCTTTTTATAATTAAAAAAAAAAGCTACGAAGGTGATCCAGTGGGCTTGCAGTCTGAACCGAGCACCTCATTTCAATTCGACCCACCTTCGAAGGGTTAAGGTTTCAAATGTTTATTCAGACTGGTATGTCTGGAAGCCCTTGAATAGACTTCGGACTCAGGTTAACCGAAGCAAGAATGACTTGTTCAAATGGGATTTACTGATGTTAGCAAGATGTGATGCTTATGAGGTGCGGTGCTAACTATCTCGCACCTCATGTCGTGCCCTTTTGCCCTAACACCTGCACACAGGAGGATTTATTGGTTGCATTAGATAGAGTGATTCGTATGGCCACTTTCTGGGCCCCTACTGTGTAACTACTAATTTTGTGAAGTTTATTATTAAATCTATAAGAAGAAGAAGAAGAAGTAAACATTAATAACCATTTGTTTTAAAGGAAAAAAGAACGCATGATGGCGTGGCGTCGTCTCAAATCGGCATTGCGTTCTGACGAGGACGATTATCTCAGCGCCTCGCTCGCAGAAGAGGAACAGTTCCTGGCCCAGTACAAGTCCCTAATCTAATTTGTCCCAACATTTTGACAAACTGAAACGTTAATGTTGTTAACGTACAAATGTAACGTTTAAACGTTATGTAATAGTGTGATAATGGTGCTCGATGCCGCCATATAACATCGACTTGTTCGTCTATATTTCCTACTTCTGTACCTCAGGAATAAATGCTTGAACATCTTAGTTCAAATGGTCTCTTAGCACTCGGCTAGCGGCTAGCGTCTTATAAAAAATAAAACTTTTTCTTGTGGTGAAAAAAGATACCTTTGTCCAACAGTTTATAATTACAGACTGCCATTTTTTGGACAATATTACCGTCCAAAAATATCTTACTGTAACGCTAATAACACACGACGCTGATTTTCAGCTGAGACCCAGGTGGCATCACAGCATAAACAATAAAAAGAAGTATACATACTGACATTTCATTCAATGAACTTCAAAAAAGGAGGTTCTCAAATCGGGTGCACGTTTTTTTTTGTATGCTACGCGATTACTCTGCTATTTTGATAATTCTTTTTTGTTTGGAAGACTTCAGAGGTCTCATACAAATTTTATGAAATTCGATATGGCGATTTTTGAGAAATCAACAAAATTCTATAAATGTATATATACATATACGCTGCTGATATTTTAGTTTATTCCAAAACCTCACCTCTAATTTGTATCGGTTTAGCGTGGAATCTTTTCTTTGGATTGGTACCGACTTCAATGCATGAGTAGGTGTCTACGAAATCGTAAGAAAGTACTAATTTTTTTTTTGCTTTTTAGTTCGTTGGTGTTTTTGTTGTTGAAGGCGGTTTTACCTTTTTATTTAAAAATACTTCATAAAATTCAGGGTTCGTACCAGCAATTCTAGGTTAAGAAGAAAGAAGAAGAATAAATATCATTGGTAATACTTACGTTATGAGTAAAGTATACATGTGTATGCCACGGGTTTGCCCGCACCATGCAGTCTAAGTACACATCGGATCCTTCGACAACTTTGTCGGCGTTCAAGTTAGCTCCTAATTCCAACTTTACAACGGGTAAATCTGTAAAAAAAATTATGTATTACTACTGCTTAGGACTCATCCCTGACCCCCCTTTAACGTCATACGTTAAAAGGGGGTTAGGGTATCACCAAAATGTCGCTTGACAACGGGCAAAAGGGTGGTAAAGAACTTTGTGGCGTCACATGTAAAATTTAAAAATATTCAAGGTCTGACTGGTCAATTTAAGCCAATAATTTCAGTTGTTCATTTTCAGGCTAAAATTAACATGCAAAATCTAACTCCAGGTAGAAGGAGAGATAGACTTACGTTGTATTTCAAGCTTCCATCCATCTTCGTGTGTGGAATGTGATAAAGTTGGTTGCACTGCTCTGCAAGACAACACTCTTCCAGCATCTTCAATGGAGGGTACCAACGTAAGGATGCTACTAGTCACGTTGCCATCGGGAGATGTCTGTTCAAGAGGTACATATGATACATACAGATTACATACTATGCAACACTCTTGATAGCCCAAAGGATATATGGCGGACTATACGAGGTTTTTAGCTGCTTCCAAAGTACGTTAGACTATCGTCGCATCCACGGTTGCAGCGAGTTTATTCCTTAGTTACAATAAACCTAAAAGAATGTCTGCATGTCTTCTACCTAGCGTTATCCCGGTCTAGTGCTAGGTTCCGCTTAAATTGCAGAGCATGTAACTGAGGGGCGAGTTAACGATGGCCTTCTGCCGTCTAACGTCGAACCCCGGAACCCCCAAAATGATTACAATCTAACGACTAACATTCATCGGGACCCATTGTTTTATGCGCCTCCAGAAATACAGAGAAGCTCGGATATTTGCAAACCTATTGGACCGATACCTCAACAAACAACAACTCACCCATATAACAACCTACCGCGGTAGGTACTGCTTACCCTAGCATACGTATTAATTTAAATAAAAGCTCTTAAAAACAGTAAGCTCTTAATTCCTTGCTTGGAACGCTTAGTTAATAAACAGTGCGCACATCATATCTAGTTACAACTTGCCTCTCTTGAGTCTCCATTACAGTTCTCAAATATGCCTTACCCAATAAATACCCAACCTAAATTGGACTATCACGAGCGAACGATCTGCCACTGGGGGTTACGTCGATGTCAGTAGTCAGTAAAATTTAAGCTTCTCAGAAATTTAGTGTCTCAATTTTGAGACAAGTGCAAACTGACCAGAGTAAGCAAACCCGACCAAAATGAAGGTCTATTTACGTAGAGAGTCTATTTATTAAGCAAATATTCCCGTTACAGTGTCAGGAATCCCTCTAGCGTTAATAACACAACGCAGGTGCTCGCAATATTTTAACAGAAATTAACAGCGTAACAATATAGACAATGATTAAATCAAGTTATAGAATAGACAAGAAAAATCAATCTTAATGATGTAGATTCATGTAAATGTGTTTACAGTTAAGTATAACATAAAGGCCAACTAAGAAATAAACGTAAAAGAAGCACTAAGTAATGAAAGGATTTTGAATAAGTCTTTATCTTTTCCGACAAACTGACATATTCCATAAATTTTAAAGCGGTGTTCGTGGTAAGAAGCAGCATTTTTTGTTGCTTATTTGACAGTTCAAAAGTCATGGTATCACTGGGAGTTCGGAGTAATTGTTCGGCGTTTTACCGGCAACTTAATTTTATGGCAGGAAAGCCCGTCAGAACTTAAAATTTCACCCTCATCACATCGATGTCATAAAGTCCACAGCCGTGTGCTTTTCTAGAGTCTTCTCACCTCACACAATTTATCTGCCGAATCAGTGACCTGCTTCGGTGTTCCCGAACTGATTCGTACTTAGGGACCTTCAAGAAAAGAGCATGATCATTTCTCAAAGACTGGCAATGCATCTACGAGCCTCTGATGTTGCAGTTGTCCATGGGCGTTAGTAGTCACATAGGAGAACCGCCTACCCGTTTGCTCCTTTTAACATTATAAAAGAAAGCTAGTGCTTAGATACAAGATCAGTCTTCATGAAAAAGAAGTGCTCATTTATATATTAATACGTGAAGCGAAAAATTTACCTATCTTTTTAAAAAAATGCCCTTATGCCCCAAGGAGAAATGCGAAACTTGGTGCAATTATTGTTCATATAGAGGAAAGTGTGCGAATGCTAATATATTTTTATAATATGCAATATTTATATATTAACTTATTAAAATAAATCCACACGCACACCAATGCCATGCTAAATTTACACTATTTACACACACAATATTTATTTAAAAAAATCTAACCATATCAAAAAATCAAATCATACACTTTTCCTTCCTCCCTTCTTTCAGACTGATCAAGTACACTTCTGGATATGCGTCTCCATAGATTGGCAAATTGTCATCCAGCGGCTCCCTGCGACTCTAACCAGACCGTCAATTCGCCGTGTAGATTTGCCTTAATTAAAAATGCTAAGATTATTTTACATTCGCTTTTTTATGTTACAAGGGGCAAACGAGCAGACGGCAGGCAGCTAATTAAGACGCCCATGGACATCGCACGACCAGGAGGCAAGCAGATCCGTTGCCGACCTTGATGACGAGTTTAGGTCACCGGGAAATCTTACAAACCAAACGAAACGCGGCACTTGACTTGACGTGATAGCATGGCGCTACCTCTAATTAGAAAGACAGGAGTAAGGGAAAGGGATAGAGTAAAAGGATATAAAGTAGATGGGGAGGAGAGAAAGGCTGCGGATACTACTGTCACGGACGGTATATGGTGAGCAACAATAGTAGCTTGGGTGCTCCGGGGTCGCGTACCCGCAGTGGATCTGACCAGTTTTCGGACAGATAAAGAAAGAATTCTTGATTAGTGTTACTGGACTTGATCAAGTTGGTGTCAACGCTTAATTATGATTTAAAATGACGATTGCCCTGCTGAAGAGGCTCCTATATTATAATATGCAACTTATGAGCTATAAATGCCTCTAGGTACATTTTATGGAAAATTTAGAAGACCCTTCAAGGAAGGCCCATCCTTTGAACAAATACATTATGAGCCGGCTTTAATAACCCTTAAGCTGTTTTACTGAAATTTTAGGGTACGGCGGGTAGAGTATATTGATAAATATTTGCATTGTTTTAAAGTTAAAGTCTTTATGTTGATAATATGTTTGATCGTAATTGATCCTCAAAGCTGTGCCCACTAGGTTTCACATCCTATTTCCAATCCACACAATTCGGTGTGATGTATAAGAATAATGACTATAGAAATTTTATTGGAAATCCATGAAATCTTACTTCTTTTCTTTTTTTTTTTAAATATTCGATTCAACAATACACTTATACACGTTATCTTAGACTAGTTGTTACCCGCGTCTGCGTAAAATTTGCTGAAACATTTTAGAGTGATATAATACATAAATATATACTCCTGGCTCTTGAAATACAGTTACTTCTAGTTCGGGAGCCAGAGACTCATGATGAATATGTTTCACGCCATATTTTTACGTCAATAAAGGATATTTATTATTATTATGACTATCATTTATTTAAATATCTTACGCTTACATACATTTTTAAATATTATTATAAAAATAAAAACATTTAAAAATATATAAAAAAATTGATCTCCGCCAGCAGCGGGGCAAGGACCCAAGCAACCGGTGGTTAGGGCTCCAGATTGAGAAACTTCCTCACAATACGATTTCATACCAATAAAGACTATATCTTTAAAGTTTACATTTTTAATGAATATACTTTTTGTGCTGTGAATTGTAAGGTGGCCTTTCAAATCTTCTTCCCTATCTATCTAGACGTTATCCCGGTCTAGTACCAGGGTCCGCTTAAATTGCAAAGGATGTGGCTGTGGAGCGACTTAAGATGACCGAATGGCATCTGACGTCATCCCTGCACACCCATAATCTCAACAATCATACGATTAATGTCACTTAAAGACATAAATCGGGACCCATTGTTTTTAATGAACCTAGCCGTGGCTTTGCGGAGTGTCTGGTGCAAATTAGGAGTACATATATAATTGTATACATACCTAATGTTAAAAACTTATCCAACAAATTGGATGGTTGTATGTAAGCTTTAAAGGTATGAACAATTTCAGTGTTTCAGAATTTTGTGGAGATCTTTATTACAAAATGGGTTTTTACGTATGCATAGGTCATCATATTGCATTTCATAGGTGAATCAAGCGTAAAGTTTTAATATGACTAAGCTGTCATAAACACCGACTTTGTGTCATACAAAATATCCTTAATCTTGTTACCTGAATAATTCACGAACCACGAGGAAACTGATCGGAGGAACTGCAAGTCATCATTACAATTACCAAAAATTGACTATTTGTAGTAAGCGTTCGAATAAGACAAGCAAGAAGAACCTCTAGTGCCCAAATCAGGGGGTGAAGACAAGAAGATCTAGTTCGCTAATCAGTGGATAAAGAGGGCTCCGGCGGGTTTTAGTGAGCAATCTGTCACTGTCAGTACCCCAAGTCGCAAATGTTCCCAGATTACCGATAACAATACTACTTATACTAGTATATAGTACTAGCTGTGCCCGCAACTTTGTCCGCGTAAAATTATATAGACAAAAATAGATTCAATTTTAGTCTCGTTAAATGGGCCATCTAACACTGAAACAATTTTTGAAATCGGTCCAGTAGTTCCTGAGATTAGTGCGATATAACAAACAAACCAATAAACTCTTCAGCTGTATATATAGACATAGATAGTAGTCTTCTTATACTATAATACTACTGTTACGAGACCTTAAAAAAGACTGTTCGACTGTCGCTCACTATGCGATAAGAGATGAAGCTCTCGGATCGGTTTTTTCAGACACGAGAAATGGTAAGTGATAGATGGGTGACCCGTTCTAACATTGGTTTATATTTGATATCCGACCTCCTCGTGTTTCGGAAGGCACGGAAAACTGTGGGTCCCGATTAATGTCACTGAGTAGATTAGCCGTGAGATTGTAAATCGTGGGGGTTCTGAGGATGACGTCAGACGGCAATCGGTCACCTTTAGTTGCCCCACAGCTAAAGCCTCTGCAATATAAGCGGACACTAGTATACTAGACCCGATCCACTTACGAACGGGCAAGTAGGTAAAAGGTATGCATTAAGTATTTGGTAAGGGAATATATAAGCTATCAGCAAAATTAAAGAGGATTTTATAAGTATATAATAAGGTACATGGCTGTTATATTAAAACAATTTACCTACCATCTTCAGTTTATCTCGCCATGGTATCGTCGAATGAACTTCACGCTATGATGATTACTGGCGTAATAACCACCTGACCGCAACGTCTCTTCACATTTGGGAATTATATACCAGTATCACATACGTGGAGTTAAAAGTGGAATCATATATGATGGGATGTCGACATTCGTACGAGAATTACGACTAATCAAGAAGTTTAATTCCGTTATCCCCTCTATAACACGATAGGTTTACTCCACATAGTATGAAAGCGCGTTGTAGGATTATTCTCGTACAACGAACTTGTACGACTCAAATGCGCGGTATATAAAATTATATATATTATAGAATAATATTAATGCGTTATAAGAGCACCGTGTTACAGTAGGGCGTTAAAATTTCTGACATTTGTAAGAATACCAAGTACTTTTATACTAAAAAATGCGTTATACGTACAATTGATTTATGAAAACGCTGTAAAAAGTCTAATAGTAGTTATGGGATTTTTTTACAGCTCTTATATATGCTAAATTTCATTAACGATTACGCATTTAACCAAGACAAACGTTTCCATTATGAAGTAAAACAATTTATTAGTCTAAACTTCTTATCTGGAATTATAAATTGCAGACAAGATATTTTTAGTTTTACTCATTTCTCAAAGGCCGGCAACGCATCTGCGATCCCCTGGTGTTGCAGTTGTCCATGGGCGTCGGTAGTCACTTGAGAGTACCGCCTGCTCGTTTGCCCCTTGTTATATAGTGATCGCATGTAGATACTTCGCTAGCGTGAGTTAGATTTTGTATGGTACGCGACGTCGTTTGTACCGCATCCGTCGAATTGTCCGTACAGCGCCATCTAGTTAGCTTTGGTGCATATTTCCACTGGACATCATCGCCATCCCGTTATGTAGCGGTGGGTACGGTACAAACTACTAGAGTAGTAGCTTTTTAGCGAAATCCTATCGGGGTGAACAAATCTCGTTTTGGGTTGCTAAACCGCTCCAATTGGTAAATAACTTTTACGTCATAAGGTTTTGAACAAGCATTTATCTAGTCTCATTGACCTTATCCCTTTCATATCAACAGGAAGATAAACCTTCGTGAATGGTTGAGATTTCCTTTAGGGTGGAGGCACTTCAGTTCAGTATCGTACCGCTGCAAGAAATCTATCTTAAAACTACTGCAGGAAAATGTCTCCAGCCCTTGGACACGTACCTATAGAAGTCGAACTAGGAAAGCAGACGTACTAACGCAAATTATCGTTAGAGTTCGTACGTTCCTCGCCAGGTCTCTGGGGCCGATCGAACCCTGACAGGGCGCCATAAATATACGTCGTAGGCTTCGAGACTGACTGAAGGCTGCCTGATTTCCCCAGTGACGTCACACTACACTTTGGATTGGTTAATTTGTGGAACTTCGGTGTTCGTTTTTTGGGGTCAAGGACGAGCATCACGTTACTCGTAAAATCTTATGTATATATGCTTATATGGGCCACTCTTACTACTTAGGAGTTTAAATATAGTTTACAACCGGTTCTCAGATCTACCTAAATATGCACCAAAAAATTCATAAGAATCTCAATTTCATTTCGGAGGGGTTTGATTGATTGCCATATGACGTCATCCCCGAACCCCCACAATCTCTACAACCTTACGACTAATATCACAAAGTGACTTTAATCGGGTCTCACTGTTTTACGTGCCTTCCGAAACACGAAAGCCGAACCATCAAACGGTCTAGGCACTCAAACACCCTTCAAGTAAGTAACCACTCAAACATCCTTCAAGATTACTTCATCATCTAGAACCGCAAAATAGCAATAGTATAAACATTAACGGTGGGTACATCCCATACTTTCAACTTGCGGGTGAGACCATCATCATTGCTGAACCGCGGCAATGAATGTTCATCAATCTAGCTAAGTCTGAGATAGTGTCCTATATCCAACAGTGAATCACCAGTCTGATATTGACGAATCGGGAGCTTCTGAAAGTCCAAAATCATGGCAGGACATGGCCGCAAGCATCTATAAGGTGGCTGCTTATAATCATACAGGTCAAGTGCCCATTTACCATGTTATTTACATAAAATAGACCCAAATACGAGTCGGCTAACATCAGTAGTATGAGCAAAACAAATCTGGAAGCCCAGTGGCCTAATTTTACCAATCAAAGTCTTGGGTTATCGTTTGTTAGGATAACTCGTTTGCCCATTATCTTAGTTTCTTATTGCTAGTGGGTCAGTACGCAAATGTTTATGGCATCATTGTAATAGTCATTGTATAGTCTAGCTTTTATTTATTTATTTTAAAATTGAAACCTATACTCTATACTAATATATAAAGCTCAAGGGTTTATTTGCTGATTTACTTGAACGCGATAATCTCAGGTAATACTGGTCCGATTTGAAAAATTATTTCAGTGTTAGATAGCCTATTTATTGAGGAAGGCTATAAGTATATATAAATAATCACGCTACTATTATATCTGATTTTCTTTACCTTATTTTACACAGACGAAGCATATCAGCGCGAACGGTAAATAGTTTATTTAAAAATTAATTTATTTTCTCCTGCCCGATCTGATAATATATATCTTCTTAATCACTCAATAATTTCTCCTGTGTATATTATCCATAATCTTGATATTGGCAAAATATTTGTTCTCTGGATTAAAGCATAAATACAGCGAGGAAAAGTACACAAGTTCAGTTGATTCGTTGTACAATCGCTTTGTTCTTCCTTCTGAGTCAGTTTGCAAACCTTAATGTGCAGGTCATCTTCTTTAATACATGTGCCGTTTCAATTTCTTGGGACGTCTGTTCCTAAGGTAGACAACTTAATGCCTGTGTTATAGGTAACAGCCGCCTATTATACACAAATATTTTTTATATTATTCTGTCTTGTTTTATTTTTTATGGCTGGGAAATGCTTTTACGCCCTGCCCCACTCGCAAATGATCCTATAATCTAAGAACATTTGCAAACCGGAGTATGGGACTCGCTAGCTTTGCTAGAATATCCACTAAAACCCAGCGGAGCCATCGTCATCCACTGGATAGGGCACTAAAGGCGTGCTGGCACATACTTCCCTGATACCCTGAATGAAATACTTACGTCTGTGGATTCAAGGTTGCGGGAAGAGACGCGAGAATTTGCGTCTCCTTTCTCCCGTTCTTCTTCTTCACAGGAAATCTATTTTTGCAAAGGAGCTTCAAGTGCGTTCTCCCTCTTTCTCTCTCATGCGCCTCCTTCACTTTGACATGATTCTGTTTTGTTCTATTGTTGGGTATAGGTCTCTTCGACTTTTTTCTATTTATGTCAATCCTGAGCCAGTACCGTATTTATAAACTTCTCGATTTCGTCTCGCCATCGTATGGAGGGTCGATCAGAGGAATGTATACAAATTTCTACCAGAATCCATTCTTTGAGTTGTAGCGTTAAAGTCCACGTTTTTAACACGACTGCCTGTTTACCTGTGTGTCCCTGTATTTATACTGTTATGAACAACTACCCTCCCGTATCTGTACACTAAATGTATTGTTTATTAGCTGAAATCCGCCACTTCCCCCGCGTGATTTCAGTGGTTTTCTTAAATTTTGTGGGTTTATGTTTTTTGTACGAAACCATAATTATTTTTCTAATACTTAAGTATATTTTATTTGCTCCATGAAATATTAGCTATTTCCCAGTGAAAGTGCTATCGAAATCGGAAAATCGATCTAGACGTTTCGGAGATTGTCCGGATAAAATAAACAGATTTTTTTTAAACTTGCGTTTATCATAGTCATTTGCAATTATTTAAAAAAAAATAAGTACGAAGTTACAAACAGACATTTCAATTTTATTTATGTGTGTAGATAAATAGACAGATAATCATTTATAGCATAAACTGTGGTAATACAGTAAAGTAACAAAAGTAAAGTAGTAAACAGTAAAGTAACAAAAGTAACAATAGTTTCCCATTTTAGACAAGCAACAGTTTCTGAGTTAGCTAAATAATCATAAGTCAATTATTGATGTCACAATACATAAATTACAATCTTTTTAAATGGACATTGATTGTATAAAAGCAGTGATCTTAATCTTCTATTCCGTCTGACTTAAGTCCGAATTCTTCCAAAGTAAAATATCTAAAAGATGTAGATATACATTTTGTAGAGTTTTCCAAGTTAGCTTTAATTAATCAGATCCGCAATACTCGCTGTGACACCTACATAGCTACATGCCGTTAACTCTTGGATTGAAATAAAAAACTTACGCGAATTTAGGACGCGTTCTGACGGTCGCGTTGGAGAACCGCATTAAAATAGACAGTAGCCATGCAATCGCGCGGGTGCGTCTAAATTTAAGTATCTATTTTTCTATTGGCTGATAGAATTGGGTGTTACTTTGCGGAAATACATCACAAATTATTCTTTCGAGAATGTTCACCGGAGCTACATGAACTTATTCCCCCATCAACCTTTTAACTTAGAACCATGAGGTGCCGTGCAGGTCTCCATCTATACGTCGTTGACGTTCCTGCAGGTCAGCCGTAGCGCTTCGCTTCATTCTTTCCTATGCAAGCGGCTAAGGCGTTGAACGGTCTTCCGGCGTCTTTATTTCCAGACAAAGACTGGAACCATCCAAATTGAAATGGAAATGGAAATCGGAAAAAATATGTTTAAAGCTAGAATTAAAGACTTTAATTCATATGCAATGCTGTACTGTTGTTTTAATTTGTTTATTTAAATTTATGTATGGGAAGAGTGGGACCTTCTGACACAGGTATTTCGATGCTTACAAGGAGGCCCCTACACTATGTATCTAACAATGAAATTAGAATTGAAGATAAACAATTTATTTATTATTTATTAAAAAAGACTACATCCTAGGTAAGCGCGTCACATCCTAGATGCATCGACACTTAAAATCAGGTGTGATTGCAGTCAAGTGCATGTCTATCTATCATTAAAAAAAAACAAATAGGGATAACCCTGGGTCACGGTAAGAACTGCTTAATTTAGCTATCTACTCAAATACCGGCTACAGTAACTAATGACCTCCTCTGCCAGTCTATGTCATTTAAAGATGAAATATATTATTTGTTTAAACCCATTTTTGTATGCGTCTAGTGGCTAGGATACCTGGCTCTCACCCAGGAGGCTCGGATCCGATTGCCGGGAGCGGAATACTATTTTTGCATTACAATCTTTTTATTTATTTCTACATTTACACCACACCCGAAATTTCCCCGACGGCTAGAGAAGGCAATAAATCTGTCGTTGTCGCCGCCAGATGGCGTATATGTTCAGGTTTTTTCCGCCATAACTTCTTAACAGAGAGCACTTCTGGGGTACACCTGACCTGTTCTTGAGAACATATTATATACAATATGTTATGTCACATATAAGGTGACCTTTTCGCGAATTATTACCGGACCACTAGACGCCGCGAGGGCCTCCGCCCTTATGTAGTTGATATTCAACCAACTCGTACGAAGCGCTTCGACTCTTCGTTGCTCATGCGAACTGCAAAGGTATGGAATGCTCGCCATTTATTTCATTTATTATTCATTATTGCATCATGCAAACAATAAACACATTAATCCACTTCCGTGCTTAGCAAAATAATTCAAAGAAACAAAAATAGAATACAAACATTGAGGTCAAGAATTTATCAATAAATAAAGTACAATGCAGAGTTTTTATATATTGCTGTTATAAATATGTCAGCATATTCAAATAAAAATAAAATAAATAATATCAATTTGAATCAAATAATTTAATATAATCCATCTGCTGTCTTTATTCCTTATTTATTGTCACGTATTCTATTAATAATAT
Organism: Charaxes varanes; assembly: GCA_024363005.1. Classification (NCBI taxonomy): domain Eukaryota; kingdom Metazoa; phylum Arthropoda; class Insecta; order Lepidoptera; family Nymphalidae; genus Charaxes; species Charaxes varanes. The sequence goes on along the minus strand of JANCMC010043217.1, from coordinate 19,496,580 downwards.
TTAATACACATATTAACAATTATAATAATATTTTTTAGTAATTTAAAGAACTGTTTCTTAGTTAGTAATAATTTTAATTTTTTCTCACTAGCTCTTCCTGCATCGGTGTTCTGAGTGTATCACAACTTTAACTAAGGCGGGTCGTTAATTTATACTTTTATTTTATGAAAACTTGAAACATTTTTTTTTAATAACAACTTACTTAGTAATTAATTATGTAAAAAAAAAATCAACTTCAAATTGTTAGAATTGAACCAAATTGAGGTAGGACTACAAGGGAAACACCAGCTTTCATTTAAAAAAAGAATCATCAAAATCGGTTAACGCAGTCGCAAGTTCTGAGGTAAAAAGCATAAAAAGTAAATACATTCGAATTGAGAGCCGCATGTCTACTCCAATATAAAAATCTGTTTTGATAAATAAAAATTAATAGAAATAGTTTGTAATTATGGGATTATACAATTACAAAATACAAAACAAAAACCCAATTATACAATTATCTTTAATATTTTTTTTATTACTTAATAATACTTTTAAAAAAAAGTCGGGGAATATCACAATGCGGTGTGTTGAAAAGTCCCAAAAAACATCAAATATTATACGGAAGAATTAAAATGTATGAAAAATAAATGTAATACAGGCCTTAGATGTTATTTTTACGTGTGTTATTATAAACGATAGAAGCTCCCGGCCGCCCGGCTAATAGTTGAGCTTTTATTAATGTCCGTTTCAGAGGAATTTATGTTTGACATGTGCACAGATGCCGCCATTAGTGCAGTTAAAATGTACCGTAACTTTTACACTTTAATGTGAAATTGTGATGTAGTATGGAAAACGTGAATATTTTAAATCCCTTGAAAGCGTTTCACGTTAGGAGCGTGCATTTTTAAATTTTCTTCCTTCTTATTAAATTCTTTATAATTAAAGTTTTATGCCTGATATTTACAATCTTAGAAAAGGATTCTTAATGACTGGATATTAAGAATAATAATATCACTGTGTTTCTAATGACTAGCACATTTTTAGGGTTCCGTAGGACACAAGGAACCTTTATAGTTTCCTTGTGTCCGTCCGTAATATCCTAGGATAGGATTTTTAAACTATTAAATGCAGAGTCCTGAAATTTTCCATATTGAAAGGACATACTAAAAACTCAATATGAAATCGTTTTGAGCGAATTCGGACAATAACTTTTGAAGTTATTTAACAAATAGCTTCGTCGCGGTATCAGATACGGAACCCATTTATTTGAGCGTGTCTTGACACTTTTACAATCTAATCTCACAGTCATATGTATTATCCAACTAGTTGTTTCCAGCGACATCGTCTGCCTAAAATTGCGAGAGGGTTTAGATCTCTTTAGTCTAGCCCTATCGAATAATCCTTTCAGATATCTAATAACTATAAACTTACTCATCTTTAAATTTCGTCATTGTAGGTCCCTCGGTTTTCGAAATTTCGTGTTAGGTGACGTTTTTATATATTATATCGTATTTATAATTATATAAAGGTTTCATGAGACCGTAAAGTCAATTTAATTCTTTTTTTCTGAGCTATCGCTTCAGTAACATCGTATTAATTGATTTTTCATTAGAACTATATTAAGAATACTTACAGTTACTATGAATATTTACTTACGATAAATTTGCAATGCAGAAATGTGCGATATAATCATAGCAAAAATTTTGCACGCGACTCAAAAGATGCACTTTAAACTCAAACGGCTTTAGAGAAAGCCATATTAATATTTCCACGTGAAACGGCTTTTATTAACACGGGTACGTAAATCGAGGCTTATTTGCCTAACAGCGAATTTCGCTTGAAATACATGGATGCTTTTAGCGAGTTTTGAAGTTTACTACCGCAGGTATTTTATGTGACAGATTGTAATGTTTTTTGTCTCTCTCGGACGTTAATGGTGTGTTAGTTTTCACTGCTTAAATAAGGCATATCTATACTAATATATAAAGCTGAATAGTTTGTTTCTTTGCTTAAACGCGCTAATCTCAGAAGCTACTGGTTCGATTTGAAAAATTCTCTCAGTTTTAGATAGCCCATTTATCGAGGAAAGTTATAGGATATACATCATTAGGCTAAAAAATTGACCTAACTTAACGCGAACGAAGTCGTGAGCTCAGCTAGTAGTCATATAAAATTAGTATAAAAAACAATTACGATGTGACAAACAAACCCTTCAATTTTATTTATGTGTAGATGTTAAATATATGTACACATGAATTTGAGTTCGTTTGTCAGTTGAGCTTTTATGTCTTGTCAGTGAATCAACTCAACTCAGTGGATGAGCTTTCAGAGGACGAGCAGAGAAACAGAGTAGAGTAGAATAGAGTATAGTAGAGAAAGTAAATTGCTTCGTTTAAACGTCCTCTATCAGCCAATCTAAGAATTATTTCGATATCTTCATCGAATACTGAGATCCAGCTATTATTGTCTATTTAACTAAAATGAATTTTTTAGTTTAAATGACAAACTAATTAAATATTATTTAAATATCATTCATCACTTCGCATCGCTCACTACAATTTCTTCTTCTCCTCCGTGTTTCGGAA
>JANCMC010043217.1:19346000-19480949 GCA_024363005.1 Charaxes varanes | reverse complement strand
TATTTCCAGTTTCGTTAAGGAATCACAATCGTTCAAACCCTCTCATAATAACTGTCCACCAATTTTATAATTGTTAGCCCAGTGTCTATTAACTGTTTAGCCAAAATTAGTAAAATCTTCCTTTGAAAATTGATTAAATCGAATCGTAATCGCCTCTTCGTAAATAAAAGTTACTGCAAACTGTCAAATAATTAATTCTAATGTATTTTTTAAATTACGAAACAGCAACAATTTAAAACCAAAACGGATTACTTAGTTTCAGAACGACTCTAGTTTCTTATTGCGTAAACGGTTCCAGATTGAAATAAAATCATTATTCAATTATAATATTGTTAACGGTAAGTTATAATATATAATTATGTTTCGAGGATTAAGAAAAATGTTTTTTCTAATAATTCTCTGCTTTGAAAAAAAAAAAGTTTTTTTTCAAATAACCAAATTTGTGGCTCTAATTAGTCGGAGATCCCAGGGCCGTAAGACGTTATTTATTTTCTATGAGATGAAACCTTAGGTTTTAAGTAGCCTCATGTTCTTATACATACATACATATTTGTAGAATAAAAACAGTGACCCTAGGGGAGATGTCAGATAGGAAAGGTGAGTAAAAATAAAAGATGCTTAACATATTTTTAAATAAGTGATTTAATATATATTTTATGACACTCAACAGAACTTCAGACAAATGGTCTAAAGCTCCCCAAAAATAAAAGTCTTACTTACTTTTACGTGGAACTAATTAATAGGCTAATTAACTTATTTGGCGATCTACTAAACATAAACCTGGGAATTGGGAAGAAAGGCCCCCGGCGGCCTATAGTAATAGAACTCATCAGCAAAAGGATGACTAAATACATACTACAGAATAATCGACACTTCCGTAACACAGGATTTGCTGTCGGTGGTTACTTAACCGGAGAGGCACTGAAAGAGCGAAAACTACTCAGGGAAGAATACCTTAATGCCTGAAGAAGCGAAAAACGAGCAACTCTGCGGGGTACCAAACTACTTATTGAAGGAAAAGAAGTAAGCAGAGCGAGCATATCACAGGAAATGAATAAATCGCATCAGCTGCATTATGAACACAGTGCCACTGACACTCAAAGCCGACGAACTCAAGTATTACACAATACTCAAAAAACCCTTGAAACATTTCGAAAACAATTGGGAAAACCTAATTAAAAATACTAACAATGCCTCTAACATAAATACCAACAATATATATAACAATAATACTAAAAATATCTGTAAGGAAATTACTAATATAATTACTGACAAACATACTAGGATTGACGAAAATAGTAAGTTTAACATATTAATACAGAACACAAAAAGCCTAAAAAACAAACCCCATATAATAACAAGTTTCTTAGAAGAACACAACATAGATATAGCTTGCATCTCGGAAACATGGATAGCAGAATCCCAGAAGGATTTAATCATGATAGACGGCTATAGATTTGCGGCGTCTTCGTCTTTTCACCGTAAAAAAAGACGAGGCTGAGGCGTCTCAATCCTAGTTAAAAATGGAATAGAGTTTATAGAAAGACAAGACATAGCAGACTTATCAACCGAATACGTAATCGAATTTTGTGCCATAGAATTGCCCCTACAAAATCTAATGCTCATAAATTTATACATAGCCGGTCGCGAAATCGAAGTCTTCTTCTCATGCATAGAAACCCTGCTAACCAAAATAAGACAAAAAATACATAACAAAAAGCTTATAATCTCGGGGTATTTTAATATCGATACCCTCATAACACCAAGAACAAAAGAATATCACAAACTTTTAAATATGATGCTAGAAGTAAATTTATTTCAAATAATCTCTAAGCCTACTAGGGTAACAGAATTTACGTCCTCGTGTATAGACCTAATTTTCACTAATATAAAAAACCTAATTCCTGTATGTAAATAAAATTGTAATTAATTTTTACAAAAGACTGAACGCCATCAATAAAATTCTAATATTAATTTCCATAGGTTCCCGTCCCCGTTCCCATCGACGTCCCCCGTATTTTTGCGGAATAACCATCCTTGGAGTTCAACGAACATTTAAAAAAGGAATTGGTAAAATTGGTCCAGGTATTATTCAGTTATGCGCTAACCAACAAATTTTGCGATTCATTTTTATGTATAAAGATTATGGCGAAACTTTTTTCGCGGCGTGACGCAATCACTTAAACTGAATCTTGGCCTCGGAACTTAAAGAACGTCAGTTCCTTGATCCTGCGATTTGTTACAAGTCATTGAATGGTTTGAAGCTGGCTCAAAATTCTTTCTACTTGATCCTTCTATCGTGATATCAAATTTCAATTTCAAAATCGTCGTGATCGCATCGTGGCTTTGTCATTAATGTTTTTCTTTTCATTCGTAACATAGAAATGATGATAGAATCCAACGTTATGGAAATTCCAGACGTGATATAAGATTCTGACGTTATCGCATCGTGATTCCCATTGGTGTTCGCATTTTTATTAGAATGCCCGTCGTAGAAAATAAGACTAATGAATGAAACCGAAAAAAATCCGATTGGCTTGAAATCGACAGTAAAAATGTAATACTTGCTGCAAATCAACCCGAAACCTATAAAGGGAACCCGTAAATAAATACGATGGTAAATGCCACAGGATACTTTACGGAGTCGCCGTCCATAAGATGAGGGACGGTAAAAAGTCGTTTATTTGTTTTGTTAAGGAGGGCCGATCACGTACTTGTTTGAGTTGCGGATCGGAAGGTAAATGTGAGGGATACAGTCCTTCTAGAGTTGTAAATGTATCGGTTTCTTTAGATGAAATGACATTAACTTAAGAAAACCTATCGGTAAAGTATAAAATTTTGTAGCGGTTATCTGGAAAGGCGCCGAAGCTCCTGGCTGCGCAATGTTAGGGATTCGATAAAGAAGATGCAAAAAAAATTCTGGTTAGCAAGGCACAAAGAAGGGCTCCGAGGAATTGTTCGACCTAATACCGGCAGCTGCATTCAACCACAGGACGTCTCGTCAATAGTTGAAATTCCACACTCATCAGCTAGATATCTTAAAGTGTACAACCGTGCGATTCTCTAGAAATTTCTTACCTCGCACAATGCTCCTGTGGAATCAGTTACCGGCTTCGATATGTACGAACGGTTACGAATTAGGGTCCAGGTGCTCGTTTGCCCCTTGTTATATATATAAAAAAGGGCTAAAAAACCTGAACGGTAACCTGTCAGGGACAACGCCCCTTTATAAAATAAACGTGTAATAAATGAAAATGCTTAAACAAATTTTTAATTAATTCAAGAAGGTTAATAAAATAAAATTTACTTGAGCGCTTTGCAGAGGATGTTTACGAACTTTTAGTCGCAGCGTCGGGGTAAATGGAAAACTTAAAACTGTAGTGTTACAGTTTTTGTTTAATCTGAGAGAAAAACGAAATAACTTAACGGTAAAAGGGATGAACTGAAATCCGCAAGGTACCCAGTTCAAATCCCGATGCCGTTGGGATAATGTACTCACTCCTAACATGAGCTAGTAGCAGGGGACTTTGTACTTTTTATTAATAAAAAATTACAATATTGTAAGTCTTTTCTTATCCTAATTGCTTTCCTAACGTTATCCCGGTATACCCGTGTACGTCATCCCCGGAAACCCCATCATCTCTACAATCTCACCACTAATATCACTCAATTCAATTAATCGAGATCCACTGTTTAACGCGCCTTCCGAAACATGGAGGAGATCAGATAATTGAAAATCAGTGTTAGAATGAGACACCCGGCCGCGGCAAGAACTGCTTAACCTTGTAATCGACTCAAATGCCGGCCACTGATTAAGCTACGACCGCTTAGCTGTATGGAATAAATATAATTTTCATAAAATATGAACGCAATGTAAATTCCAAGAACCGGGCAATTTTACTCTGTGGGTGTTCGAAGGCGATCGGAATTTTCTCTGACGCTTTATTGCATTACTACAGTTCAAATTCGCAACTAATTAACATATCGAGAAACCCCACGTATGTGGTTCCCTTTAGGCTTTGTGTGCACACAAAAGTTTGTCAAAAAAAAAACCTTATAAAAAGGTTGAGAACTTAGCGATCGACTCAAATGCCGATCACTAATTAGGCCACGACCTCCTCAAGCTGCTTTTTGAGAGATTTGGAACGGCTGTTTCCTGCGACTTCGGCCGTGTAAAATTAGGTGAATTTTTTTAGCGTGGTAATAAAAGAAGCCTATACTGCCTCGATAAATGGGTTATCTAATACTGAAAGAATTTTACAAATCGAACCAGTAGTTCCTGAGATTACTGCGTTCATATCATCACGTTAAAGATGAATCAATTTTTTTTTTACCAAATTTTACGCGGTCGAAGGTGCGGGCACTGCTAGTTAGATAAGAAAGCGGCATTTTCAAAAAACATCTACATATATCAATATAACGCTTTTACATATTTAGCAAACAGCACCCCAAGCACTTAAAGCGCTTTGTTCAACTGGAACAGAAATAATTAAAGCGGTCAAGTATGCGTTGGTCTAGCACAAACTTGGGCTTGTTAGAAAAACCGTTCCCACAGTCCCAATTAATTCCATATACCTATTTCTTGATGGTTTACAAGGATTTATGCCAGATTCAACTTTTCGTGAAATTTGTTCATTTCTTTCCCAAAAAAAGAAATTTACTTATACTACATATACTTAAAATATTAATTTACAAATACCAATAGACCTGTATTTTTTTTAAATAAATTAAGAATGTATTTTTATTCCCTTCGACTTTTAAAACCTTTGACTATATGCAACATGTAAACAAAGTAGACAAGCAAAGTAAAACGAAGCAGGCAAAGTTTCCTTGATCTGTTCCAGTGATAGCTATGAAAGAAGTCTAGGGATGATACGAAACCAGTATATCGGAACCGAAGGTCTTATATTTGGTTTATTAGAACCGGAATCGGAACCAGAAATCGGAATCGGAACCGAAAAATAACGTCATACACATTATTCATCAGTATATTCTTATAATCTGTAAATAAAGGTGTATACCTGGATATTAAAAATAAAAATAACAAAAATTTAAAATCGTATAGAATCTATTCAAATAAATCAAATCTAAGAAAAAATCAAATGGAGTGACTCCAAAAGAGGTAAGTTATATTTAATAAAGAAAAGCATTGCAGCTTTTTCTCCGTCCAATCATTTAATTTAATTTCTTAAAGGACAACTTCGACCAGCCAGCATCCTCCTAATCGACCTCCGATATAACTTCCGTAAAAAAATAATCGGAACCGAAAACATAACACGAATTTGTAAAATCAACGAAACTTCAGAACTTCCGGAATCGGAATCGAACCTCCGTAACATCCCTAGAACGAAGGACAAAGCTAAGTGTGTGTTCCGATATGCACTGCGTGCATTGTAAACTATGACTTCAATTATGTATACTGTAAAGGAGTTCCTTTTTGGTTTGCTATAATGGTTACAGTTTAATACGGAAAGCGGTCCAGTATACTGACGCCCCAGTTCAAATTCACTATTTAAATTTTACAAAATCACGATTTTACAAACTAACAGTTTATCTTCACTCACGATTTTTTAATAATATAATACTGTTAAATTTAACTGTTAATTTTTTTAACAAGAGCCGCTCTGTTTTTGATTGCTCACGTGATCAAAGTACTGAGAGATCTGAATAAATGGCGGGTATTGTGGCAGTATACTGGCAGTGTATAACGGAACGATTTTATCACCTGTGTGAGCACTGAGCAGTGCTCGCAGTGTATTTCGGAACATACCCTAAGGTATGTTATATAAAAAATATGTAAAATTATGCGCGAACTTCCACAACCATGTTATAATTTTAATATTATTACTAAGTATATTTCTTACATTCATTTTTCAAACTCCATCTAATTTATTTTATGTCCTTGTGGCCTGGGGCCCACATTGTGCGTGTTTGATTAAGCAGAGACCGAAAAAGTCAAATATTAAAATTGCTCCAGGTCAAGGGAATGGATCCCACAAAATAGGTACTTTAAAATTTCTTTTACCAGAGCGTATACATGGAATTTTACATTATATTTCTTACTAGTTATCCCCTAATTTCGTCCACATGATTTTACTGACTTTGTTAAAATTTGGTAAAATGACTGGCTTATTGGTGCAGTTGCCAGTGTCCCTGCTTTCTGCTCCATGGGTTGTGGGTTCGATTCCAGCCTCGAATCTGGGTGGATTATCTATATGTATCTATACGTTTCTACATCTCGAATGGCGCCCTCCGGAACTTTTATAACTCAATAGCTCAACGATATAAGGTATGGACTGAAATCCGCAAGGTTAACCCACCGCTGTTGGTGTATTGCCGTGCCAACGCCTAATACAAGCTTTTAATTTAAGCTGAGGAGGAGGTGAAGAGGGAATATTAGGTATACCTAAAAAGTAATCCTAATATTCTTTTTTTAAAAAAAAAAAGCTCGCCGGGAGCAATTATACGAGACGTCGAAGGACGAGGGAGATCACGAGTGACTGCTGGGCATCGCGAGATAGAGCATTTGTACCCTCATAACTGGACATCGTGAAACAGAGCGTGTGTACACTTGTAGACTCTCGCGCTAACACGCGGTCTCTCAGGGAGAGTGTACAGGCGGTATCATACGTCAAATTTCACATCTTGAATAGCGCCCTCCAGAATCTTTATAAATAGTTGAGCAAAGGTGCTGTTTAATTTGATGGAAATACGGGATTCCCCGCGTGCCACGAAGCCAACGGATTGCGAGTGAATGGCTTAAGTTAATTAAGTCCCCGATTGAGTTGAATATCTTTAGACGTGGAGCAATTACAATACAATGGAGGTGTTGTTATATGTAGTTGATCTATGTAGTGTCATGTATTTTCCTTTTATGAATATATAACTAATATATTTATCTCGTGGAAAATCTAATAGGCAAGTATGTGCTTGCAATGTTAGTACTGAAGTTATAGCACCATCTAATGTGCAAGTGTGCAATCTGCCAGATCATATAAATTTCGTTCACGCATAAATTCCGGTACCTCATAATATAATTGGTATGTCCCTATGTACAAAGCGACAAGTCAAAGGTTTACAGGAGGACTAAGTAAAGATTCAAATCAATGAAACAAAATTAGTATGCGATAACGTAAATTTTTTTTACTACAATTTTATAACTAAGCTGTGCCCGCTTTGTCGGCATAAAATTAGGTAAAAAAGTTAGATTCGTCTTTAGCTAATATATAGATAATATATAGCCTTCCTTGATAAATGGACTATCTAATACTGAAAGAATTTTTCAAATCGGACTTAGTAGTTCCTGACATTAGCGCGTTCAAGCAAACAAACTCTTCAGATTTATATATTTGTATAAGATTTTGGCTAATATTAAGGGATTACCAGAAATTGGTTGTATTTTTAAAAGAAATCTTTAAAGTTGCGAAATCATTCATCGAAAATAAACACTTAACGCCTAAATAGACCAGTAGCGTATGATTGTATATACGTTATTATCAATACAAAAATATAAGTACCGAAAAAGTATGTAATGTTTAAAATAAATATTATTGTTTCAATGTAGTATAAGAAGTCATGTCTAATATGACCGTATTTACTTGTATCGGTCAATGAGTGACGTCCATTTTAAATTGCAGCATAAAAAGTTAAATATACATGTCCGCTTTTACGGCTCTATTCCTTGTAATTATCATAGTTGTGTTCTTAAATGTTTTGTATATCTGCTAAAATAATACGCATAAAATATAACTTACATACATACATATGTGCGTATAGATAATTAATCCAAAGAGCTTTAAGTAATAAAGAAAATTGCCATTTTCGACTTGTCGCACTGTACGTAGGAACCGTAGATTTACTTAAAGACTTCACCAAAATGAGAATTACATAAGAAATCTACAACGTATAAGACATTAAAATGAAGCAAATGAAAAATCTCGCAGACTGGCAACGAGGGACTTAACTTAATAATAAACTTAACTATTTTCAACTAATTCCGCGATACAAAGAGGAACAGGATCTAATTTGCTCGGTTATTTAGTACACAACTGTAGTAAGTCCTTTGTGCTACTCGAATGCTCCTCGTTCGCTTCGGTGTCTGCTTTAATTAGTAAAAGGAGCTACTTATCGCTCGCAGGACCTGGTAAGAGTTGTTATTCCACTGCTGTATTTAAATTTTATAAATGTTTGCGAGGAATGCCCGCTTTTCAGCTTTGTTATAAAAAACTAGCTGTGCCCGCGACTTCGATTATAAAGGTAGAGGAGATATTGGCTGATTAGGGTTGTACCTGTTGGATTAATCATTCAATAATACAAAATGTTATTTTTTTTTATGTTACAAGGGGGCAGACGAGCAGGCAGCAGACACCGAAGTGCCTACCGGCGCCCATGGACATCTGCTGCCTATGACACCCATTTCCTGTCCTTTGAGATAGCTGATTAAATCTTGCGTAATATAAATGATTCTTCTGATGAAGGTTCGTAGTCACAGGAAACAGCTAGTTTACGTATAAAAAATACCAACCTACCCTCTCTTATTGTATACCCAAAGCACTACAAACAATTATAAACAGGATGTGACGAATATACCCGAAGTATTTTCAACACTTGAAGTCAATAAAATCGATGTTTAGTTAGACGAGCAGGCGCGGTACGCGGGTTCTATTTCCGTAGCATTCCTGTGCACTGGACTAAACAAGGAATTGTTTTATGTTTGAATCACCGCACTTGTTGGTAATTAGACCGGTGATGCTGGTTGATAAAAATACACTCTTATTTTTAACCAGATTGAGTCCAGGCTCAAGTTGAGGTACACTGGAGTTTAAAGTATGGTTAAATCTGAGTTATTTTTATTATAAAGGGGCAAACAAGCAGGCCTAGACGGTTCCTATCTCCTGACTAGCGACACCCATGGACAACTTCACTAGAAGGCTCTACGATACATTTAAAACCTTTGAGCTTTCAAAGCTTTATAGTTAATTCGTGTCCTTCTGGAGCGTTTTGTTTCAAGAGTAGTAGATGAAGTGATTTTCATTTACTACTCTTCTGATGAAAGCTTTACCTGTATGAGGATATATAAGGATACCACTTTAAGGTAATGTTGTGTGACGTAACGATGTAAACGTGACGATGTAAAATAATCGATGTCAAATAATACCGTAATACCATGCTTGCACCCATTTTGCCAAATTGCTTTGTCGCGTCCGGGTACCAGAACCACTGTTGCATAAGATCGGCGTGAAGTGACGGCAATGCTGTCACGTTAAGTTATAGTATTGTTGTCCCGTTTCATGCAGTTTGTAGTACTTCCCGTAGGCGCAACCATCTTAAAAGCAACGCATTTACAAAGCTCCTGGTGGTGTAGATGTTTAAGGGCGTCGGTAGCCACTGAGGTGAACCGTCTGCCGTATTATGATACAAGGAGCGAACGGGTATTTAAAAAAAATCCAGGGGTTTCCGTTTACTTATAGACACCTGCAAAGAAGCATACTCGTTTCCCAAAAAGTTCCCGAAAATCTCTCGAAAATTTCCTGAAAAGTTCCCGAAAATTTCCTGAAAGTTCCCGAAATGTTCCTGAAAATTCTCGAAAAGTTCCAAAAGCCGCCTACATATTTACAAGCTTTCTGATTGTCGTCGATAGAGATTAATAATGGGCTCCCTATTGTATGAGAATTAAAGCAATCTTATGACATAATAAACCTTTGATAATGAAGTAGGTACAAGTAGCGGTGTATTATCTTTTTAATTGGTGAGTGATACTAAATACAGTTCAGCACGCTTGCACTGTTTATTTAGGGTGACAATGCTTTCAAGATTCTTAGGACCTGTCCTGAATATTAAAATTTAATTAAACAGTTACAGTACCTATTTAACTTTTAAAAAGTTATCAACGGTATGTAAATAAACGAGTGTATTTTAATTTACACTTAATTATCTTTAATTTAGAATTACTTTATCAATTTACAGATGCATTCCTGAATCTGTAAGTTGAAACTTTGCATAGTTTTGTATGATCTAAGTAAAGATACTTAACAAAAAATTAGAAAACACTTGAAATTATTGTGTATTAATATTTTGCAAGAGATCAGAAGAGATAAAAGTTTTGATTTTTTGTAATAAGGACATTGTTATATTTGACAATTAATAAACATCGTCGATCGCCATGACTTCGCTTTGACACCATATTATAGTAAAATGTATACAGGTGTGTGTAAGTGATTTGGCATTGTTCTGTTTGATTATTTTTATAGTGAATATTTTAGCATTAACACCCCTTTCATTTAAAATTTTTAGAAATAACACTTAAAATATCCAACAACAAGTTTTATTCGAGAAATCTAATACAGTTTTATACTTTATTCAATCCCGCTCCAACTCATCTGACGTTTAACTATTCCCGCTAAAAAACTTTTTAATTTGACAGTTGGTCACGGCTCGTTCTGTCACAAAATATAATTGTGTCCAATTTTATACTCTAAAGTCCGCGCTATTTTCGTAAAATTTTAACGAAAGATTTTGCTTCGCATCTTAATATATACAATTTTTTTAGCTAGAGGAACCTTTTCTACGTACTTTTAAGTTTTATTTACATTGCGGTTTGATGTAAAAATATTGAAGAAATTTGTTTCTGATTTAAAATCGCGTTGAGACAGATAGTGTTGACGAAATTATTCAGTATTCAGATAAAAAATGGTTAAAAAGATTGTGCATTTCATGAAAAAGATGACAAAAAATTTCACAACTGGTATCGGTGGTAATGATGCGTATCCGGTACGATGTCTTTATACCCTGTATGTAAACAATTTGCCACTGAAGCAAGGACCAAGTATTAATTGTAAAATTTTTGGAGGAAAACATTCAATGAAGTAAAAATTCATAATAGGATATATTCACTGCTTCAAAACCCGTTTACATCCGTCATGCGGTTTGGCATAAAATCAATCAGCGTCACAGTGACGTCGTCTGGAATATTCGCCTATTGTTGCGAGATCGCTTTACAAGTTTACACCTGAAACTTGTGTTCATTCAAATTCGGAAACTTTATTCTTAGAACAAGCGAAAACAATTACTATTTCTCATGTGGTGATGAACAAAGTTGATGCTGTTCTGAAGACCCATTTATAATATATCAAATTATGGTGATGGTTTTAAGGGCCTAGCACGAACATTCTCGATAGTTTTACTTACTTCCACGTTCAAAATGAAATATCAAATAAAACATTAATGCTACCATTTTTCACAACTTAGTTGTTAAATATTGCTAGCACGGATGAAATCAGAACTAGCACGTATCGAATCCTCGACTCTACGGTCATGTCAGTCTTGTAAAATGGAAGCACGAACCATCGCTTGTCGTTTCGAATTGAACGTAAAAGTAAGTAAAACTATCGAGAAGAGCACAAAACATCCAACAAGGTCGAGGTGCATCCACCATGTGGGCCCCAATAAATATAACAAAACTATCGAGAATATTCGTGCTAGGTCGTTTGGACCAAACAATTATAGAGCTAGAGCTGAAACAGGAGCATTCTTTTCTATCTTTTACTGTAAAAGAAAGCTCGTTTATACCTAAATCTTAACGAGCAAATGATTAAAATGAATAAAAGAACTAATATTTAATTCCAGGAAAAAGTAGAATGGATATTTATGGCGATATTCACGGGTGAGTGCGTGATGAAGATCATCGCGTACGGCTTTCTCTTCCACCCTGGCGCCTATCTCAGAAATACTTGGAACAGTCTCGATTTTACCATAGTCACTATTGGGTAAGTATGTTGATATATTACTTCGACTAGCCTTTTTCACCCTTATTTCATTAGATTTAGAGCCCGCTTTACCGTTTCCTGGTAATTCACTACCAGTATACCCAAACATGTTAGATTTAAATTCAGTTTGAGTTGATTGTTAGTGCGTTGTTAGTATTGATAGGGAAGGGATCGTCAACCCCAAGCGACTAATAAAGTGCCTGATAAACTGGCTGACAGTGATAGTTGGTCCTGATTAATAGTCACTTTGAAAAATTTGGCGTTTGATAAAAACGCCACAATATATAGATTACTATAAATTATGTAGAGTCTGAAGAAGTGTTCTCCCTCTATTTATTTCTACGTTATTTGTGACCCGTGTGTGCAGTTTTTTTTTTACTTCGTTAACCCTAAATGTCAGTAGTTCGTAACGTGTCAGTAACACGACAAACATAGGGTATGTTCCAATATACACTGCTCAGTGCTCGCGCTGGTGATAAATTTGTTCGGGTATACACTGCCAGTATGCTGCAGCACCTCCTATGGAAATATATGACGTCATAAATAGTCGCCATTTTTGCACTGTGAGCACTGGCGCTTTCGAGCAACAGTGCTCTCAGTACTTTGACCACGTGATCAATCAAAAACAGAGCGGCTCTTGTTTAAAAATTTAACAGTTAAATTTAACAATTCCATGTTATTTAACAATATTATAATGTTAGTATTATATTATTAAAAATCATGGAATTGTTAAATTTAACTGTTAAATTTTTATATTATTAAAAAATCGTGGGTGAAGACAAATCGTCGGTTTGTACAATCGTGGTTTTGTAAAAGTGAAAATAGAAAAATTGAATGTGGATGTCAGTATATTAAGTATAGCAAACGAAAAAGGAACACCTTTACAGTATACAAAATTGACGTCTCAACTTACAGTGCTCGCAGTGTATATTGGAACATACGCATAGTATACTCGGTACAAGGGTGGTAACATGATTGTGAGTGGTGCTCCATACGGAGGGCCAATAGCTGTGGTCCGTGATAGGAAACAATTTGTCAGAATAGCAACTACAGCAAACCCTGTTATTACGATCTATAACTGTGTTGGTGATGTAATTTCCAAAATATTGGTAAGCATTTTCATTTATTAATTAATATACATAAATTGAGAAAGTTGTTGTCTTATTTAGTAGCCAGAATTTGAGTTGATAGCTAAGTTAACCTCCTTTACTACAGCAGGGTCACCCATCCTTTTTTTTTTTAATTACAAGGGGCAAAATTGCGGTTTATCATCTAAATGGTTACCTACCCCCATTGATACACTTCTTACCTCGCACAACTCCTTCTTCCTGGACCGGAATAGTTATTGGACAGATAAAGGAAGATCCGTCCCTTGGGAGTAAAACTTCAATAATGTTTGTCATTATATTTCAGTGGAAAAGTGGTGTTCTAGTCCACATGGGCTGGTCAGACGGTGAGCAGTTACTTTGTGTGCAGGAGAGTGGAGATGTCCTCATATATGACATGTTTGGTGCCTATCAGAAAACGTTCAGCATGGGGCCAGAAGTTAGAGATACTAAGGTGATAATTTGTAAAACTTTGTTCCTGCTTACTTTAGAATCAATTCTTTAGTACAAGCGACATCTAAAGCCGCACTAGTAGGACCATACCAGATTTGGCTAGGTAGGGGAGGAACACTGGCAGTGAAGATGAGTGTTAATGGCCACTTTACACAATATTCTTAAATATACACGTTTTTATATATTTATAAAAACGGGTTGGCAGTTCACTAGAGTTACTACCAACACCCATGGACAACTGCAACACCAGGATCCTCATAGAAGCATTGCCGGTCTGTAAAGAATAAGGAACCTATATCTGTCTTGCAAGTGCTAGGCCCAGCTATGGATCCCTCCTATGCAACGCTATGGACTCTGCACCCGCATGGTGAGTCCATGGAATGCTAAGTCATTATTCTTATGTTTGGCATTTTCTCATACAAATCAATCATGACTTTTATGACGCTGGTGAGAATGGTTTATATATCTAAATTTTAACACTGTTTGAAAGAATGTAATATGAAACAAATAAAAAAAATTACATATTTACGAAAAACACTGCTTAAACACTTTTTCATTGAGAATGCATGATTTAAAAAAAATTCTAGGTATGCAAAGCGCAATTCTTCTCGAATCCACATGGCATAGGACTGGCTGTGATGACAACGACAAACCGTATGTTCCTGGTTAGCAACGTATCCGATCCCAAGATACGCTCTGTGCCAGATATACCTAGTAAGCATTTTTAACTTCTTACTTCTACGTACTAGAATTTAATTTAAAAAAAAAACATAAAAGTACCATTTTTAGGTGCTATACATTGCTTATTTTATATTATACTAGCGAACCTAGCAGACGTTGTCCTGCCCGAACGAAGGTTTATTTTTTTATACCAAATTATAGCGCCATCTATGTATTTTTATTATTGGACGCTTACGCCACCGTATTTTAAATCTCACATAACTTCTAAGACATTCATTTTAATGGTATGCTGTATAGGGCAATTTTGATCTGCATAAGATGTACAAAGTATCTGGCGTATTTAAATGGATAAGGATTAATACGGTTTTTTTTAAAGTACCTTCGTAAATAGTTCATTAATTTTTTGTTATGTGTAAAGGTAAAACTGATTCCTGAGGGTTATACTTAGGAGATAAACGTATGCCATCGCAAACTTTAGTATAGATGTTTTTAAGATGTACACTTCCGTAGTACATTATTTTGTTCTATCTCGTAAAGTTTAGCCTGCGCACGCGTCGCAAGCGCACAAAAACACGTTTTGTACGACATCTCGGCAGAAATCAATGAAATTCTCGGCTTTTGTCATTTATAACATAAATGTATGATAGATATAAAACTTCGCCTTGAATCGCTCAGTTTATTGGTGAAAACCGCATTAAAATCCGTTGCGTACTTTGAAAGATCTGCACAAACAACGCTGGGAAGCGACTTCATTTTATACAATGTAACGAGAGTGAATAGCTTCAACCCACGACCGCGTTCGTGTTCTTATAATCGTGTAACTACGATCCTTATACGGTCTAATCAGAGTGGAGCTGATGTAAAAGTTGTATAAATTTCAGGGGCAAATGTAACCTTTGACGACAGTTCTTTGTAAGTTCGAGTTAGTCTGTTTAGGGGAGCATTTTTTCCTAAATTTGTTCTATATGTTATAACATATTACAGAAAATATATCGCAAGGGACAGTTAAAAAAGTTTAAACTTCTGTAGGTATTGTAAGAATCGAGTCCGAGGAAGGGATGGCGCGATGATTTAGATACCTTTGCTGGGAAGTTGTGGATAACATTGGCTCAAGAAAGAGGAAGGTGGACCGAGAAGGGTAATAAAAAAGTAGGCCTTGTCTCTAGGTCTTTAAATTTTTCTTTAATAAGTTTATGTGCGTATTTATATGTAGGTGCTACCCGTGTATTGCAATTTGGTCCAGTTCTGACGGTTTAAAGTCGGTTTTTTATTTAAAGAAAGAATGATTATTAAGTAATAATGTTAAAAATATCTAAACACGAGGAGGTAGTGGCCTAATCAGTGGTCGACATTTGAGTCGATAGCTTGGTTAAGTATTAACTACCTCTAATTAGAAAGACAGGAGGAATCTATACAACAGTATTGAGATTTATTATAAAACGAAATGTTAATGAGCATTAATTATCATAAACTTTAGAAGGTTTTACTACTTTTACTCATTTATGAGGGAACGCTGAATTGTAGCACGAGGCGGTAGGTTTGTATAAACTGTTGCCATCGCATCAGCGGTCGGCAGCAAGCAGCAAGTAATATTTGAAGAACAAGAGCTTTAGTCGTAATTCTGTGACTGCTCATGAATTTGAAATCAATTTAATCAGAGGTAATGCTGTCACATCAAGTGATGGTATTGTTGTCGCGTTTCATTCGGTTTGTGAGACTTCCCGGTGGTCTAAACCATCATTAAGGCCGCCAACGCGTCTGCTTACCTCCTGGTCTTGCAAATGTCCATGGCGTCAGTAGGCACTTAGCTGCCTGCTGCCTGCTCTTTCCCCCCTTGTAACAAATAAAAAAAGTCATAATTGCTGTATAGAAAGCACGGAACCAAAATTCTATTTAATTTAAGAGACAATGTTGAATTCTCAAATATAGAGCAATCTTTGATTCGCAAAACTACGAAGGAGAAAATGTCGCTGAATCTTTAGACTCGATTCAAGTAAAATTACACGGAACCTCCATATATTCTTGAATACTGAATCAGTATTATTCAAATGTATTCAGTGCTACCCGAGAAATAGGTGCACGCATATTAAGCCAAAAGCCATATCCTCGTAGTTTCTACCGCCTTGTAATAAAGGCTATATTGCGTAAACCCCAGTTCCATTCTTGACGTCCCCTATGTATATATTTGACCAATAAAATCTGTACAAAACGAAATATCCAAGCAGTTTATGTTAAAATATAAGTTAAGCAGCTGCATATATTAAAAAGATCTTTTTTTTTTTGTTTGTGTACATATAAAGGGGTAAACGAGTACACGCTTCGTCTGCGTCGCTTACGATGCCTATGGCAAATGCACTACCGGCTTGCAGATGCGCTGCCGGTGTTTGCGAAATGAGTATAATATTTTTCATTCTTTAGGGTAGACACAACTTAGAGCAGTGTCTAAGTAGTGAAGTTATTAAGGTTTTTTAGATTTATTTAAAAACCATAACAGATGTATACATGAAACTTACAAAATAAAATACATAACCCTGAAGAGATGAATTAAATCAGCCTTCAGGGTCAATGACTGAGCAAACCATACAATGCTTTCAGTATCACTTTAGTTCCATATAAAAGGGGTTTATAAATTTAGCAGTTAACCGAAAAGTTGGATAGCGTCGCAGTGCGATAAAAAATTAGTCAAAAGTTTTCCTATTACGTGATGAACCGGTGCTAGCCAGTTTACGCCCGCATAGTACGTTGGCGTCGCTAAATACAATAGATGTAATCACATGTTTACGAATACAAGTACAATAGGTAAATTTAATATTTATTGATAAAAATAAATAAAACGTTTACTTTCGCTTCAATTTTACAAGAACATGTAAAGATTGAAACCTTCTAGTAAGTATGAAAATACTTGTGTCAGAAAGTCTCGCTCTTCCATAACAAATTATTGATATGTAAAGATAGTACGTTCAAAAGGAAAAGTAATAAGGAGGTCGTGGCCTAAACAGTGGTCGGCATTTGAGTCGATCGCTAAGTTAAGTTGCTCTGGCTGCGACCGGGTGATCTCTTGCTGCGACCAGGTGATGTATTGGTGACCAATTCGAGCACTGGCTTATATTGAATATCCGACCTCCTTCGTGTTTCGGAAGGCACGTAAAAATGTGGGACCGGATTAATGTCACTGATTGGTATTAGTCATGAGGTTGTAGAGATCTTGGGAGTTCCATCCGTCCCACAGCCAAATCTTCTGCAATCTAAGCGGACCCTGGCACTAGATCGTGATAATGCTAGGAAGAAGAAGAAGAATGTCCGTAGGAGATCGCTAAAAGAGATAAGACTACTTTAGCGCTTTGTGTACTATCTATGTAGTCATCTTCTGTCTTTATCTATCTTGTATCTATTACTAATATTCTTCTATCTTCTACATCTTCTAATCTCTGACCTCTTCTCTGTCTCTCATTCTCTTCTGAATAGTGAGACCGTTGGATCTCACATAGTCTACTTTTATCCATATCTATAACTCATATATTGAGTTCATTCGTTAAGTAGTCTATGTATATATTATTATTATTCTTTGTCTTCTTTATTATTTCTTTTAATGTGTCTAAAAAACAAATAAATAGGTGTAAAATTACGGAATTCGAATCGAATTCAGCGCTTTTAATACCGACCGTGTATCATTTCACAGCACGCATGAGTGGGCTCTGTTGACAAGTAGGACGATCGCTCAAGTGGGATTGCAACAATGTATTTCGGATTAATTTTCTCGAATTACGGCCATCTGTTCGATTGCTGTGATTGAAATATTCGCAACGAAAAGCATTTTTAGATTTGTCATTGTATTTCCGCCCTGTCACATTTTTTTTATAAACGCCTTCATCAGTTTTGTCTTAAAGAGTTTTTTTTTCTCAATCAAGTTCTCCACAGGCCCGTGCCATTTTTAAAGTATTATATTATGTTAATCTTTCTTTTTTTTCACTCTTTCTTTCTTATTATATATGACTCTGCTAGTATTTTACAGAGTTTGTTTAGTTTGCTAATCACAGGAACTACTGGTAAGGATCGATTTTTTTTCCGTTTCGATTAGTCCATTTGTCCAGGATGACAATATAACATCCCATAACCGCCTTTAGAACTTGAACAATACATCTGAAAAAAAGTAGTTGTCTAACGGGAATGTGTATACAGTATAAAACTTTTATACACCACCAATCTATCGGGTAGCAGAGAGAAAATAACAGCTTCTTTTGACAAAATGAGTACGTGATAATCATGATCGCTTTAACAAGAGTGCATCGAAGTAGAGAAAGTAGGAACATGAAACTAGCTGTGACTTCATCCGCATAGAATTAATTAAAAATATATCCATTTTCAGCGTAATGATAAATAGGTTATGTATCATTAAAAGGATTTTTCAAATCGTACTAGTAGTTCCAGAGATTAGCACGTTGCAAGAAACAACCAAATAAACTCTTCAGCTTTATATATTAGTTTGTTTAGTTTTATTAAGGGTGTACAGTCTTCTTCTTAAGACTGATATAAAAATAATGCTGTTCAGCCGCGAGCAAAATCGAGTCCAAAATAAATGTGGACAGACAAAACAATTAGATAGAAACAAGGAAATGTAAGAACTTTAAATTATTAAAGTCTATATCTATTTTTCTACCTCCGATTCTTTGTCATCTACGAATTCATCCAAATTGGTGGCACGTAGAATCAATATAATTACGTCACCGTAATATCATTTGGGTGTTTGTAGAGCAAACCATTATAAGAGTTTGCTGGAGCAATATTTTTTCAGAGACAATTGTTTCAAGGAGTTAATGGTTTGTACTAACGTTGAGATATTTTCGTTCTATCGTCTATAACTAAAGCTTTGTGACAGTTTGAGAATTTCATTGTTCAAGGATATTCGTCCTCTAACTTATCTTAGTCCGTAATGTGAAAACTTTAGAATTTACAATCTCACAGACTGCTGGTAACTGTTTGGAAAATTTGTTGCATCATTACCTGTATATATTCTATAACAATTTCCAAAAGTTCATAGTTATCTTCAGAAGCTATCTAGACTAAACAATAGATAGGCTATGATTTTGATAGATGGATTTTAATATACATTATATTTTAAATTCGGCCGCCGTCCGGTTGGCCGTCCCCGGTACCGTTGGAAAGACGCCGTGGAGTCTGATCTGCGCGAGCTCCAGGTTTCCGACTGGCAAGAGGTGTCACCAAACCCCACCGCCGTTGGGGTATTGTCGCACCCACTCCTAATACAAGCTTTTAATTTAAGATTAGTAGGAGGGGAAGAAGGGAATATTACACATACCTAAAAAGTATTCCTAATATTCTTTAATATATATATATATACAGGACTATATGACACACGGAAGTCTGTTCCTAACTTAATGCCTGTGACAGATGCCTGTTATACACATTTCTTTTGTAGAAATATATAAATACACTGATATAGATAATACACCCAGACTCGGGGCGGAAATCGAATCCACAACCACCGGAGCGGAAAGCAGGGTCACTGCCCACTGCGCAAAGAAGCCCAGCCGAAAACCGAAAATAATAACCAATAAAGAAAATATGTGACCTTTGATTTTTAGAACAAGTATCTTATTAACAAATGTGTTTATTACGAACCTTCTGGGTTCTTTTTTTTTAATTTATTTTGATCAGCAAAACTGTATGCTACTTAAAAGTAACACACCAAAAAGTCTGATCTCAACCTGCATACATATCTATTATCTAAAAGCACTCGAAATTTTACACAAAGTATAAAAAACAAATGAAAGTAAAGTAAATTTAGACTAGAATAATAACAACCAAAAGCTATACAATCTATAACGCAATTACTTCCAGTTTTACTCATACTCATAGACATTTATTCAATCCAAGTTTACAAACTTAATTTAAATTAACATAATTAAACTTAATACTTGAAATAACAATTAGAATATCTACTTAGACTGAATGGGCCTACACGGCAGGTTTTGTACCGAGTTCCTGTGATAAATCACCAGGAAACTCTGCCCTGATTTTCAATGTATGCCTGGTGTTTTAATGTTTTATTAAAAGTGTAGAGACTACCACAAAATATATCAAGGTTTATAACCTTCGGTCACATATCTGTTTAATAATCGACACTATTTTGCAAGTAATACGTATAATATTAGCACTAGTCGTCCTAACAGTCACATATCTGTTTAATAATCGACACTATTTTGCAAGTAATACCTATAATATAAACACAAATATTCACAGAAACACTAATCTTCCTAACATACGTAAAAGATTCCCCCAAGTTGCCGAAAAACCAGACGCGGTAAATCCGCGAAGCCTCTTAGAACGGGGGGATTAAGAACTTGGGCAGCGTCGACTTGCTTAGAACTTTAGCCATTAGGAAGCGTTCAAACTGCTGAACTGTTGTTTTAATGATGGACAAAGATAATAGAGGAAAACGTTTACGTCCCACTACATTACCATAACACTTTTATAACTTACATTCCTGCATATCTTCACACGATTTAACATTCATGTCTCACATATTTGTATAGACACACGAGGAATTATGTACTTCTTCTTTCAACTGTGCAGTAATATTATCATTAATCACTACAAAACCGATCACAAAGGATGCCTTTTCTGACCTTTGCTTAGTACCCAAAACAGTGCAGTAATGAAATTTCATACTTTACTGCACTGTTTTTCTTTAATACACCGTTTTTTTTTTTTTTTTGATATAAATTCACCACAGGCATTGTATAACATTGTAACTTTGTACTTAATATTTAGCAGTTTAAAAAATAAAACTAATATGAAAATAGACAGCCATATAGTTGAAAAAAAAGTAGACTATGCACCTTGCTGAAGCACTCGTATTAATTTTGTGTAATTAATTTACCACAATAACACTCGTGCATTAATAACTCACTTTGCACTCGGTGCAATAATCTACCATTATAACCAATATTATCCTAGCAATCTCATTTACCGACAAAAACAAAACCTCGCAAATAGTAATACTGTTGTAGTTTTTTGTAGGATACAATTACTTCGCTATTTGCGCAACAACATTGCAAATTAAAACTGTCGTTTTGCTCTGATATTATCATATTAAGATTATTAAACTACCATTGTTACAATCTGGCGTTAATCAAGGATTTCTTAAAGCCACGTTTTATATCTAATTGTTCTATATTGTACATGACAGTGGTACTCACTGATTTAAATTATTTTTGTGTCTAAAGTATAAATGCGTTTTTGAGGAGGTCGTGGCCTAATCAGTGGTCGGCATTTGAGTCGATCGGCCATGAAGTGATATGGTTTCAAGCCCAACCAAGTTTTGGTTTTGTTAGACTGTGTACTCTATTGCTGGACAAAGAGAGTCATCTTATTTGTGTATCGGTGTGAATATGTGTATATGTGAGTGTATACGTGTGTGTGTGTGTGCGAGAGAGAGGTATGTGTGTTAATTTTTGCTTTTCTGTGTTTCTCTTTAATAAGTATGTGTGATGATTCGTAAAGTACAAAGATGGTATTTAAAACTTGTAGCGAATTCTCCTGATCCTAATAAGAGTTTGCAAGCCATCAAGCAAATGCTGTGTGATGCTTAAAATGTGCTCTTGAGGCATTTTCTTAAGCTACCACAAACTTTTGACTGGCTAAGTGCCACTGGTGGATCAGGACTAGATTATCTGATTCTTTTAAGGAAATCCCAGACCTGTTATAGGTTTCAAGACAAAAATTTATCCAGACCACTTAGAATGTTGTATTATTGCCTCCACAATGCAAATACTCATGAAAAATGAAGGGTGCACTATCTTGCACTAACAAAAAATGCGTTTGGGCCGCATTACGTGCGGTAAGTGTATTTGCAGACTGTAGAATTGTTACCTTTCATTCCATAACAGTTTGAGTAGAAAATATTTATGATGATTTAATTGATTTATACAAAACACTACACACACAGAAGATAAACACATTACATACGCAACACAAATATTACATACACTACACACACATTTAATGCCTTCACGCTACATCAATTTTTGGACATAAACATCACATTTTCAATTTTCGAATGTCTATAATTCTTTTAATGACCTGCTTTATAAGGAGGGCTCTGTTACCAAAGATACAGGTTCTGTTACCTAGTGTAGGGACAGGTAGACCACCTATCTGCACTAATATTTTTTTGAACCAATTATGTTATATAGACTTAATTTGTAATACTAATAGTGATGTAAGTTTGTCCCAATAACGATTTATTATTATTGTATCAATTGAAATCATTTAGTTGCTGGAATTGCATATGCAAGTGGAACAATTAACTCGCGAACGATCGGCATTGGTGACAGCGGCGGCTTCTCGTGCGCTGATGCTGGAGAGGAACGAGCGCGCCGCTGACCTTTTCGCCCGCGTGACGAGAGCAAGACGCGACCTGGCTTCCATTTTAGATGGGGGGACCGAACAAAGTTCCAGTTTCGACAATTGCAATATCGAGGTTTGGCCTACTTCAACTACATACATCTCATTACTTTGCGAGTATTTTATGTCTATTATTCGTCTATTGAACCTCTAGGTAATATCTATCTATATCTAAAGTAAGCTGAATAGTTTGTTTGCTTGTTTGTTTGCTTGAACGCGCTAATTTCCGGAGCTGCTGGTCCAATCTGAAAAATTTAGTGTTAGATAGCTCATTTATCGAGGAAGGCTGACAGACAGACTGAAGCGGCGGAGGATTTTGTCTTATATGTAAGGATTTACTTTTGTCATCGCAAGCAGTTGCAAGAAATCAACTTTCAGACAATTTGTTGATTATAATAATAAATAATTGAGTTGTTTGCAGGTTTCCCATTCATTGACGTCTATCTGTGCAACTGCCGCCGACACTTGGTCGGCACTTCGAGCGGAAAGAAATCGGGTCTTGCGGTTAGAGAGTGCAGTGTTGGCTCAAAGTTTGCAGCTAGAAAAAGAAGGGCGCGTGAGGACTCAACTCGAACGACGCAAAGCTTTGCTAGAAAGGGAAATAGTTCGTACCCGACACGTTGTTTCAGTATCGAAAATCTATAGGAACCCAAGTTTGGTATGAAAACTAATAAATTATGAATGTTATCTAAATTACTTTAAACCTTGTCGATTACATAGTTACTTTAAATTGTTTCAGATTCATTCAGCATTCTTTCCGATCGAGTGATATTTGGTAATAATATTCATACAAGAATATGCGAAAATATTTTGTGTGTTTTATTTACGGCAAAAACTCATCAGCATATTTTTTATGATGAAACAAAGCGTTGATCCTTTTTATATTCACTCCAACTGAATATAATTCGATGAAATTATTTTTAAATTCTATTACTTGCGTAAATTTAAATTTCCAAAAATAAAACAAGTGTGAAAATTAGTTTCACAGTGATATTATTTTGAGCATATGATTTGGTGCTTTCCCATTAGTTACAATGAGTGCAAGTAAGAAGTGAATGAAAGAAAGACAGAAAATTCATTTGACAATAAGATAGAGCATTTGAATGAATGTTTAAAATTAAGCTGAATGTTAAAGTAAAATTCGTACGGCTTGTTAAAGGAAAAATTGAAACCCCAAATTGGTCTAGGATTTTTGAAGTAAGATACGTATTGGAACGTTATGCACCGATTATAATGGTAAACCCTGTCACCCAGAAGATCGAATGCAACTTGCAAGGATCGTTAGATCTAGTAATAAGTTATATATACATGACAGACTTGCTCCAGTTCTATTAACCCTTATTCGCACGAGAGTTAAAAAAGCGTTGCGTTAAATATCGGCGTTGGCGCTTCTTCAGCGTCGTATTAGCGTTACAGCGTTGTAAATAGAACATTGTTCCATATGTTCGCTGCCGTGTGAACAGAAAATTGGAGATCCATATGCTCTATTTGAACGCTTTTCTAACGCACGTTAAAAAAGCTCTCGTGTGAATGAGGGCTTAAACAATATGGTGAAACAAATGAATCAATTTCATGACACAAAATTTTATTTCACTACACAAAGTACACATATACAAAAAATATTTACGCTAATCTATGGCTAGCGAGCTTATACATTTTGCTCTTTTTTTCATCTCGAGATTGTTTATATGTATTCAAGTGCTGCAATTTTTTTAGGAAAATTTCTGGACGCCTAACTTTATTCAAGTCATCAGTATAAACAAAGTTATTATTCGTATTAGAAGGTGATGAAACAAATAGCTTTTCACCATCGGACATTGTTAACCATTCTTGGGTGTCGATGTTGGTTATAGCCTGTTTACGGTGAAGACTTTCGCTGTTATATTTATCCTCATTACTTGGTATGTAGGTCTTTTTAACAAAATTGCCCATTACGATTTTTGTTGGCATCGTTTTACCATCTGACTGATAATTTGATTCCTTTTCTCTATGAAAGTCTGAATGATTATTATAGCATTCATTGCAACTATCGATGTTTCTATTCTTTCTAGTATCATAGTCTTTATTTTTAGTAATTAATTGCGATTCCAATGGAGCTCCTAATTCTTCTTCAAGAATTTTTATTAGGTTATCGAGATTTTCTGGAGGTGATATGTCATTTCTATTATTAATGCAATATTCGTACTCAGCAAGTTTCTTTTCAAGACTGTTGATTTTATCTTGGTCTTTCTTTCTTTGAACAGCAACCTTCCGGCTTTGATTTTCCATAGCCAGTATGATTTTTTCTAACTGCGATATTTGTTCTTTTCTAGTTTTTATGTTAGTAATAAGAGATCCAATTTCAGTGTCCTTTTCTGCAATAGTTTGCGTCAATTGTAGGATATTAGAATGCTCATTTTCTTTTTCGGTCAACTGTTGTAATATAATATGTCTTTGTTTTATTATATCTTCTTGTTCTGCAATAGCTTCCATTAATTGTTTTAGATGCATTTGTTTTTGTTGAACTTCTTTGGTTAATTCTTCGTTCATAGACTTTGCTACTTTGATGTTGTTATTCTCTCGTTTAACCTAAAAACCGAACGTGCTATATATGTAGTAGAGTTCGAAAGTGTATAAATTTATATCAATACAAGGTTTTTATAAGAAAAGTTTAAACGATTTCTTACCATATCTTTCAGCCCATTTATATTTTCAACTTCTACTAGATGATCTTGCAGCGTTGTAATATGATTTTTTAGAGATGTTAATTGCTCCTCATAAATTTCCATTTTCCCTTCACTGAAATTTGAGACGTTATTGAAGTTATTTTTTTTCTATTTTCCAAAAAAATAATGCTGTTATAAATTTTTACGTTTCAAAGAGGTAGGTAACGATAAGGTATTATTCTATGGATATCTACACTGCAAATAGTGTCTATTAATTATGTTGCTGATGAATGTTTATTTTGATTTGATTCCTCGTTTAAAAAAATACAACTCTATTACTTGAGTTGCTATAAATTGATTAATATCTTTTAATATTTTTATTAACTTGGGAGCTTCAGCACCATATTTGAAAACCAGCAAAGATGCTCTCTTTTACCTTTTGGTAGGATAGAAATTTGAATAAAGCCTCACTTCAACGTTAAACTTATGTTTGAATTAAACATATTTTTTTAAAGCAATAAATAATAATAATCAGTTTTTACTTTTCTTGTTGCTGATGTTCTAATAGGTTCTGATTTTTTTCAAGGGTTGCTATGTAATTGATTTTATCTTGTAATTCACGGTTTATTTTTTTCTCCACTTCAAGTGATTTCTTTAAATCACGCTGGAAAAAAGTAATGTAAATCTAAAATTCTTGACAAATGTATATTTTTTATTGGAAAAGGAAAGTTTCATAAGTTTCTGCGAATTTATTAATATGTAGTTATTAATTATAATAACTTAAATGACAAAACATAACATAGCCAGACCATTATAATACCGGAGCTCAAAGTGTTTGCACATTTTTGACCTTGAAGTCTACAAAGTACTACAAAACTTTGTGAAGTTAAAATCCCCGGCCACACTACATGATCATTGAAATGATCATTCAAATGAAACTATGTCTGGCTTCGGTATGCTTCTAAATATACAGATTAGAAATATACAGATAGTAATGAATAATATATCAAAATAAACATCGATTTATCGATACCTCTAGTGTATTTTTTGCTTCCGTCTGTTCTATAATACGGCTTTTAAGTTTAGCTAAGTTAGAATTAGCTTCACATAATTCACTTCTAACACGATCGTAATCATCTCTATTGCTCATGGATTCACCTGCAAAGAATAGTTAATTGCTTTAAAATATGCAAAAATATAACATTCCTTAAAATCAAGTGTTGATACACACATAAAGCCTTTTCCGTTTCCTGTAACTGTTTTAATGTGTCTTTATAGCGTATTTCATATTCTATCAGCTTTGCACACTGATTCTCCACAGTTTTCTGTAAATTCCTCTTTTCCTCCACTTCCTCGTTGTATTTCTTTTCGGCGTCTATAAATTTAGCCATGCTTTTACTGTGTTCTTGCTTCATATGAGAAAGGGACTCGTTATAATGTTTTGAAAGCTCTTCAAGTTTCTTTTTAAGGTCTTCTTTCCTGTTGAAATGTGGGGTGATAATAATATAAAAGTATATATGTTTATTATTATTATTTTTTACTAGCGACCACTAGTTGTTCTGATATCTAATAGAAGATTTACGTTTTCTTAAAACACATTCGAACACTATCAGTAACGCTGTCGACACTAACTTTAAATAGTAACTTTTGCATTTTCAAAATCCTGGTACCATTTAACTTTTTACCATTTAGGCATTTCAGACTGTTTCTCAGATGATGCAAGTTCGAGTTTACCAAAATTGCTACACATATTTTTGATGTAATCTTCTATTAGGAATCAAATATTGTTTTTTCTCACGAAATGTTACTTACTCTTGTTGCAATGTTTCTCTTGCTGTTGCAATTTCTTCCAAATGAGTTGTGTTCTTTTTCATTGAATCCTTTAACTTGTTTAACTCATCATCAAAATCTTTTTGTAATCGGGTATTCTGAAGTTGAAATTTAGATTATTTACATTTTTATTTGTTTTATACAAGTAATTAAAAAAATGCGTTTGTGGTAGCTCCGATGCACGACTATAGTTTATGCCATGTGGGGCTTACGCGGCAAAAATTGACTCTTGTAAAAACCCCTTTAGTTAGCAACTTTGGGCCTTGTGGCTTTATTCACTTGTGAACTAGCTGAATAGCCATTTAGATGGACGATTTTGGCCGCGCGGCAAAAATCGTGCGGCTTTAATCATCAGTGTAAGTCCCACATTATATAGCACTTAGCAATAGATTGTTCCCCCTTAAATTTGGATATTCCGGACTTATACATTCAAATCGATTCGTAACTAGTACACTACAATAAAATTTAAAAAAAAATAGCAAACTGCGCCAATACGTAGTTTTATTTGAGCAGTTTATTTGAAAAACTGTATTAATAGATGTAGGCTATTGCGAATTTTAGTCATTTTAACTTCCTAGAAAGAAAGAACATTATTTTCTTTAATTGCGGATTATTAGAAAACAACTTCACTCTTTTTTCTTGTCATATCTTTCCGCAAAGTTAGGTACATTCGTTTACTGTTTCTATCTCTTACTGTTATTAATATTGATCTAATTAGATTAACCTCTTCGTTTAGTTGTTGTACGGAACGTTCTAAAACTCGTGTTTGTATTTGGGCTTGATTAAGAGCAGATTCTAATAGGGCTGCGCGCTCTTCGCTCATCTTCACCTGTCCTTCAGTTCGCGTCAATCGATCGCGCAATGAACTTCTTTTATCTTTCTCTTCCTTCAGATCCTTCTCGAGTTCCTTGTTATTAAGAGATAATAATTAGAAAATAATATATCTGTTTATTTCAATTTTAAAATTTACCATCTTAATTTTTGTAATATTAATTTTTTTTTTATATAACAAGGGGCAAACGAGCAGGCGGTTCACCTAAGTGACTACCGACGCCCATGGACAACTGCAATCAAAGGCCGACAACGCATCTGCGATCCCCCTGGTGTTGCAGTTGTCCATGGGCGTCGGTAGTCACTTAGGAGAACCTCCTGCTCGTTTGCCCTTTGTTATATATATAAAAGAGTTTTGTCGCTTAGCGTATATATTTTATAGCTTAGCGTATATATATTTTTCGTATTCTTGTTTATATGTTTTAGTGGTTATGCCTAGATTTGAGTTTCATTTATTATTGAAATACACGAGAATAGGCATGATGGTTTATAATGTTCTCAAGTATCTACTATTGACAAAAAATTAATAGTTTTGAAGAAATTAACGTTCATATAGCAAAAAAGAATTATTCAAATTCCCTCAAAAAAAACTCGAAGTTGTCATGACGTCACTTTATGTTAACAGTGCGTTCCTCTAAACATCATCGCCGCAACCGTAACGATCGCAGTCGTCAAATGTCGAATACCTGAATGAGCACTTTAAAAAGTTGCAATCGCTTATTGGAACGCACTTATAATATACGGTAACGTCAGAACGTCTGCTCGCTGTTTTAGCTATCATGGTACATTGTTGCATTTTGCAGTTTCCTTTTTTGTTAATCCCCATTAATATCGCTCGCAATATAAGAATAAATACGTTTGTTACTGTTCGCATCTTATTTTATTAGATAAAAATATAATTTAAATTGTTTCCGATTATTGTCGTCATGCCTATTGTCTGATAGATAATAAATAGTTATTTTCTACGTAAAGAAAGTACTCAAATTGTATTAAAAAGTCGTTCATCTGCCTATCTACAATTTTTGATGTTGTATACCCTAAAATAAATTATGGCCAAAGTATATAAATAATTATTGATTCATGCATATACGAAAAATGCAATAAAAATTCTCAGCGATAATCTGTTCATTAAAATACGTAATACACGCTTAGAGAACATTGAGGAAGTAAACAATATTGCATTAGTATGAGATAATACATCCGATTGCGAAACACAAATATGTGGGTAATTGCGGAAATCTGGACTGCAGAAAAAGCCTTTGGCGAGGTTAACAGGATATGGCTAATGTCGAGCGATGCCCGGAATTAGGCTTACGTAAATGGAATGCTACTGGTAATTGCATTATTAGTACATTTTTACAGTAAATCTATATCTATACTATAATATATAAAGCTGAAGAGTTTGTTTGTTTACCTAAAGGCGCTTATCTCAGGAGCCACTAGTCCGAATTGAAAAATTCTTTCAGTGTTTTATTTTATATTACAAGGGGTAAACGAGGAGACAGCAGGTAGATAAGTGCCTACTGATACCTATTAACATCTGCACGACTAGGAGGCTAGCAGATGCGTTACCGGCCTTTAATGACGAGTTTAGGCCACCGAGAAGTTTCACAAACCAAACAAAACGCGACAACAATACCATCACCTGACTTAACAGCATTGTGTTAGATATCCCATTTATCGAGGCAGGCAATAGGCTATATACCGTCAAGTTAAACTTTTTCACCTAATTTTATGCGGACGAAGCCGCGAGGAACAAGTAGTACGAGTATTCTATAAAATGCTACTTCTGCTTAGAAGTAAATATATCGAGGTATCAGCATTTTGCTTAAGAGATGTCGGAATCAGAAGTTTTTATTAGAATAGGGATAAAATTCAATACTAAACTGTATGAGATGGGAGCAAAACCTAACGCAGCAGCTATTGAAAGTATGACAAAGGTGGGTGTAACGTAAAATTCAACGAAACTAAGTTTTAATTAATTTGTAGATTTACTCCTTACACTTTCACAATACTCACTAATGAAGCAAACTTAGATTTTAAATTCATAATATACATAAATTCTCTTGGGTAACTTATGTATTAATCATCCCGGCTTTAATTACGTAGATGTGTAGTTCCATACATACATCAGCATCGTTTACAGATGATTGTTTATTGACGCAGTGTACACCTCTGTTGATGGTTGTGCAAACCAATCCTAGATCATTGATAGAATCAGACGTTACTTTGGGGAAATCCATGACATGCATGAGAAACTAAACTACTTTGCTTTAATCCGCGAATGAATACTGCAACCCGAAAGCTACACCACCGAATCCGCCACTAAAGCACAACACTACACTGACTTTCCGATGTGCCTCAACGCACGTTTCGCTTCGACACCGAAGCATCATCAGGAGATCCTGATGCGAGCCACAGAGGATGCTTTTCGGGTGGCTGAGTTCTGGAACGGAACTGTCTGATGCGCCATCGACACGACAAGAAGAAGAGTCATTCACTCCACTTGAGCGGGCATCAATTATTTCAATTATTTGACAAAATTCATTCTCTTGAATTTTTCTAACAGAAATTCGAGTAGAATTGGGTTTGGGCCATTTGTTTGAAGAAATAAAGAGCGGACTTTGGAACAAAAGAATGTTAAAGCGGATGGAAAGGCCACAAACAAAAGGAACACAAATTAAAGTGATAATGCCGAAGGAACTTGTCAAACAATAAAGGTGGGGCAACAATGAGCGTCACGCACGCGCCGCGTGTACTAATGTACGAAGGGCTTACCATAAAAAAAAAACTTCCGTCGAAATGTCCATTAATATGAACATTTAAAAAGAAATGCATTGAATTATAAATTTCTATAGTTACTTTCCGATGAGTTTTTACACTTGAATTATTATTTTTGTCATTTATATATATCTAGAAATTATTTTCCTACAAAATTACTCACCTGTAGATTTTACCATCATGAAATGTTTGCAAATTTTTGACGTGATAACATCTTATTAATCGATTAATGCTGGCTGAACGCATGAAATGCCTGACTTATTGTAACGTTCCTCCTGAGCCGAGCGTGCAAGCCAGAGCGCGTAACGTGCGATAGATAGGCACGATCGGTCCAAGCCTTCGGCGTTATCACGTAAAACTATCGTCGATAAACCGACTTTACAGGTGAACAATTTTTTTGTATACAAACATGTCTTCGATGTGTTATAAATACTTTTAATGAAATATGGAACATATCCCATAAATATGGGTTTATCTGGTCATCGTATGCGGGCCCTGCACACAAGATTTCCTGGTTGCGTGTTGAAACGAAATCATCTTTGTTGTTCATTTTTTGTACACATATAAGATAACATTTGATGAAACGCTACTATTTTCTTTTTCTTATATACCTATGTTCGGTCGCGTTTATAAGGACATTCATTATTGCGCATGCCGTCAGGCATGGATAAACTTTTTATATCTAGCTGGCTACCTAGTCTATTGAAGGCGGAAAGGCATATTAAAAACTCCAATATAACGCCGTTAAAAAGACGAAGCAAGAATTCTTTCTCAACGTTTAATAGAGTCAAATTCATTTTAACGGGATTTGGCTAAGCTCTTAATGTAATTGACGGATTTCATTTATATCCGAAAGAGATATAATCTTTCGTCACGATATTCAAGCCAGTAATCAATTTTAGACCTTAATTAAGTACATTATACTAAAATAGACTTTTAGTGATGCCTGGGAATCGAACTCTCGGATCCTTTTCTATCTGGCTTAGCCAATGTTTCTTCTTCTTCTTCCTAGCGTTATCCTGGTTAAGTAATAAGTACCAGGGTCCGCATAGATTGCAGAGGATGTCATTGTGGGGAAAGTTAAGATGACCGATTGCCATCTGAGGTCATCCTCGGATCCCCCACGACCTCTACAACCTTACGACTAATATCATAAAGTTACATTAATCCGGTCCCACTGTTTTCGCGCCTTCCAATACACGGAGGAGGTCGGATATCAAATATAAACCAGTGTCCTAGAGTAGGTCACCCATCTATCACCCAGTCGCTCCAAGAATAACTTATCCTAGCGATCGACTCAAATGCCGACCACTGGTTAGACCACGACCTCCTCGGCGTAGCCATTGTTTGTTATATTTTAATTACCGTAAGACGTCAGAATGGAAACATAGACCCAACTTATTGTTATGATATCCCGTGGTTAAATTATGTATATCTCTAAGACGACAGGACCACTACAAAGTTTCTGTGTAGAGTTCCAACGCAAGCATACTTAAGGGTAGTAATTAAGAAAAGTATGCTTACGTCTGTCAGCTCCACTTTTCACGCTAATGAGATCGTACAAGCAAGGCACACTGCACTAACATTAACTTTAGGATGACTTAGTGTTTAAAGAATAAGAAAAAACACTTTTATTTAACCATCAAGACTGATTTTGAGCCGAACGAGTTGGTACTATGTTAAGATTATTTATGTTAAGATTAATTAATTTAATTTAATTTATTTTTAAAGACAATTTCGATTGGGCTTGGGCCTCTTTAACAAATTTAATTTATAAGTTGTTTTTATGATAAATTTCGACCTAAAGGACAGTCCTTAAAGGAAGAATAAGTGGTTACTCTAATTGTATATTTGCAACACAAACTAACATTTTGAATTCGTGCCCATTTCCTAATTTAATTACGGAGGATTAGTCAAAGAATGTTACATTACAACAGAGTTCTAGAGTTACGAGTAAAATAAACAGAATATAGCAAGTGAAGATATACTCATTATATCTTTTGATATCTTACATCTAAATTCTATTCTGCCTATTATTCCGAGCACAATTCCTCAAAACCTATATCTGGGTCACAAGTCCCAGGCACCGCATTGGCTCCTTTCTTTACGTTGCGATAGATTCTATACCACCACGTGCTGCCTAAGCTAACTTGGACATAGAAGATGATAAACGAAACAAACCACTATGATTGAAGCACCGCCTTTCTGATGAGCCTTCATCAGAATTTGGTTACAAGGGGAAACATTAGAGTAGAATTAAGACGTTAGATATGAAAAGAGATAAAGAAGGAACCGTCAGTAATTTTCCCCATTAATTTCCAATGAAATACATTGGACGGCCCAGCGCACAAACATCTCTATGCTCAAACAACTTAAAATCCAAAATGCTCAGCGCTTATTCAATATCGGCTTACAGCGCATATTGACGTTCTTTGGTCATGTCGCTCGAAGAACTACGGACAACCCTGAACGCCTGATATTTACTGGAAAAATGGACAGTAAAAGACCCAGAGGCCGGACCAAATGTCTGAACACCTAGAAATACCTGTCAGCACCATACTCCATCAAGCGACGAAACGTGACCGATGAAAGCTGCTTACCCAGAAACTCTGGAGTCACGATCCTCAGCAGCGAGAGATCGATCAGGAAGAATTTCAAATAATCCAAACAAATACCTTCAATTTATTTTTATCTATAATCTAAATTATCCCTTACTTTATATTTTAGGATTGTTTAATAGGCTAACATTTGTCTCAACAGACATCAGATTAGAGCGTCGGTTCCAAAACTGGGGCTAATTAACCCCGTGGGGTAAAAACACTTTACCATTGTCACCTTTTAGAGTAGCGACTCAATAAATTTGAAATTAACAATCAAATACAATGATCATAATTTTCTCAAGTCGTACCAATCTAAATTATAAATTAAAACTCCCTATAAGTGAAAATAAGCAGAGTAAAAAATAAAACATTACCAGACCTCATACAAATCATCTTAAACTCATAGCCTCTTTTACGCATTAACAATAGGCCAAAGATTATTTTTATTATAATAGAAGTAAGCTGAATATAATGTCTGAAATTTAAATTCAACTTCTTAAATCTCATAAGCATGAGGCAATTTTTGAATATATGGATAAACGAAGAGAAAGTCGCGGCAATCAAAGATGTACATAACATAGATACATCATAAATAGTACACGTTCAACACAATATAGCATTTTTACACGAAGGAGTTACATTAAATAAAGGTTGAGAACCACCGTCGCAGATCAATGCAATTAACAACCTGTCCATTACGGAAGGGGGGGCCCGTCCGTGAGAAAAAAGCGAAATAGCCCGCCGCCAGACAAGTGGAGGAGATTGTGGCCCGTAGCTTAGAGCCAAGAGGCGAGCTCCCACTCGCTCATTGCCGCG
This sequence comes from Charaxes varanes, assembly GCA_024363005.1. Lineage (NCBI taxonomy): Eukaryota > Metazoa > Arthropoda > Insecta > Lepidoptera > Nymphalidae > Charaxes > Charaxes varanes. Next base: position 19,447,014 of record JANCMC010043217.1, on the reverse strand, counting down.
CCGCGTCAACGCACGCTTCCGAAGAAAGTGGCCGGAACAGCATACTTTCTAGCACGGTGAATGTTTCCAATCGAATCGAAGAACCCCCTGTCGAATTGACAGTTTGTAAACCGCCGATTCGCGGACACACGGTCACCTAAAAAGTTTATAGTGAAATCTGTACATGCAATTAAATCGATAGTTTATATGATAGGAAAGTGGTGTTGTGCTTTTGAAGTCTAAAATATCGTTGTGAGGGGATTCGAGAAATAGAAAATTCCACGCCCCGGTGGCACTGCAACGATGGATCGCAGGTACAGGATTCGTTTACGCTGCATTCACACATAACATGTATTAACGTCTGCATCTAAACCAGTACCGTTAAATTGTAATCTTCACGTAGTTTAAAACAATTTCGCTTCCCGTTTTTTGTAAGCGTAGATCTATTAAAATACGCAACGGATTTTAATGCAGTTTTCATCAGTAAACAGAGGATTCACGAGGATTTATCAATACATGCGCATCTATATTGCACCCTCGGGAAGCTGTGCCCGCGACCGAATTGGGCCGGCGCGTCCGAGTACCAGTACCTCTTTCTCACATGAGATCGGCGTGAAGTGGCGGCAATGCTGTCATGTGATGGTATTGTTATCGCGTTTCGCTCGAATTGTGAGACTTCCCGGTGGCCTAAAATGGTCATTAAAGACACGTAACGCGTCTGCTAGCCTCCTGGTAGTGCACATGTCTATGGGCGTCGGTAGTACGTAGGCGATGAACGGCCTGTGCGTTTGCCCCTTGTAATCTTAAAAAAAAAACGAATACGAAATCTTGATGTAACGTTACCTTTATTAATTTTGTTATACCTCTAGGATATCATATTTATAGGGCATATTATCTTTTACCTCGTTAAATATGGGTAATAGCCTTGAGGTAACTTCCTTACAGGTCACATTGTGAAGGCAGGAAATTATCTTGCAATTGAAGTACTTTGCGTCCTTGGCTTTGCTTTTATCCGAGGTAGAATTTCATTCTTAGTACTTACTTTGTGCTACATTTACATTCATCAAAGGAAAGTAATTGTTTCTGCTTGTGATTTATTAAAGACGTCCGCTAGACAATGTTGATTATTATAACGTTTACAGAAAAATAAGTACATGGAATGATATGAAATTAATATGAATATATGACACACGAACGTCTGTTCCTAAGGTAGACAACTTAATGTTTGTGTTATAGGTAAAAGACGCCTGTTATACACAAATATACTTTTTGTAGAAATATATAACTACATATATACACACATACTCGAGGCGGGAATAGAACCTACGACTCAGAAGGCAGAGGTGGTAGGGCTTACTGCACTAACGGGCCTTGTTTTCATATTCAAGCTATTAAGTCAAAATAAACATTGAAAAAGCCTTCTGCTGTTGCAGTTCTCAATGGGCGTTCGTAGTCACTCGGATAAACCATCTGCCCGTTTGATACGTAAAAAAACGTCCATCTTTAAGTTCTTTTAAAACTTACTAACAGACCCAAACGTTGCTAGGTTCGAAATACACACACAAAAATTCTTATAACAAATCGCAGCGCGTTTTTGGATCTACTAGAGCAACTGTACCATTAGCTATGATCAAGTTGATTACAGACACAATTGAGATCAAAGCAACGTAATAACGATGCAAAAACTCAATTTAGACGATCATAATGTTTGCTTTGGCGATAGTAACGAGATATTAATTTTACTCAGATCGATACTGATGCCTATTCAATGGAAGTCCATTAGTCGCCTTACGAAATATTGATGGCCAGTGAGAAGTGGCACTTTTCTACTCTGTTCAATACAAACCTAAATAGCATTATGGTATATAACGAGCACGTACCACTATAATTTATTTTAATTTGACGATATTTCCATGATGATCCACGATGATTTTCGATGATCCATGTAACTGAATCTAAATATTGACAAGTCAAAATAAATTATCGTGGTAGGTACTCGTTATAAATAGATCATAATGTTATTAGACCACGAAGACTTAAGTTTAAAATCTTTAATTACTTACCTAAAGGTTTTTTAGTGACTTTAAGTAAGAAGAAGAGTCTAAATTAATCAGATTCTTTGTATGTTTACCGATTATTCGAGGACTGCTGCACCGGTTTAAATAATTCTTTTCGGCGTCTAGTCATTTTTTATTTAAAAATAATTTATTAATGCATGTTTTTTTTATTACAGAGGCCGCATGAACTGTGTTGTGGAGAGGAGACATGAAGAGCCGATGGAAAGAAGGTTCCCATTCAACATCCTTGGTGCCTTCGCGCCACGCAGTACTCAGGCTGAACGCATCGCCATTATATGCCACGGTGGCGATGAAAGGTAAGCGTCCTCAGATCATAGAAATAGTTTTTATGATCTGTGTAAGCGTCATAATAGACATTCCCACGAGAGCTTTTTTACCGCGCATAAACAAACGTTCAAATAGAACATTTGGCGAAATGTAACCTATTTTGTGTCGAAATAAAAAAGATTGATTTGTAAGACTGTCAATTATGAAAAATAATGGGAGATTGTTCCTGGCCAAATTTTGTAGAAAAGACAGCTTTTATTCATACAATTCCCAAAAACATATGGAGTTAAGTTAACATATGTAAGTTAGTGTTCACACTAGTAGCGCTTTTATACTTTACTTTATTGTTGAGCAATGTTCTATTTTCAACGCTATATAATGGTTCCTTCCTCTGCAACGCGATGGACCCGGCACCCGCACGGTGAATCCATGGAATGCTAAGAAATTCGTCTCATAATTGCAACACAAATTTGTATTGGTTAATATTAATTAGTAGAAGCCGTTCTGGTGTCATGAGAAACGGCAGCTATTAATGAGAAGCTGGCATATTATTATAAAAAAATAACTGTTACCGTGTTAGTTATGTCCTTTAGCCGCTGTTAAATATCTTCGTCTAAAAAAAAATCATAGTCTTTTTCAATATGTTCAATCCGATATCATAGAGAGATTATCTCAGGTAACTTATCTCAGAACAGGCTCTTGACCTTCATTTTGTGAGCGTAACATATACGTAACAGTATTTAAGAAGTTTCAGTCGTGTAATGTATTCATTAGGGAAAATGGGTGCTTATTTTGGGTACGTATAAGTCATTCTTGTCTCTGCAATAAACTCCCGCAAGATCTAATTGTTACGGGATCTCAAAAAATATCTCATCGTAGCTCGAAGGAACCATATGGCTCTGACTATTGGTAGAATGTTTTCGTGATGTATAATTTATAAAACTTGTGTCTAAAGGTACATGAATTATAATTATGGCATAATATATAGTTAGCAATTTTCCTCATTATTGGAAATTCTTACATTACCATACTAATTGCAAATTAATAGTGATTGCGTCGGGAGTTCACCTTATACCTATGTGTATATGTTCTTCCATAACTTACGTTACGAGGTATATAGGTACACGTGTGGAACTTACAACGTTACAAGTATATTTGCTTAGTAAAATAGGTATACTTGTGGAACTTACATCGTTACAAGTATATTTGCTTAGTAAAATAGGTATACTTGTGTAACTTACAACGTTACAAGTATATTTGCTTAGTATAATAGGCATACTTGTAGCACTTACAACGTTACAAGTATATCAGCTTAGTAAAATAGTTATACTTGTGTAACTTACAACGTTACAAGTATATTTGCTTAGTAAAATAGGTATACTTGTAGAACTTACAACGTCACAAGTATATTAGCTTAGTAAAATAGGTATACTTGTGTAACTTACAACGTTACAAGTATATTTGCTTAGTAAAATAGGTATACTAGTGGAACTCACAATGTCACGGGTATATTTGCTTAGTAAAATAGATACACTTGCGGAACTTACAACGTTACGAGTATATTTGGTTTGTATAATAAGTATACCTATGGATCCTACAACGTTACGAGTATATTTGCTTAGAAAAATATGTATACAACAAGGTTAAAATTTCTCACCCTCAGTATTTAATTTGTACGCGGAAGCCGTATTTGCCGACACGCTAGCTAATAGATCAGACATTAGATTATATTGATCAATGACAAATAGTAGGAGAATATAGACTACAAAAATGATATGATCCTATAGACCAAAGTTGGATATCAAATAAAGTATAACGAATTTCGAGTTAATTGCAACGTGGATTAAATATGCATTGTATCTACCTAAAGCCCTTTTAACTCAACGGTAGAAGGGATGATCTGAAACCTCCAAGGTACCTGGTTCAAACCTCTACACTGCTGGGATTTTGTCGCACCCAATTCTAATACAAATGAAGGAGAAACGGGAATCTTAGACATAGTTGAAATGTATTTCTATAGTTCTTAAAAAAATCTGTTCTTACACGTAAACTATATTTTAATATTAAGATGGTTAGCTATAAAAAAGCCAACTTGTTTCATATATCATTCTCTACTAATGATCTTAATGATCGATGATGATGATGATCTTGTGGATGTGGTTTAAGATCCGTTCCATACGATGCCACATAGATTTAAAGAGTTAATTACGATTATTCGTTAATCTCAAGTTATAAATGCCTTATCTACTATAAATAACTTATTCTAAATAAGTAATAATAATTTTAATTTATTTAATTATAAGTTTTATTTATATTTTCAGCAAGCAATTTACATTTCTTTCAACTACATCGCTTTCTATTTCCATTTGTTAAACATTTCTTGCTAAATATTTAGTATCAAAGTTTTACTGTGGTATAAATTCGGAGTGCGCGCCATTTGTTTTTTTTGTCGAATGTATTCAGCCGATTTTCTTTTCCAGTCAGTATCTTTTTGATTCAATGCATACATTTTAGATGAAACTTAATGGGAGGCATTAAACCTCATTCTAATACTGGTTTTCAAAAGAAGCCTCTGAATTCATCCGTTTTTTCAAAGGCACGTAGAACAGTGGGTCTCGATTAATGTCACTGAGTGTCGATCGGTCGATGAGATTGTAGACTGTGGGGGTGACGTCAGACGGCATTCGGTCAACTTAACTCTCCCCACAATCACAACCCTGCAATTTAAGCGGACCAGGGTAACGATAGATAGGTGAAGAAACTATCACGCTATTTTATGAGGTTTGAAGCTACTACGAGTAAAGGCTGAATATACTGATTGAGTTAAACTGACTAAATGAGAAAAAAAAGACTATAATGTAATATCTAGATAAGAAAAGAGAGGCTATACTCATTGAGTTAAAATATGGGATATTTCTTAACTGAAATTCTTTTTACATTAGCAGGATGAGGAGAGATTTTATTAAATTTTTAGTCGTAAGCTACATCTTATAGCAGGAAATTTAATAATCTCGATTAGATCTGCGGTTGGAATACGTTAAAAGGAATCGGGAAAATGGCTTTCAATACCTATCTACGAAAGGATATTTTTAAATGAAATAACATTTAAAAGAAGGATTTTTAAAGTGATTAAATTATTAAGAAACCAGAATCAGAAACACAGTAAAAAAACATTAAATAAAAGAACGAGATTAGATTTAGCGAATCTTGAGAGACAAATATATGCTACCCCTTTTTTATTGGATAATACCTTAACGTACTCCGATCGTGTGGTAATAGGTCTATGTAATAGTAATAGGTCTAGGTAATAGTAATGGGACCAGGTCAGGCCAGGTCACAATACCCACTAAAATCCAGCATATCCCGCTACCTCCTTTCCTGAGGAACCAGAAGGTCAACTGTATATTCCTACCTGGTGCCTCGGAGAAAAATGACTATTAGGCTTTGCGTTTGTAAACGATATTTCAGGTAAGTGGTTCGCAGACATGCGCCTCCTAGCTTCTAAAACAACCCTAAAAAATTTTAAATTTCTTTAAAAATTGCGCAAAATATTCTGTTTACACACAATACTGTGGTAATAATTTAAAATTGTAATCCGACTCCTTAGTGGGAGCCAGCCTCCCCGAAGCGCTCTCCGCAGTATTTGCTGCGATTTATGATTTCATTTGGTGTCGCATATTTCAGCGATGTGCCATTTGCATCGGCCGCGGTTTTGTATTGAAATTACGCGATATTACTGCGCACTGTACTTTATTTCCTTAATATTGTTGTTATCTAGGAAAGGAAATACTTTAGGTTCAATAGAATAACATGTCGAATATCGAATGAGTACACACAGGTGCAATTTAATGATAGACTTTCAATAAATCAACGTCTGCGGGGTCCGCAAGTATATTATAAATAGGTAAAGTTCTAGATAATGTATAACACCATTTAATTATTAAATAACGCAGTAAACAAACTTTTAAGTAGCGTGCACTAGTTGGATATGAATAGCCAGTTCGAGGCAATTCGGGATCGTAATTGATTGGATCGCTCTTGGTACCGGTGACTTTTAAAAATGATACAATTGGTTAAAAAGCAAAATATTTTTGGTTACGACCCGAGCTGGCTTTAAATGAAATCTCGTATTTGTATTGACGATTTTAATTGGCCGCATTTTCAGATTACTCTGTGCTTTTTATACATATTTTAATTTAAACTTTATACGAGTAAATAACATTATTGTTTTCTGTTATTTTGAAATATGTATTTTATAGAATTAAATTACTCTAACCAAATCTGAATTATTGTGAAAATGGTCATAATAAAAAATTATCCAACTGAGTTTGTTGTGGGCTCTCATCAGGGCGAGCGTGGGGAACCTTTGAAAAACTTAGCTTTTGAGTCGTAAATTTTATCACCTAATTATGAAATGATTAATAAACAATAATATTATACTTTGACTTTGACTTAGTTATTATAGCTTTTATAGACATTTCTATGGAAGCTATTTATATCTGTCTCTGTATGCAGACTATAGTTAAGAACGGACGAGTCATCTTTTCAAAGTATTTTTTTGACTAGGTGTTATCGCCACTAATGTTATAAAGAGGAAAGATTTGATTGTATTGAATAGGTTCTTAAACTAACGATTTGAAAAGTTCCTTCAGCATTACAATCCTACATTATCCTTGATGAATATAGACGATAGAATATTCTCAATAGAAAGGAAAACCTCAATACAAAACGCACCCCGTCTCAAGTATAGCAAAATTACTTATTGCATTATGAAAACGAAAGATCCCGTATCTATGAATACGATAGGTTATTTCCAAGCGCCCGGTGACCTAATTTGTTGTCCATTGTAGGCTGGTTAACTTGAGAGCGGGCATTTACTTGGTTGCCACCTAAGTTACCTATGGCATTCCTAGTACTTTCTTTTCATGTTACAAGGGGCAAACGAGCAGGCAACAGAGAGAGATAGTGGATTGGACCAGTTATCGGACAGATAAAGAAAAATCCACCCCCTGAGAGTAAAGTACTCTTAAAAACATATATTATGCCTTTCCTTATTCAGATTTATATTCGCGTTACAAAATGAAGTTGACCTTAGTAATGTTAATCATGAATAATTTACTTGGGCTATGTTTTTGTAGAGCATCCACCCACACCAATTACTCGTTCAAATGCGGAACATTAAACAGTCAGTAGAAATTGTATTTTATCTTTTTTTTAACCGACTTCAAAAAATAAGGAGTTTCTTAATTCGAATGTTTTTTTTTTGTATGTATGTTACGCGGTTACTCCGCTAATCATGAATCGATTTTTATTTGTGATATATTCTGTTATAGCTTAGTTTCTGCCGTTCTTGCACTTTTTATAGTAATTCGATATCTCTCCGCAAAACCAAAGAATCAAACCGATCGGAAAGAATTGGGTCCGACGATTCACTGTTTGTCAACGGGCTTGAACTGACATTTAAAAATTTGTATCTTTTATTACTGTATGCACGTATTGTTTTACACGGATTAATAAAACAAAAACTTTACACATAAACACTGCAACGCTTCAGCTCTTGGGGCGTTAAGTGCGCGATTAATGTGTGTCATTCGCATGTAAATCTGGGTGGGATGCGCAGTAAACAAATGTTTTGTAAAATGTTTCCCCCCACGGCATATAGTCGTACATACGTCTGATAAACGATGGCTGCGGGCGCTTTATGAAAATGCGATGCGATAAAGTGCTACGCCGCAGCCTACTGCCTGCTTATGAAACGCAATAACAGGCTTTATGCCGCCTATTGAGTGGTTACATAAACTTAAACACAGCCCAAAAAAAAACAGTAGCCGGCTTTAAATGTGGATTGAGTGGTTAGGAAGCCTTAAACACAGCCCAAAAAAAACAGTAGCCGGCTTTAAATGTGAATTGAGTGGTTAGGAAGCCTTAAACACACCTCAGAACAACAACAGTAGCCGGCGTTATATACAGATTTCGTGGTTATGGAGCCTTAAACACAGATTAGAAAAAAAACATTAGTCGGCGTTATACATATGTTAATTGAGTGGTTAGGAAGTCTTAAATACAGCACAGAAAATACAGCAGCTGGCGTTACATGTGGATTGAGTGGTTAGGAACTCTCGAACACAGCCTAGAAAAATACAGTCGCTGGCGTTAAAAGTGGATTGACTGGTTAGGAAGCATCAAATATAGCTTAGAAAAAACAGTAGCCGGCGTTACATGTGGATTGAGTGGTTAGGAAGTCTTAAACACAGCTCAGAAAAAGAAACAGCAATCGGCGTTATACTACGAGGATGGAGTGGTTACAAAACCTTACATTCGGCTTAGAGAAATTTAATATTTCCCTCTACTAAATTTTCGATATTAAAAATAAATTAGATTAGGATGAAATAGAAGGATAAAGAACATTTTTTTTCTAAAAAGACTCTGCGAATAGTAATGTTTTGCTGTGGAATTCTATAAGGTATAGGTACTTGCTTATGATTTTTTCTAAGGAGCTAAATGATACTAGATATGTTAAGATGCCTTCATTATGGAGATTAATTAATTTATGAAGATCACTTTTTTGCTATTGAAACGATAAGAAGAAGATACTTATTATTAACCCCTACGCAAAAAGTGGGGTGTTATAAGTTTGACGTATCTGTCAGTCTGTGTGTGTGTGTCTGTCTGTGGCGTTATAACTCCCGAACGGATGAAGCGATTTCAATTTAGTTTTTTTTGTATTAAAGGTGAATTATGTGCGAGTGTTTTTAAACATGTTTGATGAAAATCGGTTGGATATGGATGAAAATATGGTGTCCAAACGCCTTGATAGTCCAAGCTATTTTTTCATTATTTGACATGTTTCAACAAGTTATGCAAAAAAGGTGTTTTTAATATTAAAATATAACAAATAGGTACTATGATAATTCATTTTTAATAGAATAAAACCACACGCACACCGATATCAATCGATTTACACACTCATGGATAACTTTTACAATAAGATGACGTCAAAGCGTAGTCATGACGACCATATCATATTAATATTAAACATTGTCGTAAAAAATAGTTAAAATTTTGAATATAATTTAAAATATTTCGAATTTCGAATAACGACTAACTTCTTAAAATTCCGTTAAATTCGTAAGTATGTCGGATCCATCGGGTTGCAGAGGAAAGAAACAGCGGTGCCTGGGACTTGCGACCCGAGTGTAGGTTTGAGAGTACACTTTAACGTGCCCACAAATGCTCGCCTTCATTGAGTGCACCCTCCCCTGCCTAATCTATATTCCTGGCTGATAATGACGTAATTTGCATGTCTATCGATAAAGGAAGATGAATTACTGGCTGTCCACTAGACGGAATCAATCACAGGAGGGATATATATAAAATGAGATACTGCAATCCAGTGGTGGATTACGTGCATAAATACATAATGAAAAACTCATTGAAAACTAGCGATTGTACACGACTTCGTGTACATTGCTTGCAAATAAATAAAAAACTTGGTTAAAATTTTATCAGAAATATGATTTGCTTTAGTTTAGCGTTTGAGTTGGACTTTTTTAGTTTAAATTTCTATGTAAAACTAACAAAATCAATATCGTTCGCTAGCAAACTTCACAAAACCTTATTGCTGGGTTAATCTGACAAATTTCTGAGAGTTTGGGAAATCCGAAGGGAACATGTACTTTTATTTGTCTACATAAGACTACCGGATCCGGCAGACATTGTCTTGCTCTAACGTTACGTTACTTACTATTTACTACATTCTATTATGCTATAATTTCGTCTCAGTCTCCGTTCCGATTTTCGTTCCGTTCCGTTTTCCCATTAAAAAAGTTTAAATTCTCAAGTGCGCTAAAGTTATGTAAGAAATAATTTAATAAGATGGTTAAGTATTTATAAATTTTCCTATTTTTCGGGCAATTTTCTAAATTGTTTTTCATAAGAACCTTCTCTTGACAATAACAAACTGAAAAAAAATCATTGGCGAAATCGGTCAAGTCGTTCATGCGTGATGCCGTGATCAATGGAAATAGGGACTCATTTTTATATTAATACTAGTTGTTACCCGCGACTTTGTCCGCGTTAAATTAGGTGAAATTTTTTATAGCCTATAGCTTTCCTCGATAAATGGGCTATCTAACACTGAAATAATTTTTCAAATCGGAAAACTAGTTCCTGAGATTAGCGTTTAAGCAAACGAACAAACAAACTCTTCAGCTTTATATTATTGTCAGACAGACAGACAGACAAAAAAGTTTGGGTTTTTAGCAAGTTGTATTTAAGACGGCCTTAATAGTAATTATTAAAGCCGTTTTATCAGTGTAGTACATTTGCATTTAGTTTATGCAAATCCAAGTAAGATTAATTTGTAATAACTGATTATAGAATAACGTTAAATGCAGATAATATTCGCAGATAATCTATGATAATTTGTACATCACTGAGTTGCAAAAATCTGTCACCATTAAATGGTTGGCAAATTTTAAAATTGTTCCCTAATGCCAAAGTATATAACCTTTGCTTGCTTGCGATTTTCGCAAAGTAACGCCAAATAGTCCCAATGTTTATTTTTTCATTTCCACGGAATTTATTTCCAATTATTTGTTATTCTTTACGGCCTACGCCATATTGAATTATGTAATGGCGCATTACATAATCGTTCGATAGCGCTTTATATATTAATACGTGAAGCGAAAACTTTACGTACCATTTTTGGAAAATTGGGCGAATGGAGGAGTACAAAATTTGGCCCAATTGCAGTCCATTATAGAGGAAGGTGTGCGATTGCTAGTATTTTGGTATAATATGCAATATTAATATATAAAATTATTAGAATAAAACCACACGCTCACGAATTGCACACGATTTACACAATTTACACACGCATATATTGGATGATGTCACAGCGTAATCGTGACAATCGTATGTTATTTTTTTTCAATAATTGACAAATCTTATTTTTCTGTGTATCCATTCTGAAAGAACTACACATCACTACCAGATTATCCACTACTTGCTACCAAAGAGTCCTAACCTATTTTGGTTTTGCAATGTGCTAAGCCCGTGATTTCTTTAAGCACTTCTCTTTGACACGGAATGTGCAAAGGGCGGTACAGAAGGGTACACGACGCAATTAGAATTCTGGTACTTTAAAATTAAGGGGTTCCTTGTTTGAAGCTTCGAATAAGGGGGTTAGTTTCCAACCCCTAAACTAGGCTTCCTAAGTTGTAGTTACATAACGATTTGAAGTTCCAAATTTCCCTTTAGGTAAGAATAAGGTAGTGGGTTTGTTCTAAGCACTTATGTAGTAACTAAAGGGATAATAAGTATTTATAAGTTGACGCTGAAATACCTAATTGGACTAGAATTGGTAGACAGATGCTGCTAATAAAAAAGTAAAACGGTAACGAGATGAGAGTATTGGGGACAGAGAGAAGAGAAAGGTGGCAAGAAATTGAGAATTATAAATAAATAAATCTTCGTTAATGTGATGTATCTCGTATTTTATTTTTTGGAGGTCTGCTAAAGGCTTTCTTGTTGATGTCCTAGCATAGAAAAATAAATACTAAATTCTTTAGGAATCTGTACTACTAACCCAATGCTATCTTTCTATGGATTAGATCTTCCTCTTTATGTTTTCGATAACTGGTTAGATCCACTACCGGTATACGACTCAGGACTACCCCAGCTGCTAGTGTCACTCTATCTATGCTATCCATTACAGTAGTATCCGCATCTTTTTTTTCTTTTTCATCTACCTTTATTTCTTTACGCCAATCTATTTATCTAATTAGACGTAGCGCTATACCTGCAGTCCTTTTGTTCTGCAGCCGAACTGAGATGATAGTCTCTCACATAAGATCTCGAAGCGTGAAGTGGTGGCAATGCTGTCACGTCTAGTGATGTCACGTTTAGTGTTATCACGTTTCGTTCGATTTGTAAGATTTTCCGATGGCCTAAACGTCTATTTAAAGGCTGGCTTCACATCTGCGTGCCCTCTGATGGTGCAGATGTTCATTGGCGTAGGTAGGCGGTAAGTGACTAATTACCGCCTGCTCGTTCACTCTATGTTACATAAAAATACAAGCGTTTTTTTAAGAATAAACCTGGTAAAGCTAAAGTCTATCTCATGAAGATGCTCCAACTTAGAACTACGGTTTTTTAGCATTGTTGGTGCAGCATTCATGTACATTGTATAGATTTTCCCTCTTTTGTGCGCGGGTTTCTACAAAGTAGTTTAATTCTTCGTGCTAAATAAATTTCTAATTAAAAACAGGAGAAACAACAGAACACAGTAAAGTAAACTTAACCCAAAATTTTACAGCCGGCCAGTAAATACGTGTTCAGTAGAAAAAGTTCAAGCCGATCCGGCCACTGGCAGCTTAGCGGTGCAAAGGGTAACTTTATACGGCGGATTTAGCTGAAATGAGTTTTTTCACTAAAGTAGTTCTTTACAAAGTAGTGTACTTTTACAGTATTTAGCTGTGTAATTGGAATGCGTTACTTTACGTGCATTCAAAATAAGAACGACAACAATATATGTGATGTTTTGAGTGTGTTTTAACAAATTTAAAATGACAGCTAAATTTTTACTGATAGAATTTTATTTTTTATTTTATTTTATTTAATAGGAAGCCAACGTTTACAGAATATCTTAATGTTAAAGTTAGAACATTTATACGTAAATAATTAGTTTCTTTGTTTATTAGCAAAAACAAGTAGAACCTAAATTTCTAATAATAACAAAAATAACCCCACCCCCATGTAAAAACTTACAGAAGTATTGTGTTTTCTTGATTTTTGCTATTGTCGCACAGTTTTTAATGGTACGGACATCTATAAAATAATCCAGAGAGGAACGTTTTTTAGATTTTGAACTGATTCCATCGTTGCTCTAACGAGGATCAGTATAGGAAATTAAATTTCCATTAAAAGAAAATGTGTAGGCAATTTTACATACTGGAATTATTTTTTAAAGCCCAATTAGAGTATTTAAAACTAGTTGTTTCCTGCGACTACATCCGCGTAAAAATAAACTTGAGAGTGCTGTAGATCTCAATCAACCTAAAATTTCGTTCTTAGCGAATGTCTACCAACTATAAGTTAACTCGCTGCCAAATTTCATCTTTGTACGTCCCACGGTTTTCGAGCTTTAGTGATAAGCGACCGTTCATTTTTATATATTACTAGTGAAAATTTTTATATACACTCTTGTCGTGTCGATGGCGCATCAGACAGTTCCGTTCCAGAACTCAGCCACGCGAACAACATCCTCTGTATTGATTGTTATGTATAGAAGTAGAGAACTGCAGATATTATGAACACGATATTTTTGTCTAAATGCAATTTCGTGTTCGTTTAATTGGCTAATTATTAAAGCGCTAGATAATATAGTGCAATTAATTGAGGAACTTGGTGCGTGGGCGCGCCCGATTGACTCGTCAGCGATATCGGCGCTCACTTAGCGCGCGCCTTATCGCGGCCGCAAAGCGCGCGTTTCAACGTGCTTGTCTTTACGCTACGCTGTATCATTTGCGTGTAGCTGTTTTATACGTTACTAGCTGCTTGTCGCGACTTTGTCCGCGTAAAATTAAAGACTATAAAACACCGTATTCATAACGGAACTTTCACAAAATGGCATACATGGCACCCCGTGTGATATTGTTCCCTCTTACGAGTTTAGTATCGATCCGTTATCGCTCTCCTCTGCGAACTAAAACGACCAATTACTCTTATGAAAAGAATGAGCTCATGGGAATTTATTACTCATTTATTATTCAAATATAAAAGGCTAAAATATTTTAGGGTACATATAGTAATAGTGGGTTATATTGCATTATTAAGCGTTTCGACAATAACAGGCCGCGATGGTTAAGCGTTCTGTGTAAGCGAGTCCTTGTTTGTGAAGTTAATAAAGGGTTTTGGTGCATAACGGTTGTCGCGATGGCGTCGCACAAAGGAAGTAATTGAACACAATCGCCATCTTAATAACAATGCTCACGAAAATCGGTAATTTTACACGCGTAATGACTTGTGAACCAAATCAAATATGAGTCGAGGTCATATTCTTTTTAAATGTAGAAATAACAATGGTCATCACACCAATTTTTTCTTATTAAATACTCAAGAGCCCGGCAGACGTTGTGCTCGAATTCTGAATTGTGTGGTTTTAGCCTTTTAAACAATCTCCTATATATCTGTTCCATAAAATGTGATACTGGCCGAATATTTTCTGATGTGGTAATTTTACATGACACCTCTATCAAAAGGGCAAGTACGAACGTCATCTATTTGACGTATTCGGAAGTAGCGACAAAATCTGCATTTTTGTATTTGTAAGTAATCTTTTAACTTTACTTTTATCTTTTAAACCTTTCCTGACAAAACGAGGATAAAATACGAAAAATGAAGAAAAAAATAAAAATATCTAAAAGCGTGCACGTGCATGTTTGTGTGATGATATGTGTGGATGTGTGTGTGTGTGTGTTTGTGTGTGTGTGGGCGTGGGCGTGTGCGTGTGCGTGTGTGCGTGAGTATGTTTTTGAGTGTCTGTGCAATATATATAAAAACGAAAGGTCACCTAACACGAAATCTCGCAAACCGCGTCACGTATAATGATGAAATTTGGCAAGGAGGTTCTTTATAGTTAAAGGACATCCGCTTTAAACGGTTTTTCGATTGGGTCAGATTAAGGAAGGCTCAAGTTTATGCGGATGAAGTCGCGAGAAACAGCTAGTTTATCATAAAATTTTGTAAATACGGAGACGTAACACCGTATGTCCAACGGGTACAACGGATACAAATCGACGGGTACCAGCCAGTATACAAATATTATTAAATCATCCTAAGGTCATTAGTGGATTTAAATTGTGTTTTTAATTATAATTAATAATGATCGCTTCGCACGAATGATCGAAGGGGTGGTCGCGAACAGTGATGTGATGAGCGTTGCTAATCATGCCCAGCGCAACTGTGCAGGTACCATTAGGGTTGCCAACATTGAAAAAACGAGTGTGCTTTAGACCACACGACTGATGATTCACTTTAAACGTAGAATATTTAATGTATCGAACAAAATATTAATTAGAACAAAAACATAAAATTCTTTAAGAAAAAATTAAATCGCCTCTCCTCACGCATTCACCAACTTACTCCCCAAGTCAAGTGAGAGTTAAGAAATTTGCTGCAAAAATATAAAACCTATTATTTTTTAATGTTGGCAACCATTTCAAACAACTCTTCAAAAAGCATATTGAAGAGATTCAGCCTAGTTTAAGCACTGCACTAGTGACACTAGTTTTTGTTCTTTTTACTGGTGAATAAATAAATAAAAAAGTTAATTTTTTTCAATTAAAACAAAACTAATATTTATCTTGTCATACGAAAAGAATTGAGTGATTTTTAATTCACGAAATAGCTCAATTTTGATTAAGTGAGAGTAGAGCACACCCCCTTCCACAAAATGGGAGTTCATTTCCCCGAGCTACGCGACTACTGTTTTAAAGAGGTACTACTGAAATACCCGATTTTTTATATAAGTCTAGTAGCGGCGGCTACATAACAATTCCGTATTATAAACACATACAGATACAAGTGTGCAATAGATCAACTAAAGACAAGAACACTGTTTCCTTTTCCAGAGGGCACTCCATGGGGAGTCTGGACTTGGCTCTACGGAACGTCGGTCGGACGCAGCAAGGGACCTACCAGTGTATATCAGAGAACCAAGTTGGGCCAGACATCGTAAAAGTTCATCTTAAAGTATTATAATATATCACATAATATAATATTATGATTAACTTAACTTGGTTTCGATATATATTAATGATTATTAATAAACTTATAATATAGTTACTTATAGTTTGTTCTTTTAGTTTTTAGACTTAAGTACCTAAAAGTAATAAAGAAACCCTCACATCAGTGTCCGTCTGTCTCTCTATCAAGACGCTTTTTTTAGAAACGTAATATAATACTGAGGTCTGCGGGCCCTTGAAGCTCAAATCAAAAGAAGAATGTATTAATACGGCAAATGCGACATAAATGGCCATATGGCCATTTATGTCGCATTTCCAATATTAATACATTCGAATAGAGAATTAAAACTTTTAAGGTATTTCATGTTGACCTAGAAACATGCAATTTGGCAAGAAGCTATATCTTGAAGTACAAGCTTAGGC
The DNA here is from genome assembly GCA_024363005.1 of Charaxes varanes. Classification (NCBI taxonomy): domain Eukaryota; kingdom Metazoa; phylum Arthropoda; class Insecta; order Lepidoptera; family Nymphalidae; genus Charaxes; species Charaxes varanes. Next base: position 19,430,519 of record JANCMC010043217.1, on the reverse strand, counting down.
AAAAGTCCGACAACCGCATATTTGTAGTTAGAGGTACAACAACAAAAAAATGCGGTGCCGGTGTAAAATTAAAAACAACCTAATGAAAAGTATAAATCTCAAAATAACTTGGTAAAGTATTAAGTGATAGTAAAGAGCCCTTCAATTAATTTCTTAAGTTTTATTATTATTGTTATTGCAATATTATGTCTTTTGTTTCAAATATAGAAGAAGACAAAAACTTTATTCGAAGCTGCATAAATCATGGACACTACATAGACGAGTAATATATTTGTATATTAAATATGTCCGTCGAATGAGGTAAATAAAGAGGCGCCACGTCAGCATCATGGTAATTTTAAAGGTTTGGTCATTGGTCAATTCATTGCTACCTTTATCCCATGCCGCGCCGTTCTGTAAGATTATTGATCTATTCATATAATCTAGGCATAACTCAAAGTGTTTTTACATTTTTATTCTCAACGACTACAACGTTCTACAAAATTTAGCTACACAAAGTCCCCGGCCGAGAATGAGGCTGCTGTAGACAAATGGTATAATATGAATGAAATTCACGATGAAGCAGATGTGGCGTACCCCCTTATTTTCGTAATTCGTCGGACATTTTTAATATACAGAGATGTTACTCCTTCTATTCTAATCTCCATATTCACAACGATCACTCTTGTCTTTATCTTCCAAATGTCAAGTGGATACTGTCATATCAATAAACGCCAGTGTCTACTTTTCTCTACGCTCTATAGTCTACGCCTTCAAATTTCAACTTCAATCACAAATGTTGTGAAAAACAGGCGTGAACGTTAGTTTGTTTTTATTAATTTAAACTAAAAAATGTACTAGAGAAACATGACTTCTACCAAAATACCACCTTACATCCTCCAGGAGCTGCCTGATATCACTGAAGCTGTAAATTTCCCTATTAAAAATATACAACGCATAAAGGTTAGTTCAAATTAGAATTTGGCAACTATTCAAAATATATTCTTATTTAAAATGTAATTATAATTAAATTTAAACTATTATTTTTTTTCAAGTGTTTTAAGAGATCTGATGTAAATATATTTCCACATTATTGTATATAGATAAATATAACTATACAAATTTTCCAAAAATTGTAATAAATATTAAGATTTATGCAAATACGCACGCTATGTGACCTGAGAAAAGTATCTTTATAAAGACATTTGTGTACATATAATACTGAATATATTACTGGACCTATTGTCTATATTTCTGCTATACTAAATAATTGTTTATTTTCCTTCCATATTATCCCTGTATTATAAACATTGACTTGTCAAATTTTATGAATAACTTAAGTAGATTCATTCACCTATATAAATTGAACTGTCTGTCTGTGTATATTAGTTTTTGATATTTTAAACATTTTAATTTGAATGTAACGTTCATTACAAAGTATTTTGTTTAACATTGAATGATAGATTTTGTGATGTCTATTGCTTTTAATGGAGTACAAAGCTAAACAGCTAAAAAGATATCTTCAACATATGTAAGAGAATGTGGTATAAAGAGCATACTATAGACTAGGTAATTTATATTAGAAATATTAGCTAGTAGTACTACTAGTAGACATTGTCTTGCTCGAAATTAGGCTTATCGCTAACAAACCATTCTCCTTTACATCTTTTTCATAAAATATGACACTGGCTGAATGTTTTTGGTTTTAGGAAATGACAATTTTATATTGCTTGGCAGTCAAAAAGTCTAGTACAAACATTGTCTATTTGAAGTATTCTGAACTATGGAACTAATCTACTTTTTCTATCATTATAAATGATCTTTCAACTTTTATTTGCTTTCCTTTAAACTTTCTCTGAAATGCGATGAATGAAACAACAAACTGATTTTAAATTGGTCTAGTAGTTTCCGAGTTTTTGTGGGGCTAACAAAATACACTTGATTTTTAGGGCTCTGTAGTACTACAAGGAGCCCTTATAGTTTTGCTCTGTCAAACTGTCCGTCAGTGCCCACGCAAGTTGCTCTAATACTTTGGAAATGCAAGTATTTCCAAACTATTAGACATAGAGACTTGAAATTTTCCATGTTGATAGAACTTGCTAAAAAACCATTAGGAATATTATTTTGAACAAAATCCGACAAAAACTTTTGAAGTTATTTAAGTAATATGTTTATTGTGTTTCAGATACTTAGATATTATATTTATAATATGTATGTTTTTATTAATTTTCAGTACACATGTTTTGATATCTCAAAATCATTGATAGCTTTTGGGGCCACAAGTGGCGGGATATATATATTCAATAGATGGCCTTGCGAGTTTGTACAGCTAATACCTAACAAGGTGAGTAAACCTTAATTATTAAACCAACACTTTTTTCCACTGACTATTGAAGTCAATACTGATGACGGAAGATGTTCTCGATTCAACTCAACTTTTTTTGTTTCGTTTTTACCTCAGAACTTCCAACTAAATGGACTAATTTTGAAGATTGTTTTTTTATTAGAAAGCTCACAGTGCTTCCCACATGGTCTCCTTTAAATTTTGTCCTGCTCCGACAATTCTAAGTCAGTTTTTTTAAAGAAAAAAAGATTCTTTTAGGTATCATACTATAATCATGGTAATAAATCTCAAGGCCAATGCACTTTAAGCAAGCTATAATAATAAAGAAATACTCTGTCATTACATATCCTTTTACAGGATGGGCCCATTACTCGACTAGCAATATCGCCCGATGAAAAACACATAGGGTTTGTAAATGGTAAGGGAGTCATCACAGTGACGGATTGTGACCAGAAACTTAGCGGCGGCTACTCTACGACGTTTTCAAAGGAACATCAAGGCAACGAGGTCACAGCTCTAGCCTGGAGCAGGAACAACCTGTTCGCTGGAGATGATGTTGGAAAAGTATCAGTTTTGCAAGTCCAAAGTTTTATGGTAAGCAACGTTTTCAGAAGTATTTGTTTATTAATATACTAGCTGTTGCCCGCAACTATGCCCGTGTAAACTTAGCGATTTTGTTTAATTTTGAGGGATTCTATTTTTTGTGCGGAACCCTAATTTATTTAAATTTCAGCTAAAAGCATAGTAGCCTATGTTATCCCTTGTAAAATCATCTATCTACTAATCTACAACTAAATATCCTATCTAAATTGTATCAACTTTTTGAGAGATTACCTGGAACAAACTTCTGTTTGTTCTGGGTGTCTGTCTAGACAGACAAAAATGTTTAATTTGCGTTTTTAGCTATAGATGTAGTATATGTAACGGCGAATTTTTTTTTACTTATACGTCATATGTACAAACAGAGGGTCTTTTGACTTGGTTTTTTAGCATAGAGTGATCGATGCACAATACAAAGGATGGCTATTTATTATATTTCAGGCCAAAACAATGTTCCAGACGTCGTGTCAGACGATCATGTGCTTAGACTCGCGGATATGCCAACTGGACGCCCGCGGCTGCATGCTGCTGGTGTCCACGCTCAGCCGGTGCTACATCTGCAACACTGCGCAGGAACAGTACCGCCAGATAGGACAGAAGCTCCGAGACGGGGAATTCGGGGCTTGTTTTGCCAACGTAGAGAAGAGCCTCGCAAACGGTACAGTTGAAAAAGCGCAGCAGGACTTCACGGAAGTTAAGAAATATAACATAGTGGACGATGATACCGGGTTCGTTGTCGGAGAAGAATTCTCCAGTACTGTTGTATTTTGTGCGAGGCCCTCGTCGCGTCTTTGGGAGGCCACGGTGGACGGGACCGTCCGGAGGACGCATCAGTTCAAACAAGTTTTGGGCAAACGTGCAACGACAGTGATCACGTTGGAATCCTACGAGAAGGAAAGATATTGCGTGGATGATTGTGCTGACGATGCAAATGGACAATCTGTTAACTTTTCGAAAATATACAACCTGAACGACACTATATTCGCATACAGTAAGACTTGCGTATATTTCTTAAACGTGCAGGACGTCGATAGTACTGTATGGTACGACGCGTACCGGGACATCGTGGACTGTAAGGTGTACCGCGACTTTGTGTACCTTTGGTTGGCCAACGGTGCTCTTGTTAGTTTAAGGTTCATGAAGTTAGACAAATTTCTAGTGAAATGTTTCGTTGAAGACAAGTATGCCCTGTGCGGTGAATTGTGTGCCTTTTTCGAGGAATATATTTTGCTCTCAAATAGTTTGTCTCCCAAATTACATATGTTAGTCAGTTTAAGGGAGAAGCTAGATAAAAATGGAATGCTAAAAAGTTTGGAGAACGTTCTAAATAAATTTGATAGTCTAAAATGTTGCGACGTCACTCAAATGAAGTCCGGGATATACGTGCTAGATAACACGTATCATGCTCAAAATTTGTTGGACGAATCGGATTACCTTCAGTCGAAACCCACCGATGAAAATATATTCGGCCCCCTCACGCCGGAAGCGATGCAAGCTCTTAAAGGATTGGGCATAACCGTGTCTGACAAATTGAGCACGAGTAAAAAGCTGCTGAGAGAAAAGTGGGAGGATTTCGAGGAAAAAATGAAAAATCTCAGCGTCGACAAAACAGACGTGTCTCAAATTAGACAAGTACCAGAAAACGACAAAGTTCCTAAATGGGTATCCCGCGACGAGTACGCGATCGAGGACGCGCCGGTCGTGCTGGATAACGATATTATTTTCAAAGAGACCAGTCAAGAAGCGGCAGAAGTAGACAATAATAGTTTAGAGAAGGAAAAAATTTGCAAAACGCTGTACCAATATTCTAGATTACGCCTTGTAAATAAAGAAACGGAGCTGTCGAATTTGAACCCCGTAATCGAAAGCTACGCCTGTGATATTAACGAAGTGCATCAACTGATGCTGTCGCTGGAGCAGTACTGTATATCTATAGGAGCTCTGGACGAGTCCAAATTTGTGCCAAACAACATATTCCTCACGTATTTGGACTCCTCCGAAAATAAGCGCGCCCTGCTGGATACGATTATAAAGGAGGAGATGTTGTACAAATACTTTGTGGACTCGTGCATTGCTGTGAATACAAAGACTCAGAAGCATTCGAATATCGGGTGCGAGTGCGGGTTTCCTCTACCGTACGTGAGGACGAGTCGGATGCCAGTGTTTTCGGAACTGATAGACGAGTTTATAGAACAACAATGGTCCAGCCAGACCAAGGAGCAATGCTACGAAGTGTGCAAGAGGATGCCCTATCTGTGGAAGAAGATACTGTACTTACGGAGGAACGAGGACTTAATAAACGTACTTAGGATACTGCTGCAGATGCTGGACGAGAGCCTCCTGCACTCCTTCCTGCCGCAGTTCACGTTGGACACGTGGGAGAGAGCGATCCAGCTGTACGCCACGCTGTATGCAAATATATGCTTGAACTGCAGCAAAAAGTTCGACCACATATCGGTGAAGGACATGCTGAGTTGGGACCAGCTGGGCTCCATGATCGTGAAGTCGGTGGGGGGGCGCAACGCGGTCAGGGTGCTGCAGAAGCACGGCCAACTCATAGCGCGGGGCGCGCTGACCGCGAAGTTCTACCACACGTGCCTGCTGGCGACGCTGTTCGAGAAGTACGACGCCAGCGTCGCCACGCCGCTTGTGGACACGCTGTACAGCGCGTACGAGTTCGACGAGTCCAGGAGAGAGGTGAGACAGACGAATTTCATAGCATTCCTTGGATTCACTGTGCGGGTACCGAGTCCATCGCGTTGCAGAGGAAGAAACCGTAGCAGTGCGTATATAATAGGGGTTCACAAATCTATACTAATATATAAAGCTGTAGAGTTCCTTTGTTTGTTCGTTTGAACGCGCTTTCGATGAATTTCGGCGTAGAGATAGATTATACCTTGGAGAAGAACATAGGGTACGTTTTGTAGCGAAAATGAAATACCGATTAGCGGATGCTTCTATTGAAGCCGCGATAGCGAAAGCGTGGTGACTCTTACGGGGGTCGCGGTCGAATAGGTCGATGAACTCCGAATCAACGCGTAAGCTGACACTTCACAACTGACGTTGTTAACGGTATCCATCTTCCAAGTAGTGCGCATAGGGATATAGGACGTAGAAGATGAGGAGACCATCGACAAATGCCTATAGATAAGGTTATAAAAATCTATTTTGCAACGCAACAGATGGATATATTGGTAATCTAGCCTCATGGTTCATAGCATAGATTTTCCCTCTTTATTGGCGGATTTGTGCAAAGTAATTTTTTTTCTGCAAAGCAGTGTAGTATAGCTATGTAGCTATATTTTGTTACTATGTATAATCCAAATAACACCGTAATACTACTAACGTAACGTAACGTAAAGTAGCGTAACGTAACGTAACGTAAGTTTGTATTTCTTTAACTGTGCTATTGCTGCATTGAATGTCAGCCCATACTTCTGTTGTTGAGTTATCAAGGCTTCGGTGCAGCCTTTAAAGCCATCTCCATTATCTCTGGTCCAGTCCATACGGTCTTTTTCTTAATAATATAATCGTTGTTTTACGTACAATTGCCGCACTGAATATTTTTATTGCCAGTGCTTAAGACTTTTCCTTGTTACAAGATATTTGCCTTTGTTTGTAAATTTTACAATCAGCAAGTGTAAAATAAAAGCTTTTATTGCGACGTCTTTTTTACAGCACACGAAGTGCGATTTACGGAGATATTCGGGTTTTACACGCTTATCCTTTATGCCGGTTTTTCATATACGTTGTAAAGCGTGGAAAAGACGTTTTTTGGTATAAATGTACAAACAATTCTTTTTTTAGGAACATCCTGCAAATTTAAAAAGGTACATACTCGTAATAGAGACACGTTGCTTTTCATGCTGATGTCATTTTAACAATGCATTCGTGTCTCTCGAGACGTGAGATGGTGCTCTTTCGACCTCAAATAGTATGAGGTACAGTTGAACAATCCTTTTATGAAGGAAAAATCCTTCTAACGACAATTCTTTAGGATAATTTTGACTTATGAGGACTTAGCACGAAAATTCTCGAAAGTTTTACTTATTTTTACGTTCGACAACGTCAAATCAAACATTACCTACCGTTATACATAACTTAGTTGAATGAAATCAGAACCCGCATGTATCGAATCCTCGTCGTTACGGCCATTTAAGTCGTGTAACGTTTTACACGACTTACATAGCCGTAACTTTTTCGAAGGTTCGTAACTAAAGCACGAACCGTCATTTGAGGTTTCGTTTCGAACAAAAAGTAAGTAAAACTATCGAGAATCTTCGTGCTCTAGCCCATTTTGGAATCCGTATGCATATAACAAATTCATTCATCAACAAGGAAGAGACAATGATCTCTTTTACATTAATCTTATCGAAATAAAATAAAATTTCGAAAACAAATAAGGGTTGACGAGAGACGAAAGCGTCACGTGTACAATTTCGAATCGATTTTCGGGAACAATTTGATTGAAACATGTACGGTTCAACAGCCGAAACTTTGATCGCTTTTTGTAGTGGACGCGCCGAACCCATGTCAAGTCGTATGGCCACTGACAAACGGACGTATTAACTTTGCACTGTCTGTCAATACTAAACCAACACAGGTCGTGATTCATTGCGGACATTTATGACAATCATAAATGAAAGACAACCTAATTGTTCAATGTTCTTTAGTCAACTTTTAAATTAGATATACTTTCTTTTTTTAGAACTTAGACTTTCGTGAGAGGAATTCATACTAATTATAAAAACGGTTTTTAAACTCACGCGTATGTTATATCGGTTCCCGCCGCGACACCGCTTCGTAGCGAGCTCATGAGGGAAGACCCCGGACGGGTTCGAAACTAGTCGGACAATCCCGATATAACATATGCGTGAGTTTAAAAACCGTTTTTATAAATAGATATACTTTCAGCTAACTTCTTCGACATTCAACAAGCCCACAAAATCGATGTCCAAACGTCAGCAATCGTGCAATTTGCTAAGTATTCTCAGGACATTTCCCGTCTCGCACAGAATCTCTGAAGATTTGTCGCGTTTCGTTCGGTTTGTGAGACTTCCCGGTGGCCTAAACTCGTCATTAAGGGCCGGCAGCGCATCTGCTGGGGTCGTGCAGATGTCCATGGGCGTCGGTAGGCACTTCGGGGCCTGCTGCCTGCTCGTCTGCCCCCTTGTAACATAAAAAAAAAAGAGTAAACCAACAAATTTGGAGATTGAACGGGATTTTTATCAATTCAGTCCACCCTCTTCTCCACAGTTGAGTTATTAAGGCTCAAAAATATAATTTTTAAATAATGCAAATAATATAATTTTGAACACTGTACAAGAATCAAATTTCTTACCCGGGTAGTCCCGTTTTTAAAAATTTACTTTATTTGGTATTGCATAAAGCTTACCAAGTCGTCGCGACGTGATTAGTCCGGGCGATTTTTCCGATCAATTGAACTTATGAAAAGTCCAACGCTCTAATCATTGTTTGATCTCATTACACAACCAAATCTGATAAAAGAGTAACGAAGTTGCTTGTACTTCTTAAAATATTACAATCCAATTCTTTTTTTTTTGGTAATTGTTTAAAATATTAATACTCCTTGGAGTAAAGAAAAGTATTTAATGTAATTCCGCTTTAAATTGACTTTATGATTGTATAAATTAATTATATTGATTGTATTGACGAACAATGACTTCACTAGTAGACTTCTAGCAACAAGAGGACAAGTTCATGATTTTAAAATTTTTGATAAAGCTCTTTTCAAATTACGAGGAGAATTAGAATTAGATTAGGCTATTATGAAAACGTAAAATCATAATAAAACACAATTTTTAGGTAATTTTTTTTTATTGAAATTTAGACATAACGTATAATTAATATTTAAAAGGTTAAAATTACTTACATATGTATGTTTAAGTGTACCAAACAATATAGTGCTTATAATAAGATTTTTAAAAATGCTTATTATAGTGGTATAAATTTGACTACTGTAATCCCCCATATAACATGGTGCTGTTACAACGCATTAATATTACTCTATAATTAATAATACTATAATATATATAATATCATATTCTGCATATTCGGGGTCGTACAAGCGCGTTGTACGAGAATAATCTTACAGCGCATTTTTCTATAATATGAAATAAACCTACCGTGTTATAGGGAGGATTAGAGTATAAGTTCACATGAAAAATTAAAGAAAAAATAAATGTAAATAAACATAGCCCATATCATATGTACATATACAAAAGCGAAAAGTCACATAGAACAAAATCTCGAAAACCGCGAGACCTCCAATGATAAAATTTGGCAGGATGGTATTTTATAGCAACTACACATCCGCCATAGAAGGATTTTTTGTATAGGACTAGATTAAGTAGGTCTGAAGGCGCTCGCAATTTTTCATGGAAGAAGTCACGGGAAAGAGCTACTAAATGTATGTAAGCATTCATAGCTCTGATGCTAGTTGCAGTACGATCCAAGTTCTCAGACCCGTAGGAGTACATATGTTCTGCCTTAGATTCTAAGTAGTGTATCATGCACTTATAAGTATCTGCATACATGTGGAGTTCGCCTTGTGACCTTTGGACAGGTACCAGATGGAACATGCTAGTAAAAATAAGAGTTACTTGACTTGAATTTTTATGTCTGACTTTAGTAATATAAGCCATATTATAAAACGTGATACGACAAATTGGCAGAGCATTATGATCACAGTTTCAGGTTCATCGCAGCAGGCACGCACTTGGAGTATTGACTGTGTCCATTGCGCATGCCTCCACTCGCCCGGTTGTTCGTGGATGTATAACACTGGAAGGGCACGACCATTTTGTAGACAGTATTTTCTAGGAAAAAAAGGTTACAAGGGTTGAAAAATTTAGTTTTATGTAGTAGAAATACCATCTCTACTACTAAAATCTACTACAGCCATCCCAAACATGACAAGATTACTTGTTTATAACTCTTGTGCTCGATTCTGGACGTCTTTGCCACGCTCTTAACCCTTAAAATCTTTACGTTTTTTATGTTACAAGGGGCAAACGAGTAGGCTCGAAGATTCTTTGCCGACCTTTAAATAGGGGCTTAGGCCACTGGAAACTCTCACAAGCCGAACGAAACGCAACAACAATACCATCACTTGACGTGACAGCATTGCCGCCACTTCACGCCGATCTTATGCGAGAAAGAGGTACTGGTACAACTATTAAAATTCATCACAGCAGTTCAGGAAACTTTGGAATCCAACGATTCGAGGTGCAATTTATTTTTTACAAATGCAAAGTTATTCAAAATCATATTCAAAAGACAGTATTAATTACAGTAATAATTGAAATTATAAAACTAGATTGACTTATTTCTAGTATGAGGTTCATTGTAATCTGTGTTAATTGTCTATCAGTATTGCCACCATGACAATCATGACGTAAGACGTCATTGGTCGACCTCAATGGCGGTATTGTTGACGTATCATGTTAGCAGTGTTACCATTTTTAATAACAGTAAGATGAATTTCTATTGGTGGTTGTTATGGGGTCAATGATTTTGAAATAACGGGTGCCTGTAATCGCGGTGTCTTGTGTGTATTTGTGATTATTCACTCAGGTCCTTGAGACTATTAAAAATAAAGTGCAACTAACTACTTGGTTAATTTCAAAACTAATCATACTTAATTCAAATTTGCCTACAGACGCTTTTTCACGTCGTTTTATTTTTTTAATATACTACTGGTTCGTAAAGGTGAATAAGAAAATATTTTGCTATTTGCCACGCTTGTCCGTCACTGTACGTTAAAAGCATATGATTGTTATTGATGGGAACAAAAAAGCACATTTATCATATACAAATGAAATCTGATCTCGATACGGCAATTTAACGGTTAATTATTTTTGTCTTATTAATGCCGGAGCCATATATATTCTTCTTCATTTGAATGATCATGTAGTGTGGCTGGGGACTCTGTGAAACTGTACAAAGTTTTGTAGTACTTTGTGGACTTCAAGGACAAAAATATACAAACACTGAGCTATGTCTGGCTGGCGTACGAGAAAATAATGTACGAAAAATCTTAGTAAACATCGGCACAGTATCTTGTTTAACTTACCATAAAAACTGCACAAAATTTGAAAGACTTGATTATTTTGAACAACCAGATAGTTAAAAATTTTAATAAATATTGAAATCTGTATCTATACTTATAGATATAGCTGAAGAGTTTGTTCATTTGTTTGTTTACTTGAATGCGTTAATCTTAGGAACTACTGGTCCGAATTGAAAAATTCTTTCAGTGTTAGATAGCCCATTAATTGACGAAGGCCCAATTTTACACCGACGAAGTAATAACTAGTAACATACAAAAGCCGTTATGAATTTAAAAAAATATAGTTATATAGTAAGCGTTTTAGTTACATGTGTTCTTTTTAAAAGCATCGCTAGCTAGTTTAGAAGACGTTATTTTCTTCCAACGATGACCAAAAATTATAAAAAAAGTTGCCTTAGTCTATCTGATGGTGCGTTGCCGAATTTTCAAATTGGAATATTTTTTCTCAAAGTTTTATCGTGTCTAAAGGTGTACATATAGATTTAACTTTTAGTTGTAACATTATAATATTTTCTTACCACATTTCAACTCTTCAAAGAGCTGCGATGCGTCTTGTCACCATGTTCGGAATATATTAATAATAATAAAGTTTTTTCAAAGTTCGGGCTTTTGTATCGAAAACCATTGGCGGCGAGGTGACAAAAACACGTGGGACTCTTCGTTTCCTTTACATTGTTGGGCGCCTTGTTTGCATTAATATAATGATTTTGAAACTATGTACAGTCGACCGAGAAAGTGCTTTACCATTTTGGATGACAGCTCCTAGTTAAAGAAAATTTTGCTAAGGGCAACCAAGCAAAAATAAGCCTTTAACTAACGCGCAAATGACATTCGACATTAGCGTGGGAAAACAATCTATTGTTCGCTAAACCTCTCTTTAGTTACTTCAGGTGTGTGTATTAAAATACATAGAAATAATTTTATTTAACTAATACCTACCTGTTATTCCGATTTCGAGTTCAACTAAGCCTAAAGCTGTGTTCCGCGTTGGTTTCTTCCACTATCATACAAACTTTTATCATCTATTTAAGCCAATTCCAATTATATTTTCGCAACAAAAATTTGCCACGTTCTTCTCCAAGGTCCCATCTATATTTGTACCGAAATTCATCAAAATTGGTTCTGCTGTTTAGGGGTGAAAACGTTAGATATAATGTAAAGATTGAAACCTGGGACAATTTATTTGCATGCTTTATAGACGTTACACAAGCGAGTCCCTCTTTTCCCTATTCGGTATAATTGCTTTAAAAGCGGATCGGGACACGGGCGCCTGAACTTTTCCCACACTCTGCATATCTTACCTCCATACATCAGCCCCGAATGTAAAAACCATAGACAATGATGCCGCCATCTTGGAAAAAGATGTTCAAATTGGAATTTTTTATTGTTTACCAGACGAACTGCAGCATCTCACAAAAAAAAATCGGTTTTCATTGTTTGTTGCAAATAACATTATCTACAACCTTTGTCATGTAACTTTTCATAGTAGAACCAAAATTATAAGCGAAAATTCATGAAAATTTGAGAATGAGTTATATAGTAGTATAATCATGGCTAAACCTCTCTGTCATTCACATACACACATATCACATTATTTTATTCTATCTCGTAAAGATAGAATAAAATAATGTGATACGAAACTGGACATCTTATAAAGATCTATAATAAAGTCTGCGATGCCATATGTCTATCTCCTAAGTATAACCCACGCGAACCATTTTTATCTTTTATATATTACAAAAAAATAATAAACTTTTTACGAAGCTATTTTACCCTTTTCCATTTAAATACCTTAGATACTTTGTACATTTTATGCAGATCAAAATTTCCCTTTACTGCATATCATTAAAATTAATACCTTAGAAGATATAAGAGATTTAAAATAGGGAGGCAGTGCGGGCCGGCGGCGGGCGCTCGGTGGCGTAAGTGACCAATAGATGGCGCTATAATTTAATATTAAAAAATAAGCTCAAGTTCTGGCAGGACAACGTCCGCCGGGACCGCTAGTTATATTATAAAATAATACTATTACAAAGTCTAAAGTTCACTATTTACTAAATTACTTAGAATATGTCTAAATAGAATCGCGGGACTCTTTTATTGCTCCAATAAAATTATTACGAAGCCGGAAGAATACGCGAGAAAACCTCAATAATTACAAATTGCGGTTTTAGCATATACTTACTTGCAAGTAGTTTATTTATTACTATTAGTCATTGGGATTCTGTAGACGGATTTATAGTAAACAATAAAGTGTTTGTTGCATTAGAAATATGACTAGCATAAGACCATGGCTTTCCTTGCAATATTTTTTAATATGGAATCTAACGTTAGATAAGGGTCGGGTACAAAATGCAGAATACCTCTTGAAGGACGAAGCGGAAGTTCCCTAATCACGCAACCTGTTAACCACTTGTTTTATTCTTTGCATCACTACCGGCGATATCCTTCCGTATATATATTTGCAGGCGTCTGTATATACATATAGTCCTGTATATATTTATTTACTTACAGAAATTAGAAACTTAACTGAATAGACCGAAAAATTCTACTGAAATCGCTCTTACTGGTTAGGAGGATATGCGACGATATACGTCGATCGCTAGGTTAAGCAGCTCTTGCCGTGACTTGCTGATAGATGGGTGACCCACTCTAGCACTGGTTTATATTTGGTATCCGAGTTTCAGAAGGAACGTAAAACAGTGGGACCCGATTAATGTCACTTTGTGATATTAGTTGTAAGGTTGTAGAGATCGTGGGAGTTTCGAGGATGACTTCAGATGGCAATTGGTCATCTTAACTCGCCCTACAGCCACATCCTCTACAATCTAAGCGGACCCTGGTACTTAACCGGCATAATGTTAGGAAGAAGAACTTACTGTCTCGTCTGTCTCGAACAACGCCGTAGTTCAGCTGCGAAGACACAGAACTCACCAAACGTGAGGATGAGAGATTTTCGCCGCGCGCACTGACGCGCGCATACTAGCATCTCAAAAACTGCAACAATAAAAGAAAATCATTCATTTATTAATAATCTATGTTTCCCCCTATAATTAATGAACATCCTAAATATTTCTATTATCCACCGAAGTTAATTGTTCAGGATTATATATGTATATCCCCGTTATCTGGCGAAAGATATATCCCGGTTTAAAAACCAATCTGGCGAATTACCCTTTCCTCATTATTATTATAATCATAGCTCAAAACAATCTAAATTTATGACCAGAGATCTCATATATCATCTCATATATCATAACGATGTAACATTTTTTTTGTGTGTAGTTTCTGCTGTTGGCCCTAATGGCCTCGACAGCGTAACCGGTAGTTGGGTGGGTAGGGAGACAGAAGGTCTCACCCGGACGGGGACCTTATTATGAGGACCTCGTCGAACGCAGGCAGACTCAAGGCCTCCCTGAGTCGACCCCAACCCGCGCACAGGCATCACCCACAACTTTATACCCTCGGTCCGAGCGACCGACCTAACTACAAAATGAAAATCTCTATCGTATCCATTAAACTAACCTGTATAATTACAAATGCACAGTATGTATACATAATAACCATACACTTTTACAATATGTATATAATTTAACGCCACTCGTTAACCGCTCTCGCTCGCGTTATGCATAATGAGGGTCCTCGAAGCTCCCGGCTCCCGCGGTCCGGACCTCGCGCCGCTGACTGTACACGATAAAACCGAATGCGCTATTTACAACACGACAAATGAAACAATTCAACTACGCGTATACTAACTCGAGTGAAAAGTGCGGCGGCGAAATCCGAAGCGAAGCTATACGAAATAATAATATTAACGATTAACTTATAGAGTGTAGCGTTAACGCCGACGCGGCGCCGAACGCCCGTCAGAGCGAGGAATCTGCGAAATGCCCGGGCGAGGTTCTTTACAAACTATACAAAATTTACAAGTACTTAGGTGTAGATATGGACGAAGTCGCGCAACGATCCTATTGAGATGGAAGACTGGGTATCATTACAGTTTCGCTATGTGTGGCTGCCACTTAAAGTTACTGAGGTATGCGCAGCGGCAGTGTTGCTATACAGTGTTATTACATACAATACAGCCATCTCAAATATTCGCCACGCTAAATAACACAAAACGGCCATTTACGAACGGCAAACGGCGACAATAGTGTTACATCAATGTATTTTATATCAAAACCAATAATATGTTCGAATTATTTACACGGTTGGGACTAGTACCTGTGTTTAAATAATTTCTCGGCACGGAGTCCCCGGTGCCGCGTTGCATTACTTAGCGCCGCGTACACTACGACATTTAAAGACGAAATGAATGAAAAAGAAAGATAACCAACAAATAAATAACAATACAATATTCACACAGTCTCTGTAGATACAACAATATCACTTATCTACACGTTTGCCAGTGATTCTCGGCTGCGAGCAGATTCCTCATGTGTACGCTCGTCCCGTACTAATAATTCTATGTATATATATATATATATTTACAAACGTTTTGCATACGAAAAAAAATACATTTAATTCGCTCGTTTAAAAAAAGTCAACAGCAAACAGTGGTTTACGGAAATATCGGTTATAAAATGTGCACACATTGGGATCACATTGTATGTCACTCTTTAAAGCACGAAACAAACTCCCCGTTTACTTGCACAAGAGAATTTCTACCTAAGCGGCAGAAAAAACCGTCCAATACAGTTTCGGTGATGACAACACTGAGAAAATAATCTGAGATCACATTTTGCACCCTGTCATCTGTCACTTGTTACTTTAGCGTCTGATCGTTTTTTTTTTCATTAATATTTCCACTTCAATTTGCATTTATTTAGTCTTTTCCGTTTCGTTTTTCCTCTTTGATGTATATTCGTTGTAATGGCAGTACAGCTACGTTTGCGAGTGATGTAACGAATAATATACCTTTTTCCTACATGTATTCAAACATGAATTCGTATTGAAAACATGTATAGAATTTTTTCTTGTATAACTTCTAATGTATGCACTCTCCGTTTCAATAGTAAATCAATAATCCTAAACTTTACTTAAGTCACGATTTTATGTTTCGTCGAAATACTAATATAGACACGCTGACGCCCACTCAAGTCATTGTCTTCTCTCAAGTTATCCTTATTCGCTCCACCTTATTTAAATACATAGAGAGTGCAACTTATTCATTTGCATCTACGCTTTTGATATTCGATTTACACGTGTAAATAGGTTACAATATCACAAGCACCATTATTGTTAGTGTTCACGTATTATTCGTCACGACCACGGGCCCGATCTCCACCCTCGTGCCGGCTCCGTGTCACGCTCACCGCGGCTTTCGGTGCGCGGGTGCCGTGAAACGTATGACGGAGCAACGCTGCTGTCGATTGCTCGCAGGGGCCATCCTTGGCGGGTTCGATCCGCCTTGGTTTGTGTTCGCCGCGGATGGTCTGCTAGCCGGGAGCATTCTCATCGTATGCGTGCTCGCCGGGGACGTTCGCGGCGGGTGCATCGTCGCCGGGGACGTTCTCGTCGGCTATTGGCGCTAAAAACAGGTTTACAGTGGAAAAAGAAAACATAACAAAAAGTGTTACCTATGTTGATAGGTGTTATTTATCTTTATTATCCTTGTTAATGCTTATAAAAATACCCATAAGGTAAAAAATATACAGTACATTTGCATTACGAGATACAATTAATCTTATCACGTCTCCGGGAGATGCAATGTATTGTTTCTACAAGTTGATAAAATAATTATTTAATCACCGCATATCGGATCTCACAACAGTAGACATTCGCGAACGAGCAGTTCTTTAGAAATAATGAGAGCTGGTCGTAATTACTTAAATAACGACGGCATATCAAAATAAAGGTAACAAGTGCAAGAAATATCTGAAATCATGGTGCATTTGACTAGCATTTTGTGCACAAAGTAAGCATAAATAACAACTTATTATGTTTTTACTGTATGTTTTATGAAATATGATTAAATTATTTTGCAAATATTAAATCTGTTGCAATGCATAAAAACCATTGCGAATCGATGCTCTGCGGATTTCTTATTTAGTAAGGAGAATAAAATATTTATGTGATAAATACTATTTTATGTACTGTTTCATTGTCACCAATGGATCGTCGGTAGACCAAACTTTACGTGTAAATTTGACTAGTCAGTAAGCGTAAACGCTTGCACTTTTGAGTCCAATATAAGCTCAACCTGACCCGAAGACTCGACCCTTGAAAGGGAATAAAATATTGATGTAAAGTTAAGTCCGATCTAAGCTCAACATGACAAACAATCCTCCAAGGTTTCAAATTTGTTGGTACGATAGGTTTTATATTTTCATTTTCAATAGAAAATGTATCATATAAATGAACACAACGGAAATATATATGAATATCAGCATATCCAAACGGATGGTGTAGTTGGTTCACATACAGCGATCGCAATCTTTTAATTCACTCTGTCAGACAAAATAAACCGGACCCGGTCTATTACCCGAGGGTCGTGCAAATTGTTTAGATGCTATTCTGTTACCGCTTGTATTACATTACGTCCAACGTAAAAAATATTAGTTGATCGTACGAAAACTACTACATAATGGAGCGTGGGACAAACTGGATTCTACTCTCCCATACATTGATGGAAACCTCGCTGAAAAATGCTCAAATCAATCGTGTGTCACATAATATACCATCGTGTAAAGAATCAATCGAGTCGATAAAATCAGTAGTGACGACAGTCAGGGCGTTACCGGCGCAGGTACAGCCATACAAATGTAGATGCCTGCTCACGCGTGTGTAAATGGATGCCTTACAATCGATTGGACAAAGTCAATCATCTGGGCGACAGGTCGAGACGACCGTGAATCTGTTGAGCGTCCCGTGTCGCTCTCAGTGGGACATCAGTTCGCGTATAGTGCACTTCCGTTCTGGCATCGTTCGTTACATACAAGGCAAACTGATCTCTCGCGTCCATTGTGTTGTATACGCGACTGTTGACTTTTTGGAATGCATTGCAATAAGTGATCAAGACAAGACTAAGATCGGACTAAAATGTAGAGTTGCCGATCCGGCGGAGGAAAATGTGAGTGAGATTTTGATTTTGCAGCAGTATAATCATGACACCTTAACTTAAATTGGCATTCATATTAATGTAAGGGACCTAAATCGTTTGCAAGGAGGTTTTGATTCTAGTTTTGATGGCTTTAAAACGGATAATGTAGTGCATACACATATATAGGTATAAATAAAGATTGAAAGAAGGGTGAAGAAGAGTTGGAATCCCTGATGCGCCAGGTTTCATCCTAAGCTCTAGCAGCTATATTATAGCTTCCATTTTTAATTCGAAGCACAGATTTTACGCTTGTTCATCAGGGAAACGAGAGTATTAGGCATATTATACGTTTATTGTTCATGTGGTTATATGTTGAAGGATAATTGTGGGTTTCATAAAATCCAAAGAATAGTTTTGACTCGTGAAGATCTAAACACGCACGTATGATTTATTGAGCAGTATTCAAAATTATTTTTTTGTTAGAAATTTTGCCATTGATCCTTGCTGCTATATACAAAACACATTTCGACTGTTAAGTAAGAAGTTAATTGTTACGACATATTCTGTAAGACATTCTACAGAACCATAATGCTCAAACACGCGATACAAGCAGTTGTATCAATATACTTGACAAGCTACGTCTCAACATGTATAAGAATGAGTTGGGTTGGTTTATTGCGGCAGGAAAGAGGGCGGTCGCGAGGAGGAGCCGACCAGCGCATGCGGCTGTTACCTATAACACAGGCATTAAGTTGTCTACCTTAGGAACAGACGTCCGTGTGTCATATAGTCCTGTAAAAAAAAAATATGAAAACATCCCATAAAAATGCACACATAAACACGCCGCACGCACTCTTAAGCATATGTGTATATAATATACACACACACCAAGTTACTCTTCTACCATCTGTACATATAAACGAAAGTCGTGTTAACTAACAGTGTAACTACATTATTTATAACAAAAGAACTGCTAAACCGATTTGACTGAAAACTGGTGGGGATGTAGCTTAGAACCAGGAAACGACAATGAAAAAAAATAAATGAATTAAACCCTCTGGAACAGGAACAGGAACGGGAACGGGAACGGAAACCGGAACGGGAACGGGAACGGGAACGGGACCGGACACCGGAACGGGAACGGAAAGCGGAACGGGAACGGGGTCGGGAATAATATTATAGGATGTAGTAAATAATAGGTAACCCAACATTCAGGCAGTAAAACGTCTGCTGGAGCTGCTAGTTTATCTATATTTCTGGTTGCGGCTGTTTTAATTACACAAAAGTATTTATATTTAAGCGTACGTTTTTGATGACAGTTTCCCTTATTGTCCATTGGTACCTTAGTTACCTTCTTTTTTAATATCGTACCTTTTTCATAACAATGTAACAATAATTAAATTTTAAATAAACTTGAGTGCGAAGGTACGTATAGTGATGTAAGTAATTCTAAAGAGGGACTGCACATGCATACATTTAAAATGGGTTACACTCCACCCTCGTCTTGTATCCGAAGCAATGTCTAAAGCAGTTACTGTACTGGAAATGGCTAAAGGCTATGTGAATAAGTTACTTAAACTAGGTAATATGTTATTATGACAACAATTTATCAGCCTACAACAAAGTTTGTTGTCGTCTACTGTTGTTGTCGACGTTTGATAACGCAACAGTAGAACTTCTTCTTCTCCCTCCTAACGTTTTAGTACCAGGATCCGCTTAAATTGCAGAGGAAATGGTTGCGGAGCGGGTTAAGATGACCAACTGCCGTCTGAAGTCATCACCGAAACAAATAAAGAAAACTTCAATTAACAATGGCCATATAATTATTAATTCAACCACAATATTAATTTCAACTTTATGTAAAAATCTACAATTATAAAAAGTATTAAATAAACAAAACAGATAAGGTAGATTTTCTGAAGGCGTTAAATTTTAATAAAAATTTTCCCAAGTTCTTAATTATGTGCTGTCTTTAAATACATCTTAATTAATTGTTTTTGTAGACTTGCAGTTATAAGTAAAATGTGTTTTTTCCTATTGTTTGTAATTAAAACTGTGTTCATTTAATTACAGTTTAACAGCCTTTTCCGCAGTGATTAATAAATATACAGTAACAAATATTTTAGACATAACTTAAATTATTTAATAGGTAAACTAAAATATAAAAAATAATTAGATAGATCCTAGGTATCTATATCTAACTATTTTTAATATTTCAGATTTTTTTACAGTAAAAGCTTTTTACTTATTTTATTTTTAATTTTTTAGTTTTTTTATGACACTTAAAGACAATGTGGTCCGCGTTACTATAAATAATATAATATATATATATATATATATATATAATATTTTATATTTATAGGACCAAACTTGATAGATTATCGCTTAGAATTTTTAACATCAACCTTCCGACTCCATCAAGAGAACAGCTCCGTAACATCTGAACACAAGTGTTTGCGAATACAACACAAATAGGCCTAAACTCGATGAGTTTATCTTGTAGTTTGTAGAAGTTCCTATTGGCCACCGTTCCACTAAATCATCAGACAATCCCATGTCTCTATATTACTGTATTGTCACCAAAGGTACGTAAGTGCACCAAGTTTGACCTTAATCGAATATCCGGAAGTGTTTCTTTATCATTTCCAAGATTTAACCCAACAAATAAGTCAAACCAAATAAAAGCTTTCGATGATATCATCTCAGATATCCTGTTTATTCAAAAATGATAAATCAATTCAGGAATCGTATGGACTCTATACTATATAAAGCCTGTAATTATATAACAGTTTATAAAATCTAAAAATGCAAAAGTCGTATTATGCATTTTTAATAGGGTTACTTCTAAACAAAACGGAACGCAAGAAAAAATCTTAATATATACAAAATCTTTATACCAGCGTTAAGGTATCATACAATATCTTAATAAACTTTATATTTATTACACTTACGTTCTACCGATAAGTTACAAAACTTTTTTGTGTCTTGATACTCTATCAGAGAAGGTGTTGTAATTGAATCCATCTTGGCAATCCATCCATCCTTACAAAGCTTATAAGCATTTTACTACATCTGATAGACTTGACAAAAAAACCTTTTATTTGCTTAAGATTGTTAGTGGTACATGGTAGGGTTATTGAGATTTAGTTGTGTTTTCTAAAGTAAAAACCTACTGCGACAAATCTTCTTGAAAACGCTAGCTTCATAAGCTATAAACAAAATAGAAAAAACTTAATAGTACTACAATTTCAGAAAGTTCCTGGCCATCTTAACCGATTCTCTTCAACACTCACATGGCTTCCGCGCGATAGTGATGTCGGATTGCTTTTATGCCGGGCCACCAACTCTTTCGGGGAACAAAAGCGACCATGCTCTTACACCATTGCACCGGGAGGACCGCCGCATGCACCAGAATGCGTGGTACTGCGATCCTATCCCAATGCGGTTCGAGTGCAATGCCAAAAAGGTAAGTTTTACACCTTGTCTGGCCCATTAACGCGGTTGGCACCGACTTTTGGGTTGTGGGTACGATTCCCGCTACGAGTCTGGGTGAAGTTACTTTTGATTACTCGAGATCGCCTGGTGGTCGAAATTCGGCCTCATAGATTTGGGTACTATATGTTTATTTAAAACTACATACAACATTTCAATTCTTTGTGCAACGAAATTGTAATATTTTTCAATTAAAGTTTTTATAAAAATATTAGCATTCGCGTACCCTCCTCTATATAAACTACGATTGTGCCAAATTTCATGCTCCTCCATCCGCGTAATTCTCATAAAATAGTACCGAAAGCTTTCACTTCACCTATTGTTATCCGGAGTCAGACATAGCTTCATTTGTATCATCATTATAATGATCACATAGTGTGGCCGGGGACTCTGTGTAGCTGCGCAAAGTTTTGTAGTACTTTGTAGTCTTCAAGGACAAAAATCTACAAACACTTTGAGCTAAGTCTCGCTTCGGCATTTTATAGATACAAAATAAATTTGTGTGTAATATTATAATGAAAACGACACTCGACCTTAGCTTGGCAAAACAACTTCTCGATTGACTATACTCTGAATGATTTAGTAAGAAATTTTTAACAACTTCAACGATTTATGAAAGAAATTAATTTTATTCAGGTTGGGATGGTGGAAGGCCGCAAGTAATCCATTTGGAAATAATCCATCCCGATGGTACACTTATCCAAAATATATCCAATGCGGCTGGTCATTTTCACTTACCCGACGCCGAAGACAACACAAATGTTACAGCACTTGTATATGCAAGCAGTTCTAGGGGTCGCAGCGAGACCAAAACTTTACACTTACAGACAATCATGCCGTTGAGTGCTTCAGGTAATTATGACCTAACCTAAACTGTTATAGGCTAAAGTCATAAATATAAGGATGGTTAAATGTTTTAGAAGTAGAAATTACCTACTGCTAATTTTAAAAGCCAAATTAGAAAGCGGAACTAAGTCCTTGAAAAACAGGCTTCCGCATTGTGCTGCCAATGAGGTTAGCGCATACTCATTTTGAGGCAGTTTTCGATTTCTACATTAATTATTGTTTGCGTCCCATTTAATTAGAGATAGCTCCAGGGTTGTAGTCTCTTGGTCTGCAGCCGAATTACCAGTACCCATTATTTTCACACAAGATCGGCGTGAAGTGGCGGCAATGCTGTCACGTCAAGTGATGGTATAATTCTGGTAGCCATAACTCCTCCTTAAAGGCCGGCAACGTATCTGCGACCGCTTTTGGACGCGTATTGTAAATAAATTAAATTTTCGTAAAATTGTTTTATCTGTGTGCAATAAAGAATCTATGTTTCCTGTCTAACTATTGTTTCTTTTGTACGAGAATTTAGGTGTGAGGTGTACCCACAAAGTCCCAGACGCAGCTTCCAGTAGATGTACTGGATTTTTTTTTTAATATATATAACAAGGGGCAAACGAGCAGGCGGTAGTCCTAAGTGACTACCGACGCCCATCTCCGTTTTCTACAATTCTTCTCGAAATTAATAAAATTAAAGAGGGGGGTAAAAGTCAAAATCTTATATTATTTATATTCTCAAGTTTATAAGCATGTGACAAATTAACTCCAACTAAAAAATCTTTTGTTTTTTTTTTGTCAAAAACGTATGTATTGATTCTATCATGAAAATTCTGACATTGTAATATTAAAAGAAATTAATAGATGACTTACATACAATCTCTTATTAAATCAATGAACGAAGCTTTGAAAATACCGCATTTTGTAATCCAAATTGTATATTCCAAATTACATCTAAAGTTTGGAATATGAGTCTTAATATACGAGCACATGTTTACTTTGTAAATGTTATACTCAATGTTCTAATTTTAACGTTCCACATTCAATTCTAAGGGTCATTATGTGAGCTGCGTTATCAATAACCTAAAAAGCTATATTTGGAATTCATAGGTCTTAGAGTATGTTTGTAATATTACACTGAACAATATATCTAAACATCAGCCAGTTGTCAATGAATGTTTCTTCGATGTTGCTAGCTTTCGGACCATTACGATTTTAAAGAAAAAAAGACTCTTTTTGCTATATCTCTCCCTCTAGATAATATTCTGGCGTTCAGTCAATACACTGTGGTAGTTCGTTGGGCTTCGTTTTTGGGTTTGCATTTCATTTCAAGGTTCCATTTTTAGGGTTGGCTGCAAAGAACCATTATAGTTTCACCCCGTCCTTCCATCTGTCTGTTCGCCAGCAGGATGAACCCCCCTTGGATTTCCAAACTAGTACATGTAGGGACTTGAAATTTTGCAAATGAAATATTCAAACGTCTTTTTAAATTATTTTACACAAGTCGGTTTCATTTTTTATGTATCAACTTGTCAACTAGATTATATATTGCTATAAAATTCAAGGAAGAAAATAAGGATACCACCGTCGTACAGGATATGACGGATGGTGGTTTTCAGTGTAGACAACATGAATGATCAATGCCTCATAATATTTGAGATACTAAATGTCATTTAAACAGTCAAATCTATGTATTGATACGCGAAGCAAATACTTCCGGTACCATTTTATAAAAATTTCTATATATTAATTTATAAAAAGTTGCGTTACTCGTCGTTCTTACCTGAAGACTGTTTAATCAGTCCTATTAAAACTGAACAATAATAAAATCCACGACGTTGATGATGATGAATGTAGCGAAACGATAAATATGTCCTGAACCACAGAATAAAAGTCTGCAATGCCCAAAACATATTCACTGCTCCACGCATTGCGGTTTCTTCATTAGTAATTACAGCGGACTCACTTAAAATTACGTACTCTAGCGCGGAAAGATGGTTAATAGATCCATCGTCTGGAAACTTAGTTATAGATTGTAAGGTGAGTGAGGCATAATCCAAACAAGATTTAAAAGGCGCATTATAACCTTATGCTTACATTCATCAAAAAAAGTTGTGTTAGTATGTATTCTCTTCTGAACATTAGCCGTTATATTATTAAATCTGAATAACAATATCATGATCGAGAGCGTGGGCGATAATGAATTTAGTAAAACGGTGAACACGTTTTAAGCTACAGATTAAAAGTCTGTAATACTTAAAACATACTCTTAGTTCAATTAATTCTGGTTTCTTAATTAGCCTTGTACAGTGTTCTAAATTATTATTTGTATCTATAGCATTCATTGTACAATTATTCTTGGCTTGGTAATTTCTATGGCTTCAGTTTCACCGATTACCAATTAGAAATACCGAGAAATTCATGATGTACATATGTACTTTTTCACATTTTTCTCGGGCTCGCTTCGGTTGGTTGTATGTTGAGGGCAGTTACTTGAGTAATTCGTCCTTCGTGTTTGTTTTTCTCGACTCGATGGTTTTGTATGTAGTGATACCATTAACAGGTGTTAGACGATATAATAATACACATTATAATGTTCAAAACCTGTTAAGGGAGTCACACATCGCAGCTTCTTGTGGTATAATGTACTGTATTCTTTGTTGCTATTTTTGTTCTCTGGTATATATTTTACAGTTGTAGAATTAATATTTGTTATCGCCAAAAAACCTTCAATCTAAATTACGCATATTTACCTAGACAAAATAAGTCTTAATTGTTTTTTTGAAAACATATACAGACACTCAAATACAGAAAACATTAGTAATATCATATTTTAAAATGTTACACTAACACATAAATTGTTTGCGTTCCCGTGAGATATTTGGCGTTAAGAATAAATCGGTCGCAGCAAGAGCTACTTAACCTAACTACCACTGATTAGGCCACGACCTCCTCAATATACACATATTAATATGAATATATTATTGTTGCAAAAACCTGTGGCTCCAAGAGTTAGTGGAATCTAAAGCTTAATTCTTTAAGCCTCATGGCGTGTTATCTGCAGGTATTTAGTCTTGTCAAAATTTAGACGTTATCACACCCTAAACCCCAAAGGCTGTTTTATCCGCGCGGCCTATCCTTTTGTTTGCCTTAAAAGTTACAACTTTCCTATTATACCAATGGGCCTTATAATATGAGATTATTTAAGAACATTTGTATGATGTTAAGATATAACGCGTCAACCCGCACAAAGTTTACTTTGAGAATATGGCGTTTCAAGATTTAAAATTTTACGTGAAGGATGCAAGAAAATTTACATTATTCAGATTTTTGACGGTTTGAGAGAGATACGCGCGTTGTTAAAAAATGTTTTATACTTGATTTTTAAATAAGAGTAGCTGACGTAGCAGACGTTGTCCTGCCCGAACGTTGAGTTGCTTACTATTTACTACATTATATTATCCTACAATATTATTCCGGGTTCCCGTTCCAGCTCCCGTCCCCGTTCCCGTTCCCGTTCCCGTTCCGTTTCCGTTCCGTTCCATTTCCTTTTTGCTTTTTTCATTCCTTTTTTATTATGCAATAACGAACACAATAATAAAGAAATTATCCAATTCGGTGCTCGGAAGTTCTGCACGTGTGCATTTCAGCAATTCATATTTATTTGCGACTATAAATTGAGATGTAGGCTATTCTAGCTTTCAAGTTGTATCAAACTGCACAGGTGTGCAAATTTGATTAAAATCGGTTAAGTAGTTTAGGAGTTCTTTGCGGACAAACAACGTGACGCGTAATTTATATAACATATACGCGTAATTTATATATTAATATAATATACTAAGATTGTAATTACATATTTCTTATTTAATTAAGAAGGAGAAGGAATGAGAAGGATTAGTGATCCAAGGATTCACCGTGCGAGTACCGGGTCCTTCGCATTATGGAGAACTGTACCATAGAGCAGTGCTTGGAACTTTAATGTTAAAAGGACGTGTAGGTTAAAGTAAATTATTTTAAACTCTTTTCCGTAATAGAAGGTGATGATCTCCGCATTTGACTCTTTGTAGGTTGACAAATTATTGCTTAACATCATACATTTTAAATCTGTTCTATTCATTTATTTGTAGATATATTTTATAAATATAGTACGTAGTAACACTTTTATGATTAAAAGATAACTTAGTTATTTTTTATTCTCATTTCTTAGGACCGTATTCCAATTTTCTGTTAAAATATTGGTTAAATTGATGATAATGATAAAGAAACGCAAGAATCAAGAAAGAACTTAAGAAATATCACCGGCCAGATGAGACGCCCTAGCACGAACATTTCGAACCGTTCAAATTCGACGAGTCGATTTTTTTTTAGAAGGAGAACATTCGTGCTGGGCCCACAGAGGACTCTGCTTAGTGCCAAGGCGGGTTGCTAATGCAAATGCATTGATTGAAAGCGGACATGATAAAGACTTGCGCCCTGTGGGCTTAGCACGAACATTTCATCCTGAATAATGTCGAATCGTCGACTTCGAATGGTTGGAAAAGTTCCTGCCAGGTACTCTGAACCCTAGCACAAACTTTTCGAACCCAAGTACGTCGATGAGTCGACTTTACTTAGGTTGAAAATGTTCGTGCTAGGCCCACAGCAGACCCTTCTTAGCGTCAACGCGGGTTGCATTAACATAGATTAAAGGTAGTCGTCCATATGTCCGCGTCGTAGGGATCGGACGCATCGTTTTAAAGGGATTGTAGTATTATTTGTATTGAAAGCCATACAAGTGCTTCCACCTATCCGCATAGCATAGATCGCACGATTCTACCCGTCGACAATGTAAATGCTACGATGCATGTATCGCTGATATTCTAAAGTTGTTACAGTGTCTTCATTTTTCTTAATGTGTCTTGATTTGTTCTGTCAACCAATACTTTAACAAACTACTGCATTACGGGCCCTGAATATATTTTAATCGAATTAAATTATTGATAGAATCAGGCGGAAATCCATGACATGCATGAAAAACTAAACTACTTTGCTTTAATCCGCGAATGAATACGAGGGAAAATCGGTGTAAGGTCGTGCCAAATTATTGGACGGCACGTTCCCATGACGTTGTGGTATAAATATTGTGCTTGTAAATATACAGTCTTTAAGAAGTTTAAGTCAAGTTGGTGTTTTATTGACCCTCATCAATATAACTTGAAAAAGATACCAACGTGTCCGTTACAGCAACCTTTTGGGTTTGAAGAGCCAATAATTACAATTAAAAAAATTTCAAGGTTTTAAACAGCTACAGATATTTTGCATGTCAACAATACATTATAATAGTCGCATTAATAAAATTTTTGATATAAAAAAAATCTATTTATTCGTAAGAAAAATATCTACTTATCCATATATAAGTAGTGTTTTGTCAAAAAATAGCCACAGCTTCACATTCAAAGAGTCGCATGAAGCTCGCGAGCCACCGGTTGGCGACCCCTGCACCAGACAGATCGTTAGAGAACCGAACGAGGCTTCTCAGTCATCCAAAATCCAGTTGGATTGTAAATTAACTTAATTTTAACTCACTTTTCCATGCCGATTAAATAAGCTAAAATTATTAAAGCGTTAATTGCTAGGTCTACAGGTATCGAGTCAACTTTCGTTGTATCTTTGCAGTACATCGTGTGAAGAACTCCTGAAATGAAAAAAAAATATTCATAACATAATATGCTTAAGCGTTTTTTAAATCTATAAACACTTTACATAAGTATTTATATTTTTCACTTTTTCTTTACTTTCATTCCCATTCCTTGGATCCCTTCCCCATTTTGGAGTTTTAGTGTTAGGTGATAAAAGGACATCCAGAAAACAAAAGTAAATACCCACCATAAATGTTACCTCTTTACGTTACTTAAAGGCTTTCGAGGTAGTCCAAAAGTGAACACGTATAATTTAGAAAATGAGTACTATTATAATATTCATTAGGACACTTGACGTCGGACATCGGCTCGACCCTTTGGCATTGCGGAAAGATGTGGGTTCACGCTGCATCTTTTATCGCATATATCATAGGGAGAGTTTAAAGAAATTGTTCGGACTTATACCAGCAGCTGAATGTGACCACAGGACATCTCGACAGAATTGGAAATTCCACCCTCATCAACTCGATGTCCTGAACTCCACAACCGTGCGCTTTTCTAGAAACAACTTGCCTCGCACAATTTCTCTGTGCAATTAGTTACCAGCTTCGGTATTTCCGACCGAATACGGCTTAGGGACCTTCAAGAAAAGGGCATACTCGTTTCTCAAAGGCCCGCAACATATCTACAAGACTTTTGGTGATGCAGTTGTCCATGGACGTCGTTGCTCACTTAGGTGAACTGGCTGCCCGTTTGTCCCTTGTTTTAGAAAAAAAAACTTGCCTCGTGCAGCTGCGTAAACAACTCCAGTAGGACCATTTATGTTGTCAACCCACCCAGGCATTGGTTCCTTGAATGATGGTATAACTGTAAATGATTAATGATGGTTATTTAGTACATTACATTTTCATAAGAAATAATATAGTACAGAGTACATAAATAGTAACAAACAAAACATATTTCTATAAGGGTGACCTAATTCTACTCCTTTCATTCATCTACTGGGTTTTATTCGTTTCATTACTGCCACGATATATTTTATTCATGATTATATCGTACCGATTGAAGGTCTAGCTATTGCAAGAGGAAATTTTCCTTCGTACTTTGAAACCAGATGCTCTGTCAGGCTCTTGGTGTATCCATACGTGTTTGGATACGGCTTTATTAATCTGTAATGCAAAAAATACAAAAGGTTAAAATGTTTCAAATTGACTAAAGTAATTTTATATGCCAAAGTTTAGACTTATGTGTTCATATTGAAGTTTTCCTAGTCTAACAGACTTGCCTAGACTATATTTAGTATTTTAATACAGATGTCTAGAAGTAATGAAAAATGGATGTTCAAGAATCGTGTCATTTTTGAAGAAATCTTGCAGTTCAGATTTTCTCGATTTTTCGATTCACGAGCCCCACCCTCCAACCTTTGACTGGCCCGTAGGCACAGTTGGGAGTGACCATGCTTTCCGCTCCGTGGGTTGTGGGTTCCATTCTCGCCTCAAGTGTGGGTGTATTATCTATGTTTTGTATTTATATATTTATAAAAAAATTATTCGTGTATAACAGGCGTATGTTACCTATAACACAAGCATTAAGTTGTCTAGCTCAGGAAAAGACGTCCGTGTGGCATATAGTCCTATGCATTTATTTTTTATTTATTTATAAACTTCCATCGTTTAAACCGAATTTTGTTGAAATTTACGGAAAACCAGAATAAGTGTCGTGATAAAACCTTATCCCTATGAGAATAAGAGCTTAAGCTCAAGATGCAAAAAGTCTTACTCAGGCTGGACGGCGGCAAGAGTTTCATCATCCATCCACTTGATCATATGAATAATATCTTCAGGATCGTGTCTTGCTGGATATAACTTTTCCTCTAAAACCTCCACATCATCGTGACAGTAAGACGTAGAAACGTGGACAAAGCTCTGAAATTCAAAATATTAAATTATTTCAAAAATAAAATAAAACATTTCTCGTTATAAGTTCTGATTTCTGAAATGGTATAAGTTGCAAACAAAGAATCAAAGCAAATCATCCCGGCAACTTTTAATGATCTCCAATCTTCTATTCTATACACATAGAACGTAGAAATTCTTAATCTGTACATTAAAAATTTAAAAAAGAAATGCCCAAAGCAACTAAAGAAAGTTTCACTTAAAAAATTAAAATAGGTACCTCCAATTTCTTCATCCTTTCCGCCAATTGCAATACTCTTTGGGTACCAATAGTGTTGAGTTTTATTGCATCCTTGAGCGGCAGATTGAAACTGAAAACAAAATTACAACTTATTGATACACCTACAACTTGTCTCTTAGCTGCAATTAATAAAGATTTGATTAGGCGTTAAAAGCCATCTGAGGGCCTAACACGAGCATTCTCGACAGTTGTACTTACTTTTACGTTCGAAACGAAACGTCAAACGAAGGTTCGTGTTTCCATTATACACGAGTTACATAGCCGTAACGTCGAGGATTCGATACGTGCGAGTTTTGATTTCATTCGTGCTAACAATATAGCAACATAGCAACTAAGTTGTGTAAAAAGGCAGCATTAATGTTTCTTTTGACGTTCGGTTTCTGACGTAAAAGTAAGTAAAACTATCGAGAATGTTAATGCTAGGCCCTCAGTTCTCTTTGTTAGCTGTAATCGGACTTATTATCCGATTACAGCTAACAAATCGGACTTATTATCTTTGACGTATAATAAGTCCGATCGGCTCGATCTTTTGGCTTTGCGCAAATATTTCGGATTACACTGCATACTTTATCGCATGTATTATAGCGAATGCTCCGAAGCATTGTTAATACGGATACTTGAAATCGCGTGAAAATTGTCCAAAAGTCCATAATAGTGTGGTTTTCTACATGTTTCTTGCCTTGCATTTAATGTATTTGTGAAATCAGGTGCCAACTCCAGTGGTCCAACCTGATACGACTCAGGGACTTTCGAAAAACAGCCCCCTGGCAGTACAGTGGCTTCCATAGGTGTCCGCAGTCACTCAGATAAACCATCTGACCGTTCGCTCCATGTTATATTAAAAAAAATACAAATTCATTGAATACTTTATTTTCATTCAACCAAAGTCTTCAACTATATTAATTTCTTTAAGCCATTAAGGGAAAATTCCATTTGCACAACATTTTTCCTGCTTAAGGAAGATATTCCAAGGTAAGTGGAGTAGTAATAAGGATACCTTATTTGTACTTTAACATAATGTGCTTAAGAATTTATTAATAAGAAATTATTTTTTTTAACTATTTGTGCATTCAAGTATAACATTTCAAGAGTGCCTTAGATAAGTTAGTGTCTCACAAATAAATAGTATAAGTGTGCGTCTGAGTGTGCGTATGTGTGTGCGCGTGTGTGAGTGTGCACGCGCGAGCGCCTGTGTGTGTGTGTGTGTGTATAGATGTGTTAATAGATAACATTTCCTTTATTGGACACGGACCGCTGATAATTTAATATGTATGGAAGTAATTTATTAATATTATGAAATATATTTGCGTTAATATTTACATGACTCAGTAGTGCATCATTATATTAATTTTAATAACAAAAAAGTAAAATAATAATATGCAAAACAATGCATAAAAATTGTTTTGCGTAGTTTCGTCAACATCTGACTAACAATTTTTAATAAAAAATTTCTTTACACTTTTCATTAACAATACATAAATTTCTAGCAAAATTCTCTATTGAAAAGGTCGCTCCTAAGTCACAAAATGACCTGCGTATTCCGTGTCTTTTAAAAATAAATATTGTATCTATATCAATTAACCGTATCTTTTTTTGTTAGTAAATTTAAAAAACAATAAGGAAGATTAATACCTCACACATGCTGCATTATTAAACACGATTTGACACTCGCGAAGAAGTTCTTCTTGATCTTTTACAGATATGCCAAGATGTTCTTCAAGGATATCGCCGCTCACTAAACGCAATTTATTGAAAGCTTTAGGAAACTCCTCCAGGAGTTTCTCAAAAACCTAGGAAAGAAAATGAAAATTTACGAAACAACAACACTTATTTTCTACTTACGAATTGTTGCTTTTCAATTGATTGTTTTGCAATTGACGTTGTGCGGACAATTTCCTTCTCGGCAAGGGAATATACTCGTACCAGACCAGTTGCTTAGACTATACGTAGCTGGTGTCTTCAATTCTCCATAGAGGTTTTAAGTCCATTGATCTAAATATATATATATTGAAGTGTGGTGAAGAGCTCTTACCCTTGAATTAGTAATAGTCTCCAATCTTTGTTCGGGAGTCTGTCCCTTTTTTTTTCGCACCAGCATATATATAATCTTCAAGTCTGGACAAGATCTAAGCAGTTTCTCAATGAGGACTTTACCCATGTAGCCCGTGCCACCCGTGATGAATATAGATTTCCCGGCATAGTAGTTTCTAATTCCGAGAGAGGGCATCTTTATAATGTACCTATGAAAAAAATATTGTCTCAAAAATAATTGTTGAAAAAATTTACACTCAAAAAACTAAAAACGTGGAGAAGACAACCATTGTATCCATTATAGACAATAGATATATATCATTGGTAAAAGATTTTACCACTTTTTCTTCTTGGCGTTTCAATGACAAACTTTAGTTATATTTGGCCTTATATTTTCGAAGCCCAAATGAGCTCAATCTTAGGTGGTCAGAAAGTTCTCCTGTGTACAGGAATTGGGAAACGGAGGGCACGAAATGAGGTAAGTAATGGATTGAATTTCACCGCATATATATGCCATCCGAAAATCCCCACCTGAACATATTTTCCTTACTTTACCCCTGACTCTATAATATATATCGTAATTTGTTCATTTATATTCCCATATGCTGGTTCAATTTTTGTTAATAATTTTTCATTTCTTTTTCCATATGTAAATTAATATTTAAGAGTATTAGTATTTAAAAACTGTAGCAGCACAGAAAAAAAAAGCAAATATTATTATAAGATTTATAGTATAATTACAAAAGAAACATAAGTCGAAGAGATTTTAAAAAAATCTTCAAAGAAATCACCAACAAACGACAGTTTCTAATCCGAGAGGAAACCCACTTACGCACTGATTGAGTGAAATCAGCGATTAATAATATAGGGAGTAAATAAGCTTCTCATTACTTAAGAAGAGGGATTATGAGAAACATATCGATACATATTAGATTAATTCAGGCCTTCGTTAATTTTAATTAATCGATAAATCATTTGAGTTCCGCTAAAAGCAGATCAAAATCTTTTCATGGTCAAAATAGTACACATAACTCAATAAATCACTAGACTTCAAACTATCAGGCCATATTAAGATTACTTTGCGTAATACCGGAGCCTGACATAGCTCAATGTGTTTAGTACATTTCTGTCCTTGAAGTCTACAAAGTTCTACAAAACTTTGTGCAGTTACACAGTCCCCGGCTACACTACGTGATCATTGCATGATCATTCAAATGCAGCTATATCTGGCGCCGGAATAAGAAGAGGGATTTTGAGAAAAAGTAACATAACGATACCTACTAGTCAGTGATTCATTGTAATATTTAGTTCAAGGTTTATTAATGTTTAAGGTTTATGAGTAGTTTTTTATATCAATTTTTTTTTGACAGATAACACATCTAGATATTAAATTAAATTATGTTTGTTAAAGCACAAATCTATACACGTGATAGTTTTTCAGTAAAGTGTAACACAAAACAGCTCAGGATTTAAGGATCGCTTTTATTCGCTCTAATAAATTTATACTAGGTGGATAAAAAAACGAGAATTTCAATTATTTGTAAGCGTAATGTCGTGAAAAAAGTATTTTTGTGCGCTTACATTGCGTTCTCTGACTAAACCTTACAAGATAGATTAAAATAACGTAGTACGGAATTATATATCTTAACAAGTTTAATAAAAAAGTCAGCAATGGCATGGGTGTTATCCAAGTATAACCTACAGTAACCATTTTTATCTATATATTATACGTTTATATACATCTTCATCAGTGTCAGTTCTTGAGAATTCACTGCTGGGCATAGGCCTCCCTTTGCTTCTGCCCCTATCCCGAAACGCGACAACAACACCAGCACTTGACGTGACAGCGTTGCCGCCACTTCACGCCGATCTCATGTGACAAAAGAGTTACTGGACGCGCCAGTCCAATTCAGCTACAAGCGTGGCGCTACCTCTAATTAGGAAGACAGGATTAGGAGAAAGGGATGGAGTAAGTGGATATAAAGGTAGATGGGGAGGAGAGAAACGATGCTGATATTACTGTCACGGACTGTATAGGGGGTGAGACAGTAGCAGGTAGGATGCTCCTTGGTCGCGCACCAGTAGTGGATCGGACCAATTATAGGAAAGATAAAGGAAGATCCACCCCCTAGGAGTAAAATTATATTAATAATAAATAACAATTGGTGTGAAAATGTGTTAATAATAGTCGTATTGTGAGGAAATTACGAAATCTGGAGCCCTGACCACTGGTTGCTTGGGGCCTTGCCCCGCTAGCGGCGCACATCTATCTTTTATATATTCTGAAAGTTTAAGCTCACATCAGGTTGGATGAAGGCTCATCAGTAGGCGTACTTCAATAAAGGTGCTTTGGTTCGTTTGTAATCCTCCATAACTTGGTTAATCCACACAGCATTTAAAGCTGAAATCTACAGAGACGGATTTCTTAGTAATGCTCCATGGATGGACCATACGGGTATCGAGTTCATCGTATTGCAGAGGAAGGAACCTGGGCTGTGCCTGGGACTTGAGATCCAAGAGTAGGGTTGAGGTATCCCTTTAACGTGTACACGAAGACTTACCTCCACTGCCCATATTACCTTCCCTGCTTAACCAGTTCCGATCTGATATCATCCTATAATGATATGCTTCTATTGCTCCTCATCATGGTGATGATGATCATTATTTCTTCGAACGTGTCTATGGTTACTAATAGTTGGTGCTTTGCTGAATTACATCCTTCTAGATGTTTAAATTTTTATATTAATATTTAAAAACGTATTTAGAATAAAAGTTTGA
Source organism: Charaxes varanes (assembly GCA_024363005.1). Lineage (NCBI taxonomy): Eukaryota > Metazoa > Arthropoda > Insecta > Lepidoptera > Nymphalidae > Charaxes > Charaxes varanes. The sequence goes on along the minus strand of JANCMC010043217.1, from coordinate 19,395,519 downwards.
AATAAACGATAGTCATAATTAAGAATAAAAAATTATAATGGAAAATTAGACTTTCAAATTTAAGTAATTGAAAAACAGTCTAATTGAATAATCGTTTATTGAGTTAAATTCTTAATTTTATTTATTTTTTATTCTTTTGCCCGATGAAGTGATGTCTCCCATACAACCTACAATAATAATTAGACAAGACTAGTCCTTCGGTTGGATGACAAGATGACGCCACTGCATGATCGCACAGCATCAATCACATCTGATTCGTTATTGATACACATCTGCCTGTCGCATATCAATCTATTTGGCATCGTATAAGCTCCATTTGCTCTGATTGATGAATCATTTCCCGTAACACTTTTACGAATATTATATCCATGAAGAAATAAATGTCTGAATTACTTAGTTGTTGAACTATTCAGTATTTCATATATTGCTATTTTTAATTTTTAATGGCTGAAATTTCGTATATGTAATATTTTTTAATGATCTGTTTTATAAAGCCGGAGCTAGACAATAGATAGCTTCATTCGAATGATCATGTAGTGTGCCCGGGAACTTTGTGTCGTTGCGCAAATTTTTGTAGAACTTTGTAGTCTTCAAGGACAAAAATGTACAAACACTTTGAGCTATGTCTGGCTTTTTTATAAGGAGCGCCCTGTTACCTAAGCTAGAGGGAATTACCTAGTTTGAAGACAGGTGGACCAGCAAACTGCACAAATAACTCTTTGTAACTTTTATCAAATATAGACGTAACTTTGTAATTTGTGATATAGCTCTGTTTCCAAAAAATATTATTGTTATTACATATTATAATATTAACTGAAATTTTTTGTTGATCAATTACGATCAACATTAATTGAAGCCGATTAAATTCTTGTTGATCACAATTTGAAGTCTTATTAGAAACGTCTTCGAGAATTATAAAATGCATTCTATTACGATCAATAGAAGGAAATCCCTGGAACATATACCTATTTGTAACATTATTTTCCAGATTCAGTTAACAATTCCTGTTATGCGAGTATATGAATCGAAAATAAACAATAACGTAAAAATACTAGTTCTTAGGGTAACGTAGTAGTACTACGAACCCTTAAAATTTCGCTTCGTCCGTCCGTCCGTTCGTTTGTCTACCCGTAAGGAGAGCCCCCCCCCCCCCCCCCCCTCCCGCCCCACTAAAAGAGGGCGATGGCAATCCCTCTCTGGTCACAAGTCCCGGACACTGCTATGGTTTCTTCCTCTGCAACGCGATGGACCCTGCACCCGCACGGCGAATCCATGGAATGCTAAGAAATTCGTCTCTCTCTAAAGAAATTTCTGAAATGTGAAAGTAAACAGAAGTACTTTAAAAAACGACTAGCATTCTGTCTTTATATTGTTAGAATTCGTAGATAACAGCTGTCTTATTTAATTTGTGCAAAATTTTGATTTAGATTTTAGACAATACACTTAAGAGGTTAAGTTTCATATCTAAATGTATTCCAATGTACAAATCGGATATCCCTTCTACACGCGATTATTATAATTATATTATATATTCTATTTCTATTAGATTTCAGTACCTATATTATGCAAACATTAATAAACAACGTATGTATGTTTTTTTTTCTCTCTCAACTCTCTGTAAAAACTCGGTTGTCCACCATATGTCGCCAACGCGTACTAACATATTTTGGCCACATTATACGAAGAGGAAACGAAAACTTGGAGAATTTAGTCGTATTTGGCGGCATAGAGGGCAAAAGAAACAGAGGTCGTTCCCTTACTCGATGGACCGACCAAGTTACAGAAGCCACTTCCTCAAAATACTTCTACCAGGCAATGAGGGTGACAGTAGACCGAAGCCGATGGCGTCAAATTGTCCGTTGTGGGATGATCCTCAGTAATGTGGGACCGACAAGAGAAAGAGAGAGTATGCAAGTCGGACATACAACTAGATTTTAATCCCCCTATGTTTCCATACCCTGTAGTAAACTCCGTAATAATGAAGACTTGATACATAATTTACTCCTTGATTTAAGATAGATAGATAGATTACATATCTATCTTAAATTAAGGAGTAAAGTCCAAAAATACAATTCAAGTACAAATTAAAATTGCTAAATAACTTTATTATTTTCCCAAGATTTGTTAAATAAATGTTGTTAAGCAACTAGCAACACTGACTTTAATTACCGCACCTCTATGAACAAACGAAGACAATTTAGATGTCGTTATGATTATGGTAGCCTTATTAGGTATTTATGGTGCTTGATTGATATGCTCGAAGCTATTAATTACAGCTGAGTAATACAAGGCTCGTGATAATAGAATCATAAAACGTTTTGCCTGGTTTTAATTTGTCGGTTACGGACATTTGTTATATTTATATAAGCTTTCCTGGCTCCTAATGTTGACTATTTTAGAACATAGTATTTACAAAATATAAGAATATAATGATTAGTTTGGAAAATTCAAAATTGTCCGCCTCACATTGCTAATTTATGAAATTTAGTTTTTAATTAATTACGTAAAAATAAACAATACCGAAATACACTCCTTGTTCAATAGAAAACAGCGCGCCGTAATTCTGAAGCTAATAAAAGAAGTAAACGTGATAAGTTGACTTTTCCGAACGTGATTATCAGGGCCGGCCCTATCATAGAGCGAACGGAGCGGTCGCTCCAGGCACCGAGTCTCAGTTAGTACCTCAGCTAGGGGCGAATCTTATTATGCCATTATTTTTTTTATATATTTTATTGTAAAAAATATAAACAGCCAAGTAAGGGTATAATTGGATATCGCTCCATCCTAAAATTTACCTTGGGCCGTCCCTGGTTATCATGCGAGATCAACACATATAGCATCACGCTAAAATTGAACCTTTTTTTAAAAACGCGCGGACGAATTCGCAGGCGCAGTTAGTTTATTATAAAAGGCAATATACTGCGTTAAAATTATAAACATATTCTTTATAGAAAAGAATATCACCTAAAACAGTAGAAAACTTTCATTTGCAAGTATATATATTAAACAATACTCATAAGTACTGGTTTTAAACAGCAAACCACTATAAGAACTTCTCAAAAACAGCAAAAAGATATAAGGAAACACTTATATGATTCACGATTAAGATGAAAGGAGATAATGAGTCAGAAAACACTATAACAGAAACCACATTTTACCATATAAGGCTGTCAAAGTCTGTTTTAGGCGTAAAAATGATTAACATGAGCGGAATAAGGAAAAACTAAAATTCATGCTGGACTGACAATTCAATCTGCTACAGTTAAAGCCAGGGCCGGCTCTACCATAGAGCGAACAGAGCGGTCACTCCAGGACGCCGAGTCCCAGAGGGCGCTTCAGCTAGGTGCGACTTTTAATATGTAATAATCTTTCTTTCATGTTTCAGCCGTTAGCGCCAAAATAGTGAACCATTATGGAACGGAAACGGGGACAATATTATAGGATATTAGAATGTAGTAAATAATAAGTAACCCAATTTTCGGACAGAACAGAGTCAACCGGGTAGCTAGTAATAATATAAAATACAGAATAAACTTGGTTTAAGTCCTTTCTTTTTGTCTATAAAAAAGGAACACATAAATCTTTTTTGCGTACTAATTTACAGTACATCTTACAATGGGCTTTATAAAAGCCGTTGTAGTCATTGGAGCCTAGTTTTTTTACCTATAAATAATAATTTGATCCTTCTTATAAAGGAAACTTACCTGTAAATAACCAATCCCCAGTTCTCCATAGCACCAGCCGCAAAATCGGGTACAGCGGCCTTATCAAACTTTGGCAAAGCGTATGGGAACTGAATATAGTTTTCTAAAGCGATCATATTCCTTTGGGCGAAATCCAACGAGAATAAGGCAGTATTTTGAGTTCCAGGCCTTGAGTAGATTCTGAATGTTGTATTGTATATAACATTCTGCTCGTTAGAAACGTAGGTAAAGTTGGAGACCAAATAGGCTAGGAGATAAGTGGACTGTACGACTGTGTCTTGGAATTCATATTTGACGAATCCTGGAACCTCGGGCCTGAAAAAAATACATTATCTTCTTTGGATTGGCCTTTCTATAATCTATATTTAACAAAAAATATTGGAATAAACATACTATTTTAACTTTTTAAATAGCTACAAAAAAAGGTACCCTCTAGGATTTCCAGGAGATTTGAAATGTTCCATGTTGATAGGATATGCTAAAAACTCATATGGAAACAAATTATCACGTATCATATACGGCGCCCTATACAATCGTCTCTTGATACGACTTGACCACTTTATTTTATGAAAGCATAATTAATTATTATCAATCAAATACTGTAATTGAATGTTACTAAACTAAACATCAAAAAGATATAATTTTATTTAAAGTATACTGCATTGAATATATTAATCAAAAAGCTGATTGAAGTTTATGATATAAACGAATTAACTTACTTAGAGACGTCAGTCCTTTCAGGCATATTGGACCTGACAGTGGGATACGCTGGAGGTGCATATATGGTGGTTCTGAATACAGCCTTATAGAGAGGTTCATCGTAGCAGGGAAAAGCACGCCGAGCGAAAGTGGGTTGTAACTGAGAAGTAATGAGGTTCCTAAAAAAGATAATTTATTTTCTTAGAATTCCATGTCCGCATCGTGTGGGTGCGAAGTCCATCGCGTTGCAGAAAAAGGAACTATAACAGTGCCTTAGTCGTTCGATTCTGGTGTAGATTTGAGACAACTCTTTATGACTAAATCTTATCCGTACTTAGGCAAAATAGAATCAAAGAAAATAATAACAAACTCAGCTGATCTAGGACATTAATTACAAACAAATTTTACTGAAGTTTTGTCTAGTTTACTGTTAAAATAGAAAGCTTTGCAAAGATTTTCATCGAATCGAGACCTATTACATAGTAAACAGAGAAGCATCTAATCGAGAATCCAGTAAGCCTTAAATGATGATAATTTCTACAAAGCAAAAATACTTAAGAGGCTTCATAGTTCGAGAAAAGGTGGACAAGAGCTAATTTTCAAGTTTCAAGGTTTTTCTCGATATACGACATGAGACTTCAAATGATTAGTAATGTTTACGTGACCCTAATTTCCTACTAGAAATCATGTAAATATTCAAGTGTAGTAAACAAAATCTCACCATTGTTTTTCTTAGGTTATAAAAGGTCCCAAAAGAGCTAGTACAAGCTAATAAGATAAAATAAATACAGATCCAATCCCAAGTAATGAAGGTTCAAAAAACAACGAAATGTTTCGAGAAAAGGCACATAGTGCACGCATCCCTTCTTTTCGCTTCGCGGCGCTTCTTGGCAGGTCTCAGGACCCCAGATACAAACCACGATAAATAATAGAAAATACTTACACAGTTCCAACTCCAGGATATTCATAGGTGGAGACATATATCCCAAACATGTTAGTTGCGTAAGTTCCAACATAGTCAATGTTCAAGACATATGGCCTCAATGCAACGAGCTCAACAGTAGAATCTATGGTTAGGAAATGTGTGTCATCGGTAGCGTGAGTGTGATTTCTATAAATGTTAACTGAAATAAATTTAATATGAAGTACAACCTGTTCTGAACTATTATACCAAAGTGATTCCAACATATCATTTGTTTACCGAGTACGACGTAATTTAAAAAAAAAAAAAGACGGTGATAATTGTCATAAAGGCCCCATTCTCAAACAACCTAATTACCAAAACATTATGTTTTTTATGATTATTATTTAATGTAATAGCTGTGTCCTGAATGAAAGAGCAAACACGCGAGGCAGCCACGGGAGGCTAATTACTCGGTCAGGTCTCCAAACAAAAGTTGCGCGGCCAACGTTCGAGGCAGCCTCGCGAGGCTGCTTCGTAAAATAGGTAGTCTAAGTGTTTATAAAACAGGGAGGTAGTAACTTTAAGTTTCGAACGTTTTAGAGTATAGTGGAGGTATTGGGTAGACTTGAGTAGGCATAATATGATAACCGCATTCTGTGAATGATTTTGAGCTCAGAAAAGCATGCAGATTATGATTCTAATAAAATAGTCTGCTAGCTTTTCTGAAGTTTAAAACCATTAGCAGAATGCGGTCCTCATATCTTGTAAACTCAAGTCCACCCAGCGCCTCGACTAGTATGTGATATACAAAGATTGCGTATAAAATTCTTGTTCATAGACGCTCCGGTGTCTCTGTGTTGTAATGAGGCCAATATGGTATTAGATAGCTAGAAAATCCCAAGTGTTTGATGGAGGTCTCAAGGCTGTAGTAACGGCCGGACGTGGCCGTTTGTTTAATAAGTATTGTGGCGAAACAATGCCTCGCACACCGCCAAAACTCAACATGTATGAATAATAACGTGTAACAGCAGTCTAAAAGTAATTAAAGAACAATATTATTGATAACAGAAGGTTAATCTAGAACAATGTAGTGTATCCTCTTAAGAATTTAACTATGTTTAATAAGTAATTACTAATTCAAAGAGCTTGTAAAAGTCTACTTGAATAAATTATCATTTGAATTTGAACTTACTGAAGTAAAAAATTCAGTATTTTAAATTAGTAAAAATACTGAAATTTAAACGAATTTTAGTTACAGGTACTGCCAATACAAAAGTTTGTAGTCCTTTGGGCCGGCGCGTCCAGATACCAGTACCTCTTTCTCACATGAGATTAGCGTGAAGTGGTGGCAATGCTGTCACGTTAAGTGATGGTATTGTTGTTGCGTTTCGTTCGGTTTGTGAGCGTTCCTGTGGCTCGACCCTATTTAAAGGCCCACAAAGAATCGGCGAACCTTCTCGCGACGCAGATGTCTATGGTCGTCGGTATATCACATAGGGGAACCGTCTGCTCGTTTGCCCCTTGTAATACATATAAAAAAATTGAGATTTGTAACAATTTCCTCAATACGATCATTAGTAATGATAAGAACCATTTATCTTTATAAAAGTCACTAAAATATCTGTTAGTGATAGTAACTGGTTAAAAGATAGATAGCTTAACGAGCTTCTGACAGATAATAAGTACTAAAACGCTGAGGTATCATCAACTTAAGTCATTACCTGGTATTTATGATTATATCTGGAACCATATCACTAAAAAATGTCTTATCATTTCGTAAATAAATCTAAACACGTTATATTTCTAAGAAGATTTCTGTTCGTAAGATTTGGTGACTCAGTCTCACTTTAATTTTTGTATCAAATTTTTTTTAAATGCATTTTCAATACTTTTTAGGTATATCTAATTTTCCCGTTTCCTGTCCAACTAAGCTTACATTAAACGCTCGTGTCAGGAGTGTGCGCGACAATACCCCAGTGTAGTCAGGGTTTAGAACCGAGTACCTTGCGGTCTTCAGTCCATTGCTTCTACCGTTGAAATACTAATCTGGATTCAGGTTAATTGTAAAAAGGACACAAGAAACGTTATAAAACAATAAAAGGTCTTTTATTTAACTGTAAGTTGTAGAATGTTGCATAAATTGATTTTCATAGAGTGCATACAGCCTAAAAATGCTAAACCTCGATTAGTTGACCTTGCAGTGCTTTGTTGAGTTTTTACGATAAAATCGCTGGACACACAGAAGCAAGAGTTGCAACCAATATTAATTACTTTCTCACTTTAAAATAATGAATTTTACGAAGCGTGCATTTTTAGACCAAACGCACTTACGTACGTATCAATGGATAAATTATTATTGATTTACATGAGCGGAAATAATCGTAGTAGCAAGCATTTTGCAACAAGGCACGTATCACTCGTGGGTGACCGTCACCTCGATTTCTGCAGTATTTGTTTTTTTTTTTTAATTTTTTAGAACAAAAAAAAGACGTCGCGGACCTAGGTAGTAAAAGACAGACAACGTCATCTCGAATTTAGGATCTACAGAACTTGTAAAAAAGTTCAGAATAATTTTAATAGATGGCGGTGCAGTCAAGCAGGTATGTCAAACGTCGAGTCCGCCATATTTGTTTTAAGTTTTTAAATCATTGCAGCAACAATCACAGCTTGTAAAGCCTGTACGATCAGTGTTGTGATTAGGCTCAACTCTCGAGATTGCGAGTGATTTATTTTATATTATCTAGTATAGCTCGATTGCGATGAGACTCACTGATACGTTTATTTTTCTTCTTCTCAAGTGGCTTATTAGCTTTTGATAGACGGTACTTACCTACCTTAGGAATTTCGAAATATATTGTGTAATGGTTTAATACGAATATGTTGAAATCAAAGTAAATATGATATAGATGTTGTCTTTTTAGGGTTCCGTAGTCCAACAAGGAATCCTTATAATTTCGCTCTCTCCGTCCGCCTGTCCGCCCATGTCTAACTTCTACAGTTATTAACTGTGTATCATAAAATTTGGTAAAGTTATGTATTGCGTATAGATTTTATTTTTGGTATCATAAAATAATAATAATTTCCTTTTTAAGCTTGGGTCCATACATGTGAAGCATTTATAGGCAGCTTCTAATTATGAGTACCATTTTCAAGTAATTGGCCTTTAATGGTATTCAATCCACGGTGGTCCACCCTAGGATTTCCAAACAATAGATGTAGAGACTTGAAAGTCTCCATTTTGTTAGGAAATGGTAAAAATTCACTAAGAAAGTTATTTTGAGCGAAATTGGGCACAAACTTTTGTAGTTATTCATCAAATAACTTAATCGCGTATTAGATACGGAATCCTTCTATGTAAGCGTGTCTTAACACGCTCTGGGCTACTTCATTTATATATGGTTGCAAATAAGCATAAGACTGCCCTAATGTTAAACTTTAGAAGGCTATAGATGTTTCAAAAACTCTTCTAAAAAGGTTTGACAACTCCACATGCCAGCAAGAATAAATTTCATCATCAAATTAAATTATTACCTTCTCAAATCGAATATAAAAAACGTATGGGAAAAATAAGAAAAAGCTAATTTAGTAGAAAATAGAATATACAAAAGTAGGTGCTTGCTAAACTCTTATCCAAGGAAATCTAACAACTCCACATACCAGCAAGAACAAATTTTATCATCAAAATGTTTTGCGATACAACAAAAAATATCCTAAGCCATGCATTAATTCGATGAAATCAGAATTCATTTCATCATCTTCACGAATCTTATATTAAAAAACGTATGGATTAAGTATCATGAGCTAATAGACTAGAAAGTATAATACACGGTTTCCGCAACGAATCGTCATTAGCAGCATATGAAAACAAACTACCCCAATCGTTCCAAATCCTGACCGCGGAAATCCGAAGCAACCGGCATCTTCCCACAGCCGACGCGGACGTTCAGAAACGCATTTGGGCCCATGTAATAAAATACTAAACGTAATATAAAAGGCTATCGCATTAGCTAAAGGAGCCATTATTAAAAAGTATCGAGTTTCGGTACGGGCCGCGTCGGCGTCACCCAATCGAATGCGAGCCGAGACTCGGAGCAGCCCGGCCGACCAATAGCGGCGGTGTATTCTTTTTAGTGTAGATCCAGTTAATGGATTGTTCTTCATTTTGATTTATGTATTTGTTTTTTGTTTCGTTGTTTTTGAGCAGCTGCTGATGGGAGTCGTAATGATGTTCTCAAGTTTTTTTACTTGCACTTAATTATGAGGGTGGTTACTATATTGAGAGGATACGAAATAGCTTGTTTAAACTTATGTATGTGTAGTGTGTTAATGCAAAGTAATTTTAGATTGGATTAATCGGTATTGATGGGTTCGTAGAATACTTTTGCGGTATAAAGTATTGACATCAAAAAGTATTAACATCACGTTTATCTCTCCACGAACTAAGATACATACTGTCTGTAGTTGTGTGTAATTGAATAGAATCTAGTCGTAAATTGGTACAGAAGGTTGCTATTTCGGAAAACATCTTTTACTACATGCACAATTTTTTTTATTTATGATGGTCTCGTCCAGGTCCCAGATGAAAACCCTGTCGGTGGCAGGCTCTGGCGCCAGCGCAGCCGGCGACGACGACGGGTTTCGGCGACCACGCCCTCTGGACCTGCTCGCAGTGCTCTCGCTGGAATATAGGAGTTGGTTTTGAAATATAGACCATATAGGAAAGAGCCACCAAACAATAAAAATAACGAACTTTGGCACTCCGGGAGTCCCAACAGAAGTGAAAATGCATCCTCAGAGGTGTTGGTAACCATGCTGTTAAGTGTTCGGTGATAATAATGCAAGTTCAATTGTTTTTCCACATCTCAAGAAAAGCCCATTGTAACTAAGGAAGTTCTCACTTTAAAAGTATTTCAAAACACAAACACATAGCTATAAGATATAAATACCCAAATGTTAGCTTATACAATAATTGTACCAGTTGTAGTCCTATGTATTTTAAATAATTTATATAAAATCTGTAATAAGCACTCTGTACAGGTGGCATCGAAAAAATAAAAAGTTAGCATTACTTCTTTTTACAAGAGAAAATCAGTAAACAAGACCGACCCTATCACAGGGCGAACATATAGCCACTTCAAGCACCCAGCTCTAGCGGGCGCCTCAGACAGTGGCGACTCTTAATATGCAATTACTTAAAATTTTATAATAAAAAATATAAACATAGCAAATTAGGGGGGTGCCATAATAGGATCTCACTCCATCGTAAAATATACCTTCAGCCAACACTGTTAGTGCAATGCTGCAAACTGAATGCAACACCACCATTTATAGCCCTAACATTTTTATTTTTCATGAGATTCTATAATAAATTGATAAAATTCCTATTGATATTTACCCAGAATTTTCTCTGCACCTCCGACTTGCAGCATGTACTTCATTTTTGATTGGTGAGAGCGGGGTATCGTTTAACGCGGGCAGTATTGAAGATGGAGATTCTGAAACAAACCATTTTGAAACACGTATTTTAATAAAAAGTATGGTACAGTGAGGGCACGCGCGTGGACAAGGAAAATATTGGCAAATTGTCATAAAAAGTGAGTCAAGAGAAATTGAGAATAAAATGGGTGTATAGAATCCTGTCCATTTGGTAGAAGTTATACTTTCTATTAAACCATATTTACACATTTATCACTACTAATATCATCTGTAACAAAAAATAATATGACAAATTTATTTCATGGCTTATAGAAATTGAGGTTTTGTATTCGCAAAATGCATCTATCGTCAAAACACAGTTGAAATAGGTGGGCAGGGGGTACAAACAATATGAGCTTATAGTTTATGAGTGACAAGAAAACTAAGTGACAAAAAAAGCCTGCTTCCGTATAAGATGTTTAGGTACAGTCTAATTACAAACATTACTAATTAGAAATTAATCTAATTACTAAGATTACTAATTAGACTGTAGAGGGGAAAATAAGTTTACAATTATCACTATGTAGTCGTGCGGTAAATTCATACACATCATAACCTATAATACATATAGAAAGTGATACTATCTTCGATTTTTTCCAACAATACAATAAATACGTACAGAAACACAAATATTTGTTAGGTTATGTACGGAATTTTTTTTGATAGTCAATTTATAATTAATTACCGCTGTCGGTGTCCGATTCGGGCCAATAATCTGAATTATCATCGTAATATTCTTGTTGAGATTCAGTTTCACTGTCGTCTAACTTAAGACGTTTCTTGGGATGCATATTTTTACTTTCTTTATCCATATTTTGAACTACAGCGTAGAAAATAAATATACTTTAGAATACATGCAATGTTTCTATAAACCAATCGCTAGTTATTGTACAACCGCATAAATTTAAAGTACCCTTCTTTCGTATTTACAAACTTTTAATAAACAACAATTTTGACAACTGTACAACATCTAAAAATTAAGACATCACTGTCAGTGTCATAGAAACGACACGACGCTGCAGATTATAAAGATGCGTTCAAGTTTAGCATATATATAGATTTATTTTATTTACACTTTTAAAATATATTAAATATAATATCTAAAAAAATACTAAAAAAGATCAAATAAGAAAATACTTAATGACTTGAAATAGTGCCCAGCTACATTCAGTGATCAAATAAGTGTTCAAATAAGTGAAGCTATAGTGGGCTTTGGCTTTACAATAGTAAAATATACCTGATAAAGATGTGTTGTCTGTCAAAAACCTAATATAATAAAGAAATAATATGTTTATGAAGAACTATGTGAGCGCTCATAAGGCTCAGCTTTTTGGTTATTTTGTTGGGTTTATTTAAAAGTAAATAGTAATTGTAACAGGTAGATAAATAAGCTCCTCTACTACAGAGGGCTTAGCACGAACATTTCGTAACGTTGAAGTCGAAGATTAGACTTTGAAAATGTTCGCGCTGGGCGCACATTGGACCTTCCATAATGTCAACGCGGGTTGCATCAGCATTGATTAAACGCGTGACACGATAAAGACTTGCCTCCTGTGGGTCTAGTACGAATATTTTTCAGTTTTTGCAGTTTAGGACCAGGGTCCTCTTAAATTGCAGAGGCTGTGCGGCGAATTTTTCTGTATTTATTATTACTCTTAAATTAAAACAAAAATCCGTTTTTGTTTAGCGTGTGCTACCCTCGCGTGTCAGCTCCCGTGAAGGCGGAGCTTCGTGAGCACTTTCGTTCGCTGTGCCACGACGACACGCCCATGGTACGACGCGCGGCTGCTTTCAAATTGGGCGAGTTCGCGCGAGTGGTCGAAGTCGAATACGTCAAGAGTGACCTGATACCCCTGTTTGTTCACCTTGCTCAGGTAATTTGGCATTCTAACCTAAGATATCTTCTTAATATTAACAAATTTTAATGTATGAACGGTCCATCCCTCGACATACGACTGCAGCTGATGAACACTCTTCATGTTATATCTCCTTAAAAACATTTAAGTTAAAATTTATTTAATAGCCTTTTTAAAAAGTCCTATAGCATAAGAATTTTTTTAAACTATTATATGATATGTGCGGCAATAAAATTGACTTATGAACTAAGTTTACGAGGATTTATAGCGCTCTGCACTGAGATGATGTAGGAAACGTTGAAATGGGTGATAAATAAAAGAATAATTACTATATGGTATCTCAGGTTAATGACAACATTCGTGAAGTGAATAGAACAATGTGGTCGAGGTTAGCCAGAGATAGAGCTCACTGGAGCAGTTTGGAGGAGACTTACCACAAAAGGTGGTCCTTATAATCAACATTCACTAACATAGTTCTAAAAATTATAACAAAAACATACTGTAAAGGAGATAAATAAAGCTTTATTATGGTATCCCAGGATGACCAAGACTCGGTCCGCCTCTTGGCCGCCGAGGCGTGCGCCGCCGTCGCAGCGCTGCTGCCCCCCGAAGACATGGAGCAACTGGTAATGCCCACGGTGCGAGCGCGCGCCGCAGACAACTCGTGGCGAGTCCGCTATATGGTAGCAGACAAGTATGTAAACCTGTAGTATTTAATATAAATCATTTCGTTTTAATTCTTCACTTCTCAATAAACATGGTCAATCCTCCTGATGCTTGAATTGAATTTAACAATCTCCTCTTTATCTATTTTATTATTTATGTACCACAAAATTGCAATGCAAATGGAGCTTATGAAATGTGTTCACAAAAGTAGACTTATCTCTTAAAGAGATCTATTCCAGTTACCTTGGAGTGTGTGAGTAAAAACTAAACAAATAAGCTATTATAATTATGTTTGCAATATTAACTTTATTTAATTATTCACTATGTAATATTTATTTTTGTACCTGGTTGTTAAAGCTTCAGTGCATGGATATAAATTTTTTTATTCAGATTTGTTGAACTACAACAAGCTGTGGGTCCCGAGCTAGCACGTTCAGACCTGGCTCAGATCTTCCAGGCGCTCCTCAAGGATACAGAGGCTGAAGTGCGGGCAGCCGCCGCAGGGAAAGTGAGTTACTAGCTTAAAGTATTAATTTTTTTACACACAGGACCCATACTAATATACATATTGCTTAGGTTTGTAAACCACAAGTCATTTAATTTAAAAGTAATTTTCAATCATCGAAGTGTGAACATGTATACGAAATTCCTAAATTAATTACTGGTTTCAAAAAGTAAAACAACCATCATGATGCAACATGTAACGTATACCACTTTTCAAAATGATTTTGAGTATGAAATTGATACCCCGCGCCCATGAACATCTGCACGACCAGAAGGCCAGCAGATGCGCTGCCGGCCCTTTAATGACGGCTTTAGGCCACCGGGAAGTCTCACAAACCGAACGAAACGCGACAACAACACCATCACTAGACGTGACAGCATTGCCGAGTTGATGTGGCTAAGTTCTGGGCCGACACGATTTAGTGCTTGCCAACGAAACGCTAAGAAGAAGAAGAAGAAGACTGAATAATATTTACTGTACAACTTATTTAAGACTCTGAAAACCTGCTGAAACCAGTAGGAACGAGTCGCGATGATCAAAATGATCGTAATGCATCCACGACGCAGCCGCCATCATGTTTACAAACACACTATACAAAATAAGAAATAGATAAAATTTCTACAATCAATAATTTCATTTCTGAGAATGTGTTACATAATAAATTCACCCTTCCACAATGTATTTCACAATCGATTTTGTCATATCGAGCACATGCGGCAGATGTATTAGCAAATAAACACATTGAAAAGAACACTTATGTATTTGTGCACTCAACCCATTCAAGACACCTTTCGCCTCGTAGGGTAAATCGCCCCATTTCTAACCAATTTTCATTTTATAGAATTTGCAACTTTTTTTTTTTGAGAAAACTATCAGTTTTGTACGTTTTAATAGTAAACAACGATTATTCTCAAATATTAAATTTCAAAGAATATGCTACCATAAAATAAGCTTTTTAGTTATAAAATTCTGTAACATCGCGGCACAGTAAACATTACTGTGCCACGAAGATGATTCTAAATTCACCTCTTCGGGAGACACAGATATCATTTTCAGACGAAAATTTTTAATATTTGCGACTCCTTATTTTTCTCTACCTAGCGTTATCTCGGTCTAGTACCAGAAGCACTTAAGTTGTAGAAGAGTTGTAGAAGAGAAGAGAAGACATGTACGAGCTAAGATAACAGATGCCTAAGCCTTTGATGTTATCCCCGGAACCCCCAAAATCTTACGGCTAGTATCACTCAGTGTCATTAATCGGGTCCCACTGTTTTACGTGCGTTCCGAAACACGAGAGGGCGGATATTTGAATATTAGTACTGGAGTAGGTTACCCATCTCTACATCACGTGGTCGCAGTAAAGTCTGCTTAACCTAGCGTTCGACTCTAATGTCGACCACTGATTAAGGTACGACTTCTTCATATGACTCATTTACTACTTCTAACCGTCACTTAAAGCCTTATCTTTAACTTTTTCTATAAAACTAGCGATGTCTATCACATCCCTACTACCAGATAACTTGCAGATGCGTGGCCGACCTTTGAGAAATAAATATACTCTATTCTAGAATGTATAAAAGTATTAATTTGTTTAGTTCCAAGCTCTCGAAAAATGTTGACCTTAATGGCAATAATAGACGTTCTTACCCTATTCCAAATATAGAGCACCTTTTCACAGTAAATAGGAGAGAAAGATTCTTGTCAAATAATCGCCTGCGCAAGTGTTTTGTGTGTCAACAATGGGATACGCAAAAACTGTGGAAAGTTTTAAAGGATTGTCGCAAACCTACTAAGCTGACATTGTACTGTGGCGAATTGCGAATGACGCCCTGCAAGGTGTTTATGACATATCTCAGATTATTACATAAGCTAAGACGACAAAAGAATAGACAATAGAAGACACGTGGAACTCCTTTTTTTAATACAAGAAATACTTTTTATTATGCCTCATATCACATCTTCAGTAACAGTCTTAGGAAAGTTATTAGTCTTAACTTAGCATTATAGCGGAGCCAGACATAGCTTTATTTGAATGATCATTTCAATATTCATGTAGTGTTGCTGGGGACTTTATATAACTACGCAAAGTTTTGTCGTACTTTGTAGTCTTCAAGGACAAAAATGTACAAACACTTTAAGCTATGTCTAGCTCCGGTATTAGAGAAAGTTTAAAAGAAAATATCCTAACGGTATCCATTGTATTTAATTAATTTTAGATAATAATTTAGTTAAAGTTTTCTTTAATTTAATTTCATTTCAAAAATAATAAAATTTTGATTTCATTTACTTTTTAATTTATTTTATTCCAAAAATGAAATATTTTATAGGTAACAAATACGCGAGTACCATTAAACCGTGTAAACGGTTTTTCTCGGCACTTAGCAGTACTCTTCGCTAATATTTATAAGACAAACATACGCTTAGAAAATCGGTTAAGTCCGTCAGCAGGGGCGGCACACTTCACTGCTATTAACTCAGAGCCTCAATAGCTCAACAGTATAAGGTATGGACTGAAATCCGCAAGGTACCCGGTTCAAACCCCACCGCCGTTTTACTATGTAAAATCATATTTGTCGTGTAATTTAAAAATGGAACGATCTTCTACTCCGCAACATGGCGACCAAAGAGATAACTTATCAGAGGTTTAATTTAAATTTCGAACTAGCTTGCACATATAAAGCTGTTTAGTGAAAAAAAATACTTTGGCGCGTAAAAAGCTATTGTTATTAGTTGTTCGTCGTCATTGGTTTTAAATACTTTTAATTTCCGCGCGTTATTTGGGAAAAGTACTATACAGGACTTGGCCGCAACTAGTCATTGATGAACTTACGTATGCGTGTCTCGGCTTCGCCTCGGCCCACATTCACACGTTCGTCCATCAATGCATCTCTTGCCGGCCGCTGCAGTAATGTACTATTTCTGATAGCTGACATTTCCTCATATCCTTTAACACTACATATTTCCACCTTGAGAACGAATCCAAAAGGAAAATACTTCTGTTACCTGGTTAACCCGGTGTGTGGCGTGGTTAAGCATCTCCTGCCAGGCAGGATCAAGTGTGAGTCCTCCGGAGCCATCCGCAAGTCTGGCCAAGCCCTGCTCTGCCAGGTATACCATCTCTCTAGCAGCCGCATGGGCACTGTTTGCTTTATCATAGGCAAGGTTAGCGGTCTGGAGCTCCTGTGATGTCTAGAATAGACATACTAAAATTAATATCTATATACATTAAAGCAAAAGGTCACCTATCATGAAATCTGTGAAACTGTGGGGCATACAAAGATGAAATTTGGCAGGGAGTTCGTTTATAGTTAGTAGACATTCGCTAAAAACGGATTTTACTTCAGGTCCATATTAATTTTACGCGGATGAAGTTGTGGAACATGAAATCAGAACTAGTAGAATATATTTAAAAAAAGGATCTCTCACTCAAGGAATTGCATCAATTAGGAATTTATTTTTAGCCGATTTCTTACTAGATCAATCAGTCATTTAACAATCTCATAACCTTTTTAGGTACATTTTTTACCTTTTTATACAAAAACATAATTAGATTGTGGATTAACTAGACAGTGGAATAATACTTTGTACTCTAGCCTAATCAGTGGTCAGCAGTTGAGTTGGCCCCTAAGTTAAAGAGTTCATACTGCAGCCAAGTAATAGATGGGTCATCCATTTTGACACAGATTTTCAAATGTCTGACCTACCATACTTTTCAGAAGGCACGTTAAACAGTGGCTTCCGAAGAATATCACTGTGTGATATTAGTTGTGAGATTGTGGATGTTGCAGGGATGGCGTCGGCTGTCAGTCAAGTATCTTTACTCGCTATACAGCCACATCCTCTGCAATTTAAGCAGACCCTGGTACTAAACCGGGATAACATTACATAGAAGATTTATACTTACAATATTAGCTCTAAATCTAGCTTCATAGTATGGCCGAGCTTTGTGTACACTTGTGCCAAGTTTCTTTGTAAGCTGTTGTATTCTCAAATGCCCTTCGGCTAGCAACCGACGAAAGGCAAGTCGTGCCTCATCTAATTCAACTTCTAAGCGATTGATCTCATCTGTTGCAGTATTTAGACGTTCTAGCTCGATCTGGGGATAAAATAGAATTGTAGAATTGGTGTTTAGGATAGGAAGCTTTAATCATTGGTTGATCTGAAATCTATTCCATTTAAGTATATAAAATTTAACTAGACATAGGTTATCCATAAATTATGTCACATGTTAAAGGGACCAAAATGTGACATCTTGTCTCATTTGACATCATCGGGCAGGGAGGGTCTAAAGTGGTTTGATGTCACATTGCACGCTTAATCATGAAATGTATGCTGTAACTGTCGGGTGATATTTGGACCAAAATCTCCACTTGAAATGTTCCAGATGGGAAATGACCTCGCAGTAGACCAAAAATGAGATGGAGGAATGACTTGGATTGTTATAATAGAGACTGGCAACGCATAGCCTTAGACAGAAACGTATGAAAAGAGGGTAGGTAGACCTTTGCCCTGCAGTGGGAACACATAGGCTCAAAATAATAATATGGTACAACTGATAAAACATTTTTTTTTAACATAATATTTATTTTGATTAAAAAGACAAACAAATAATAAAATATAATAAAAACAACATTTTAATTGAGCCCACGTCGGGCGCCAAATATAAGGCCACAAACAAATTGTCAACACGAAGCATGCCTCCATTGTTTTCAATACATGCATTTTAGTCCTTGAGACTGCAAAGTTCTACAAAACTTTACGCAGCTGCACAAAATCCCTGGCCACATTGAAATGATCATTCAAATGAAGCTATGTCTGGCTCCGGCATAATACATGAAATTTACAACAGGACGATAGGAATTAGATAATTATGATTGAAAAATAAATTCAAAATTAAGAAGTATTCTATCTTAACTTATATTTTAGGACACACCAATTTAACCTTAACTATTCAGTAGGTTTTAGTCTAAGAGTACACGTCAAGCAATTAGACGTGCTCTAGATTAGGAGGACGCTTCCAGATGCGTTGTCGCCCTTTAGTGAGGTTTGGAAAACCAGAAACTCTTACAAATTGCATGAAACGCAACAAGAATACTATTACTTGACGCGTCAGTATTGCCGCCACTTTACATCGATCTTACGTTAGTGGGGAGGAAATAATCGGAAGGGAATTCGAGTCATCTTTTCCTTGAGGATCTCCAGGCGGGTACTAAGAAAAGCCGACATATAATATATAACGACATATATATTACATTTTAAGGAGACTGTGCTTAAATGAAATGGCATTTCAAATATTTGTTCATGAAATAGGCAATTATATTTAATTGTAAACCATAACAAATTGTGAAAACTAAATGTGAATAATTGTAGGATTGTTAATTACTAAATTACTGATACTAATGTTATTATTATCGTTTAACAATTATTTTCATACAATTACAATTTGGTGGAATTACTTCTTTCAATTCTTTTTTAACGCACTAAACTTATTTTCATTACACAGTATAAAATGAAGTAGCTTCCCGTTCGCATACACCTTTTAAACTACGCAACGGATTTCGATGCGGCTTTCAATATACAGAATGAATCAAGATAAAGTTTTGTATGTTTAACACATGCAGATCTTCTTTACATCCGTGAATAACAGTCTAATATCGCTGGAACCTAGTATCGCCGCAGAGTTAAAAGTTCTTGAATAAGATCTTAGTATCGAAATAAATATGGTTGAAAGCCTATCGATTTTGTGTCAAGATATTAAAGAGGTTCGATTAAAATTCCGAAAATTCGGAACTTCCGATAGGTTTTACACTCTCGGTACCGATAAATTTTAATCAGTGGTCGATAGTCCTCATCGTTGATGTGGAAGCTGGCTGGTCGAAGTTGGTCTTCAAGAAATATGTAGATTGGACGAAGAAAAAGCTGTAATGCTTTTGTTAATTAAATATTTATTTAGTTGCTTCTTTTGGAGTCACTCCATATGATTAAAATTACTAAACTCTGTAGGATTTCAAACTTGATTATTTTTATTATTTATACCCAGATAAGCAACCTTTTTACTGATAATAAGAATACACTGATGAATTATGTGTATAACGTCATTTTTAGGTTCCGAATTCGGTTCCGATACATCACTTCCTTAACATACATATGTATGTCAATAAAACACTATCTATATGCGACATATTTATATATTAATACGTGAAGCAAAACCTTAGGTACCATTTTACGAAAATTGTGCGAACGGAGGAGTATGATATTTGGCTAAATTGTTGTTCATTTAGAGGAAGATGTGCGAATGCTAATATTTTTTTATAGTATGCAATATTAACATATTATATTACTAAAATAAAACCACACGCACACCAACGCTAGACGAGTTACGTCCCACTATTTCTAATCGATGCTACTCTACTCTTTTATGATGGACAGATGACATGTCGCAAAACAATATCACGTTATATAGTTCTTTGATTTATCGTTTTCCTATAAATTATCAAGAAATTATGAATGTAATTAAATACGCTTGGAAACTAGACCTTGGTAAACTGTATTTTCCTTGAGTAAACGTCTATCATGTTTCGATACATTTTCGTTTTGTTTGTCGTTGGCCAATGCTTGGCTCGGCCTCAGATTAGGTAAGTACAATACTTAGTTTATTGTTCACAAAAATAAGTATTTTACAGGGTAGCAAATTCTGTAACGGAAGGCGTGCTTCGTGTTCCGGCACGCCGCAGGAGGAGAGGAGTCCATAAAAGACGCCACTGGCGGAGATGTGGTAGATTGCAAGACAGTTCCCATATCTCCGCCGCGTAGTGGTAAGGAGGAACTACCGTGGGGTTTTAGTCGGTTGGAGTCCGACATAACCCACCGTCGGCCCTTGTGGAACAAAATATTAAATAATATTAAAAATATGTATAGAGTTAAAACCGCTTATTACAAGATTGAAAAGAAACTGTAAATAACGACACTATATCCGATAGTCGTTATACACAATAAACATTTTTTCATAAGTGCAAATCAAAATGAAAATCGTTAATAGATCATTTTTGAATGTTGCTGTGATTCTTAAAAAAAGTTAAATATATAGAATGTGAAATTCGATATTCCTTTTACAATACCTAATTTTATTCACAATTTTATAAATTACATTGCGCAACAAAAGGGTGATCTGATACTGTTTTCTATGCGCACTATGTAATATATATTAAGTAGATCAAGGTGATATTGCAAAGTCAGTTTTAGGTTAGATTTGTATAAAAGTAGAAAAAAAATTAGTTGGTCGTTAGAACCGAATATTCCGATAGAAATTCGTAGATTTAAACGTTGAGTTTGTTTTATCTGATGTTGTTATAATCGATATGTTTACATAGGTGCTTAAATAGGGATTCCTCCGGGACCATCACATGTAGTCGTTACAACCAATCCGATTATATAACAAATGTCGTTATATTCGGTTTTGACTGTAGTGTATAACAAGATCATATGCGCTTGTAAGAAAGTCTATGTGAATAAACATACTTTTGACTTGACTTTAATAAAAAAGGGTCTTGACAGACAGACAGACAGACAGACGGACAACTAAGTGATCCTATAAGGGTTCCTTTTTTCCCTTTAACGTAAGAAACCCTAAAAAGGACTTAAAAATAATTTATGACACTTTTACTTTATAGTAAAAATATATAAAAACGTAAAATGCAAACACAGCACATTGAAATAGTATAGTTGTAAAATACTTTTAATGGTTTTACACCAATGCCAATTAGTGTATGAGTTTGTAATTGCATATTTTATGACTAATCAAAGATTTTCCTAATTACTTTAGTCAGGCTACGCAATGTTTTAATATACTCTGTAGAATAGAGTCAATGTGTAAATTTCGAGTGCTTTTGACACTATGCCTCTTTGGAATCAAGCAGTTTTGAGTAATTGAAGATGAATTCTAATGAATAGTTAACGTTTCATTAGAATGTTGTGCTTACAAAAATAGTCTATGTGAACAAACGATTTTGGCTTTGAATTCTAGTGTATTTACATTTGATAATTGAGTCTTAAATCACATCAAAATATCTTAATCCACTTGGGATTTTTTACAAACTCTTGTGGAAGACCTGTTTTCTTTCTCAATATTTGCTGAAAAAACAAATAGAAAGACAGGGAGACTATTTTAAGTATACAAACCATGTCCTAACAATAATGAACACCACAACAAAGAATTATCCAATTTAGTGCAGTCGTTCAGAAGATATGCACTTATATACGGACTGGCATATCCTACTGATCCATCAGCTCTCTACAGAGACATTCAATAACTTTGGGATGAAACTAAAGAGACCATCCCAACTTTACAAACACCTTAGAGTCACTAAGAGTTGCATCGCAGGAAAATCATGTGATGAGTTAGTCGCTTCTCTCCCAAGAGCTTGAATCACAATTTCAATTCCATAAGGGATGTATGTCAGGAGCACAAAGAAACAGAGCTGGGTTGGGTTTAAAAGAGAAAACGAAGGACAGGGATGTAATCAAATCTTTCCTCAAACAGGATCAAAACAACCTTTGTAGGCTTCACACAATGGATCTGGAAACACAACGCAAATGTCACATTATGGGTGAATTCTGCATCCCGCCGGCACTGAAATGCCTTTATATACGACTGGTCACTAGCCTTACTAAAATTCTACCTCAATGCTTTCTAAATGTCACTCCCAGACCAGAGTAATCTAGTTAGAAGGGGGAAAGTGACTGGAAAAAACATGTCATCTCTGTAGTGACGCAATAGGTACAACCAGACACTCGCTGGTGGGATGCAGGATTCTCCTTGATAGGGGTCAGTACGACGCCAAGATAGAGTTTTGGAAATCATACGTGAAGTAGTAAGCTTCTCTGTCAACAAAAAACACATTGATTTTATTAAAGAAGGTTTGAATATGAAATCGAGAATCAAGCCAGTATCCATCTTAGATGCTGCACCCGCTTGAGCTCTTTTGATGGATACCTATGAAATAGAGAATCAAACCAGTATCCATCTTAGATGCTGCACCCGCTTGGTCTCTTTCAATGGATACATATGAAAAACATCACAAAATCCCAGGGGATGTTGTTGTTTAATCAACCAGCCTGGACATATTCCCTTATTCAAAGACACTAAAGCGAGTAGTACTTCTAGAGCTTACAGTTCCATGGGAGACCAACCTCGCTAAAGACCATCTGATAAAAACGAACAAGTACTTTGACTTAACCATTGAGCTCATCAAAAACGATTATAAAACCAGCTTATATGCAGTAGAGGTACAAGCAGAGGGTAAACACCTGGGTCACAAGTCCTGGACACTGCTATAGTTTCCTCCTCTGCAACACAATCAAATCCATGGAATGCTAAGAAATTTGTCTCTCTTTGAAATTTCATTCTTATTTATATATTTCTTTAATTATATGTAATATTTAGGTGATAATATACTAAAACCTTTAAAGCTAAGTTTACTATTAACATTTATTAAGATGTGTATGTAGTGTAAGTTCAATAAATAATCTAAAATAATTAGAGTGGAAATACTGAAAACTTGTTTATGACTAAATTTAGACTAGTTTTTGTAAAAATATTGGTGATGGGAGTTTATGCAGGTTATTGTAGAATATGAACCCTTTATTTTAATATTATAAAGAAGAAAGATTTAAGTGTGTGTTTGTGTCAAACAGGCTCTTAAACTGCAGGACAAAATTCTTTCATCATTAGAATCGTACATTATCCCTGATGAACATAGGTGATAGGATACATATGAAAACTTCAAAATTATAAATACTTGTGTGAAGCTGTGGCGGGCCACTAGTCTATTATAAATAATTTGGGTAAAGTTTATAAATAGGAAACTTATATTTTTAATAAATATGATATTGAGAAATAGATATATATCATTTCAAGATACATATTCAAATGTATATGTTGTCTAAGTATGTAAATGTAGTTTAGAATTGTGTATATATCTACAATATAATTGAGTAATTTATATATTATGTTATAACTTAAGCTTTAAGGCCACTTGTCTGTACAAAAATTGGACTAAAATTTTAATTGTAATATATGCATATTTTAGAACAAAATTTCTCATATGCTTTATTTGAGGTTTTTTGGACTATTTATATAAAATTGTATGTATTTCATCAACTCATAAATATAGTCTATAAGGAAAGAATTTTATTAAAGTGAGAGGTAGTGGAAGCTTGTAGTGTATTTTTGAAATTGAAAAATCGAAGGATTTTTCCTATTCAAAATAGTTTCTTTCAAGTTCATTGGAAAGGTCTAATAGAAAAGTTTCTATGGTGTGATAAGAAAAAAATATATCATAATACAAAAACCAAAAGGAAATTAAAGTTAATTATAGAAGTTATAGTTTGTTAACTAATAACTCGTGTTATTAACGACGTTATTTTACATTTATCAGTAGGAAGAGATACCAACTGTGGAATTGTACAAATAAAATTTAATGAAAACAAAATATGAATATAAAAACAACACTTACGGCCATTTTCAAATTAGTCCCCTTACTCCTGTACTACGAACACAAAGATGTTTATGTGAGTTTTCATTTTATATTTATAAATTAAAATGTATTAATCTTATTAAACCTTTTTGTATCTATCTTTATGATACACGATACATGTCTGATGTCGTGTGCAGTGTGCACTGTGCTTGCTTTTTCATAGTGATGCGATCGTTATTCATATTGTCAATGTCATTCTGTCAAGATTTTATCTTTGATAAAATTTGTATAATCGTTGTTCTTTTTGAATTACTTTTTTAATAATATATTTTATGGTAACAATATTTTTTCCTTTTCTGTATTTTTGACAACGCCTTTGCAAATTTTAGGTTGAGTCTGTTAAGTATTTAAAGCGTGAAATCTTTTGCCGGAGCCAGAGATAGCTTAAAGTGTTTGTACATTTTTGTCCTTGAAGGCTACAAAGTTCTAAAAAACTTTGCGCAGCTACACAAAGTCCCCAGCCACACTACTTGATCATTGAAATAATCATTCAAATAAAGTTATGTCTGGCTTCGGCATTATAAAAATATAAATAACATGAGTGACTACATTTTGCGCATTAATGTAAATAATTAATAGATTATTATGTGGTATAAATGAACAAAATAAGCTTAGTAAAATATTTTTTTGTGTTGAATTCAAAATAAACCAACGGGTATTATTATTAATGATCATTTGTTAATTTATAGTGATTTTTAATCCTATAAATGCCATGTATTTACTTTTTATTTACAATATTTCTCTTAGATCTTATAAATCCGATTTATTTGACCGTCGATTTATTGTCATTGACATCCTTTTAATACACATTTATTGTTCATTACTATGAGTGACAGTATGTCAAACCCTCTGGTTTAAAATAACTATGGAGATAAGAATAGAAGGAGTAACATCTCTGTATATTAAAAATTGCCATCGAATTAGGAAAATAAGGGGAGGCGCCACATCTGCTTCATCGTGAATTTCATTCATACCTTAACATTTGTCTATACCAATCAATGCCATTTTAGAAGTTTATTGGTTTATTAATCTACTATTGCTACACTCATACCATTTGCCTACACCAGCGTCATTCTGGGCGGTTTATGAACTATTATCTGAGCTTTTACATAATGTTGGTCACTTTTTCAACTATTCTCCCATAAGATATGCTACTCCTTATATTCTCCATAGTTTGAATTAACGATTTTGGGTATGTTCCATTTATGGAGATTGGAATATAAGGAGAACCATCTCAATGTATTAATGTGTCCGTTGAAATCTGCAAATAAGGTGGGCTCCACAATAAAATGAGAAAGAATTTTAAAGGTATATTCATAGTTATATTCATACCATACCGCGCCATTCTGGAAGGCAATTCATTGGTCAATTCATTGTACACCAGCGCCATTTCGGTCAAGTTTCGAACAATAGTTTACAAAGGCCAGTTTTTCAACTAGCCCCTCATACAAGGCGATCCTCCTTATTAAAATCTCCATAGTTGGGAGATTTTACTATGTGCAAAATATTATAGACAATTATATATAGATAATTATATAGAAAGACAGACAATCAATTATTTTCCGGATTTTTTTCCTTAGACATTCATACTTCAGAAGTTAGTAATCAGTTACTCATTGTTCCTTGACCGCAGTATTGTTGGTTTCGCGCGTTCATTGCGTTATAATTTTGTATTACAAGCTCGACGATTTTCTACGAAACGGTCGAGGATATGTGCGTAAATTTTATACCAACGTATAACGAAAGAAGGAGGAAATTTAAAACCATTATTATGTGATTCATTTGCGCAGAAATAATTAATGAAATTAAACGTATTTTGTTAGCTCTTCCATTTAGTTTAATAATAACCTTTTAGTGAGTGTATTTTAATATGGAAGGAGGTTTTATTGTTTTATTTGTGGCAATATTTCGTTGTGTTAGTGGCCAAAGTTATCCATTTTGTCCGATTGATAGAAGAATTCCCATGAATAGAAGTTGTTCGGAACAGGTATTTAAGTATTTACAAATACTTTATTTTACACTATAATGTCGTTTCCAAAATTCACAGCTCGCAACAAGCTTGGCAATGGCCCTGCCTTCCGTGCCGAGGCTATGGGTTCGATTCCCATCTCAAGTTTGGGTGTATTATCGCTGTAGTATGTATCATATATATTTGTATATAACATACGGTTGGTGGTCAATGTATACTAATATATGAAGCTAAAGAGTTTGTTTGTTTACTTAAACGCGCTAATCTCAGAAACTACTGGTCCGATTTGAAAAATGTTTTCAGTGTTAGATAGCCCATTTATCGATGAAGCTATATAGTCTACAGATCATCACGCTAAAAATTTTCATCTAATTTTACGCGGACCAAGTCGCGGGTAACTAACTAGTTATTGATATTCCTCAGCCAAAATGTATACCAATATCTATCTCCTAGCATATATTAATACGTGAAACGAAAACTTTCGGTACCATTTTAGGACACTTGCGCGGTCGGAGGAGTATGGAATTTGGCATTATTATAATTTATATAGAGCGGACGCTAATATTTTAATGAAATATGTATTATTAATAAACTAAATTATTAAAATAAACCTCACGCACATCAAACCATTTACACACACACACACACACACATTGTGTCTATGCGTAGTTATGACTACGGTAAAAGTATTAATTGTAGTGTTACAAAAAATTAAAATTTTGTTTACATGTAGCTTTCAATTAACACAACTCTAAAATTAGTGGCCGAATTTCGACCACCAGATCTCGACCTCTATCACGAAATCTCGAAAGCCGCGGTACGTACAAAGATTGAATTTGGCGGGAAAGGTAGTTTTGGGTAGTAGACGTCCGCTAAGAAGAGATTTTGCGTTAGGGCCAGATTTTTTTTTTTATGTTACAAGGGGGCAGAGGAGCAGGCAGCAGGCACCGAAGTGCCTACCGGCGCCCTCGCTTTTTTTCCTTTTATGTTACATGGGACATACGAGCAGGCGGTTTACCTTAGTGACTACCGACGCCCATGGACATCTGCACCACCAGGAAGCTAGCAGATGCGTTGCCGGCCTTTAATGACGAGATTTGGCAACCAAGAAGTCTCACAAACTGAACGAAACGCGATATTAATACCATCACTTGACATCACAGCCTTGCCGCCACTTCGCGCCGATCTTATCTGAGAAAGAGGTACTGGTACCCGGACGTGTCGGCCATAATCAGCTGCAGAACAAAATGACTGCAAGCGTGGCGCTTCTTCCAATTTATTTAAGATTCAGAGTCACTATGTATTTTCCTACTGAACTCCTCACCAAGTCAACCGATATGAACATTTAAGCTGGTATTTATGTGTAATTTTGAGATAGTATTTTCATTTTGATTAATAGCCTTGTTTATCAATTTTGCCTTTTCAATCCTTCCTAAATCACTCCGCCACAGCAATTCGTGGCTGGATCTACTATGGACCAAATAGTATAAAATATAACTATGGTTCTTTGTCTAATATATAAAAAAATATATAATCTAAAACAAAACAAGCTCAAGTCATTGTATTTTTAAAAATGTATGAGGTACTTTCTCAATCTATTATATTTATAGTCAATGCGGGAGTTAACAAATAATAAATGTTATAATTTTTTCGAGCTTAGGCATTCGTGAGTTGTACTCATAATTGTTATGAATACGGCTTTTTAAATAACGTGATTAAAAACCGCTTTTCCCGCCACTACACCGCCTTCGTAGCGAGCTCATGACGAAGAACCTCGGTCAGGTTCGAAACTAGTCAGGCAAATCCGATTTTTAATCATGTGAGTTAAAAAATCGTGTTCATAATAGTTACAATAAATAGTAACTGATATATGGCTAGTGATAACACATTTGCGTATTCCTTTCTCAATATTTGAGATAAAATCTTATTTATAAATACTGTTAATTAATTTTCATATTGATAAGTGACCTTTAACTTCACTAAAAGATTAGGGCTGATTAGAACTCAGTTATGTTTTCCTTAGTGATATTTAAGAAAATAAATTATTTATATTTACTATTAAACAATTTTCATATTGATAAATCGTCTATATAACGCCCCTACGAAGTATATATCTCAACATGCAAATAATAATAATAAATAATATAATAAATTTATTTATTTAAGCAACATTGGCTCATGCAAAATAGCGCGTAGACGGTGCGTGGTTGTGCCTGAGTTTACAATAAAAAGCGATACACACACGAGCAAACTTTGTAATTAATTAGTGGAGGGGCGTGCATTTTTAGACTGAAACGCTATACTACTGTTGATGGTGGTGATAATAACTGCACATGTACCGTAATAAATAACAAACAAAATAAAGAATTGAGTGACAGTTTAATACGTTACCACCGTCTTTTTATAATTTAATTATATCTAATATATAAAATTCTGGCGTCACAATGTTTGTTGCTAAAGTTCTCCGAAACGGCTTGACCGATTATTGCGAAAATTTTTGTGCATTGCATTGGTCAGTATGAGAAGCGATCGTAAAATATTTTAAACCCCTAATTGATAAGGTTAGACGAAGTCGCGAGTTTCAGTTTGTATAGCTCTTATATATCATTTACCCAAAAGCATAAAGCTCCTAGATGGGCAATGTCCCTACAATATCGAGGAATGAACCGAACTCGCTATAAATTTAAACCTCCCTTTTATCACTGGGCTATTGGGGAGCCATTTTTATTAGAGTGACGTGTGACTAGGTATTGCTCTTATCATTCATATCACAAGTCATCAATCTGGTATAACCGATGATGTGCATGACAATGATTCACGACCTGAAACAATCTGTAACATTAGTCACAGGTACATGAAAAAATGGAGTGATAAAATTTCCTATAACGTTTAAAGGTTGATGTAATGTTAGGTAATCTTACTAAGTTCGTTTGTCGTTTGTCAATGTTTGTCATATGTTAGGTAGGTTTATATAACGGGCAATGGAGAGAGCAATGTTGGGCGTTTCGCTGCGTGACAAAATCCGTAATGAGGAGATCCGTAGACGAACTAAAGTTGCCGACATTGTTCTCAAAATTTGCAAGTTGAAGTGGCAATGGGCAGGTCACATAGCCCGAAGGACGGACAGCCGATGGGTCACCCATCTATCACCCGGTCGCAGACAAAGAAACTTGACTTAGCGATCGACTCAAATGCCAACCACTGATGAGGCCACTACATCCTCTGGGATTATGCCATATTATTATTTAAAAAAAAATGGGATTATGCCATATTATTTTTTTAAAAAAGGAAAGTAATAATAAAGTTCCTTTAAAAGAACTTTTTATAATGGTGTTCCCAATCGGGACTCTCTTATGTAGGTATATAAATGCTCTTTTAATAATATCTATGATGCACTGGTAGGTTTCCTAGTATTCTAATTTTAATTTATTTTCTATTGTTTTTTCTCCTTGATTCGTGTTCAGTTTCGGTTTTACGCTCGTTCAAAATTGTTGTGTTCTTTAATATAATTAATAGCCTTCCCTCTTTTCCTATCTTTTTTAGCTTTATTTATATAATCATCTCAATCCTGCATATAAGGTATACTTTTGCGATATCCGTCAACATGTTAGTTTATTCGGACTTCGGAATTCAGATTATATGCGGACCACAGATTATAGAACAAGAGATCTATAATCTGAGATTCGGACATAAATAAAAATATGTCAGAACAAATTACCATGGACGCTTTACGGCGAAATCAAGCTGAAAATAGGTACTATTGAAATTAACTTTTAAAAAAATATTCAAATTACTTATAATCTCTTGCTTATTAAACATTTTTCTTAGTTGAAGTGTTCCTAACATTCCCCAAATTAAACTAAAATGTTTAAAGATAATTTAATGCAAGTTCGCATGTGCTAATTTACAACTCACTTTAACGTACACACAGTGATGTCCCTATTATATTAATATGTCTATTAAACTAAATATATATACTTAATTAAAACGTTATAATTACGTTTAACATTATACTTAAATTAAAAAAAAACTGCCTTCACTCAATACATATTTATAATCACAAGTAATAATAAAATAAAACCTAAGACGGGAGCGCGAAGAAAGTTACCACCGCTGTAATTAATCTGCCAGTATCAAATTACAGCTACATATAAATATTACACGCCTTTATTATTACTATTGGCTTCACTTGACTTAATGTAACTATGTAATAATGTAATACAATATTTAAAACCAACTTTCACCCACTCTCAATTATTCCAATCTTCTATTATAAACGCGAAAGTTTGTACACATGGATGTATGTTTGACACTCTTGCGCGAAAACACTATTAAATGTATATTAATAAAACTCTACAGTAATATAGTTTATACGTCAGAATAACACATAGGTTATAAATTATAAAGGTATTGTGTGAATTGTTCAAAATATAACGATAAATATCAGGTAAGTAGGAAAAAATTCTGCTATCCGCGAGCTAATCTAGCAGGCGCTGCAAGAACCGTTAGATTTACACGTGTATGAAGGAAATGTTTATCTAGTTCTACAAAAAAGCCCGCGACAGCATCATTCATGTTTAAGCCATTATCGCTAAAATAGTGAACCATTATGGAACGGGAAAGGGAAAGAAACCGGAACGGGGACAATATTATAGGATACTAGAATGTGGTAAATAGTAAGTAACCCAACGTTTGGACAGGACAACGTCTTCCGGGTCCGCTAGTTAATTATAATTTTGCATATATATGAAAGTCATTTGAAAAATAGATCACGTAGAATTTTTAAAACGTTTAACTTGGTTCCGTTAAAAAGAAGGACAACAAAACGTTTAAAAACCGGAGCGGAATATATTATTCAAAATTCATTTATTATAATGAATATGACTTTATAGTAACCTTGTCTTTATGATAAGAAGTAAACTTCATTTTACTTTGTTACACACTCAAATATGTATTTTATCAAAATGCAATGTTGATTAACCTATGGAATCAAGTGATACCTGCATAAGTTAAATTTAATTTACATTTTATAGACCCGCTAACTAAAACAGAAAATGAATACAATACTGGTACGCGAATTCTCCACTACACTACCAATAAAACGTGACACGGCCTTGATTACTGTCGTGACACAGTAAATTTATTTATTTTTTTAAAAGAATATTAAGAAAACTTTTTAGGTATGTCTAATATTCCCTTTTCCCCTCCTACTAAGCTTAAATAAAAAGCTTGTATTAGGAGTGGGTGCGACAATACCCCAACGGCGGTGGGGTTTGAACCGGGTACCTTGGGGATTTCAGTGTCGCGTTTCGTTCGGTTTGTGAGACTTCCCGGTGGCCTAAAACTCGTCATTAAGGGCCGGCAGCGCATCTGCTGGACTTCTGGTCGTGCGGATGTCCATGGGCGCCGGTAGACACTTCGGTGCCTGCTGCCTGCTCGTCTGCCCCCTTGTAACATGCTCCATGCATAAGCCAAATCTGTCGATGCCTCTAAGGAATTATTTGGAACGAAGTAAATTAAACTTGAATTTCGTTCAAATTTCGTATAACGACGTCGTTATACGAAAATCAAATAGAAAATGTACATTTCGTATTTCGTCGTAACGACGGATTCTATCAAAGACTTTCCAAATCACAAATCTAAATCAGTTCCTTCAAGCCCCTCGACAGTTTGCTAAGCTGCCGAAACAGGCTACTAAGAAGATGCAGTTCCTAGATCTTTCGGCAGAGATATTTCAGTCTTTTCTATTTAAAGTTAGCATTTTGAAAGAAACAGTAAAGTAAATAATTATTGATGTCTTTTCCGAATAACAGGTAAAGTGATACTGGGTGCTTGTAGTTTGTTATTTTAAGATACAACGTACAATATTCTATAAACGTACCAAATTATCAGTTACTCAACATATTCAACGAACTCTCGAACAAAACCAGTTGGAGTGACATTACTAAAAGATACATTAGTTCCTGTAGAGTTTTTATGGTTATTCGAATTGTAGATCTCTAATAAGAACTTGGTGCTCCAAAATACGCTGAACAAGACGGCTCCAAGAATGAGAACACTGGAAAGTACATAAATAGTAAGCACAATATTAGTAAAATGGTGAGTTAAGGTTGAAACCACGTAATGTTCTGTGTACAAGGTATATACAAGTGCTGTCTGAAAAATATTACATTCTTTGTTAAGAATTCTTAATAATTTTAATGAAGGTTTACGATTCTTAGATATATATAAAATCTTCTATAATTTATAAAAAGCATTTGATAGCGTTAAACACTTTTGCGCTAAACTCAATGACATAATGTCCCCTCAATCTCCCCTAGGAGTTTGTGGAGAGTCAATGTAAGCTAAATAGAGACAGGACCCCAATATGAACTTAAATATATGCATTTTTTTTTTAACATATTGTTTCTCTATAAATTGACATAGATGTTTACAGCTTCTTCGTTATGACTTTACTGATACCTTTATCAATACATGATTCTTTTCTTGTGAAGTAATATATTAGTTAAACTAGTGTAGAGTTAGAAATACAATATTATATCTCATTGCTTATTTAATGTGTTAAAAACATAAGTAAAATATATACGCTACTATTACAGTTAGGGGTGTGCCTCAGAGCTCATTTTTGGGCCCATTATTCTTATTTTTGCATATTAATGTTGTATGATCTAACACTTACATTTAGTATGATGAAAAACGGGCCACTATTTCATTTTCGATATAACAATATTTTTAATATGAGACTCTTATTACGTTTCGTAGTATTGTTATCGAAATATTTTTAAAACATCTATAAATTTTTAACGTTTTTTTAATGATTCACTTACAAACCGAACATTGAACAATACTCGAATTGACTTTCAACAGTCCATATTAAATAATAATAAGTATTAGTCCAAAATACGAACACTATTAGAAAATATATTGCAAAATGTGTAAGTGACGTGTGATAACAATAACACTTTTCAATTACTTACAGCCCAGCAGCCATTTTTATAAGTAATTGATTTCTTAAATGATTTTCCCTTCAAATATTTGTAAAGAAGCGATCCAAGCTATTTTAATTAGTCCGTCACATTTAAATTTCGTCTCACAACTGATCAGATCTAAGAACAAACTTCCTAAACATCTATTGTATTGTACATGTGTTTGTATTCGAATCAATAATGCAGCCTGAACTAAAACATGACATCACATCTGATATAATCAAGAAGATATTGATAAAAAGCGCTCTTACTTTCAATATAATGCTAATAAAAATGCTTCATATATATTCAATAAATAATATTTAAGGCATACTAAAGAATTTTTGAATACTCCGAGAGATTTTAACGAATAAAATTTTTGTATAAAGCATCATAAGTATAATTCCAAATAAAAAATAGCTTGACATATATAATCTATCCTACTATATAAATCAGTAGGTATAATACGTAAAATGAAAAGTGAACCTTTTTATTTTACGAACACGGACGTCTGTTCCTAAGGTAGACAACTTAATGCCTGTGTTATAGGTAACAGCCTCCTGTTATACACAAATATTTTTTTTAGAAATATATAAATACATACATATGTATAATACACGCAGACTGGAGGTGGGAATCGAATCCACGACCCCGGAGCAGAAGGCAGGGTCACTGCCCACTGCACCAACAGGCCAGCCGTAAAAAACACGCAGATGGTAAATCGTATGTATGGATAGTGTTGCGGGCGCCATGCCGGTATATTAACCTTGCTCAGACTTGCAGCTAGCAACGTACGGCAATGGACACATCATCGCTGACTCATGCAGAGCGAGCGCGACGCCTTTACGCTTAGTGTACACAGTAAACGAGTGACATCAGCACAACTTAGCTTGTGCATGAATGAGCAAGGATTGTTCACTTATCACTTCCATCTTATACATCGACGGCCCCATGGTGCAGTAGCTTTTCTGTAACTTTTTTTTGCACATTCTGATACTACATACATACATAGTTAAATCTTTCAGATATTTTTTTTCATTTTTTTCTTATAAATAGCTGGCGTGAGAAAATAAAAAAAATACTTTTCATTTCGTATGTGTTAAATAAACATTGTTACGATAACAAGCCAAGTATTTAAAAAAAAAAACTTTTTTTTTAATTTTCCCGTAAAGTTCGAGATTTTCAGTTACCATTTTATTCGGTGGCGGCATTGATATATAGAAATCAATCGGTATTCGTTAGCCTCGCTATAACTCAATTTAATTGCTAAAACAACATTGAAATCCGTTCAGTTGTGACGGATTTAAACTCTGTTTTGTTTCATTCTTCTCATTTCCGGGAAGATATAAAAGAAAAGAAATAGAAGAATAATCTTCAAAAATACAAAAAACTTTGGAAGCTTCTTTACAATACTTAAAATAGAGGACATTCGTGCTAGACCTATTGAATGGCGTACCGTAATTAGTTCATGAACAAACGACCAGTGTCATGTTTTATGGAAAATACATAAAGGAGATTGGTCTGTCTGTTTGTTCCGGTTATTCTCGGAAACGGCTGGACCGATTTGGACGGGACTTTTACGTGTAGATAGCTAATTTTACAAGGAATAAGATAGGTTACTTTGCTTTTAGCTAAATTATTAGGTTACAAGTCCTGGGCCCCGCTACGGTTCCTTCCTCTGCAACGCGATGCACTGCGCGCACCCGTACGGCGAATCCATGGAATGCTAAGGAATTAGTCTCCCCGCACAAAAAATAAAAAGTGGGGCTTTTTAATTTAACAAAATCACTGAATTCAGGCGGGCAAAGTTGCGGGTTACAGCTAGTCAAACTGAAACTCTAAGAATCTGTATTTATTACACTTGCAAATTGTAATTAGCAAGTAACCTAAGGTGTAGCGAGATCAATTAGAGCTAACACAGAACAATGCATTGAACTGTGTGACCTAATAACTTTAGCAATAACGCTTTAACTTAATTAACTCGTCTAGACAGATCTCTGTGTGATTTCTATTCGTGTCGTCTATACCTTACATAGGATTGAAGATTTATCTGCAATTTGTTAATAATTGCATTAATAAAGGTCTATATAAAGGTTTCATGGGTTAACAGCGATCCCGTTTAAAGCTGTTACTTGGTTTTTAAAGATTTTGGCGTGTCTATTTCTTTGCTTTTTTGGTAAATCTTGTCAAGTTTATCCGTGGAACACAATAAAATGAATACGAAGGTAATAGGATCGCGTAGGGGACATTTTATTCCCAAAAATATTTAGGACGTCCTTTTTAATAATAAAGAAGGACTAAATCATTTAATTTAAAATAGCCTTTATTAAGAAATTATAGACAGATACTAATTTTATTTATACATACATGTAATCAACATACTTATAGATAATTTAAAATAAGCAAACAGTTAATAATCAAATGTAAGTGTGCAACTGCCCTAAGGTTTATTCAAATAGAATCCGTATCTGTTCCCAAAATAATTTGTTTATATTTTTACGTTACTACGAAATTGTTTACTAATCTCACAAGTTCAAAAGCTGATCTGATCCAACGGTCTGCCAAAAAAGAGTACAAGGTTAAGCTAACGTTCCACGTTTGTTTGAACAAAGCTTATTTTTAAACAACTACTAATTATAAACAAACGAAACATTATCTATATTACCTGAAAGGAGTGGATTGGTTTAGCTCTAGATAGAGGAGAGTGGTCTAAGAGTGGGGAGGCCTTTGCCCATCAGTGGGACATTATAGGCTAATTAAAAAAATAATGTAATAATAATATAGCATATTATAAAAAGATATTGGCATTCGCACACTTTTCTCTATGTGAATTATAATTGTGCCAAATTGTATACTCCACCGTACGCGCAATTTTCGTAAAATGGTACGTAAGTTTTGGCTTCTTATATTAATAAATAATTTTAGATAAGAAGAATGTTGTATTAGAAATACTAAAGAATTTTCCTAGGGCTATATAAAGGGAGTCAGTCACTGTTAACATTTTTAGTATAATATTATATAACTAGAATATGTTTACGCTATATAATACAGGCTGGACTCCGCTATAAAACTATTTATCTTTCAGAACATTAATCTATTCAATAATTCATATTTTCCTTCCTTTGTTAATTCCTCTAATGACATAACAATTACAATTGACAGTTGTCAGATAAAAAACCACTAATTTCCGCCATTACATATATATTTTTTAATATCTTTGACGATAGTGTACTTCTTATGTGCCAGTGCTGCCAGAATTCCTCGCGAAAAAGGACATTAGAAATTTTGGCGACGCCAACTATTAGAATACATTGATATTTCATGATAAATCAGGTAATTTAATAAAATTATTAGAATTTGATAAAGGAGTCTTTCTGTTAAGAAAATAATAAAATCAATTTTGATAACGATACTGAAAAAATGTCAGAAGCTCTTAATGGGGTGCTAACTAATAATTATTATATCTTTATAATAAATCGAATTTATCTACATCTAAAGTCAATTCAGTGAGTATTTGTGTTCGTAAATAAAACATGAAATAACATTAGTTTTAACAAACGACCTCCCTAATCCATTATGTCAATAGTACCCTTGTTATCGGGATTGACGGTGTCACTGATTTACGTTCCTTTGCCTGAGTTAATTTTCATGAGTCCGCAACTTTGCTATATAATTCCACCCACATTTGAGGCAACGTTGAAATTTTTTTTATCTATTTCACAAATTTACATCTAGTATTACAAAAGTTCTAACATGAAAGGATTTTAAGGAATACTTGCAAACATGCTAATTTTTTTTATCCGTGTGTCCCCTCTAAGCTTCAAGCTTTTCCTGGCTATCTGGATGGGTTATCCTTTGTCGTGTGTATGTGCGTGTGTATTAGGATATTTTTAACTTTTTAAGTCTCTTAAAAGTGGACTGGGTGTTCTGCCACTTGCCTTTTTCAACCAGTTGTTACCTAGTTATTACTTAAATTGTTACTAGTTTTTACTCACGGCTTAGTATGTGTAACATTAGGTGAAAATTTTTAGAGAATTAATAAACAGCCTTCCTTGATAATGCGCTACATAATACTGAAAGAATTTTTCAAAACGGCCCAGTAGTTCCTGAGATTAGCGCGTTCAAACAAACAAAATTTTCCGCTTTATATATTAAGTATAAGATCTCTCTCTGTCATCGATCCCTCATTACTGAGGATCCTGGACACATGGCGTTCCACAACAAATAATCTGACGCCATCAGCTTCGGTCTACTGCCGCCCTCCCTACTTGGTAGAAACAAAGAGGTGGCCTCTGTAACTTGGTCGGTCCATCGAGTAGGTAAACCTCTCGCTCTATATGCTCTTTATGTTACCAACTACGACCAACATCTCCAGGTTTTCATCTCTTCTTCGCATGATGGCCAATATAAGAATAAGAAAAGATTTTAATTTTCAATCTCTTTATCCCCTCCTCGTGGTTTTTCTTCGCCACTTTAAAATATTAAACGATTTCAAAGAGTCTATTGAATAAAAATCTTTTGATTTGATTAGATTTCAACGTCGGAATGACAATGTTTGTGTAACCAAAACCCCTGTATGGCTAACAAAGGCACTATAATTATATTTGGATGCAATATTTGGCAAAGCAGAAACTGAGTTTCAAATTTACACGGCATCGTTATACCACGTTTCATGGAAATTGTTTTCCGTAGTGAATTTGTGCCGTGATTGCATCTCTGAAGACTGCCTTCGTGTTTACCTTGAACTAAAAGCACCTTTGTTATACAAAATATCATTCAACTGTAACTTTAGAAGCTTGTCAAATACTATATAGTTTGTCCATTCGGATGTCTTTGGTGGTGTGGCATTCGGGTTGCAATATTGCACCGATTTTTCCTCGTATTCATTTGCGAATTTCAGCAATTTAGTTAAATTTTTCATGCTACGTATACTTGACTAAAGGTAACCATCAATTATAGGCAATTAGATTCCACTTGCGAATTCTTAATTATTTTTTAAATTACGTGTACTTTATGCCGCGGTATTAGTTAAAATAAAAAAAATTGCACAAGTACAATAGTGGACAGGTAGCTAGTAAAATAAAAGTATTCGAAAGCGAAATACAGAGACATTTCTAGAAATCTCGTTATCATAATATTGAACCGCCTTTAGCTGTATTTAAAGAGGATTTCCACGATGACAAAACGCTAACTAAAATAACAGACAGCATTTTGTATTCCAACAATACGAAACCCAACACAATCGACATCAAAAGAACCAAATCTCCGTATGTAAACAAATAAAAAATATATCTTACAAAAAGTGAGTCGCGGAGAGGGTGGAATAAATCGCGAAGCACGTTCACCCACCTTGAGGACACATCTCTCCGTATTTTCTCTCCTCCGCCAAAGAAAACAATCGGTAGGCAGAAACGCAAAAGGAGGACATTACTTTCGCCGGGTCAGAAAAATTTGAGAGAGAACGATTACCACATCAGACGACTTTAAATCATCCGCTTCGTGGCACATTTCATCCATAAATATTAAATCTTGACATGGTTCGTGGAACAGAAAAAAAGAAGATATCGTGTGACATTTCCTCGCGACGATTTCCGGGAGTCGGTCAATTTTCCTAGCGATCGCGTCGGGCGTGTTTATTGAAATACTATTTATCGGTCGGTCGCCCCCGGCGTTATGTCGTTAACAGAATCATCTAAATGTTTCTCCCTATTGATACCAACTAATGCGAAATTGTTAAATGTTAGTTTCTATAAATCATACGTTTTGTAAAGCTGTTTTTTGGATTTCAAGCCTATGTATAACTTTATTAAAGGTACACTCGAATATTGAATAGTTCTTTAATACGTTTTATATTACAGAATTGTTTAACACCTCACCAACAAGTATTTCGCGTTTACATTGTTCATAGATATATAGAGCAAATAAATATGATAGACATTTCCTAAAGATGATTTCCGGACTCGGTCAATTTTCCTAGCGATCGCGTCGGGCGTGTTCATTGAAATACTATTTTTCGTTCGACCGCCCCCGATCCTTTACAGAATTGTCTCTGTAACTTTTAGACGTTTTTGAATGTAAAATCGTCAGATGGCTTTATTGCAAAGGGGATAGTTATTTTGTTGAGATATATCGGACATATACCATATAAAGAAGTGTATGAACCTATTTTTTTTTGTTTTTTTTATTAAATCCTTTAATTTTATATTATTATTTTATTTGATTGAATTTTATTACCCTTTTTTGTGTGGAAAATGTGTCATTCTAAGTATTCATACGGATCATGAAACAGAAAAAAATAGATATTATGAGACAATATCCGAGACTCGGTCAATTTTCCTAACAGTCTCGTCGAACTTCTTTATTGAAATACTATTTCTCAGTCGTTCGGCTGTCCGGAATTACATCGTTAACCGCCACGCCACCTTCTATCGAATCACAGAATATTTACACTGTATTACATAATAATTGTTCATTACACTATTCTATACAACAATATTATAACCAATAACGTTTTTATATTAGAACTATAGGATATGATATATGATAGGACATGCTAAAAACTCATTAGGAAGATTATTCTGAGCCAAATCGGTCAAATACTTACGAAGTTATTCAACAAATACCTTTATCGAATATCAGATACGGAACCCTTCTACATAAGCGTGTCTAAACACGCTCTCGGCCATTTTGTTCTTACTGCTGCTTGCCGCAACTTTGTCCGCGTAAAATTGCAAGATCCCTTATTTTTATTTTGTTATATTACAAGGGGCAAACGATCAGGCGGCTATCACTTAAGTAACTACCGACGCCCGTGGGCATCTGCATCACCAGAAAACTAGCAGATGCTTTGCCGGTCTTTAAAGAAAGATTTAGGCCACCGGGAACACTCACAAACCGAACGAAACGTGACAACAATACCAACAATTGGAGTGACAGCATTGCCGCCACTTTACCCCAATCTTATGCAAAAAAGAGGTACTGGTACCCGGAAGTGCCGGCAGTATAGTTATTATTAAAGTAATGTACCTGTGTGATTCCCCTGCCTGCCAGTTTCTTTTTTAAAAATAAGTCCAAAGCCAGAAGCTTTTGTTTGTTGTTTATTTTGATTCCGGAAGTTGTTCATTGTTTGTTCACACAAACAATTGTTTCCTTAAAAAGAAACTTTGTGACCACTGAGTATTTCAAATGAATGGCTGAATTTCAAAATTATTTGAAGATTGCTTTCGCTACTTAGATCCAACATCAAACATTAATTTGGAGTTTATTGCGTTTCGATCTTTTGTTTTTAAAATCTATATAAATGCAAGTGGAGTTGCTGTCCCGACAATGCTAAGGTATTGAGATGTGTTTACACAGAAAAATTCTTGTGGTTCTTGGAGTCTCTGAAGCAAAAACCGAAAATCTGTAGTCAGTTTACAGGCGATTAATTTCACGTGGCGATGCTGTACGCTTAGATTGATCATGCCCCTATATCGCTTGTTCCGCGCTTTCGTGTCATGCTTTTTCGTGCGTGCAACCGGCGTCAATAAGATCTCCACGACTCTTTTTAATGGCTTGTTAACGATTCCGTGTTTAACAGCGTTGGACAAAGGACGACTATTTCATTTTTCTGGGTAGATGATTCCCGGTATTTTATTTGTTCCAAATCGCAGCTAAAGACGATTCCAGGTATTATTTCCTTGGAACAACAGGTTTTACAAATCTTCGGCAAAGACTACTTTGGTTAAAGAAGCTAAAACTACAAAATTAAGAGCCACAGTCTATAAAATAATCGTTTTCGATGTTGTGTGTACGCTTATTATCAACCGTTGTCAATGTTCAGTTTTCCGTTCCAAAGGTCAAATTTGACCACACCCATATTGAAACACATAATTATAGGTTTAGCTACAAAATCTACCCCACGTTGTATTAATAATAAGTATCTCGAATACTTTTATAACTTTATGTTGTCATCTGGTCATTTGTCAATGTCATACAAGAATGGCAATGCCAACTTCAATTGACAGATTGACCACGGATGAAGATCAACCTACACCATAGAGTAAAGATTATGTTTGATAAGCCGGTGCCTCATTCGAGGTTCATTTAAATGGGCACTTGTTTGATCTCTTAGTTGAGCTATACCTGGCTCCGACATAAAAACACTTAATACAAATGAGTTCATAGTTTTAAAAAAATACACTTTTAAGTGTCGGTTTTTGAGACAGATCAGGGCGTTCAAAGTTGACATGTGTACAAAATAATATTGCATAGCCTGCTAGACAATTGAATGTTTAGTCGCTCGCACTTTGTCAAGAATGAAACGAATGAACTTATAAAAATTAAATGATTGATTATAAATGAGGATTGAAATGAAGAAATTACCTGTATCACGTATAATATGTTTGAAGTGAATATAATTTAATTAATTTATGTCCAAGTAATTTTCACTGCCGCGAGCCTCTGAGCTCTGTACTAGTGAATAATGACGCCATTAGCGACATTTTCGCAGCGATTGCCGCCGTCAAGTAGAACGGCTGAATGAGCTTTATCGGTGTTGCAATTGCTAGCGGACCCTACAAACGTTGCCCCGCCCGAAAGTTTGCTTTTTCTTATTATTGATTATTAAAACATAGCGCCAACTATTGGTTGCTTACCCCACCGACCACCGGCCGCTTTGCCCCAGCATTTTAAATCTCGACACAATGGTCCACAGTACCTCTCAATGGGGCGTATTCTTCATTGATTAGATTATCTTATGGTATTGTGGATATTATGAATAAGTATAGATAATAGATATTTTTTATTTTTGAAGTATAACTTCTTTACTTGGGGAGTAAGCTGGTGAATGCGTGCCGAGAGTGTTACGAAGAGTGTGATCGGGTGAGGCGAACGGCAGTTGACAGGGAGATATAAGTTAGTGAACATTGAAAGAGAGAGAGTTACGTTTCGTATATTACTGTAGGGGTAAGAGTACGAATTATCGAGTGACGTTCAGTTCCGCGGTCACTTGGAAGAGAAGGCTAAATTAGCCTCCAAAAAGCTTGGTGTCCTCATCAGGGCCAAGCAGTATTTCATGCCGGCCCATCGCTTGCAACTATACAAAGCGCAAGTTCGGCCTCACATGGAGTAATGCTGTCACCTTGGGGCGCGGGCCCCACAAGATCAGCGACTGCAATAAGAGCCAACTAAGTTCTGAATCGCGTAGCTAACTGTTGAAGCGAAAATCAATTACATTCCTACACGTAGTGGCTTTTAAGTAACTTACGATATCGCCTAATTTTTTCTCTCTCAATATTCCATGCTACGGTCTATGTTTCATTTTACCTTAACCGTAAACGGCATACTCCTGATTCTTTCGTTTATATTTCAGTATTTTTAGTTAAGCGAGCATACGTTAATGACAACGTTGCATGACGCCCGCCATAATTTTGTGCAGATTATGATACTAAATAGAACACGAACGAGGTAATATACTTACCTACTGCTTTAATTTCAATGACGGAGAAGTATTAATTACAAGTAGAATACATTTTCATAATGATATCAATGAATTATATCAGTGTGAGTTGCCAGTGGCTCAGTCTCACAACGGGCAAAGCAGTGAATAATGTGGGATGTTTCGTTGCCCGACAAAATTAAAAATGAAGAGTTCCTTATTCAAACAAAAGTTGTCAAACTTGGTTTCAAGATTAGTAACTTGAAGTGGACAGTTTACTTTTATGTCTATACTAGCGGAACTGACAGACGTTGTCTTGCCCTAATTTAGGCTCGTTTCTCATTAGCCAGTTACTCAATCTCCATTATGTCTCTTCCATAAAACGTGACACTGGCCGAAAGTCTTGTAAAATACTAATTTTACATGGCACAGATCTAGTATGAACGTCATCTGTTTTTTCATACTTTTTGTCTCAAGCTCATCATGCTTAAGCCACTTTTGCTCTGACGGCTTCATATATAGATTTATGTGTACTTGAGTACAATTGGCAATAAACTCTTACTTCATCATCTAATAATGCAACGCCCGATTCTTTTTCAAGTCTCTTTCATAAAATTTTTCACATTCAAATATAGATTGCGTTTTGAAAGCCTAGGCTGAAATATACAGGGGTGGGTAAACGTAACGAATGATCAATGTTACCACGACGACGCCGGGCCAAAATATTAATATTAAAGTGTTATTAAAAACTTGTTTTAACTATTGAGACATATTTAAATTCTTGAGGAGCCTTTTATACGTTGGCTATAGAGGTTGTTGAACGAATTTCAATGGCCAATTTCGAATAGTGCTATTTCTATTTTCTCTCTGCTGTGGAATTCGATTAAGGCAACCGACTTGCCAGCCTAGTCTTATTAATAAAGTTTTTCATAAACGTAGGCCAAGAATAATGAAGTATTATTTCCGAAAGATAGAAAAGTAACATGAGCAAAGACGCTAATAAACACCAGTAGAAGAGGAGGTTAATGGCGTACATACCAATAAAGCAAATCTGTTGTAATTTCTGAATTATATAAAATTAGCTGTCTAACTTAAGTCACGTGCAAATTTAATATTGATGAAAAAATGGAATAAAAGATGTAAAGTCAAGCGGGATTTGCTCCCGACAGCGAAAAGGATAAGACCAAATAAAGTAGGTTTATTGGAAAGGACGCGTTTGATATAGAAATGTAAACCTTAAATGTAAGAGTGTAAGGCAAATAACGACGGAATTTACAGGTCGGTTAGATTTGTAACAAATCCTCGCAAGATTCACGAGATTTGCAATGATGGAATCGGAATGGCAGCATTATTGCTAACGAAATGTATACACATTGCAGCTTAATTAGTTTACCAATAAAATCAGAACAGCAAGAATAAATCTCGTCATAGTTTGTGAGAGAATTTCGAAGGGATTTTTGTAACATCGCATTGCGACCCAAGTAGGGCTGATTAAATACTGTTAGTATAAAAATGCTTATCATAAAGGGGTCCCCTTTTATTATAAGCATTTTTAGTACCCTTGCAAAACGGATTTCATGATTTTAGATACCCCTTCTAATATATAACTTCGCACGCTTAATAATAAACTAATCTATTACAAATTAGGTCTAAAGTGGGTTAAGGATACAGACAACTTCGTTTCAATGTCTTCTGTCAGTCAATATAACGCTGAAGCCAGACATAGCTTCATTTGAATGATCATTTCCATGATCTTGTAGTGTGACTAGCGACTTTAAGTAGCTGTGCAGTTTTGTAGTACTTAGTAGTGTTCAAAGACAAAACTTTGAGCTATGTCTGGCTCAAGCATGAGAATTATTTCGATATCTCTATTCAACCCTGAGATACAGCTATATTTGGCTTTCTAACTAAAATCTAACACTAGAACATTTGTGACATCAGAAATACTCCTGTGGTTTGCATATTTCAGCACACAGCGCCATAAACGTATTATTGTAATGCCGGGGTCAGACATAGCTCAAAGTGTTTGTACATTTTTGTCCTTGAAGACTACAAATTACTCCAAAACTTTGCGCAGCTACACGATGTCCCCGGCCACACTACATGATCATTGAAATGATCATTCAAACGAAGCTATGTCTGCCTCCGGCATAATTAAGCCTTGCAGAATAGAAAGTAAAACCATTTCAAACATGAACAAAAAGAAAATACGTGTAATATGAGATCCATTACATCAGAATAGCGGCTTTGAACTCGAATCGGTCAGACCTCAGTATTGATG
Source organism: Charaxes varanes (assembly GCA_024363005.1). NCBI lineage: Eukaryota > Metazoa > Arthropoda > Insecta > Lepidoptera > Nymphalidae > Charaxes > Charaxes varanes. The sequence continues at coordinate 19,350,542 of JANCMC010043217.1, read as the reverse complement.
AAAGCAATACGTGACGCCATTCTTAATGCCAACTTGTCAATGGACGTTTACTTTCAAGTCGACTCAAGGCACTGTATGTATTTATTGCTCTATCGATGTGTTGGTTAGCTATTGTTGTGTGTGTTACAACGACGGTGACTAGAGACTATGTCTATTTTTAAAATCCTTTATTCTAACTTAGATATGATTATGATAGTTCAACTAATAAGAATAAGAAATCTCTGTGCAATGGAATCACATCACAACAATCGCATATTATTCTAAGTTAGAGTTCGCCTGCTGGTCGAAATTCTTGATAATAAATATACATACGGTCGTTATGACTTCGATTTGGTACAATTTTATAGTAAAATGTATACATGTGTGTGTAAATCGTTTGGCATTTGTGTGCGTGAGGTTTTATTTTAATAATTTAATATATCAAAAATGTTCATTCTATAAAAATATTAACATTTGCATACTATCCACTTTGTGAACATTATTTATATCTATACTAATAATATATGAAGTTGAATAGATTGTTTGTTTGCTCGAACGCGCTAATCTCAGGAGCTACTTGTCCGATTTGAAAAGTTCTTTCAGTGTTAGATAGCCCATTTATCGAGGAAGGCTGTAGGCTATATATTTTGGAGCTAAAATGGAATCTATTTTTTTTAAATAGATTAAACTATAACTGTGCCAAATTTCATACTCCTCCGTCGGTACGATTTTCGTAAAATGGTACCGTAAGTTTTCGCTTCCTGTATAAATATTTATTTTATTTTATTTTATTTGTTAAAGACTGCCAACACAATGTACATTTAAACTTGATTTACAAGAGCATAAAAACATAGCATATAGATAAATGTCACTGCACTTATAGGTGACTACAGCATGAATAAAATAGGATAGAATAGAACAAGACTTAATATTAACTAACATAGTATTAAAGGAAATAAGCAAAAGGATGTGTTATTGTAACAGTAGGAAAAGGGAATTCTAATTTGCTTATACTAACATATAAGTCACTGCAAATATATAATATGATGACTGAAGTGAATATGTACTCAACGTGAATTTTGATATCATCTAGGCACTTTCGAGAACAATTAAATGTAGACGCTAGGTCACAGACCATCTGCGGTAAAGCAACTACAGTTCCTTCAAGTTGCCTGCAATCATAAGTATACTTTTGTGGATATTTGAGACCCTGTTAAAATTTATATGGAATTTATATGGACTTTTTGTTCGGAAGTGTACTCGTCCTGAGTACACTTCCGAACAAAAAGTCTTTTTATTTGAACTCGTAAAAGTCAAATTATATTCGCATTATGGTGACCATCTTTAATAAGAGGGAAACATCTATACTGTTTATAAAAATCAATTGTTGTTTGTTAGTCTCGTTAAAATTCGAAAACGGCTTTACCTATTCCAATTATGTTTGCTTTGTTTTATTAACTTTATTTCAAGGAAGGTGAAATAAGGAAAGGAAGAATTAAATTAATTATAAAAACGTACAAAGAAGTGCCGGTATGGTCACTACTTCAAAATCGTTAAAATTTTTGAATGGCTTACGTTGTTAGTCATAAGGTCTAGCCTTTTGACTGCAAAAGGCTTATGACTAACAACGTAATAATAACAATTTTACATTAAACGTCAGTACGTTTAATGTAAAATTGTTATTTCATAAAACATACTGCCAGTGTCACGTTTTATAGAAAAGAAAATACGAAAGAGTTAACTGGCTAAAAGTAGAAGAGCCAAAATTCGGTTAATTCAACGTCTGTCGGGTCCACTAGTGTACACATAAAGACATCTTCCACTTCACGCCGATCTCACGTGAGAAAGAGGTACTGGTACCCGGACGCGCCGGCTCAATTCGGCTACAAGCGTGGCCCTATCGCTAGTTAGTAGTGCAACGCAAAGTTTAGCTCTTACACAATTTTAAGCACTTGACTACATTCTTTTTAGGCCTATAAAGGCCAAATACAGCCCCTTAATCACCTTATGTAACACCCACATGAAGTAGGGACATTATTTTAAGACCCGTAACATGCTTACAACGACATATATTATTCTATTTGACTATTAATACAACATACGGCTGTCATGATTACGCTTTGACATCATCCAATAGTAAAATGCATAGGTGTGTGTGTAAATCGTTCGGCATTGGTGTGCGTGAGATATTGCTTTAATTTTATATTATTATATTGCATATTTTTAAAAATCATCTCCCTCCTTCGTATCTATATATTAAGACGTAAAGCGAAAACTTTCGGTACTATTTTATGAAAATTGCGCGGACGGAGAAGTGTGAAATTTGGCACAACTGTGGTTTATATAGAGGAAGGTATGCGAATGCTAATATTTTTTACTATATGCAATATTGATACATTAAATTATGAAATAAAATGCCAAATTTCGTATTCCTCCGTATGCGCAATTTCTACCAAATAATACCTAAACTTTTTTCTTTCCGTTTATAAAATAATTTCCCCTCAACACGGTATATTTGTTCCGTGTTATAGGAAAACGCGTTTTAAAAGTATTATCGTACAACGCGCTTCTAGGACTCCGTATAACACGTTACGTACAAATGATTTACGTTTAATATTTCTCGCTAAAGGGGGTTTAAATTGAATGTGTGTTTTGTTAAAATCAAAGTAAGAATATTATAAATAAGAAACGTATGCATAGGTATCTAATTTGTTTAATTTATATAGAAATATAACGTGGGAAATCCCCGCGTTATCTGGAGGTACACCCGTGTAATACGAGGAATCGAATTGAGATCGCGTAATATGAAAACGCGTTATAAGAGTACCGTGTTATAGGGGGATTACTGTATAAATATAAATAAATATATAGTATAGTAGTGTCTATTTGACACACGGACATCTGTTCCTAAGAGGTAGACAATTTAACGCTTGTGTCATAGGTAACAGCCGCCTGTTATACACTAATATTTTTTTGGAAATATATAAATACATACATATGGATAACACACCCTGACTCGAGGCAAGAATCGAATCCACGACCCCCGGAGTCGAAGGTAAGGTCACTGCCCAGTGCGCCAACGGACCAGAGGCCAGTGTATAGGTATAATAACAGAAAATGAGGCTATACAAATCGAAGGAGCTTTATTATCATACTCTGGATTGATACGGAAATGTAAGGAAAAGTTATAATGTTCTCTGCGAATAAAATGGCCTCCCACCATTGTGATGTCAATAGGAAATACATCCCGAATATAAATTATTCATATTTCCCTGACAATACTAGACTATATTGCTGAATCAAGCAACTGAGTCATTTGTATACAGAAGTTTTTACTATCAAAATATTGCTTTCGAAAAAATTTTATACTTGTATACTATAAGTTCTCTTGCATGCTTAATTCCGTGCAGTCGTTCGTTTCTTATAATAAAAGTAATTCAACCGGCATGGAGATTAAATAAAACTTTTATGGCTTTAAATTACGTATATTCACCATTCGCTCTAAATAGACAAACTATAAAATAATGCTCATCACGGAAATGGCCCAACCGAAGAAGCCCGAAAAACAAACTGTGGCTGTAGAAGAATAAGTAAATCGAAGATGACAATTAAAAAAAAGAAGAAGTCGAAGATTACAATTGCACGGGCCTTTGCCCGTGTAGTATACGATAACGATTAAAAAAAAAACTATAAAATTTAGTGGCGCCCAAATCTTTGTTATTAGTCATGGTCTCTGCTAAGTGTGTGGGAAAATAGCCCTAGTTATTGAGTCGACGTATAATCCAAATCATGAAAGATTATAGTGCAAAGATGGTATAATCTTTGAGCTTTAGGTTCTTTTTCCAAATACACAATTCAATCAAAAGCTATCTAGTCTATCCCTGCTTGTTGTATATTTACTCAAAGCAACGTCGAAATCTATCAACTAATATGGATTTGAAGTCACGCCAGATTTGCCTTGGAAAGATAACAACCTAATGGATATTGAAATAATTAGATTACAAGTATTATGCTTAACCAAGGCCAGAAAATCTATTTTTTTTTTAATCATTAAACATAGCTAATACCCGTGACTTCTTCCACTTTAAGATAATTGTATCTTAAAGTGATTTTGTCCAATTCCGATAGCTCCTATTTTAAAAATAAAAATCCACAATCATTATGTTTCCTTCACTGTTAACTGCAAAAATACAGAATAAAAATCCACAATCATTATCTTTCCTTCAATAATAATCTATATAAAATGCTATAAACAATATTATGTATCTAAAAATATGATAACTATTTTAAATGAATATTTTGAAAGGAAGAAAGAAAAAACAGTGTTTAACAGAAACATTGTGAAAAAGGAAACAGCATTACAAATATATAGTACAATAACTAAGCACACAATAACTTAAGCTAAACACGAGACTAAATGTATAATAATTAAGACTAAATTTTTAATTAATTTTCAAGTGTATTAAGTATTTCTCTAAAAGTATCCTCTTAATCTAAGAGTGTTACAAGAATAGAGAGCAATAATAGCCGGTAAGCATACAGAATCAAACCGGCTATGGGTGT